>CM064574.1:14583146-14868146 GCA_032716605.1 Paralithodes platypus
CTATTTGTGTGACAAACTCTTTAGAGTTAGCCAAAGTGTACTGATTGGTGGTGAATGGGGATGCTAAGGAATAAGAAATTTAGAAAGGTTGTATGCAGCAGTCTTAATGCACGACACTATGGGCCTTAATGGTACATTGGCTTTGTGGACTTTTGGAAGACCATAATGATACCCGGATTTGACCCCGTAGCGTAGAGCCAAGTATAAACATCAGATCCTATTTCTCCCTGATTGTTCGCAGTATTCTGTTTAATTTATCTTCCAGTCTAATCACATTATCAAATATACTTCCTTTAACTTTTTTTTAACGTGATTTATCATCGAGAATATTCTTCATCTTATCAAGGTAGTCTGTTTTGTTCAACAATACTACGCCCTTACCCTTATCAGTTTTACTATCACGATAGAATTGTCCTTCCCCAGTGCTGTTAATAATGTTACGTCACTCTGCTTGAACACTGGAGACCACACATTTTACACGTCTTTTTTTGCTAAGTCAAAATTTGTGCTGCTAATATCTTAAATGTTATCACTTAAATTATCACAATTAATTTCCATTCTTTAAGAAACCCAATTTGGAACAATCTGACAACCGTGTTTACAAACTTCTCTGAGGATGAAAAATGTGTTAGCCAATCTGTTTCATAAAAGAGAGTACAAAAATCTAAACCCAAAGCTAGCAATTCCTTTTCTCTCTCAGTTAATGTTCTATTAAAGTAGTTAAAGATAGACCCTTCATTGTTACTATAGGATTTATACCCAGATCCCTAAGCTTCCGTTCATGCCTGGTCCATATCTTGTCAGAAATATATTGTGTGCGTTCCTTGATTTTCCATGTGAATGTCCCATAATCCAAAAAAAAAATAACCTGACTTTTGAATGAACTTTTGAGTTGAATGAGCTCACTTGAGAGAGATTTAAGTTTGTTTGTTCTGCACTCTGACTGCAACTTATTTTGCTCTACATGAAAAAATATGCAAGCTCAGGGACTATTCTGCATGCAATAATTATACCGTAATCACTTCAATCATAGTGTCAAGAAATGTTTGTATAATAAGCTGTGTAAAGTAGAAATACCCAATTTTAAGTTCCGAAGCAAATTAAATATGTAAAAATGCCTTTCTATGGTGCATTAGCTATAAATACAAAAATAATATGTTAAAGATTTTGAGTAACAGTTTTCCAGCAATAAACTTCAAAATCGTGTTTACGAATGATTACAAAATTAATACCTGTTTTCAACACAAGGATATAATTATATTAGCTGACCAGTTATGCTCAAACATTATATTTACATGACCTGGCTGTCAGGCCAGGTATATTGAATGTACTGGACGTGCTATCATACAAAAAAGTATCCTTACTAAAATGACACGCACCATTTAGACTCAATGGACGAAGTAATATGGAAAATATTGTTTGAGCGTAGGGATGGGTTGGTAGCCCAAGGGACGGATCCACAAAGCATTTAACGATTTCGACCTTGTTCGTATCTTTGCATTACTGACCTCGCCGAAGTGTATCAGGCTCATTTCGAGCACAGTGGAACATTTTCTTCCTCCTGAAATATGAACCTGTATTGAGATTTCGCAGCAGTGCCAAGTCTTATTCCTTGCCATGAAGAAACGTTTCCGAACGAAATCTTAGCTTACAGACGTCGTAAAGTTTTGTGGCTCCGCCCCCTGGATTATAGGGCTAAGCGGTGCTCTAGATATAAGTGTATTATCAAATGGTGACACGTGATGCCTTTGTGAAAATAAATACGAGAATACCACTGATGGAATTATTCCTGATATTACGATGTATAGCATTGATTGATACAATATGATAAGGAACAGATGTTTCGTTTGGTGATGGGCTGGTATATCAGAGTGAGAACTGAGCGATCTCTACCATACCCATAGCTTACTCTGACTGTTCCTTTTACTTATATATTTTCTATATCTCGTGTGACGGCGTCTCTTCCGTGGATTGACCTCTCAATCTACCAAGATTGGAAGCCAAAGCGTCACATTTTTCCTTTGCCCCTCAACTTTCTCTTCATAATTGCTGAGGGGCACAGGGCCCTGGGTGGGGCTTTGGTTTCCCGGGCGTTTCCGCACCCTTCTCAGCTCCCCGCCATGGTGTGGCTTCGGTCACCCAGGCATTATTGTGGTAGGCAGGGAGGGTTTTGTGGGGGCGCTCGGTTATGGCCTTGACCTTGCTCGGGGTCTTGGGGCTGTTCGGCCAGGCAGTCTGGGGAACAACAATAGCTGTTTTGTGACATTTCAGACAGCCAGGCTTGCCAACTATACCGAAACTGCTCGAATCGTACCCCACTTTATGAAACTCAGCGTTCACGAGAGTAAGGATACTTTTTTGTATGATAATACTGTACATTCAAAGTTAGGATGTTTGAGCATATTGGAAAGAGTCATAGATCCGGTCAATTCCTACAAAAAATGTAATTTTCCGCAATCGGAAATCATTCCAGGGAACAAGATCACCCGTTTTCACCTGATAATTTTGAAATAATTGGTAGATTTCGTAATCACTCTGATGCGCTAATTGGCGAGAAATTGCTAATTCACTAAATAAACTCAGAGCTTAACATTTCTAATACAGGTACTTCTTAATCTCTCTCAATATAGATTGTAGTCTATGGTTGAATGTTTGGACCATTTGAAGCATTCGTGTTTAGGTAGCTTATTAGTATATAGATGTTAGGATATTAGAACGAATGTCAGACATATTAGTTTGATATTTTTTATTTGTTTCACTTTTCACAATTTTTGCTATACCTTCCTCAGTTTTCCACTTGTTGTTACCCGATGTGGTCCGGACCTTCTTATTCGTTCTCATGTTTGTTAGTGAGTGTTTTCTGTTTTTTATTAAGCTTTGTATTTTTGTTAATCTTGTCGTTAGATATTCGGTTTAGTGATTATGAGTGCTTTACCTAGCTGAATTCTTATTTTTAGCTTTCTTTAAATATAATAAATAGATCCTTTTACGTTTAGTTAATTTTTGACTTGCATTCATTTTATAGGATCATGATTGACTACCTGATGATGGCCTTCCTGTTGTGAGCCGAACATTTGTTGAAAAAAAAATCTAATAGTAAATAAAGCATGGCATTATGTACAGTGTTGACTCTATTCCTATGCCTACTATGGAAAATACGGTGTCCCAGGCCGCCCACGGATGTACTAGTAATATATATATATATATATATATATATATATATATATGCTTATGACTGGAGAGCGCTGGATAATGTTGAGGCATGTTGAACTCTTATTCCACTGCCGCTCACTCAGGTCTGACACCTCGCCCCCACTCCCAGTTGCTCGTAGGCCACTCTCGTTGTATTTTATTGCAGAAACTCATAGGTTATATAGAACTCATAGGTTATATAGAACTCAGCTCATTGTTTCCCTGGTGAAATCACTTGACAGTAGGGAAGGCTGGATAGAATTGATGATTAGTTGTTGTTGTTGTTGTTGTTTTTCCCCAAGCTGCCTGGCCGAACAGCCCCAAGGCCCGAGCAAGGCCAAGGCCACAACCGAGCGCCCCCACAGAACCCTCCCTGCCGACCACAATAAAGCCTGGGTGACCGAAGCCACTCCATGGCGGGGAGCTGAGGAGGGCGCGGAAACGCCCGGGAAACCAAAGCCCCACCCAGGGCCCTGTGCCCCTCAGCAATTATGAAGAGAAAGTCGAGGGGCAAAGGAAAGATGTGACGCTTTGGCTTCCAATCTTGGTAGAATAGGAGGTCAATCCACGCAAGAGATGCCGTCACTTGAGATCTAGAAAATATACAAGTAAAAGGAACAGTCAGAGTAAGCTATGGGTATGGCAGAGATCGCTCAGTTCTCACTCTGATAGACCAGCCCATCACCACATGACTAGAACCCAATCCTCTCAGCATCAGCTAGGAAAGGCCCTAGAAAGCCGCCTTTGGCGGGGGGATAGCTCCCCTATTTCAACCCCTTTCGGGGTTAGGCACCCGCCTTGATTAGTTGAAGGCTAGAACAGCTGAACAGGAACTGGTAGCCATGTACAACTGGGTTAATCTCGTATCGTGAGGTATATTTCTTCAGAATATGTGGTGTTTTTCATATTCTCTCATCCACTATAGATGAAAGACCACCGCAATTGTCAGCATGTTAATAAGTCTTTCTAAATAACCAATTTAATAACTGTGTTGAAGAGGAGGGTGTTGGTTATTGGTAGTTATTTGTAGTAAATGTAGTTGCTTGTGGACAGAGTTTAATGTAGTATTGGTAGATATATCGCCGCTTGATCTCTTTCCTTAAATCTATCTATCTATTGCTAGACGCTGTGATCTCCGAAAGGGTGGCCACGAAAGAAACGGGCCCCATGCACCTCTGTCCCCAGCCAGTCGACGCCCCCCCCCCCCCCCCCCCACATCCAACAAGATGGGAGCAGAATGTTTTGGGCGTCTTCTCCATGAGGTGGTGGAGAATTTTCGGAAAAGAAATCGACTCAACACAGGACAACCAGGAAGGAGGACCGAAGACAGCGAGAAATTAAGGAATTAAATGCTAATCCGTCAAGAACCACGAATTTGGAAAGAGCTTCATCAACAAGACCCAACTCCAAAACCGCCAGGGATAACGACCGAGGACTGAGGACAGCCATGAACGTAAATGTAGATCAGACCAGAACCAAAAATTTTATTAAAGAGCGTTCCGGGAGTTCTAAAACCGCAACTCTAAAGGTTTTCTATGCAAACGTTCGTAGCATACACAATAAATTTTCAGATCTAGAGGAAGTAGTTTTTACAGAAATTTATGACGTAATTGGCATAACAGAATCTTGGATCAATACAGAAGACAGATACTTTTTAGCAGAGTATTCACTTCCCGGTTATATAATGTTTGAGAATTAATAGAAATGGAGGTGGTGATATATTTTGTATCAAAGAAAGTCTTAACCAAATCCTCTTGTTAAAACCCCAAATTGTGAACGTCGACAATCCTATGTGTTAATAAATAATAATAAAGGTACATAAATAATCTATCTATCTATTGCCTGACGCCGTGATCCCCGAAGGGGTGGCCACGAACGAACCGCCCCCATGCACCTCTGTCCCCAGTCAGTCGACGCCCCTCCCCCCAACCAGCACCGCCTTCGTTCATGTAGTTCCTCACTCCATCCTTCCACCTCATATTCGGTCTACTTCTCCCCCTCTGTCCCTCCACCTCGCTCTCGTACACCCTCTTAGTCATTCTCTCGCTTTCCATACGTTCCATATGGCCGACCCATCTCAAGTTGTTCCTTTTCACACTTTCCAGCACATCTACCTCCACACCACACCTCCTTCTTACTCCCTCATTAGTCTGTCTATCCCTCCATGTAACTCCGCACGCACTCCTTAAGTAATTCATTTCCACTGCTCTCACTCTTGGTCTGAGTCTCTCAACCAACGTCCATGCTTCACTTCCGTAAGTCAGTGTCGGGATTACTACACTGTCATGCAAGGACTTCTTCACTTCCATACTGACCACCCTATTTCTTGTTACTGCTTTTAGCGTTCCTACAACCCTCTTCCCCTGTTGTACCCTCTCCCGCACCTCTTCATCCATAGTCCCATTTTTACTCAACACACTGCCCAGATACTTAAGAGTTGACGATCTCCATAGCCTGACCGTTCAGCTTCACCTCACACTCTGTGACTTCACCCCTTTCGAAGACCATAACCTTGCTCTTCCCCGTATTTACCTTCAAATTCCGTTTTTCGCACACTGTTCCAAACTCATTTACCAGACCCTGCAACTTACATTCATTATCACTCATCAGAACTGTATCATCCGCAAACAGCAGTATAGGTAGCTTCCACTCAATTCCCTCCCTTTTCAGCGATACACCAACATCCACTGCTCTTGATAATATTTCTTTCATGACTCCATCCATATATACAGTAAACAACCACGGGGACATCACACACCCCTGTTTCAAACCAATATTCAGGTCAAAGAACTCGCTCTGCTCACTCTCCACACGTACTGCCGCCTTTGCACCCTCATACATTCTCTTCACTGCTTTCAGCAACTTGCCCTCTACTCCGTATATTCTAAGTACTTTCCACAAACCTTCTCTATCCACTCTGTCATAGGCCTTCTCCAAGTCCATAAAGGCAACATACACCTTTTGTTTCTTCTCCAGATACTTCTCCACAACACAATTCAGGGTAAAAATCTGATCTACACATCCTCTTCCCTTCCTAAAACCTCCCTGCTCGTCGCCTATCCATTTCTCCGTTCTCACTCTCACTCTCTCAATCACTACCCTACTGTATACCTTCCCTACTACGCTTAGAAGACATATTCCTCGGTGGTTACCACACACTCCTCTTTCCCCTTTTTCCCTTATATAGGGGGACTATTATGCCAGTCTTCCAGTCATCGGGTGCACTCCCCTTCTCCCATGCTAGTTTGCACATTTTCCATACCCATTCTATCACTATCTCACCACCATACCTCAACATTTCCCCACACACTCCATCTGTTCCTGGTGCTTTCCCCAACTTAACTCTTTTCATGGCTTCCCACACTTCTGACCTGTTGATCCCCACCTCCTCCTCCACTACTTCTCTTCTTCTCCCTCCCATACCATATCCAGCTATGTTTGCTGGCTCTTCATTCCTTTCATTTAGCAACTCACTGAAGTACTCCCTCCATCTTTCGACTCTCTCTTGCTTCTCGGCTAGCATTCTCCCATTCTTATCTTTCACACCCTTACTGTTTCCCTTGCTACCTTCCCTAACTTTCTTGACTTCTTTCCAGAACAGTTTCTTACTCTCCCTCCATTTTACACTCAGATTCCTTCCAAATTCCTCATCTACTCTTCTCTTACTTTCCTTCACTACTCCTTCACCACCCTCTTACTCTCCACGTACCTCGCTCGTTTCTGTCTCTCGGAATCTTCATTCCCTCTACTACCCAACCACTCTCTATATGCTTTCTTCTTTTCTTCCACAGCTATTCTTACCTCTTCTGTCCACCATGCTGTACCTTTCACTCCCCTCCCTCTTCTCCTCACTCCACACACCTCCTCACATGCTGCACAGATCTCATCCTTAAACACCTTGCTCATCTCCTCCACTTCCTCCATAACTTCCAGGTCGAACCCACCTAGTCGTCTTTCCACTGCTCTCCTGTACTCCTCCCTGACTTCCTCCTCCTGCAACCTCTCCACCCTCCTCACCATTCCACCCTCCTCTCGCCTCCCTCCCGCTCTCCTCACCCACTTCTTTTGTATCCTAACCTTAGCTACCACTACATAATGATCAGACAGACCCCCTCCAATACCCCTATACACCCTAGCATCCATCACAGATTTCTTCATTCGTTCATCCACACATACATAATCAATCAATGACTTTCGTTCCACCACTGTCTTATCTTTCATCGTCAACATCCGTTTCCACGTGTACCTGTGGATCATTCTGTGTCGGAAGAAGGTGTTGGCTATCCACAACCTCCTCCCCACACATACGTCCACAAGTGCACTACCATTCCCATTCACCTCTGATGGTACCCCCCACCCTCCCACCACTCCCACGCCCTCACCAGGAAGCTGGAATCACTCCAAGAGTTTGTAACACTCAACGTTGGAGTATCACTAACTCAAATTGTTTCAACTCCAGCATCCACTACCGCCCCAACGTCATCTGCCAACAATCCAACACCTGCAGTAGACACTGCAGCAGATGCTTCTGACGAACCTGAGCCGACATCAAACCAGGACAGCCGCCCTGTTCACCTTAGTCTCTCCCCCACTCCTCGTGCAAGAAGCCTGCTAGCACGAACAGTACCAACCCCTCGCCCCCGTTCTAACCACTCCTCTCCCCGACCTGTACGTAGAGTCCCGCCACCACAGGTTTCCGGATTTACACCAGTGAGGAACGGTGCACGGCCAACGCAGAAAAGGTCTCATCTACCAGTCACAATGTCCAACAGATTTGAGATATTGGTAGAGATGGAAGACGAACCAGAAGAGACCAGGCTCGTTGGGGATTCCATCCTACGAGGACAGGTCGAAGAGTTCTGCGACAGAGTCCCAAATCAACGAAAAAGATTTTGCATCCCAGGAGCTGGACTGGACGACATTGTGGAAGCCTTCGAAGATACCACAATGGATGCAAATGAAAATACCCTTTTTGTCATCCATGCTGGTTCAAATGACGTCATGCGCACCAGATCCGAAGAGTTGATGGAGAAATATCACAAGATGATCCAGCACTACAAAAACAAGTCAAGGAATATCATCATCTCAGGCATTCTCCCCAAGATCGACGCACCTGACAAATTCTACGACAAGGCTTTCAGCACAAATAGCCGACTAAAACATTTGTGTCTGAGGGAAGAAGTTGAATTCATCAACCTCTGGGACAACTTCTACAACCAGCCTACTCTGTTCCGCAAGGATGGCACTCATCTAAACCCTGTGGGTTCAGCACGCATGGGTCGTCTCCTACACGAAGCAGTCCGCAGCCATGGATCAAAAAACGCCATCCGAGAAGAAGCAGCAGTGACATAAATCATCCAACGCCAAGAAAAAACAGAGGCAACCGAGGACCACCAGCGATAAGGACCGAAGACAGCGAGGACCGAGGACAGCCATGAACATAAATGTAGATCCGACAAGAACCAAAAATATTATTAAAGAGCGTTCCGTGAGTTCTAAAATAACAAATTTAAAGGTTTTCTATGCAAACGCTCGTAGCATACGCAATAAATTTTCAGATTTAGAGGAGCTAGTGTTTACAGAAAATTATGATGTGATTGGCATAACAGAATCTTGGCTCAATACAGAAGATAGAGACTTTTTAGCAGAGTATTCACTTCCCGGTTATGTAATGTTTGAGAAAAGCCGAATAAATCGAAATGGAGGTGGCGTTTTACTTTATATCAAAGAAAGTCTTAACCCTACCCTCTTGTCAAAACCTCAAATTGTGAACGTCGACGCATCTTTTGTGCTAATAAAGAATAATAAAGGTACCAAAATAATACTTGCATTAATATACAGACCTCCAGCTCAATCAGTGCAAACTGACCGAGAAATTTACGAACAAATTGCAGATGTAAGTAACTCACAAGATACCGTAATTTTTGGTGACTTTAATTTACCTGTGACCAAGTGGGGCGATACTCTTACTTCACACTCCGGACATGACTTGTATACGAACTTGCAAGAGAGTTCGCTTTATCAATTTGTTGGAACGCCGACCCGTGGTAATAACGTTCTTGACATTGTACTTGCAACAAAAGAAGAATTAATAGAGAATTTGAATGTTGGTGATGAATTCAGTAACAGCGACCATCGTACGATAACTTTCACTTTAAAGTTTACTAGTAACGAACCAAATAGTAGCATCGAAAAAGTCCCTAATTTCAAGAAAGCAAACTTCCATAAACTTAGAGCTATGTTTAAAGAAACTGACTGGAGCTTTTTAATTCACAATAACGACATAAATACATCTTGGAAGTTATTCGAAGCCACTTACCTAAAAGCAGTGCAAGACTGCATACCATCGAAAACTCGGCGTCCAGGCCATAATAATAAGCCCAAATGGTGGAATAAAGATATTTCAAACTGCCTGCTTGCTAAAAAATTTGCTAATGATAGATTAAAATCCTCACAAAATGACGAAGAACGGCTGAAATTTGTAGAGCTACGACGCAAAGCCAAAAAGTTAATTAAGCAAAGTAAAAAGACCTTAGAGTTACATATTGCGAATCAAAGTAAAACAAACCCGAAAGAATTCTATAGTTATATCAGAAAGAAAAAAGTAGTTACTTCAACTGTTGGACCGTTAGTCGATGAAAATGGAGAATACACCAAAGACGAAGAACAAATGAGTAATGCCCTCAATACCTTCTTTGCATCAGTTTTTACAACAGAAGACCTCAGTGATATCCCTACACCATCGCCGATTCAGATTGATAATTCAGATGTTCTAAGCAATATCACCGTTACAGAGAGAGAAGTATTGAATTGTTTAGATAAACTCAAGGTAAAAAAACGCCTGGACCTGATACAATCTCGCCTAGAGTTCTAAAGGAAGCTAAGGATGAGCTCTCTAAACCACTGACATTACTATTCAATAAATCCTTGCAGTCTGGAACTATGCCCGATCAGTGGAAGCTAGCCAACGTAACACCGATATTCAAAAAAGGCAGCAAATCCCTACCCAGTAACTATCGTCCGATTAGCTTAACCTCAGTTGTATGTAAAATGCTAGAAACGGTCATACGAGACAGACTCGTAAATCACTTAGAGGAAAATAACATACTTAAAGATACTCAACACGGCTTTCGTAAAAAACGTTCCTGTTTAACAAACCTCTTAGACTTCTTCCACGATATCCTCAACCTCTACGATGAGAGTAAAGCTGTAGATATTATATACCTTGATTTTCAAAAGGCCTTTGACAAAGTTCCCCACAAACGTTTACTGCTAAAACTAAAAGCGCATGGAATACAAGACGGTGTGTTGAAATGGATAGAAAATTGGCTCAGCGACAGAAAGCAAAGAGTAGTCATAAACGGTAAGGCATCAAAATGGACCAATGTAAGTAGCGGGGTACCCCAGGGATCGGTACTAGGACCAATTCTCTTTCTAATTTACATCAACGACATAGATGAGGGTCTCACCTGTACAATCTCAAAATTTGCTGACGATACAAAAATTGCAAATAGCGTACTCTCAAAAGAACAAGTTGACGATATGCAACACAATCTAGATAAATTGTCATGTTGGGCCCAAATTTGGCAAATGAGTTTCAATGCGGATAAATGTAAAGTACTACATATCGGATACCTAAATGAGAAAGCAAACTATTCGATGAATGGCACTCAGCTTAAGAATGTAAACAGAGAAACCGATCTGGGAGTAACAATATCGAGTAACCTAAAACCGAGTCAACAATGTTCAGAAGTTGTTAAGAAGGCAAACAAAATAATTGGCTTTATAGGCAGGTCATTTGAGCATAATCCAAAGAAGTTATCCTAACCCTTTACAATTCATTAGTCCGCCCTCTTCTGGAATACTGCGTTCAATCCTGGTGCCCTTATTACCAAAAAGATATAAACAAGCTAGAACGAGTTCAACGTAGAGTTACCAAAATGATACCTAGCCTAAAGAACAAACCATACGAAGAGCGTCTTAGAGAATTAAATCTATTTCCTTTAACCCAGCGCAGATTAAGGTGACTTAATTCAAGTGTTCAAAATCATCAAAGGCATCGACAATATGAACTGTAGTAAGTACTTCACTATCGACCAATCTAATTACACGCGGGAAACGGTTGCAAAATTATTGGTAAATCTTTTAACTCACACGAATCTAAGAATTTCTTCTTCAATCGAGTTGTCAACTTGTGGAATGGGCTTCCCCGAAACGTTATAGACTGCATCACCGTTGATTCATTTAAACTCCGCCTAGACAAATATCTCGCATCAAACCCGCGACTGACTGCGTTTGTAAATGAATAACTTTATTTTATCCCCCCCTCAGTTACTAACCCATCTGTCCCCTACTAACTTCCTAATCCTGCACGGACATTAGTTCCAGGGCAGTAATTCCCTTTCCAATGTTCCCTTACCCACTCTAAACCACTGTTTGGACACTTGATCCTCAGTGTTTTGGAGGACAAGCAACCTAGAAGGGTCACTAGATCTGTTGTTGCTTGATTTCCTTTGTACTCCTTTGTACTCCTTTGTACACTCCCTCAACTTTCCTATCACCCACCTTACCATTCATATCCCAATCAGAAATATTCTTTCGTTCTTGTCAAACTTCTCCAGGCACGCCTCCACATTCATCCAGAACTCCTCTTTCTTTCTTTCAAGTATATCCTCTGTCGGGGCATACACGCATACAATCACCCACGTTTGTATTCCTACTTTCATTCTCACCCACACAATCCTTGAACCCACAGACCCATACTCTCTTACACATTCCTTCCATTTGCTACTTACAAACAAACATGCACCTTCTCTCGCTGTTCCTTCACTCAGTATACCACACACACCCATTCCACATTCCCATTCTCTCACATCTGAACCTTTCCATTTGGTCTCTGTCATTCCACATACATCCAGCCTGGCATTCACTAACACTTCCAGAACCTCTCTCTCTTTTGTGCCATCATTCATGCCACTAACATTCCACGTAGCCATTCTCAGAATGTCCGAAGGCATGTCCTTAGTCGGTCGTGGTTCGTCAACGTTGGTTCCGTCCGCATCCGAGGCTGTTCGTTCGTTTTTCTTTGCTTAGATATTTTTTCCGGGTGGGGGTCGCAAGCCCACCGACCCAACCTCTTTAGTCGCCTCTTACGACACGCAGAAGGCACGTGGGGCATATTCTATTCCCTAACCCCCAGGGGTGCATTAATATACAGACCTCCAGCTCAATCAGTGCAAACTTACCGAGAAATTTACAAACAAATTGCAGATGTAAGTAACTCACAAGATATCGTAATTTTTGGCGACTTTAATTTACCTGTGACCAAGTGGGGCGATACTCTTACTTCACACTCCGGACACGACTTGTATGCGAACTTGTAAGAGAGTTCGCTCTATCAATTTGTTCGATCTCCGACCTGTGGTAATAACGTTTTTGACCTTGTACTTGTAACAAAAGAAGAATTAATAGAGAATTTGAATGTTGGTGATGAATTCAGTAATAGTGACCATCGTAGGATCACTTTCCATTTGAAATTCAATAGCAATGAACTCAATACCAGATTAGAGAAGGTCCCAAATTTCAAGAGAGCAAACTTCCATAAACTTAGAGCAATGCTTAAGGAAATCGACTGGAGTTCCTATGATTAACAATGATGATCTAAACCAATCATGGCGATTTTTCACCTCCACTTATTCGAATGCAGTACATGAGTGTATACCATTAAAAAACCGAAGATCGGTATATAATAATAGGCCTAAGTGGTGGAATAAAGATATTGCGGATTGTCTGCTTGCTAAAATGAATGCTCATGATAAATTAGAAATCTCTGACACCCATGTAAATAAAGTGATATATGTAGATCTACGACGCAGAAGCCAAAACGTTAATCAAACAAAGTAAAAACACACTAGAATTACATGCTGCTAATCAATGTAAGACAAACCCCAAATAATTTTATAGTTACATCAGGAAGAAAGTGGTGACTTCAACGATTGGACCGTTAGTTGATGAGAAAGAAGATTACACTAAAGATGAAGCAAAAATTAGTAACGCTCTCAATACCTTCTTTGCATCAGTTTTTACAACAGAACACCTTAGTAATATCCCAACAGCGTCGCCGGTTCAGATAGATAATTCTGACGTTCTAAGCAGTATCAGCATTACAGAGAGAGAAGTTTTTAAAAGTTTAGATAAACTGAAGGTAAATAAATCGCCTGGACCTGATACAATCTCGCATAGAGTTCTAAAGGAAGCTAAGTATGAGCTCTCCAAACCACTGACATTGCTCTTCAATAAATCCTTACAGTCTGGGACTATGCCTGATCAGTGGAAGCTCGCCAACATAACACTGGTATTAAAAAAAAAAAAAGCAAATCCTTACCAAAGCAAATCCTTACCTATCGTCCAATTAGCTTAACCTCAGTTGTATGTAAAATGCTAGAAACATTCATAAGAGACAGACTCTTAAATTAAATAGAGGAAAATAACATACTTAACACCTTACGAGCGGCCTATGCGGTTTATTTATGTGTACCGCACAGCGGGGTGTTTTTAGCCAAAATAGGGCTGTTTACGTGATCATTTTCATGCCTAAATAAGACCCAGAACGTAAAACAAGTACCTATCCCTGAAAGGGCATAAACAGAGCTTTCGAATGACACCATAACGATCCTTGTATGATGGATAGTTTTCTTGCAATAACCGTGCAACGCGAGTGCAAAAAGCAGGTAATTCGGTACTTTCAGTACATAATTGAGTATGTAGCGAGTGAGAGAGGGAGGAGGGAGCTGAGATTTGTGTCAGTAGGTTCGCCGCGGTGGTCTGGAGCAGTCATACGCTCGCTAGTCTCCTGCCACCACTTGTCTCTCTCTCTCAGCCACATTACGTGCTGAAATTGCCACTCGAGTTATGTCGAGCGCCGCCACATAGTCCAGCTTTATTTAACTCGACTTATGTTGCTCGCCGCTAATTAAGGGTTAAAGATACTCAACATGGCTTTCGTAACAAACGTTCCTGCTTAACAAACCTCTTAGACTTCTTCCATGATATCCTCAACCTCTATGAAGAGAGTAAAAATGTAGATGTTATATACCTTGATTTTCAAAAAGCCTTTCACAAAGTTCCCTACAAATGTTTACTACAAAAACTAAAAGCACATGGAATACAAGACGGTGTGTTGAAATTGATAGAAAGTTAGCTCAGCGACAGAAAGCAAAGAGTAGTCATAAGCGGTAAGGCATCTAAATGGACCAATGTAAGTATCAGGGTACCCCAGGGATCTGTACTAGGACCAATTATCTTTCTAATTTACATCTACGACATAGATGAGGGTCTCACCTGCACAATCTCAAAGTTTGCTGACGATACAAACATTACAAATAGTGTACTCTCAAAAGAACATGTTGACGATATGCAACACAATCTAGATAAGTTGTCATGTTGAACCCAAATTTGGCAAATGAGTTTCAATGCGGATAAATGTAAAGTACTACATATCGGAAACAGAAATGAGAAAGCAAACTATTCGATGAATGCCACTGAGATTAAGAGTGTCGACAGAGAAACTGATTTGGGAGTAACAATATCGAGTAACCTAAAACCGAGTCAACAATGTTCAGAAGTTGTTAAGAAAGCCAAATCAAATAATTGGCTTTATAGGTAGGTCATTTGAGCATAAATCCAAAGAGTTATCCTTACTCTTTACAATTCCTTAGTCTGCCCTCTTCTGGAATACTGCGTTCAGTGCTGGTGTCCTTATTACCAAAAAGATATAGACAAGCTAGAATGAGTTCAACGTAGAGTTACCAAAATGAAACCTAGCCTAAAGAACAAACCATATGAGGAGTGTCTTAAGAGAATTAAAACTATTTCCTTTAACCCAGCACAGATTAACAGTTGACTTAATTCTAGTGTTCAAAATCATCAAAGGCATCGACAATATGAACTGTAGCAAGTACTTCACTATCGACCAATCTAATTACACGAGGGAAAACGGTTGCCAAAGTATTGGTAAATCTATTAACTCACACGAATCTAAGAATTTCTTCTTCAATCGAGTTGTCAACTTATGGAATGGGCTTCCCCGAGACGTTATAGACTGCAGCACCGTTGATTCTTTTAAACTTTGCCTAGACAAATATCTTGCATCAAACCCGAGACTGACTGCGTTTGTAAATGAATTAATTTATTTTATTCCCCCCTCAAATTCATCAAGGATTATTGCATATATATATTACTAAGACATAACTCTCTTTTTCCCAGATATACGAAAGATGACGTATAACTGCGTTATGTTACCAACCCATCTGTCCCCTACTAACATCCTAATCCTGACACGGATATTAGCTCCAGGGCAGTAGTTCCCTTGCCAATTTTCCCTTACCCACTCTAAACCACTGTTTGGACACTTGATCTCAGTGTTTTGGAGGACAAGCAGCCTGGAGGGGCTCACTAGACCTGTTGAAAAGTGTTGATGCTTGATTTCCTTTGTACTGCTTTGTACAGCACCGCCTTCACTCATATACTTCTTCACTCCATCCTTCCACCTCTCATTCGGTTTAATTCTCCCTCTCTGTCCTTCCACTCACTCCCGTACACTCTCTTAGTTATTCTCTCACTTCCCATACGTTCCACATGGCTGAACCATCTCAAGGTGTTCCTTTTCACACTTTCCAGCACATCTACATCCACACCACACCTCTCTCGTACTTCCTCATTTGTCAGTCTATTCCTCCATGTAACTCCGCACGCACTTCTCTGGTAGTTCATTTCCACCCCTCTCACTTTTAGTTTGAGTCTCTTCACCAAAGTCCATGCTTTGCTCCCGTCAGTCAATGTCGGGATTACCACACTGTCATGCAAGGACTTCTTTACTTCCATTTAGACCACCCTATTTCTTCATACTGCCTTCAGTGTTCCTACAACCCTCTTCCCCTGTTGCACCCTCTCCCGCACTTCTTCATCCATACTCCCATCTTTACTCAACACTTCCTGAACCCTAAACTCTGGCAATGGATGGGCCTGTACAGCACGGTATGGTGTACCTTGCAATCTCTTGCATAGATACATCCCCTTAAGGCTTTCTTGACTACCTGTCTAATCTTGGGGATCCACCATCTTTGCCTTATGTAATTTACAACATAACTAACACCACTATGGTTACACACTTTGTGGCAGTAATTACTAAGGAGAGTGGCTATACGATGTTTATTAGGGATAAGGATAGGGTACTTGGCGCTATCATGTAAAGCTGAAAAGTGTAGCCTACCTCTACAGCGTATCATGCCTCCTTCCATATAGAGGCCTAACTGCTTCACTATATTGCTTGGTGTGCCCTGTCCTTTTGACAAATAGTGGTGTTCCTCAGAGTAAGCTTCTCTCTGAGCTACCTTAATCATGGCTGACTCTGCTGCTCTTAATACCGGCATCGTCAAGTATGCCGGTTTTGCCTGATAATTCCCTTGTGTCTTCTCTTTAACCCGTACAGCCCCAGCGACGCGCCTGACGCGTCGGCGATGTATGTAACGCACAGCCCCAGAGACGCGCCTGGCGCGTCACCCTAATTGCGCCGACCGTAACCTCAGGTGTAGCCACTCAAGAGGGCTCAGATTTGTATGGGAACTGTGTACGTATCCCACGCAACCGTGCCGATGGTTGAAAACTCTCAAAGTCCACGTGCGTGCGCGCGAGCGCGCAAAAACCTATTTTTTTGGGATAATTGCCTTCAATTTTTTACTCTTATAAAATCCGTTTTCGGGGGCTCTGTAGGACCATTTTTTAAGCTTTTTGAGCGGTTTTTCGTGGTTTTTCCTTCATTCCTAACCCATTCGCTATTGTTTCTGGAATAAAACCATTTTTTGAAAACCGGCCGGGTTCTGGTGCGCAAACATTACAAAACTAGCCGGGGCTCCACGGGTTAAGAGTCTTAATAAACCTAAGGACCCATGCCATTACATGCCATGACTTCATATATGAGCCATACCGGTCCCAATTCAATATGGCAGTAGGGGCAACCGGTACCGGCAATGACAGGGTTCCTTCCTGACTCATGTTACAACCCACAGTGGAATCCCCTCCTATTGAGCTCCCTATTGGGCCATGATCAGGCCATAGCATTGGGTGAGGCAGCCATGTGGGCCCTCCCTACCAAAGCTAAGAAGCAACTAAGGACACATATGAAATCCCTCTGGTGACTAGATCACTGGGGTTGTCCTCTGTGGACACATAACGAAAATGAGCGCCGGGGACTAATGACTTTATCTCATCAACTCTATTTTGAACATATATAGGCAAAATCTTTTTACTAGACAACCAGCATAGGGTTATCTGGCTGTCCGACCAGAGGTATACATTCTCTACAATCAGCTCGTCCGCGTAGGCCTCACATATATAACATGCGAGACGAGCTGTGAGAAGAACAGCAGTCAACTCCATCTTAGGTATGGTGAGGGACTTAGTAGGCGCCACCTTACCTTTGGCCATTACTAACCTACTCACCTCATCACCAACCGCATAGGCCGCTACACCATATGCCACTGAGCTAGCGTCACTAAATAGGTGCAGCGTAACCCTCTTAGAATTAGTGACCTGACGGGGAAACATGATACCTATACTATCTATCATATCGTTATAAATACTCTGCCAGTTAGCTCTCATGTCATCTGGAATGGGGACATCCCACCCACACTCTAATCTCCACAAGTCCTGTACGAACCTCCGCGCCCGGATGGTTACCGGTAGCAACACTCCTAGAGGATCGAACACACTCGCGGTTAGACTTAGAGCCTCGCGTTTTGTAACCAATGCAGGGCTACTTCCGCGGAAATTAACCTGTAACATATCCTTATCAGTTAGCCACTCAACGCCAAGTACCTTAACCCCGTCTTGTTTGGCGGAAGCTACACCCTTCAGGTGCAACAGTTCCCGCAAACTCTCATTATTTGTGACCCACTCACGTAAAGACAGGTTAGCGCTGGAAAATATTCTACGGGCATCCCAACATTGTTGTTGCAAATCACTTACATCATCACCAGTCCCCTGTAAGTTATCAATATACAACCCCCCTTTTAGCTTATTAACTACTTCACTGTTCTCCTGTATCATAGACAGGTGTTTTTGAATGGTAGCATTAAGGAGTAACTGGGAACAGGTGGCCCCGAACAGAACTGCACGGAACCGGTAGACAATGTAATGACTTGCAACATCCAAGGGATCAACGGGCCACAGAAACCTAGTAGCATCCCTATCCTTCTCACTCAACTCCACCATGAGAAATGCTTTCTCAATATCACTCACCCAGGCAAATTGATGGCATCTAAAGCGCAGAAGCACCTGGGTGAGGTCAGCCACTAGCGATGGACCTGTATGGAGACAGTCATTCAGACTGAACGCCTTCTCGTCCATCCTAGCCGAACATTCAAACACTATCCGTACAGGCGTAGTAACACTATCCTTGGTAATACCATGGTGAGCTAAGTAGTGAATGGGATGACCAGCTTGATTCCTGTTTTCTACCCTTTCAATAAACCCCCTTTCTATCTGATTATCCAGAACCTTTGTATACTGTTGACAGTAGTTGGGATCCTTTATAAACTTACGCTGCAAGCCTCTCATTCTGCCCAGGGCTAACTTAAAGTTATCAGGTAATTTATCTATGTTATCTCTCCACGGCAGTTCCACTATATACTGTCCCTGTGCTTCGGAATACTGTACCGTTTCAGAAAATCTATTTAAGACTTTCTCCCCACCCTTACCAGTCTCATTAGGACTTATACCAATATGGTCCAAGTCCCATAGAGCTGTCAGATCCTTTAATTCTGGAGAATTCCTGCCAATATCTTCCTGTATCTCCACTAAAGGGTCTACTCCTAACTTAAGAACAGTGACTAACTCTACATGGGTCTCTTCTATATCTGACTGATAAGTGCCACTCAGTGCATAACTATAAATTGTGGGTAACATAACTATACTTCCTTCCCTGACATAGCCTGAATGCACAAAGTGGTAATAAAAGTCCGCCCCAATCAGTAACCCTATCATATCTCCATCAGTGATACCTGGATCGGCTAATCTGTAACCCCGAGCCTTGATAGCATTTACCTCCATCTCTAATCCTCTCCCTGGTTTGTATACTGGTAACTCCTCCACCACAACGGCTCTCAATTTACGCACCCTCCTTCTGTGATGATAGGTTAACTCTACTATTTCATACTCAGTACTACCAAGTGAGCCAGTAAATCCCCGGGGCCTTAGCTGTTCCTTACTGACCCTAACGTAATCAAGCTGCGATAAAGCAGAGCGCAAGATGAATGTACGCTGCGAACATTGGTCCAACAAAGCTCTTACTTTACTGGTATGACCGTTTCTGTTAGTCAGGGGAATCTGAATGGTAGGCAACAACACTGCATTACGGCCCGAAGCCACAGCCATGGTCACTGTTGGTTCAGGGGCTGCTGGTTGTCCAGTTTGTTCAAGGCGTGGCGTCGGACACAAATATTTAAAATGTTTCTGTTGGCAGAATCGGCACGGCCTAATTTTAGGGTTAGTACACCCCTGGCTGCCATGTTCTGACGACAGGCACCCGACGCACAATTTCAACTGCCTTGCTCTATTGGCCTTGGCGGGACTGTTCTTGTATTTTGCACACTTTGCCCAAAAATGTCCTGTCTTTAAACACAACTTACATCCATACTTCTGCTTGGTATCGTGTTTCTGATACACTGCATATGCTGCTGTGGCGGTCGCCCCAAACTGTTCTAGTGGATGATGTCTACTTTCTAGATTGCACACTTCAGTCTTAAACACACGAACATATTCATCCACATCCAGCCAGTTGTCTTTTAATTCACGCTTAATCACTTCAGAGAGTGCACTAGGAAGTTTATTATGCAACAGTACTGCACACATTTCACTTACTGTTACATCCATAGAGCGTAATGACTGTAACGCACACTCAAATGACGCGGAAAAATCTTTCAGAGCACTGACCTCCTGGCTAGGATGCGGGAGATTACACAGTTTCGCTATGTGAGCTGCTTTGATGCGATCCTTTTGACCATAACTGTTTTTCAATATAGTGACCGCTGGTTCATAACTTGCAGCGACCAAACTAAATCCACTAACAATTTGTAGAACCTCACCACTAAGTTGTCCCTTTAGATACGTAAATTTCTGAATGTCAGTTAAGTCTGTTTGGGAGTGAACACTACAATCAAAGAGCTCCCAGAAACCCACCCACTGTGTTGGATCCCCATCAAAAACTGGCAACTTCAGGGAGGGTAGCTTAATACCCTTCTGTTTCCTACTTGCTGCACCATCATGAGATCTACCAGTAGTGGTTGTCTGGAGAGCACTATCTAACTCCGCTAACTGACCGTTTACTTGATTCACATACTGCATATCTTTCACCATCTCATCCTCTAACTGATCATCTGAATATAAGCTATACAACTCTACGTTTTACGACTTGATATCAGTTAGGGCCTCTTCTAAAGTTATTTTCACACCCCTTACATCATGGAGTGTAGCAGCATGTTCAATAAATTCAGACAGATTAGAGGTAAGCTTAGTAATCCCTCCCTTCTTGGTGGCCCTGAACCGCCGCAATGACTTTATTTTCTCATCCATTCTTAAAAAGTTTATGGTAACTAAAGCTTAAGGAACAACAATACTAATCATCACTGTAGGCTAACCTATTTTAAACCTAGGCTAACCTACTTACATTGATGACGACAGCAACCAAGCAAATTGAAGCATGCAAATTGCGTGCCCCCTGTGAGTTTACAAATGATCTAAGAAAAGGAAATTATACCCTATGTCATATTACTCTACTTTACAATATTTACTTTACTAGGCTATATTAAATTTTAACAAATTACAAAGAAAAAGAAAGAAGGATCAAGACTCCTCTGAAGGAGGAACATCCGCAGCCGTCGTCCTAGTCTTGAGATCTAGCATATTGCGTCGACTGCTCCTCCTCGGCCCTGTCCTTCTTAAAGAAGGCACGCGCTCTGTCTAATAGCCTATCTAGGCCTAACACCTTCCGGCTCCCTGGCACATCTAACCCAGGCTGAGGTCTGCCTGACAGTGTCCACCCTTGCCCCTGGTCTACAGAACTGCTTAACAAAAAAAAAGCAGGGCACTACACTGGACGAAATCCCGGACATATGCGCCCCTCAACATTTGTCCACTGGATCGCCCAGCTCTACACAAAGGCAGACAAGTCAGGCCTAATACCCCCCCAATATTTACCAATATACAACAGATGGCCCAGTATCCTGGTCACACGGCACCAACTATATCCTGTTTATTATTCCTAGGGGGTAGAGGAGAAACGGATATAAATTAAATGTTTAGACCGGGGAAGATGAATTGGCCTAGGCTATATACAGTATATGATACCGGTCGGCGTTGGACTTACGTGTTAAATTGTATATGTAGGCTATCTGTGGTAGTCCCAGTAATATCTATGAAGTACTTCTAGTATTAAGGGAACTTAGCTGTGATGCAAAGAGTGTAGGTTAGGTGATGGACATGTCGATAGGTGAAGATCAGTGAAGTTCTGTTGTTATGTGGCAGCAACTGGTGGTTTGTTGTGAACAGGACGAAGTCTCTGTTTGAAGTGTACTGAGATTCCCTTTTATTGTAACAATATCAAATATATTTAACCCTTATTTAGCGGCGAGCAACATAAGTCGAGTTAAATAAAGCTGGACTATGTGGCGGCGCTCGACATAACTCGAGTGGCAATTTCAGCACGTAATGTGGCTGAGAGAGAGAGACAAGTGGTGGCAGGAGACTAGCGAGCGTATGACTGCTCCAGACCACCGCGGCGAACCTACTGACACAAATCTCAGCTCCCTCCTCCCTCTCTCACTCGCTACATACTCAATTATGTACTGAAAGTACCGAATTACCTGCTTTTTGCACTCGCGTTGCACGGTTATTGCAAGAAAACTATCCATCATACAAGGATCGTTATGGTGTCATTCGAAAGCTCTGTTTATGCCCTTTCAGGGATAGGTACTTGTTTTACGTTCTGGGTCTTATTTAGGCATGAAAATGATCACGTAAACAGCCCTATTTTGGCTAAAAACACCCCGCTGTGCGGTACACATAAATAAACCGCATAGGCCGCTCGTAAGGTGTTAAGGGTCCTATATCGTTCCCCGTGATTAAATAATAAGGGAAAATAAACTAAGACATAATTGGTGCATCCACAGTAATATTTATCCACAAAGATAAATAAAGTAATGCGTATAAACAAAAAGGAACCAGCTGTCGTGAACCCGGGAAATTCAAACTACGGTATAGATACCAGCTAGGATTCACGACAACAACATTTCCCTACATACTCCAGCTGTTCCTGGTGCTTTCCCCAACTTCACTCTTTTCATAGCTTCCCACACTTCTGACCTCCTGATACCCACCTCCTCCTCCACTACATCTCCTCTTCTCCCTCCCATATCATATCCAACTATGTTTTCTGGCTCTTCATTCCTTACATTTAGCAACTCAATGAAGTACTCCCTCCATCTTTCGACTCTCTCTTGCTTCTCGGCTAGCATTCTCCCATTCTTATCTTTCACACCCTTATTGTTTGCCTTGCTTCCAGAACAGTTTCTTACACTCCCTCCATTTTACATTCAGATTCCTTCCAAATTCCTCATCTACTCTTCTCTTACTTTCCTTCACTACTCTCTTCACCACTCTCTTTCTCTCCACGTACCTTGCTCGTTTCTGCTTCTCCAAATCTTCATTCCCTTTACTACCCAACAACTTTCTATATGCTTTCTTCTTGTCTTCCACAGCTATTTTTACCTCTTCTGTCCACCATGCTGTACCTTTCACTCCCCTCCCTCTTCTCCTCACTCCACACACCTCCTCACATGCTGCACAGATCTCTTCCTTAAATACCTTGCTTATCTCCTCGACTTCCTCCATATCTTCCAGGTCGAACCCACCTAGTCATCTGTCTACTGCTCTCCTGTACTCTTCCCTGATTTCCTCCTCCTGTAGCCTCTCCACCCTCCTCACCATTCCACCTTCCTCTCGCCTCCCTCCAGCTCTCCTCACCCACTTCTTTTCTATCCTAACCTTAGCTACTACTACATAATGATCAGGCAGACCCCCTCCAATACCCCTATACACCCTAGCATCCATCACACATTTCTTCATTCTTTCATCCACACATATATAATCAATCAGTGACTTTCGTTCCACCACTGTCTTATCCTTCATCGTCCACACCACTTTCCATGTGTACCTGTGTATCATTCTGTGTCGGAAGGTGTTGGCTATCCACAACCTCCTCCCCACACATACGTCCACAAGTCCACTACCATTCCCATTCACCTCAAATGGTACCCCTGTTACGACCGGCACTACGAAATAAACAAGGGCACTCAATATTGGACTAGATGATAGGCTATATCTGCAACAACGGTACGCTAATTCCAAACCCTCGAACTATTACGCCGGTGAACAAAACACTTAAAACCCTCCAGAGTTAATCTACTGGATAACGGGGTATGAATTAACTGGGTTTTAGTGCACTTCTACAAAGGCTTACCGATGACGGCAAAGCCTACTCACAACAGGAGTACTTTACGTTAATAAAATGCTCTTAAGTAATAACAATGCTTGAATAAACTATGATAAGATTTAATAAAGGAGTATATGCTTACGTTAACTTTAGTGTGAGTCTGTACTCAACATTAAACTCTACAATGCTCTATGAAAACACTGGAAGTCTAGTCCTACAGCAATCAGATAAAGAATCTTCTGAAAACGTCTGATGCTCTAAGATGCTCGTTAATATAGAACAGAAATAATGCAGGGGCAGGACACCAAAGCGTGTATCTTAAATACACCAATAAGTAGGATACATATATATAAAACAAGGGAGTGCAACAACTCTGTGACAGCACTAATAATCGCCACTCAAAACAGTACTTCCTTAGCCAACTTAACAGCCAAACTGGGTTGTGCACTATGCATCAACCTAGGCTAAAATAAGGCGTGAATAATTCCTAAAGAATATACAATTAAAGTTAATAAACACAATGCTGTCTTTCTCACTAATAAAGTCTAGCAGTGGCATAAAAAGGTACTAAGAAACTAGGCAGAGCGCAAGCATGCTCGTAGCCTACTGTCTCCCCTTGAACAGATTTCCCTTATGTTACGTTAAGTGACTTGGAGGCTCTCTTGGTAAGTCCAGATCTCTAGTATCTGGTCTTGCCCTGGCGCTCCACAAAGGTCAACAAAATGAGGTAGCAATCATACAGGTAAGAGTAGGCAAAAGCCCTTCACTTGTATACTGCTACACTCGCAAAGGACAAAATGCACAAGGGTTACAGGCTAGCTAGCTTCGTCGATGTTGTACAGGCTCTGACTTGCCACATACATAACTCAGACAACGACCAAAGATACCTTCCACTGTCTAGCATTAAATAATAAGAGAACAGCTCAATAATTAGAAGCACCCCAACACTCTGGTACCATTTGACTATGACTCTAATAATCCCTAAAACTAGTGCAAACATATATGGAGAGCTGGTGCTGGTAATACGACTGGCCGACTATGGAAGTCGTATGCAGAACCAGAAGGGATAAGTAATTGAATAAAGAGAGAAGTATGAAAAGAAGAAGTTCAGAGAGAGAGATAGTAGTATAGGGTTATATGGGAGACAGGTTGCAAGGGATATGTAGGACCTAGCACACCAAGCCTAGCTCTGCGGAAGGTAGCTCCTCGGGACCCTAGCACACACAAAGCATGGTGGTCAGCCAATCAGCCGCTACGTCACCAGGGCAGCAGAAGGCGCAGAACCACCAGCCATCAAAACCGAGAGAAAGGACACGCGGGCGGGAACCTCCAGGAGAGGGAGGAGGAAACACACACCTCCCCACCCTGCTCGCTCGCTCTCTCTCTCTCCTTCACTACAATGCATCCTATATTCTAGCAAGGATATAAAATACTTCCAAGTGTCACAGACAAGAATAAAGATCACCACTGATCTGTCTGTGACAACATGTACTCTATGAAAGAAAGAACATCGTTCTACAATTATTGTTGCCCATATCACTGCCCTGGCGAGCGCTAGCGAGTCACGAGCATATTCTGGCAAGCTGGCCAGCGTAACACCCCCCACCCTCCCACCACTCCATCAACTTTCCTATCACCCACCTTACCCTTCATATCCCCAATCAGAAATATTCTTTCGTTCTTGTCAAACTTATCCAGACACGCCTCCATATTCACCCAGAACTCCTCTTTCTCTCTTACAAGTTTATCCTCTGTCGGAGCATACACACACACAATCACCCAAGTTTGTATTCCTACTTTCATTCTCACTCACACAATCCTTGAACCCACAGACCCATATTCTCTTACACACTCCTTCCATTTGTTACTTACAAACAAATACGCAAACAAATACACACCTTCTCTCGCTGCTCCCTCACTCACTCCAGCACACACATCCATCCCACACTCCCACTCTCTCACATCTGTACCCTTCCATTTGGTCTCCGTCATTCCATATACATTCAGCCTGGCATTCACTAACACTTCCAGTACCTCTCTCTCTGTTGTGCCATCATTCATGCCAATCCCGTTCCGTGTACCTATTTTCAGAATGTCCGTAAGCTTGGCCATAGTAGGTCGGGGCTCGTCAACACAGGGTCCGTCCGCATCCGAGGCTGATATTTCGTTCATCGTTGCTATGTATTTTGTTCCAGGTGGGGGTCGCAAGCCCACCGACCCAACCTCTTTAGTCGCCTCTTAAAGATATATATATATATATATATATATATATATATATATATATATGTGTGTGTGTGTGTTGTTACGACCGGCACTACGAAATAAACAAGGGCACTTAATAATGGACTAGAAGATAGGCTATATCTGCAACAACGGTACGCTAATTCCAAACCCTCGAACTATTACGCCGGTGAACAAAACACTTAAACCCTCCAGAGTTAATCTACTGGATAATGGGGTATCAATTAACTGGGTTTCAGTGCACTTCTACAAAGGCTTTCCGGTGACGGCAAAGCCTTCTCACAACAGGAGTACTTTACGTTAATAAAATGCTCTGAAGTAATAACAATGCTTGAATAAACTATAACAAGATTTAATAAAGGAGTATATGCTTATGTTAACTTTAGTGTGAGTCTGTACTCAACACTAAACTCTTCAATGCTCTATGAAAACACTGGAAGTCTAGTCCTACAGCAATCAGATGAAGAATCTTCTGAAAACGTCTGATGCTCTAAGATGCTCGTCAATATAGAACAGAAATAATCTAGGGGCAGGACACCAAAGCGTGTATCTTAAGTACACCAATAAGTAGGATACATATATATAAAACAAGGGAGTGCAACAACTCTGTGACAGCACTAATAATAGCCGCTCAAAACAGTACTTCTTTAGCCAACGTAACAGCCAAACTGGGTTGTGCACTATGCATCAACCTAGGCTAAAATAAGGCGTGAATAATTCCTAAAGCATACACAATTAAAGTTAATAAACACAATGCTGTCTTTCTCACTAATAAAGTCTAGCAGTGGCATAAAAGGTACTAAGAAACTAGGCAGAGCGCAAGCATGCTCGTAGCCTACTGTCTCCCCTTGAACAGATTTCCCTTATGTTACGTTAAGTGACTTGGAGGCTCTCTTGGTAAGTCCAGATCTCAAATATCTGGTCTTACCCTGGCGCTCCACAAAGGTCAACAAAATGAGCTAGCAAGCATATAAGTGAGAGTAGGCAAAAGCCCTTCACTGGTATACCGCTACACTCGCAAAGAAAAAATATGCACAAGGGTTACAGGCTACCTAGCTTCGTCGAAGTCGTACAGGCTCTGACTTGCCACATACATAACTCAGACAACGACCAAAGATACTCTTCACTGTCTAGCATTAAATAGTAGGAAAGAACAGCTAAATAATTAGAAGCACCCCAATACTATGCTACCATTTGACTATGACTCTAATAATCCCTAAAGCTAGTGCAAAACATGTATGTGAGAACTGGTGCTGGTAATACGACTGGCCGACTATGGAAGTCGTATGCGAGAACCAGAAGGGATAAGTAAATGAATAAAGATGAGAAGTATTGGAAAAGAAGAAGTTCAGAGAGAGAAACAGTAGTACAGGGGGTTAGATTGGGGACAGATTGCAAGGGACATGTAGGACGAAGCACGCTGTGCCAAGCTCTGCAGGAGACACCTGAGTAGGAGCCCCCCAGCACTAACAAAGACAGTGGCACCCAATCACAGACGACTACGTCATGAGGAGCAGGCGTCATATGACGCGCCAGGCCTGCCGGCCAATCACAAGCGTGGGAAACTCCGCCCGAGCGAGGAAGGCAAACGTACATACACACGCACATAATACCACCTTGCTGCTCGCTCTCTTTCTCCTTACAACTTCACACAACATATCTTATACTCTATCAATGATATAAAATACTTCCAAGTGTCACAGACAAGAATAAAGACCACCACTGATCTGTCTGTGACATCATGAATACTAAGAAAGAAAGAACATCGTTCTACGATTATTATAGCCCATTTCACTGCCCTGGCGAGCGCTAGCGAGTACGAGCACATTCTGGCAAGCTGGCCAGCGTAACACCCCGCCCAAGATGTGGGACGTTTTAACCTCAGGTTAACGCCACATCTGACCAGACAGAATACCCACCAACCCCGCATCACCCAGCTACTCCCCCAAGTTGTGAAAACAAGGCGCAATCACAAACATAAAACACTTCATTATATAAAAAAAAAATCTACACAACACTTCCCCAAAATAATAGTAACACTTTGACAATATTACGCTCAACGAGCAAGCTTCACCAAGCCTAGCCTACTAAGACAAAACCACAGGATGTCTTAGATTCTTGCTGTAACATACTGCACTTATATACTATAAAAAAGAAAGAGTTTTTATGTGAGGTTTTTATATTTTTAATAGTGTTTTTGGCGGCTTTGCACTACAGGGGTAAGCCTAATTTTTCTCCACTCTCAAACAAACACTGACTGAACGGCGAGGGTTCTCCTTAAAACATACCCTCCCGTGACAAACAATCAGCCAGAACATTATCAGTGCCCTTAACATGCCACACATCCAACTTGTGTTCCGGCAGCAAAACAACACCTGACACTGATAAACTACCTAGTCCATCACAAGACTGGCACTTCTCTTCGCTCTCTCCGGCAACGGGGCCTGCCAATAACCTTTCATTATTTCTACCTTAGTGATAAACGAGGCAGCCCCGATGCGGTCTATGGGGTCGTCAACTCTGGGTAATGGATAGGCGTCTGTCAGGGATAATGCACTAACACTCTTGCAATCAACACAAACACGGATCTTGCCACTCAACTCAGGTTGCAAAGTCACTGGCAACGACCACTCACGATATCCCTTATCCCTCAGACCCTTTTTCAACATGAAGTCTAGCTCTGCTTTCACGACAGGCTGTTGAGCAGGATTTATACGGTAGGGAGCCAATTTGAGCCTTGCACTGTCTCCAGCCTCCATGTCGGGTTCTACCCCGTACATCAGGCCTGAAGAATCAACAACCATACGGACGTACTGCCACAGCCTAGTAAACAACTTCTCTTGACGCTTAGGAACAAGAGGTTGCAACTTATCTCGAAGAACAACATGCTCAGTGTCCTCCCACAACCCAGCCGAGACCCTAGTTTCTACACTATAGTCTCCCTCCTTCTCCACCTTTGTCCCTAGAACAGCCAGGTCATGAGAGGGACAATCTGTACCACCTGTGCAGTCACTCCCATAGTTCAAAATTGCTTAGGCTTCCCCGCCGATACCGTACATGCGCACCCCCACGTTCCTTGCGACTACATCTGCCTGCGCAGCATCACCGCCTTCAGCGCCACGGCCAGATACAGTCGGTCTATGGTAGGGCTGTTGCATTTTACTAGAGCAGCATTGGGAGGCTATGCGACGACCGGGCGCATCCACTCCACAGCCAACCTCACCAATCTGCTCAATGTCCTGATTCTGACCACCACCCTTAGCAGCCATGGGTCGACCCTGACCTGACAACCATGGCAAAGCCTCGTCGCCCACCTTGAACAACTGAAACAACGAGGCCAACGGTTTACTCACACCCAAGTGACCTGCCAGCGGAACATCGTGCACCACATGAGTTGTGAGGCCTGCGTGCTCAGCACAAACAGTGGGGTATGAACTGAGCAGGGGCTGGATCGCTGCACGCTGCTGCTCAGGCAGGTGCTCAAGCGCTTCCACAGCCACCTGACTCGTGTCCCCCGCCCACTGCTCTGCCGAGACATGACAATCCCAACTTTCCTCCACCTGTGCCCCACTGCCCCCCTCTCCTTCTCCACCTTGGCCGCTGCAGACCAACACAGGGACAGTAGGCTGCTCAGGTGGTCGCCTCACAAACTCCTTTAACAGGTTCACATGACATGCTTCCCCGTCCTCATCGAGTTCAAAAGCCCCGTTCCCACAACTCTCAAGACTAAGATCTTCTAGTTGTACCTGGGAACTACTCTGTCGCGGAGTGCCATCACGCCCTACCATGTCACTAGGGGGGACAGGTTCTGGGGCCACTCCGGAGCTCAACATTGGTTCAAGAACCGAGTCACCAAGGAGTGTCGCTGGGTCCAAACTCTCAACCCGACCACCAGCCTCGACTTTCTCCTTCTGACCCTTCCTCCGCTGGTCTGAAACTTGGGTACTAGGCTGTGACACCTGAGCGGACTGAGATCTCTCGAGCCCCTCTTGCCCGTCCCTACTTGTGTCGACCGCCCTCTCGGCAACGACTAAGGGTGGAACCTCGGAAGTGGGCACCGCAAAGTCGTTGCCGAGAAGGAGGTCGACCCCCTCAACTGGCAATTTATCCACCACACCCACATCCAACTCCCGTGTCACACCGTCCACCTCAAGCTCCACTCTAACCAGCAGGTAAGACCGCGTAGCATTGATGCCTTGAACCACCACAACCCGAGCCGCGTTAATAGGCTTGCCAGTGAAGTTCTTAACAAGTGTCTGGGAAGCGCCCGTATCACGCAGCAACTCAAGCCTATGCTCCACACCAGCCCACCTCACAGTGCCGTGCCCCCTATGACCACAAAAAGCATCTCGGACGGGTGACGAGCCCTCCTGCTGCTTCTGCACCGACTGTGACTTCGCAACCGACATATTACCCCGGGCAAACGCGGAAGACCTCAAAGACACACCGATGTTGCTCACTAGTGACACCACTGCTGTAGGCGGTGTGCTCGGACATGAGCGCGCAATATGCCCCTTCTCATGACACTTGAAACACTCCACTTCACTCTTGGACTTCCTCTGAGGTGAGGAAGGGCCCTGGCCTTTTGTTTCGACTTGGGATCAAAATTGGCACCAGTACTCTTAAATGGGTAATTAGTTGTGTCATTAATTCGGGGGGGTGGAGTGGTATGCCCCTGGTTACCTGCCTCAGCTCTCTGTGCAGACCCGCACCCACGAATCAATGACACCCTAAGGTCAGCCAGCTCAGCCGTCTTCTGCAGAGTTTTTGGTTGCTTTTCTTTCAGGTTAAGAGTCAAGTCACTGCCAGTACATTTAAAAAGTTGTTCAAACAACACTTATTGCTTTACTGCATCAAAAGTAGTTGCCTTCTCCGACCTCAACCAATTTTCAAATGCATCTGACAGCTCTCTAGTGTGTTCCTGGAAAGTACTCTCCTTTCTTTTTGGAACCTCCCTGAACTTCAGCCTATAGGTCTCTGGCTGTAGCTCATACACCCTCAGGACAGCCTCTTTTAACAACTCATAATTCACACAGGAATCTAGGGGCAAAGCATCGTACGCCTTGAGTGCTTTCCCTGTCAATCGTGAAGAAACAAGGGCTGCCCACTTCTCCTCGGGCCATTGGTGCTCCCGGCACTTTTTCTCAAAACGGAGAAAGAATCCTGTAACTCCTAACTCATCAAACACTGGAACCAACTTTAGTAGATGCGACAGGGACTGGTCATGGGCTCGACCCCCCTGGACGACCCGGTTCCTCGTCACCTCTACACGAGTTTTCTCTAGGTCAATATCGGCACAATACCTTGCAGACTCAGCCTGATACCTATACTTGAGCTCAGACTAAACTCTTCAATGCTCTATGAAAACACTGGAAGTCTAGTCCTACAGCAATCAGATAAAGAATCTTCTGAAAACGTCTGATGCTCAAAGATACTCGTCAATATAGAACAGAAATAATGCAGGGGCAGGACACCAAAGCATGTATCTTAAATACACCAATAAGTAGGATACATATATGAAACCAGGGAGTGCAACAACTCTGTGACAGCACTAATAATAGCCGATATATATATAGTTATATACAGTATATATATATATATATATATATATATATATATATATATATATATATATATATGTAATACTTTCGTGAAGGCATGTGAGATTAAGTAATACAGCATATTGTGCATTAATATATTTTTTATTCAAGGATTCAATTTTTCTCGTAATCTTACGATTTTGTTCATAAAGTAGATGTAGGAGAGTACCGTAGTTTTCAGAAGGTTCTTGGGTTGTAGCTGCTTGTCGTAACGTTTTGAGGCGGAAAACCCGCTCAGACCTATAATCTCCCAAATCCCGACGAGGACATACCAAATAGCGAAGACCCTAAACAACCTCCTGACGACGTACGCCCCCACACAACACAGCCTATCCTCCGCCACAGATTTCCTAGAAATCCTCCGTGATGCCCCACCAACTGATGACGACCTAATCGCTTCACTCGACGTAAAAAGGTTGTTCACTAATGTACCAGTGGATAGGACGATCGACATCATCCTATGTCGGGTGTACCAATCCCCTACCTCCCCACCTCTAGACATCCCTGAACAAGCCCTTTGAATGCTGTTGGAGCTATGTACCAAAGAAGCCCCCTTCACCTGACCCCGAGGTAACATGTATGGACAGATATATGGTGTGGCGATGGGCAGCCCCTTGGTGTACTCTTCGCTAACTTCTTTATGGGCGCCATCGAAGAGGACCTCCTAGCAAACCATCTACTGCCGTTACGTTGACGACATCTTTGTGCAGGTGAAGGACCTCAACGAACTACGAAGGACCTCGACGAACTCCGAGAACTTCAGCAATGCTTTATCACAGCATCAGGGCTGAACTTTACCTATGAAGAAACTACTGAATGGAAACTACCTTTCCTAGACGTCCTAGTTACCAAACACGACATAGGCTTCAAAACTACAGTCTACACGAAGCTCACGAACAATGGACTCTGCCTCAACGGCAAAAGTGAGTGCCCCAAAAGATACCTTATCTCCACCATCTCAGCCTACGTCAGGAGGGCACTCTCTCACTGTTCCTGCTGGCAAGACACTCACCTTGAGTTAAACCGCCTTACTCAAGTTCTCATCAACAACGGCTACTCCAACTCGGACGTTGACAAAACCATTAAGAAGCACTTACAAAACTGGTTCAATAATGAAGCCCCCAACACCACCAGCCCCAAGGACATCAAAATTTACTACAAATACTACATGTCCTCTGACCATAAAACAGACGAAGCCGTCATCCTGAAAAACGTCCAGCCCACCAACACTGAGAACAAAATCAAACTGATTATATATTATCTATCTTCCAAAACCTCCCAACTTGTCCTACATAATCGCCCTGCCAAAGACAAAAAACAACCGAGTCTGGACTATGTAGTATTATTTTTTTTTTTTTACACCAACCAACTTCACATCTCAACTCATTTAATTAAATCAACAAATACATGTGAAACTCCAAAGACTCGATCCCAGGATACTCACATCGAAATTCCTCGCACTATGCATTACGCTATCAAGACACCAACACTCTTGTACCCACGGGGACTGTGGACCATATAAAGTGTATATAGACATGACCCAGAGCCGCTTGAGCCATCGCTTTACCCTCCATCTACAATCTGGCTCCATCAAAAATAATTACAACAGCCCAGGTCATCCCAAACTACCTCGCAAAGACCTAGAAGCCAGTAACTCCATATTAGATAATGAACTTGACCCCAGACGCCTCCCAATCCTTGAAGCCATCTACATACAGACCCTCAACCCTACACTAAACAACCAGACTTCGGACCTACAAATTCTCCCCACAGCGAGAACCTACCCCTACAGCGATGATCCCACACCCTCCAGCCAACGCCCAACTGAGGATGCCCGAGTGTCAAGCCAGCCAATCAACAGACGTAGTGCAAGGTTAGCAGCAGCCAGGCAACCACGACCGCAGACCACCGACTACCTGTGCAGAACAGCGACGCGTGATCCGGGAAACCCCTATATAAGCCTCACTCAATACTTATGATAATCAGAATCAACTGTGTGAACATGACTAATGACGTAGTCGAAACGTTACAACAAGGAACTACAACCCAAGAACCCTCTGAAAACTACGGTACTCTCCTACATCTACTTAATGAACAACAGTGTAAGATTGCGAGATAATTATTGAATCCTTGAATTAAAGATATATTAATGCACAATATGCTGCATTATTTAATCTCACATGCCTTCAAGAAAATATACTACCTGGCTACACAGATTTCCGAATATACTATATAATAAGTATATATAACCCTATATATATATATTATGTTATATTAGATATAATATATATAACTATATATATATAATATATATATATATATATAATATTATATATATATATATATATATATATCTATATATATATATATATATATAGCTGACAGGGCTAGGATTCGAACCGTACAGGCAGGAGGTCCAGTCACCTACACCACCACGAGAGTTAAAAGAAGGAATTTGATACTTCTATCAATATTCCTTCCCAACTCGACTCTGATGGTGGGACAGACTGTCTTTTAATCGAAATCCGGCTGCCCTAAGCATGACAATTTGTTTATTGGACGACAAATATAGCTGACAGGGCTCAAATCCTAGCCCTGTCAGCTATATTTGTCTTCCCCATTAATTACTATTTCCATTCACATATTCATAGCCTCCGATAGTGCAGTTGGAGTGATTGTACATGCTAAGATTGGTATGCAGGATACGAAACTGCATAATAAATCGTAGACTTGTGCAGCATTCTTTAATTGTCTTCGTGGTGCAATGCATAAGTTTGTTGATTTTCGGTGTGAGCGTCCTGGGTTCGAATCCCCGGACTGCCACATGTGTTTGTTAATTTCATTAATCGAGTTTAGGAGTAAAGTTGGTTAGTGGAGAGAACATAATAATTAATTCTGGTTCAGTAGTAGTTTATCGAGAGGCCTTCCCTAGGGTTAAGCGCCCCATTAATTACTATTTCTATTCACATATTCATAGCTTCCGATAGTGCAGTTGGAATGATTGTACATGCTAAGATTGGTATGCAGGATTCGAAACTGCATAATAAATCGTAGGCTTGTGCAGCATTCTTTAACTGTCTTCGTGGTGCAATGCATAAGTGTGTTGATTTTCGGTGTGAGCGTCCTGGGTTCGAATCCCTGGACTGCCACATGTGTTTGTTAATTTCATTAATCAAGTTTAGGAGTAAAGTTGGTTAGTGGAGAGAACATAATAAATATTTAACTCTCGTGGTGGTGTAGGTGACTGGACCTACTGCCTATGCGGTTCACATCCTAGCCCTGTCAGCTATATTTGTCATCCAATAAACAACTTGTCATGCGTAGGGCAGCCGGGTTTCGATTAAAAGACAGTCTGTCCCCGCATCAAAGTCGAGTTGGGAAGGAATACTGATAGAAGTATCAAATTCCTACTATTAACTCTCGTGGTGGTGTAGGTGACTGGACCTCCTGCCGGTACGGTTCGAATCCTAGCCCTGTCAGCTATATTTGTCATCCAATAAACTACATATATATATTGTGGTACTAAATAGATCAGCCAATCAACGACCAGCATTTGACATGCACACAGAACCAGAAATTCATCAGAATCACGACCAAAATGAGAGATGTGGTGACAAACAAACCACCAATCAGCAAACAGCATTTCGGGACATGGAATAGATACTACAGCTGCCTGATCTAACACCTTTCTCGCGCGCTGATTATTTGGCGGCCCATATATCATAGTCATCGTCTTCTTGCTTCTTTTATTCTGGCAAAGTGAACATTCTTGCTACGGTAAAAGCCCCATACTCCCATACGGTTTGCCGCCAAATAATATACAAACTAGTCGCTGGAATGATATTTTGACGAAAGAAAAGACGAAGAAGATAATCTAGATGAAAGGAGCCGCCCGGGCACCTGTTACCCTAGTAGGGCGGCTCGACCAATCAGAACGCGAGCTGGCGTGACTGCGGAGATAAAAGGAGTGGAGAGAGGGGGAGCGAGCAGTGGCAACCGAGAGCAAGAGGAACAGACGTCAGCAGCTGAGTCTGACCCTTCCCTTGGCTGCAAGGCTACTTCCAGCATATTCCCACCACATATCCGAGGTATAATAGCAGATCCAAGAGACAGAATGCAGGTGACTGGTAGCAGCAGTCTACATTCGCACCTTTACAACTGAAATATCTGAGAATGTGTTTCAGTATTTCCTACTTGTATCGGATTCCAAGACAGTTGTAGGGGAGTGAGTCAGGTGAGCAATAATAAGAAGAATATCTGTACTATCCCAAGATTATAAGACGTCGGACAGACTGCCAAGAATAATTAATTTATAAACGGAAAGAAATGACAGACCTGGCTGTGCCAACTTAAAATTTGATATCACTAATATTAGATGAAATATAAATAAATTTTAAAAGACAACACATGATGTAATAAAGCAAAATTGAGTAATAGTAACAGTTCTTCATTGTTAGTAAAGCAATATGCTAATAACGAGTTAGAGAGTTAGGATTTATTCGGATATGTAAGAAGTAGTTCAATCTCTCACCAGAATACCTAAGACTTTTTTGCTTACATGTTGAGATTAAGAACAGTGCAGTTTGCCCGGTTCGTCTTTAAAATAATCAATTAGAAAACTTTCGGAATATTAAAATGAAAACATCTAATCTTTCCGAAGTCATCACACACTTCATGGGTCATCACACACCCATACTTTAACCCAACATACAGATCAAAGAACTCGTTCTGTTCATTCTCCACGCACACTGCCGCCTTTGCAATCTCATAGTTATATGCTCTTCACCGCTTTCAGCAACTTACAATTTACTCTGTATATTATCAATACATTCCCCAGACCTTCTCTGTCAACTCTGTTGTAGGTTTTCTCCAATTCCATAAGGGAAGCATACAACTGTTTTCCCTTCTCCAGACATTTCTCGACAATACATTTCAAGAAGATAATCTGGTCTACACACCCCCTTCCCTCCCTATACCCGCCCGGCCCCTCACCTACCCATTTATCTGTCCTCACTCTCATTCTCTTGATCACAACCTTACTGTAAATCTTCCTACTATACTTAGGATACATATTCCCCTGTGATTGCCACACACTCCTTTCTCCCCTTTTCCCTTGTACATGGTACTATTATGCCTGTCTTCCAGTCTTCAGGCACGCTTCCCTTTTCCCATGCTATTCTACACATTTTCCATCGTGGCCGGACGGATTGCCGACGGACATTTGGCCGAACGGACATTTGGCCGAACGGTTAGGTTAAGTTAGGTTAGGTTAGGTTAGGTTAGGTTAGGTTAGGTTAGGTTAGGTTAGGTTAGGCTAGGTTAGGTTAGGTTAGGTTAGGGTCTGTCGGCCAAATGTCTGTTCGGCCAAATGTCCGTCGGCAATCCATCCGGGAGCCATTTTCCATACCCATTCAACCACTATCTCACCACCATACTTCAACATCTCCCCCACATACTTCATCTATTCCTGATGCTTTTCCCATTTTCACCCTATTCAAGGCCTCACACACTTCTGTATTCCTGATCTCCACCTCCTCCTCCACTACTTCTCTTCTTCTCCCTTCCATACCCCATCCAACTATGTTGTCAGCGTTCAATTCCCTACATTCATCAATTTGTTGAAGTGCTCTCTCAATCTCTCGACTCACTCTTGCTTCCCTGCTAGCACTTTTCTTTCACTCCTTTACTACTTCCCTTGCCACCCTCCCTAACATTCTTATCTCTTTCTAGAACAATTACTTACACGCCTTCCAATTTACATTTCTATTCCTTCAAAGTTTTTAATTTACTCTTCTCCTACTTTTCCTCACTTTACTCTTTGCCACTCTGTTTTTCTCTAAGTACCTTTCCTTTTCTGTCTCTCCAAATCTGCATTACCTCTGCCACCCAACTGACAGTTCAGCATGCTGTACCTTTCACTCCTCTTCCGTTTTTCCTAAGTTCACATACCTCCTCACATGCTGCACACATCTCTTCCTTTAACACTTTGTTCACCTCTTCCACTTTCTCCATTCTCTCCTAGGAAAACCCACCTAGTCGTCTTTATACTGCTCTCTTGAACTCTTCCCTGAATTCCTCCTCATGTAAACTTTCCACCCTCTGCACCACTCCACCTCCCTCTTGCCCTACATTTTTTCTGAATCCTAATGTTAGCTACTACTACATAATGATTAGACACCATTCCCATCTATCTCTGACGGTTCACCCCACCCTCCAACCACCCCATCTACTTTCCTATCACCACCTTCCCATTCATATTACCTATCAGAAATATTCTTTAACTTTTGTCAAACTTTTCCAGGTATGCCTCAACACTTACCGAAAACTCCTCTTTCACTCTTACTGTATTATCTTCTGTAGGTACATACACACACATAGCCACCCAAATTCTCAACCACACAATCCTTGCACCCACAGAACCATAGTCTCTTACACGCTCCTTCCATTTGTTACTTAAAAACAAACACGCACCTTCTTCGCTCCCTCACTCATTCCAGCACACACACCCATTCCACACTCCCACACCCTCACATCTGTACCCCTCCATTTGGTCTCAGTTATTCCACGTACATCCAGCCTGGCATTCACTAAGCCTCTTACAGTCCAAGTCGCTACTCTAAGACTGTCCATGGGAGTTCAGGGTTTGTCAACATTAGGTCCGTCCATATCAAAGGCTGTTCGTTCGTTCATTGTTGCAGTAAGTATTTTTCATGGCTGGGGGTTCGCAAGCCCACCGACCCAACCTCTTTAGTCGCCTTTTATGACAAGCAGGAGGCATGTGGGGCATATTTTATTCCCCTACCCCCAGGGAGGCATATATATATATATATGTTCCTCATTCATGTCAATGATCTCATGTCTTCCACTCATGGTCCAATGCATTCCTGCGCAGATGACTCAACGCTCCACAGTTCCTTCACATTTGCCAATTCTTTCACCCAACCCGATCTTATAAATTCAAAAATAAACACTGCAATTTCTCTGAACCGGGACCTTTCTAGAATTGATGAATGGGGACAAGAGAATCTAGTTTCCTTTAATGCACAGAAGGCCAAGTACATTCAGTTTTCTAACCGACAGAATCTCACTGACTCCCATATATTTTTTAATGATGTAAATGTTCCCACTTCCCCTAGTGTTGACATTCTCGGTGTAACATTAACTACTAACTTGAGCTGGACACATTGTGTTGGAAGCGTTGCTAAGAATGCCTCTAAAAAACTGGGACTCCTGTACAGAGTTCGAGAATTCTTCACTGACGAGCAGTTGGCCGTAATATGTAAAGGTCATGTGCGCTCTCGGATGGATTGCTGTTCACCTCTGTGGGGTGGAGGTGGAGTGGTTGCATTGAGGCAGTTGGACAAAATTCAAAATAAAGCTATTAGATTGATCAATAACCCTGCAATCACACAGGACCTTCCTACATTAGGAATTAGAAAACCCAGACTGTGAGAAAGATCTAAGTGTGTTTGTTAGCAATGATTTGAAGTCTAGAAAACTATGTATAAGCGTTCGTAATAAGGCAAACAGGATTCTCGGGTTCATCTCTAGGAGTGTGAGTAACAGAACTGCTGATGTTATCTTAAAACTTTACTTGTCATTAGTGAGACCCCATATGGATTATGCTGTCCAATTTTGGTGTCCTTATTACAGAATGGACATAGATTCATTGGAGAGAATTCAGCATAGAATGACAAAAATGATCCATAATATTAGAAATTTTCCGTATGAAGAAAGGTTGAAGAAATTAGGTTTACATTCGTTAGAGAGACGCAGAGTTAGAGGGGATATGATAGAGGTGTTCAAGTGGGTTAGTGGGATTAACAAAGGGGACATGACAAATGTACTAAAGCTCAGTGATAGCGAAAGAACTCGTACCAATGGTTTCAAATTAGATAAATTTCGTTTCAGAGAAGATATAGGCAAATATTGGTTTGGTAACAGAGTTGTAGATGGGTGGAATAGGCTACCAAGTGATATAGTGGGATCAAGAACGATAGGGAGCTTTAAGAAAAAATTGGATAAGCATATGGACGAGAAGGGTTGGGTGTGAAGGGGGATCAGCCGGGTTGGGCCAATCAGCGCTCTGCAGACCCCCATAATCCTGCGTTAATCTCTAACCGGTTTGGTAAGATGATCCTCAGGGTATTAGAGTGTTGAGCCTATAATTGGGCTTTATAATTGGGGTTGTGTGGGACAGGGATCTGCCTTGCTTGGGCCAATCGGCTTTCTGCAGACTCCCATTTTCTTATGTTATGTTCTTATGTTCTTATTAGCCATACGAAGAAACGTTGCATCCCTTGCATTGTTCTACAGATATTTTCACAGCAATTGTTCCGAGGAGCTTGCTTCAATTGTGCCGCCTCTCCACGTCTTTCCCCGTAGAACTGGGGCAGCTGAGAGCGCCCATGAATTTGCACTTTCTCCTCCACAATGCAGAACTTCTGCTTATCAGAATTCATTTATCCCCAGAGCTACTACTCTTTGGAATTCACTTCCCTCGAATTGCTTTCCACAAACTTACAATCAACAAATGTTTAAATCCAGTTGTTACAAACATTTTATGAATGGAGGATGCCTTTAGGCACATGGACCTTTTTGTTTTATCTGTGTTTTTCCTTCCTCCGTTCATTGTCTCTTAAAAAAAAAAAAAAAAAAAAAATATATGGAGGTAAAATAAAAAATACGTGTGATCAAATTGTGTAGTAAAACTCGCTAGGAAAATAGAAACAATGGAACACCAAGCTTTCGTCTATTCTCTGAAGACATCTTCAGAGTAATACAAGAAAACAGGGGGAGAGTGTGGCTTAAATACCCGTCCTAAATCAACTGTGAGTTGCTAACTAGTATATACAGTAATACAAAAAGTGTTGCCATCCTACTGCCTGTTGCCATATTTTAAGAAACATACTTATTTTATATACAAAATAAATGTCATACAAAATATATATACTTATACAAATATGCATATACATCGAAATATGCCTAACAATACAATCTAATCATACATACAATTTGATACACATCAATGAACTTGCAGATCCCTTTCAAACTGTTATCGTAACTTATGTAAATATGAAGAAATACATATACCTGTAGAAATACATATAATTACATATACATACACATATACATGCATACTGTATACACACATACATTACATACATACAAAAAACAATTACATATATAAGAACAAAAGAAAAATGGGAGTCTGCAGAAAGCCGATTGGTCACACAAGGCAGATCCTTCCCACACCCAACCCTAATTATAAGGCCGAAGTATAGGCCCAACTCACTAATACTATGGACCCTGGGGACTGACCTTCCCAAAATGGTCAAATCAACATAAGGATAAAAGGAGTCTGTAGAAAGCCGAATAGCCCACACCTGGCATATCCCCCTCACAACTAAACAGTATATCAATTATACATAAACACACATATACATACACACACCTACATACACACACACATATACTGTATACATACACAATCATAGAAAATACATAGTGATCATACCTCATGTGTATAGTATTAATAAGATACCTAACTATCTAATACTATGAGGATAGACCTCACAGAAAGGGTCTGATGTCAAACTACAAGCTGTTTCAATCTATGATCTGACGGTCTGGACATCTATTTCTAGCTCTTTTTATTTTATCATTTTCATTGAGGAGATTTAGCAGGATGTTATCTACTTTGTAAACGCCATCATTTAGGTTCATAGTGTTTCTACATTCTTTGATCAAGGCGGACTCGGCAAATAGTCTTTCATAATAGCAGCTTGACCAGTAGATCATCTTAGCCTCATCCCAATTTACATGATGGTTTTGTCTTTGTTTATGTTTAAAAATACCATTAGATTATTGAGCTGACCTTAGTGATTGTTTGTGTTGTTTAACTCTCACCTCTAATCTTTTTCCAGTTTGTCCTATGTATATGTCATTATATTCTTTACACGGAATGAAATATACACCACCTGCTTCATTTTTAGAGCTATTTTTGATCAAAGTAGACTTGACGGAATTTTTATAATTGAATACTACATTTATATTCAAATTCTTGAGAGATGTTGTGAGAGGTGTTAATTCATCGTGATATATATATATATATATATATATATATATATATATATATATATATATATATATATTCTGTATATATATATATATATATATATATATATATATATATATATATATATATATATATATACAGGTTTGTATATAATTATAATCTCTTCAGACAAAGTGCAAAGGACATTGTAGATTAAATAATTGGCAGTACAGTGGTAGAGCACTGTCGTCCTGTTTGTTGGTCCCCATTTCGATGTTCGGTAGTTGCAATCATTCACCATATATTTACCCTACAATGTACTTTGTATGAAGTGGTTAGATGTTAAGGATGTCTGTAGATTATAATGATATACTGTATAATAATGACGTGTTCATTAGTGATTTTCATAATACTATATTTATTAGTGGCCCCTCCATCATTGATGATATGCCTATTAGTATAATAGTCCTCTCTCAAGTACCCGTGGTCAGCCGTATTTGAAAACCCCGCTGCAGGGAGAAAGAGTCCTACATCATAAGTGTAACGCTAATTCTTTTATGGAATTGTCTTAATGATTGGGTACTCACTACGAAAAAACTTCGTAAAAAATAAAAATTAAAAATTAACTTAATAATTGTTATAATAAGGCTTTCCATCACGCGGATGTCTTATGTGGATTATAGCCCAGACGCTGCTAACCGAGCCGCCATACTTCCTTCGTTCCCTGCGTCCACCAGGTCCAGACGTGCCTGCCTGAGCTCCTCTTTATTCTTCGTTCGCTCAACTCTAGAGTGTCGTTTGCTCATTTGTATCTATCTGAGTTGTACTAGAATAGGTTTTGATTAGCTAGATCAGGCAGCCCCATTGGCATGTCCGCAGGAGATTGTTAAAATAGGGTACTATTGTACAGGCGCCTTGTTTGCCCCCATTGGGCCCCACGCGTCAAGTTATGTTCTTGTTCGTTTCGTGAGCCTTAATTGTTACTCCATAGCTCTTAGTTAGGAGGCTAACTTTAGGCAGGATAATGCTTCTAGGCCGTCGCTATGAGGCAGTTGCATTATAATGTTTTTTAGCAGATGCTCTGATCTAATAGTTGTCACACGTGGTGTGAAACTTTCTGGAGTCCGTGTCCGCTTGTCCCCGGTCCGGGTGCTGTCGCTTCGAGCTGCTATTTTCTTCAGAGGTAAGATTTTATAGATTCATGATAATGTTTTCTATGCGCCTCGTGGCCAGCCTCATTAGAGGTATTTCTTAGTGGGCTAGGAATATTATATTTGGTCTTGTTTATACTATTGCAGCCCTAAGATGTTTTTCTGGTTTCATGTTGTGCTTTGCATGTCTACCAGAGGTCAGGAGACGTCCTGTCTTGTGTGGGGTTTTGGGGAGTCGGTCTTTATAACATAAGTCCGTTTTTCTCAAATTATGTTTGGTTTTCCCTTCCAGCGGTCTCTCTGTGTATTGACGCCGCGCCCTCGCTATGCAACGAGGCGGGTTTGATCAATCTTGTCCCACTGTGGTTTGTAGTACCACTTCACTTCCGGCGGAAGTATGTTTTCCTCGGTTAAGTGATCTCGGCCCGGCCGAGCGAACTCGCCCGGAACCCTCTGTCCCTCACACAGCCTGACTTTTTAGCGCCCAGCGACACAGTCCAGTGAGTTTTTTCTATCCCAGAGGATGTCTCGGGATAAGGCGATTATCGGACAAGGTTTTAAGAGGCCAGTAACACGGTCACAGGTAAGCAGTTCCAGTAATGAAAACACCTTGAAGGTTGATTTTCATTCAGGTACGGCGGAAGGTCAGAGTAGCAGTTGGGCTACAACTGCCCTTCCGGCGTATTTGTATTATATGATGTGTTACCTCTCGGTTTATCCTTCTGAGCATTGATTCCTGGAAATTTTATTTTCCAGATCACAGCACATCAGAAGCAACACAGGGCAGCAGGCTATGGTGCAGAACCCGGCGGGGGGGTTGGGTTTCTTTCTCGCCATCATGCCTCACACTAACTTTTGCGCGTCTCCCACTTGCTTCTTAACCCCAGTCATCGCACATAAATGTTGTATTAGGTGTGTAGAGTGTCTAGATAAATCTAAGTTCATCTGGACCTCCCAGAAGTGCCCAGTTTGTTCAGATCTGTGTGCCGACTGGTTTAGTAAACAAGACCCGGCGTGCTTAGTAGCACTGGTCGATATTAACCCCTAAGTGTCGGGGCGCAACATAAGTCGAGTATAATAAATCTGGACTATCTGGCGGCGCTCGACATAGGTCGTGTGGCAATTTCAGCACGTAATGTTGCTGAGAGAGAGAGACAAGTGGTGGCAGGAGAGTAGCGAGTGTATGACTGCTCCAGACCACCGCGGCGAACCTACTGACACGAATCCCACCTCCTCCCTCCCTCTCTCACTCGCTATATACGGAATTGTATGGGGAAAGTGCCGAATTACATGCTTTTTGCACTCGCATTGCGCGGTTGTTGCAAGAAAACTAGCCATCATAAAAGGATCGTTATGGTGTCATTGGAAAGCTCTGGTTATGCCCTTTCAGGGATAGATACTTGTTTTACGCTCTGGGTCTTATTTAGGCATGAAAATGATCACGTAAACAGCCCTATTTCGGCTAAAAACACCCCGCTGGGCGGTACATATAAATAAACCGCCTAGCCCGCTAATAAGGTGTTAAGAACAGCTTTTCCGCCTATGCTAAGGGCGCGGGGGACAAAGAGCTAGTTTGTGATGACTTAGACCTGTGGCAACACATTCTTATGTATTCAACCCCTCTTGAATGTTCATCCTCTAAGTCAGATTTCCTAGATACTAAGTTATCTCGACTTCTTTCCGGCGATTTAGTCGTCGGGAGTAATAGTGATGAGCCTCAAGGAGAAACCCCCCCGGCCACAAGAAGAGGACTCGTTCGGCTTCTCCAAGAGGTCACAAGAGGTCCAGATCGCCTAAGCAAAAGTCCCCACAATCTTCCAGGCCACCTACTAATTCTCCCAAGAGAAATAAAGTTAATATGTGTATCACCCATTATGTCACGGCAGAAATTCATGCAAACGCCGACACGGAGGAGGCTGAGTCGCGGCACTGGTTAACACCACGGTCGCAATCTCCCCCGCCGGTCCTGGTCTTGGAAGCGCCGGTCCAAGAGCCGGCTGGTTCTGGGAATGGGATTGTCGGGAAGACGTCTCCTCCCCACACCGGTGCAGAAGGTCTAAGTATAGGCCTCTCAAAGAGCAAGTTAGTCTTTCCTCATGCCCCTCTCTTGTTACCAAGTCATGATCTAGTACTGTCGCATAAGAAGTTACCAAGTCATAAACTAATACTGTCCCCTAAGATACTAGAACCAAATACCCAGGTGCAGGCTGATAATGACCATGACACGGTGGGGGGCCCTCAGGTAAGTCGACAATTATCAATTTCCCAGACATACCCAGGGCACTATTCCCCCAAACGACAGGATGTTGAGAGCGAACCACAGACAAGTGCCCCGAGACAACAGACTTTCGATGGTCTACAGGTAGACGAAAGAAAGGGGAGGCGACATAAAGTCCCGAAACACAAACTCAGACTGATGTCAGGGCCAGTAGAGGTTCCTGAAATCCTGAAAGGAAGTGACAGAACCGAGATAACCCATAGTCAAAAGAGGTCAGTGATGAAACCTAAGTCCGGGAGAAAATCACACAATAAATATATAACAGTTAAAGATCTAGATGACATATTTCATAAGATGCTAAAACACTGTCATGTACCTAAGAAGGCTCGGGTCACTCCCACAGATACACCGGAAACTACCCCGACAGGCTTGGTGGTACAACCGTTAAGGCCCGCTACACTAGTCTTGCCGAAAGCGCCGTGTCCCCCTAGCTTCACGTACACGGGTCACCCGGCGAGTGGCATTCCAGTGCCCGCCTCTTTTCCATCTCCCAATATGTGTGGGGTTGCCACAAGCTTTGTAGCCCCCTCTCTAGACCAACAGTTACAGACCATTGCCTCGGTAACGACTATCCCAGAACCAGAGACCTGGTCCCCAGTTCAAGCTAAATTCCCCAGCGCGGCACACATGACCTTGTTGGGGGAGTTTCCGGTCCCTAGTGAGTGGACCATTGAGGTAAACAGGAGTAAGAAATTTAGAGCAAAAGATGAACAGGGTAATATATTACAGGTTCCAATCAAAGCAGTACCGGATGTGGGTTATTATGAGTACTTTGCATACAAGCCTTCAGAGTCAGTACCACCTCCCCCTTCTATACTAGACTATCCCGATTGTGCCTGGCCTTATGGCTTACAAGGTAATCAATCCCATGTCAAGCAAGTCCCAGAGTTGATTACAACCCCGGCGCGACAAACGTGTAAATGTCCAGGAGTTATTTTGGGGCAGGTAGGTTTTGGTCCATGGGTGGCCAGGGACATAGAGGCACAGCAATTTGCTATACCAGTAATTTCACAACCCTTACTTCCCATTCCCCAATCCAGCCCAGTTGAATTCACTCTGATGAATAAACAGGCCGGTAGGGTACCATCTTCCATTTTTGAATTCCTGACATCTCCCCAATTATCACAAAAAGACTTCCAGGACCAGTTCAATATTCCTCCCCTCGCCTATCTCGATAGAGATTTTAAATTGCGAAATCAAGCTTGTAGATTATTTGCTCAATTCTTGCTGAACCGCCAAACAGCCAAGGCCATCTCGAGACCTGTAGACTCTAAGGCTAATCAAACATTAGATGAGACCATAGATTTATTTCAACGCATGGTCTTACCACATCCGGTGCGCTCTTTAGGTGACATACGGAGAGCATTATTGGAGGTGGTACATATTCGTCAGCACCTGTGAATGTGTATGGTAAGAGGTTTAACGGCAGGTGTTTGCAGCCGGGTCCTCAGATCTCCGTTGCTGACGGCTTTGGTACTAAGTCCAGAGACAAGGCAGGCTCTGTACTATTTGTGCAACAACTTACAGCCACCACTTTAAAATCTGACAATGTAAGCTCAGGTAGATCAAAACATGTCAGTGATAAAAGTGAGGGTTAGCCAAGCAATAGTCAGTCGTCTAACCATCCCAATAAAACCTAATCATTGGTTCACAACTCTCTCTCTCCCGGGGCCCATCGCGGGCGAGTGGATCCGAGGGGACGCCTACCGGACACAACCAGTTACACTGGTAAGGTCAGGCGGGTGCGGGCTGTGGTCCCGGAAACCAAGGGCATAGTGGAAGACAAGAAAACACAGGATGTAGAGGGGCTCCGGTACCTCATTACTCCCTAGCATCTCTTGACCTTTCCAAATAACAGAGTCCCTCAATTCAAAACGATCCTCAGAGCAAGGGTATCATAACTCCACTGTGCCTTGTTTCTGTGGACCACAACAGGTCACATCAAAGTTAAATGTAGCTCGAACCCACAACAGTAAGAATACGATGCGCCCTTTCAACAATATTCATCCATCAGGATGACACCACGAAAGTAGTAGCCCCACACCTCCGCCGCCATATTGGAGGCCCTAGGTAAGGCAACAACGCGCATAAGGGCCGGCACACAAAGGTTTCTAAACTTCTTCTGGTGTGGCGGGTCCAGACCAGGTTACCTTGTGTATCAGATACCTACGGAAAAGAGAGACACCAGTTACAAAAAATCTACAAGACTTAGTCCGGCCCAGTTTCACTTCGAGAAAAGAAGTTTTCAAAATTCTTATTAGGGAAATGTAGACAACTGGCTGATGGTTGGCACAAGTGTAAGAGTTAGAGTTATGACATAAGTTAAGGAGTTAGGTGGAATTTCCATGACAATTGCAATTCTTTATGTCAGTATAGCCAGGTCCCAAGGTTAACAAGGCAGAGTGAGCGTCTGAAATTACTAAGGTGTTTCCGCCGAGGTTTAACCCTTATTTAGCGGCGAGCAACATAAGTCGAGTTAAATAAAGCTGGACTATGTGGCGGCGCTCGACATAACTCGAGTGGCAATTTCAGCACGTAATGTGGCTGAGAGAGAGAGACAAGTGGTGGCAGGAGACTAGCGAGCGTATGACTGCTCCAGACCACCGCGGCGAACCTACTGACACAAATCTCAGCTCCCTCCTCCCTCTCTCACTCGCTACATACTCAATTATGTACTGAAAGTACCGAATTACCTGCTTTTTGCACTCGCGTTGCACGGTTATTGCAAGAAAACTATCCATCATACAAGGATCGTTATGGTGTCATTCGAAAGCTCTGTTTATGCCCTTTCAGGGATAGGTACTTGTTTTACGTTCTGGGTTTTATTTAGGCATGAAAATGATCACGTAAACAGCCCTATTTTGGCTAAAAACACCCCGCTGTGCGGTACACATAAATAAACCGCATAGGCCGCTCGTAAGGTGTTAATCTCCCCCCGCTGGGTGTTATAAACTCAGGTGGACAAAGAGTATTTCGTGGGTATGGGCTGAAGCCCTTCTCTAACTATTCCTTCAGCTAGGTCTAACCTATTGTGTAAATGCTAAACCCTTTAAAACGGCTCAGGTAAACCCTGTTATCTCAATTAAATGGGCGTTATCAATTATTTCCCTTTAGAGCATTATCACGAAGAACTCCTACTTATTATTTAATATATCTTTACTTATTATCCTATAAGATCCTGTACTATTGCTAGCTGGTTGGTTGAGTGCCTTTACAAACAGTTGTTCTATACGAACACATAGACCGTATTGTTGGAACACACTGCCCGCTCTATTTTTTTTTTTTTTTTTTTTCTATGTGAATGAGGGAGACAAAAGGCATAACTGCCTGCAGCGAGTGCCTCCCCAGGTTTCAAAGAGTGACAGGGCCGAAATCAAGGGACGTTCGAGCTAAAATGCCTGGACACACGGAGTTTGAAGCAATTTAAGTCATAGGAAGAGAGAAAGACTGATTCTGGGAGAGAGTTCCAGAGTTCAGCAGTTGAATAGAAGAAAGTCTGATAATTGCATTTCACTCTTGGGTTGGAGAGTTGCACAGAGTAGGGGTGGGATTGTGTTGCAAGGCGGGTACTACATACCCTACGTAGAGGAGGTGGTATACACTGGGAAAGCTCCGAGGAACACTGATTATTGTAGTAGCAATAGAATAGTGAGAGAGATGCAACATTGTGGCGAAGAGAGAGATTGCAGAGAATTAGTGAGTGGACGGGAGTTAATGATGCGAAAGGGTTTCCTTTCTACTTTATCTAGGAGTGCGGTGTGAGAGGATCCTCCCCACACATGTGAACAATACTCAATACAAGGACGCACTGTGCCCCTGTACAGAGCAAGTAGCTGCGCAGGGGTAAAGAACCCCTTGAGGCAGTTGAGCACACCCAGCTTCTGGGAGGCTGCCTTAGCGAGACTGGTAATATGGTCTTTCTAAGTGAGAGCAGAAGAAAAAGAGACACCGAGAACATTGAGGGAAGATGCAGGGTTGATTTTTGTATTGTTGAAGAATAAGGGATAGTCCTCTGGAGGTTCCTGACGGGTAGTAAGATGGATAAATTGAGTTTTGGAAGCATTAAATGTAACAAGGTTTTCTTTACTCCAATTGGAAATAGTAGCTAGATCAGAAGATAAGCATTTTATGGCTTCATTACGTTTACTTTTGAGGGACTGCTGGCTTGGGCGTTCTGGAAAACTAATTAAGTGGTGTAAAGTAGAGTCGTCTGCATATGAATGGATGGGATTAGATGTACAGTTGAGAAGATCATTTATGAAAATTAAAAAGAGAATAGGAGATAGGACAGAACCCTGAGGAACACCAGAGTTGATAGGGTGAGGAAGTGAGCGATGGCCGTCCACAACCGCAGCTATGGAACGGCCGAAAGGAAATTAGAGACAAAGGCACAGATGGAGGGACAGAAACCGAAGGAGGGCAGTTTGGAAATTAAAGATTTGTGCCAGACTCTATCGAAGGCCTTCGATATGTCTAGTGCAACAGAAAAAGTCTCACCGAAGTCCCGAAAGTTGGATGACCAAGAGTTAGTAAGATATGAAAGAAGATCACCAGTAGAGCGACCCTTAAGGAAGCCATACTGGCGATCTGAGAGCAGATTATGAGAAGAGAAATGCTTAAGAAATTTGGAAGCAAGAATAGTTTCAAAAACTTTAGAGATACAGGAGATGAGAGCAATTGGACGATAGTTGGAGGGTTGAGAGCGGTCACCCTTCTTTGGGACAGGTTGAATGAGAGCAAACTTCCAGCAAGAAGGAAGGACGTTAGAGGAGAGACAGAGACGAAAGAGTTTGCCTAGGTATCAATACATCGATAATAAATTTAGAGATAATAGAAAATAAATCCTAGTGATCCCGGCCGGTACTGTAAAAAACCCTCTCCTCTCGAGTGCGACGTCTTAGGGTCCGTGCTCTTGAGTACGACGCCCTTGGAGTCCTCGAGTAGCAGCGAAGGCCAACAACACAACCTGTGTACAAAAATTTCGGCAGAATCATACGGAACACACTATATTCTATATCTCTCCTTACAATTAGTACAGTAAATCCTCAACTACACAATTAATATTACACTACGTTGCAGTTGCTTCTCGAGCAGCACTGCCTTCCTCCCCACAGATGTCTTCACCACTTACTAGTCTGGACAGAAGATCCGCTCCAACATTGTCACTACCCTTGATGTACTGGACTGAAAAGGAGAATTGTTGGAGGAACATTGCCCACCTCATTAGCCTAGCATTTGCATTCTTTGAGGTATGGAGACTGGTTAATGGCATATGATCAGTTTCTAAGGTAAATTTCTCCCCAAACAAGTAGAAGTAGTACTTTTTAACTCCTTCTACTACTGCAAGCAATTCCTTCTCAACAGTACTGTACTTAGATTCAGCTCCCTTGAGACGCCTGCTGTGGTATGCTATTGGGAAGAGCTTACCATCCTTATCTTGCATGAGGACTGCCCCCACAGCATCTTGTGATGCGTCAGTATGCAGGAAAAAGGGACATGAGAAATCTGCCAGATGTAAGATTGGTTGTTTAATGAGACAACCCTTTAGACATGTCAATGCTTCTTCCTGTTCTGGGCCCCATGCAACTTTGTTGGGTGAGTGCTTCTTAACTAGGTCATACAAGGGAAGAGCTGCTGTGGCAAACTGGGGTATGAAATCCCGATAGTACCTCACTAGACCTAGGAATGCTCTTACCTGTTTTTTCGTTGTAGGCTCACGAATCTTGGTTATCTTGTCGTCTTGACACCCGCAAAATCCATCTCCTACCACGTGCCCTAAGTACTGTACTTGTGACTGACCAACTTCGCATTTACTGGGCTTCACTGTCAGATTGAACTTACGCAACTTACTCAACACCTTGTCCAGTAGTTGTAAGTTCTCGCTGAATGTTGATGAATGCACCAGGACATCATCCACGAAGATCTCCACGCCTGGTATGTCCAGCAGAACCTTACGCATCATCCGGTTGAACACTGCAGGTGAGTTAGTGAGACCAAATGGCAGCACAGTGTATTGGTACAGACCGTCAGGTGTTCCAAAACCTGTGATCTTACGACTAGCAGGGTCTAAGGGTATCTGGAAGAAACCCTTCGTCAGATCAAACTTTGAGAAGAAACTTGATCCTGCAAGACAGGCGAAGATGGTACGTGGGTCACACATGGGTTCAGCGTCCACCTTCGTTAACGCATTCACCCTGCGATAATCCCCACAAATATGCACCCCACCGTCCTTCTTACTTACGACTACCATTGGACTACAGTATGAGGATGACGACTTCTCGATGATGCCTGCAGCCTCCATCTCTCGTATCTCCTTTCTTACCCGATCCTGTAGTCGAAGAGGGATAGGGTACGGCTTGATTCTCACAGGGACCGTGCTGTTCAACTCAAAGGTGTGACTCTCTACTCTAGCAATACCTGGCTTATCAGAGAACACGTCACCATACTTACCAAGGAGAGAATCCAGCTGACATCTTTCCTGGTCTGACAAACCTGAGCCACGTTGCACCTGCGTGAGACCTTCCTCCTGCCTATGTTTAGCTGTCACAGGACCATCACCTTCACTCTCCATGATCGCTGCTGCAGCACTGGTAATGGTGCCTGACTTACCATATTGCCCACGCACCAAGTCTAAGGTATCCAACGTTTCAGGAGTTACAACCTTATTGCTGTGAAGGGACAGTGCCGCTCCACTTACCTCTCGTTGGTAATACTCCTTCAACATGTTGATGTGGAATCGTTTCTGACGATCCCCCATCTGGACTACGTACTGGGAGTCAGACACACGCTCAGTGATGACGTAGGGGCCTTTCCACTGCGCTAGCAACTTATTGTTAGCTGTAGGCAAGAGGAGCAAGCACCGACTACCTGGGTCTAACCTACGTACCTTAGCTTTCTTGTCAAAATAGCACTTTTGAACCTCCTGTGCTTTGGTCAATTCCTGCCTAGCTAAGTCACATGTGGATTGTAGCCTCTCTGCAAGATCAAGAACATATGTATAGGTGGTTTTTACCTCAGTGTCGGGTACCTCATCATCCCAAAGTTCCCTCAAGACTTGTAATGGGCCACGAACTACACGCCCATAGACTAACTCAAAGGGAGAGAACTTCAGTGAACTCTGGGGAGCCTCCCGGTATGCGAAGAGCAATGGGGCATTGAAGCGAGGCCACTCCTTTGGTTGGTCAGCCGTCATCCGCCGCAACATTTTTTTCAAAGTTCCATTAAACCTCTCACAAAGGCCGTTACACTGTGGATGGTACGGTGTTGTCCTAAGACCCTTGACAGACAAAACCGGAGTACCTCCTCCATTATTCCAGAAGTGAACTGTGTACCCCTGTCACTCAACACTTCCTTGGGAATACCTACCCTACAGAATATCTCTAGCATGGCCTCGGCAACTGTGGTTGTTTCGATATCCTTCAGCGCCACAGCCTCGGGCCACCTTGACGCGAAATCGACCAGAGTAAGTATATACCTTGCTCCGTTACTGGCTCTAGGGTTGATTGGACCTACAATGTCGACCGCAACTCGTTCGAAGGGACTAGAAATAATAGGCAAAGGTTTGAGCAATGCAGGCTTGACACTACCTCGGTTACAAGTCTTCTGGCACACATCGCACGAACGGATCCACCTATGGACATCTCCTGATATGCCAGGCCAGTAAAACTCTACCAGAACTCGTTCCTCTGTTTTCTGTTTACCCATGTGACCTCCGAGCGCGGACTCATGTCCTAGCTTAACCACTGCCTCACGGTACTTCTTTGGGACCACAAACTGTAACTGTTCCTCACCGTTGGAAAATTGTACGACCCGGTAGATCCGACCCTTCTTGCGAGCAAACTTACACTTACGACCATGAGCTTCTAAGACTATGCCTTTCTCCAACTTTTCTCGAACACTACCCAATGTCTTGTCCGACTGCTGCTCTTGAACAACATCGTGACTCTGGGCAAGCTCTGTGGAAGTCGAGACGGACAATGGCTTAGAACTTACCCTAGCCTTGGCAGCACTCCTGGTAACTGCCGCCGCACCTGTTTGCGTCGCTACGTCATTTCTGGGGCCAAAACTAGCACCTGGGATATTTCCGACAATAAAATCATATATAGGATCCTTCATCACTGCTGCAATCGTCCAACCTGAGAAGAATGGGGAGTCGACCTCTACACAAGCTTCGGGAACAGTCACCATGGTACCATCGATCATGCGGACGTGGATCCACTTACCTGTGAACTGGTTGTCACCTACCAAGGAGTCACGCACAATGCAACCCGAAGACCCGTTGTCCCTCAGCAATTCGACCGACACCCCACCTACAGTACCTGGCTGGACAAGGAACCTAGTCTGACTACCAAGTACACTGGCAGAACCCGATACTAGCCCTAGTCATAAATCATGGCCTGGATCATGTGCTACAGCCTGAGTCTTATCCTGTTCTGTGACCTGATTCGCAGCTGCAGAATCCTGCTGACGGTCTCCCCAAGATCTCCACCGACCTGTGTTGCTTGAACCTGATGCATTTCATCCCCGAAACTGGTTAGTCTGAGTGTGAGTGGGTTGAGCGTGAGACTTACCTTGACCCTTTTGATTTACCGGTACCTGCTGCTTGGCTGTCTCAGAGGAAACCTGGTTTTCTTTACCTATGTGCCAGGTCTTCCTCCTCTGATACCCATGGGCTTCAAAGAAGGCGTCAGCCTCAGCTGCCATACCCTGAACTGATTTTACCTTAATTATTTTGAACTGTGCAACCAGGTCAGTGGGAGCAGACTTCTCAAACTGGGTTCACAGCATGAGATCTCTCAGACCATCCCTGGTGTCAGGGGTCTGGTCTTTCTTCACCCAAACATCCAGGTAACCCTCTAGCCTTGCGAGATACTGCGTAGCTGTCTCCTTCTCCCCCAACATAGCCTGAAGATACTGCGTCCTAGCCGCCTGAGATGATAGACCATACGCCTCCAACAAGGTGTCTTTCATCCCGTCGTAGGTGCACCTGTTGTCACCCAGACGATGCAGAAGAGACAGAGCACGACCATCAAACAAGGACAAAAACTGCAGATCCTTCGTAGTGGCATCAAGATTATATTCGTCAGAGAAACGTTGGAACCTATGAATGAAAGGCTCTATGTCTTCACCCTCCTTGTACATAGGAAGCTTGATACGAGGCAGGACCCTCGAAGCCTCACCAGACCCATGGGACCGAGACTCAGTCTGAATCAGTACAAGCTGACGTGTGTGTTCACGTTCGGCTTCACTTGCTGATGCTGCTGTTGCTGCAGCTTGATATTCAGTCATGGCTCGCTCATGGTCACGCACCGCCTATGCTTCCTCTCTTACAAGCCTACGGTTCTCCCGTTCCTCATCTTTACGGGACTGTACATATTCCGTCAAAGACTGATTAGTCAGACCCAAATCCTTGCCTTCTTCGTAGAATACCTGAATAGGAATAGTTGCCATTGCTGCAAAATTATAGTGGCAAAAGAAAATGTTATTCACTAACCTATCAGGAGAGGATGCGTAGCCTCACTCGAGAATATAAATGCACTAAAAATAAAATCATGGAGAAATATAAATACACTTATCACGAGAGGATGCGTAGCCTCACTCGAGAAAAAAGAAATGCACTAAAAATAAAATCACGGGAGGATGCTTAGCCTCACTCGAGAAAACAAAAATGCACAAAATAACATGGAGAAATATAATGCACAAAAATCACATGGGAAAATAGACCTATCAATTGCACAAAAATCCCTAAATCACATGGAAAAACAATTATTTTAGCCTTACTGCACAAATTCACAAATTAAAAGCTAGCCGTCCAGATCAGGTCCTGGTCACGGTCGCCACTTGTCATGGGGTGGAAATTATATTTGTTTATATAGGCTAACCCCTCCCCTGATCTTATGAATTTTATGTAATGCCTCAGTGAGCGATACACAACTACTGTATGCAGTAGAATTATATATTTATTATAGACGTTACCTGATATGGGGACAACTGGCTTGATAATTAGCCTAATAACATGTGTACAGCCTATAACCTAGCATATAAAGGTATAAATATCATCATAGTTATTAACCCTTAATTAGCGGCGAGCAACATAAGTCGAGTTAAATAAAGCTGGACTATGTGGCGGCGCTCGACATAACTCGAGTGGCAATTTCAGCACGTAATGTGGCTGAGAGAGAGAGACAAGTGGTGGCAGCGCACTAGCGAGCGGATGACTGCTCAGACCACCGCGGCGAACCTACTGACACAAATCTCAGCTCCCTCCTCCCTCTCTCACTCGCTACATACTCAATTATGTACTGAAAGTACCGAATTACCTGCTTTTTGCACTCGCGTTGCATGGTTATTGCAAGAAAACTATCCATCATACAAGGATCGTTATGGTGTCATTCGAAAGCTCTGTTTATGCCCTTTCAGGGATAGGTACTTGTTTTACGTTCTGGGTCTTATTTAGGCATGAAAATGATCACGTAAACAGCCCTATTTTGGCTAAAAACACCCCGCTGTGCGGTACACATAAATAAACCGCATAGGCCGCTCGTAAGGTGTTAAAGGCACTCTTGAAAATAAATACACATGTAACAGGCAATTATATTTATTAATGATAGCCTATGTGCAGAAATATGATAAGGCAAGCACTCAAGGATTCACACAGCCTATAGTCTGTTTACTCCTAGCCTAGCCTATCTCAAAGCCTACTGATTTTACCTAACTTAACAAGGCGGGTGCCCAACCCCGAAAAGGGTTAAAATAGGGGAGCTATCCCCCCGCCAAAGGCGGCTTTCTAGGGCCTTTCCTAGCTGTTGCTGAGAGGATTGGGTTCTAGTCATGTGGTGATGGGCTGGTCTATCAGAGTGAGAACTGAGCGATCTCTGCCATACCCATAGCTTAATCTGACTGTTCCTTTTAATTATATATTTTCTAGATCTCAAGTGACGGCGTCTCTTCCGTGGATTGACCTCCCAATCTACCAAGATTGGAAGCCAAAGCGTCACATTTTTCCTTTGCCCCTCAACTTTCTCTTCATAATTGCTGAGGGACACAGGGCCCTGAGTGGGGCTTTGGTTTCCCTGGCGTTTCCTCACCCTCCTCAGCTCCCCGCCATGGAGTGGCTTCGGTCACCCAGGCTTTATTGTGGTCGGCAGGGGGGGGGGGGTTCTGTGGGGGCGCTCGGTTGTGGCCTTGGCCTTGCTCGGGGCCTTGGGGCTGTTCGGCCAGGCAGCTTGGGGAACAGCAACAACAACAACAACAACCTAACTTAACACAAAAGTCTAGCCTAGCCTAACTTTAAATACTGTACTGTAGAATAGGTTACACAAGGCTCAGTGATCAACACTCAACAGTCTATGGACCAGTACCAGTAATGCAAACATATAGCCTATATGGTAATCTAACCTTCTTGCCTGATACTGTAGCCTAAACTAAATCACTGACCTACATGTGTAGCCTACAGTATAACACTCCTAAATGGTTACACACTGAATATCTTACCTGGTAATCACCCTAGGGACTTAAAAGCTCATAGAATGGTATTTGGCCCTCCCATATAAGAAAGCCCCAATCCTGCCTGCCCAAATCCAAGGTGATCACCCTCACTACTCAGCCTCCATGTGTGTAATGTAGAACAAGACCCCCAAGCGTGCATCCCCCTTCTCCGTGAAGGAAAAAGCCCCACTAAAAAAAAACTCATGAATGTAGCAGAAATCTGCAGAATATTGTACGAAACTCAACTAGGAACATAATATGTCAACATAGGAATACAAACATGTGGTTACTACTACATCCCAATACTCTAAGTAATTTCTTCAGTCCACTGGTACGTCGAGTTTATGTTTTCTAGATAACATTAAACGATAACAAAAAATTCAGATAAGATATTTGGTAGTATAGCTTAAAAATAACTCAGCCATATATAATAAAACCCGTTCAGTTTAGTTGTCACAATATAAATGCCTATTAAAATGTGCAGGACAATTCGTTCGTGGCATTCCGTCGTCACTCACATATTTTATATGTAGACGCTTAAGGGGAGGAAAACCCGTTTTTCTGGACCCCCTTCCCCCTAATGTTTAGCCCCACTAGTTTTGAGATTATAAGACGTTCGGCCCATTAGTTTGGCGATTGTAACACCTTTCGCCCCATTTCGTTGTCAATTTTAAGACCTTTCGTGCCATTTAGGTGTCGATATTTTCCTGGCGAGCGGTAGCGAGCCTGCAATTTTAAGAGAAATCGGCCTTCGGCCGGGACACTTTTCTACCGAAAAATTTACATATTTATCTTGAGGGTGTTTTTCTAAGCTTGATGGAGGTCTAGGGAGGAAACTATAAAAATATATGAATAAATTAATTAATAGAGCAAACAAACGGTCAGTCTTCCCTTAATGTATAATACCTTTACGCATAAACACACATTGATTAATTTGCAGTAAAAATACATACTAAACATATATGAGTGTACACATGCAAATACAAACAAGTTTACGAGTGTTCTTATAACAAATGATAAGAACGCATACATAGGCGTTTTTGTTCAAATACAATGCCTAGTCAAACACAATGAGGTGCCTGATATTACTCATGCCTGGTTAGAGATATGAGCTAAGGGGCACTAAATATCAAAACAAGACAGGTATAATTATAAAGGAGTACAAAGGAAATCAAGCAACAACAGGTCTAGTGACCCTTCTAGGCTGCTTGTCCTCCAAAACACTGAGGATCAAGTGTCCAAACAGTGGTTTAGAGTCGGTAAGGGATCATTGGAAAGGGAAATACTGCCCTGGAACTAATGTCCGTGGCAGGAATAGGAAGTTAGTAGGGGACAGATGGGTTTGTAACCGAGGGGGGGATAAAATAAAGTTATTAATTTACAAACGCAGTCAGTTGCGGGTTTGATGCAAGATATTTGTCTAGGCGAAGTTTAAATGTATCAACGGTGCTGCAGTCTATAACACCTCGGGGAAGCCCATTCCACAAGTTGACAACTCCATTGAAGAAGAAATTCTTAGATTCATGTGAGCTAAAAGATTTACCAATAACTTTGCAACTGTTTCCCTGCATGTAATTAGATTGGTTGATAGTGAAGTGCTTACTGCAGTTCATATTGTCGATGGCTTTGATGATTTTGAACACTTGAATTAAGTCGCCTCTTAATCTGCGCTGGGTTAAAGGAAATACATTTAATTCTCTAAGACGCTCCTCGCTCCTCGTATGGTTTGTTCTTTAGGCTAGGTATCATTTTGGTAACTCTACGTTGAACTCGTTCTAGTTTGTCTATATCTTTTTGGTAATAGGGGCACCAGGATTGAACGCAGTATTCCAGAAGAGGGCGGACAAAGGAATTGTAAAGGGTTAGGATAACTTCTTTGGATTTATGCTCAAATGACCTGCCTATAAAGCCAATTATTTTGTTTGCCTTCTTAACAACTTCTGAACATTGTTGACTCGGTTTCAACTTATCTAGATTGTGTTGCATATCGTCAACTTGTTCTTTTGAGAGTACTCTATTTGCAATGTTTGTATCATCAGCAAATTTTGAGATTGTACAGGTGAGACCCTCATCTATGTCGTTCATGTAAATTAGAAAGAAAATTGGTCCTAGTACCGATCCCTGGGTTACCCCGCTACTTACATTACATTACATTACATTATGTAAGAACATATGCACTCGCTCACAAAGATTCAAACATAATAGCTTGTGAGCCCCACATGTAGTTAAATCTTAGAAGATAGCGTAGGACAAATGGTTGTTAGATGTATTGTTCAATGCATAAAATACATATATATTAATGTTTAAGTCCAATCAACTTCAATTACATGAAATAAATAGTACGTAATGCAACAAGCAAAATTATATGTATAAGACGATTAATTGGTTTGTGTTGTATAATGAACAGTAACACAATATGTGTTCGAATGACTATAGACTACTATAAAGAAGCTAATAATCGATTCTTAAAGGATTCCTACATAAAGAGATCATCATGAAAGATTTCGAGATAGTGTTGAGTATTATGGAATATCCCCCCCCCCCCTCTCTCTCTCTCTCTCTCTCTTTCTCTCTCTCTCTCTGTCTGTGCGTGTGTGGTGTGCGACGAGCGTGTGTGTGTATCTGCCAAGTGCTCACAAATGTAATTGAATCAGAGAATCAGAAGAGAAAGAGACACGGAGAGAGAATTTAAAAATTAGTCTAAGTAGCATACGGTCAGACTTTAAACCAAATATTGTTCAACAGTTTTGATGTATATGCGGTTATAAAACATGTTTTGATATCCCGAAAAATGTAATAATAACATTACATTATTTATAACAAATTTAGGAACAATCATTCTATCTGAACTAATGTAAGCAGGCATATTCAACATAATTTCAACAATATAAAATCCTCACAGTGAAAAACTAAGCTTAATTTTAAATAATTAATTAACTACAATATGTTTTACAAAGATAGCAAATAGTCAATGATAGAGATAAACAGATAATATATAATATTATATATATAATATTAATGTGATAGGGGTAAAGAGACTGACAAGATAGAGTGTTAGAGTTAGACAGTTAAATAAACAGAGATGGATCAACAAAGAAGAGTGCCATAAACTTAATCAGACCGATAGACCTCTCTAGAGAAAAGACAATACCTAACCTGCTGATATATATATATATATATATATATATATATAATTTCTGCAATGGAGCTTCCTCTTGGGAATCGAAGTCTCACAAGGAAAAGGAGAACCAGCGTAGTAGCGAACATCTTATCTTTATTGGTTACCAAACGTTTCGGAGAAAACAGTCTCCATCTTCAGTGAATCTAAAATAAATGAAAGTTTACATACGAAATAAAACAAATAATTCCATATGGATGTGAAATATCAAGCAGTAAGGTTCGTATGAATATGAACCGAGAAGAGCTAAACATAATAAAACAAAAACTATGTATTAAAAGAATAGCATTAAGCTAAACTTAAACAAATAATACTAATAAGAGAGGGTATACAATAAAGTACGAAAAGAAAATGGAAGGATATTTACTGAGTGAAAAGAGGTGTTGCAGTGGCCGTGTTGTTCAGGCTAGGCTTTAATTTATTTATATAGATTGATTCTGAGGTGATAAGGTCACAGCGTGAATGGCATGTGGTTAGTATCTGGAAGTCTGTGGAAGAGAAAGGGTGATCAAACTGGTGAGAGTGATCGCGGATAGCAGAAGTGGAAGGCTTAGAAATCAACCTGCCTGTTCGAATGGATTTACCTTGGTGCTCCCGGATACGGTGAAGCAACCAACGTATCTAGCAGTACAGCTAGAACAGGTGAACCGGTAAACCATATTGGAATGGAGGTTCATAGGAAGAGAAGAAGTATGTTTGAGGAAATTTCCTATAGTATTATTATTAGAAAAAACGGATTTGAAATTGATATGTGGGTAGCAGTTGCGAAGAGTTTTTTGAAGGGATTTCCTAATTGCATAGCTAAGTGGCCCTAAATATGGGAGTTTAAAATATCTAGTGTCTTTTTGTACGGTTTGAACTGGGGTGGGTGGGCAGAGGTTAGAGTTAAGAAAATGGTTCAGGAATTTGTTAAACATATGAGTGGGGTATTTATTATTAGTAAAGAAGTTAAGAAGGAAACAGGTTTCAGAGTGAAACGAAAGCCAAGATGAACAGGAATTGTATGCTTTGTTAAGAAGAGTCATGATACTGTTGGTTTTATATTTAAGAGGTTTGAAACTTAAGAAATTTGTACTTAGACCGGTAAAAGTGGGCTTACGATAAACACTAGTGGAAAGGGAAGTAGGGTGTTTGGTGATAAGAGTATCCAGGAAGGAGAGTTTATGATTATCTTCTACTTCATGTGTGAATCTGATACTGGGATGTTGTGAGTTTAGGTATAACAGAAACTGTTCGATTTGAGTGGGGTGCTTACAAATCAAGAATGTGTTATCCATGTACCTACGGTAGAATATGGGTTTAAAATCTGGAGGGCAATATTATTATTCAACCAAATCTCCTCGTGGTGGCAAAGGAAAGCATTTGCGTATGAGCGACCCAAGGGTGACCCCATCGCCACACCATATATATAATATATATATATATATATATATATATATATATCGTCAGGTCAGGAAGTGTTAGAATGATAGAACTAAAGAGACAGTTATACAACCAAGTTAGACTAATTGAATTAAGAGAAGTACAATTTAGAGTTAGGCTAATAGAGATAAACATAATATTATATACAGATCGATACCATGATTGACAGCGCTAAAGAGACAGATAGACAAACAGATGGCTACAATTGAATGTTAGAGTAATCAAGTTTTACAGGCAGATTTGGACTTACACATTATATTAAGTGTTAGCGTAATATATGCATACACTTAGAGATGAAGCCAAAATAATTAGTGCTTGGGAGTAATCGAGCTACCAACAAGATAGAGTGTGGTAGTTACTGGGGCAAGTCTGAGGCCTGGCTAGGAAGGAATTTGTTTGGTTCAAGAGCAGGGAGTGTCGATGTGGAAACTGTAATGGTGGTGGTAATGGTATTATTGAGAACGTTTTTATAGTGGTGGTAGTGGTTTTGTTGGTGTTTCGATGTATGTGCGGTGGATTTGGTTTACTTGAAGTGGTGTTTTGAAAGATATATAATGGTGGTGGTGTTGATATTGTTGCTGTGGTGGTGGTACTAGATGTTTTATGTTGATGCAATGGTTGTGCTATGTTGACAATCATGTGGTGTTGTTGGTGGTGGTGGTGGAATAGATGGTGTCGTAGTGACGTTATTGTTGCTCTGCTGGTATTAGTGGCGTGTTTGTTTGGTAGTTGTGGTGTGTTGGCGGCGGTGATGGTAGTGGTTATATTTGTGCCTTAGTCTTGAGTTGGTGGTTGTGGTTGAGATGGAATTGGTGGTGTGCTGGTGTTAATGTGTTTTTTGTGGTGTTTGATAGTATTATGTGGTGGTGATGGTTGACTTGGTATGTTGACTACAGTGTGGTGATCTGACATAATCTGTGTGGCTAATGATTATGTTGCATTATTGATGTTATGGTGTAATATTGCTGTTGTATTGACATAACTGTGATGATGGGTGTAAGCCATTATATAATTATTATAGTGGCGGTGTTCATGGTGTTTTTTATCGCTTTTACATTGTTATTTCATTACATTATTGTTAATTACATTGCTATGGTGGGGTGGTAGTGGTGTTGCTGATAATGGTAGTGGTGTATGTATTGGTGCTGATGTTTTCGATGGGAGTGATGGTGGTGGTGATATTTGTAATGTAATCGTATTCATTCCAATAACTTTACATCGTCTTTTTCGGCAGTAAATGCCTGATTTGAATTGTTGTGATCTCCTCGGGAAACAATACAGTGCTTTTGTAAAAAGAAAGTAGTAGGAGTTGTAGTAGTAATAGTAGTATCAATATAATACTAATATTACTTAAAATATCAAATATGGTCTTCATCAGAACATTTGAGGTACAGGGGTTCATCGACTTGAGGAACTTATTCATAGAACAGATACACGAATACAGTATATACTAGTTCATATACAGACAAATTAGGTTGGACATAATATTATAACATAAGGCAATAATAATGATTACAATGCAAACTGTGACGCTTCTGCATAGTAGCCATGTGCGGGCATGAGCGCGCGTCGGCTGCCCACCCGGCCGGCAGGCTTTTCCTTAGTATATATCCTACGACAATGTAACTAATGTCTGGGATATTCTTATGTTGTTTCACAGCTTGTAGCTGCCCTTATTCTTAACCAACGCATCTTAGTATATTTTATTCTCGATAGTTCATTGTTTCATTATAATTATATAAGATGTAAGTCTAGTGAGAGTGGGAGGAGACGAGCGGGAGAGAGAGACCGGCTGGGGGACGTTGCTTCGCGCGGAGAGTCTAGTTTGGGACGAGCCTGATGTGCCACATGCATTTGTTCGCAACGTTAGGCTTAGTTTTGACTCACGCATGGGGTAGACGATTTTGACACGGCAACTGTGTTGAGTGTTGCCAAGCCTGGGATGTATTCTGCATGCCTAGTGCGGGGTCCAGACAGATTCAAGACTCAGAGCTCACCTCACTGTCGTACCCTTCGGACCCCCTTGATATCTATCCCTCTCAACCCCACTTAGAAACTTTCTCTCTTACTTTGTATACCTTCCTTCCACTACTTCACCAATCTATTTAATTATCCCATCCCCTTGATTGACCTTATATCTATTATTGTATTAACGACGAGCTCTCAGATAACTAGATAGGATTTTGGGCCTTATGCAGAGATGTAATTGTTAATGAGACCTAGGAAGCTTTTTTGTTGTCTCATATTTGGTGGTTTCATGCTTGCTAGTGTGTTCTTGTGTCAGGTTAGCAGGGGCTAGACCGGAGGGGGGGCTTTTTGCGATCCTTTAAGTAAAGTCTGCTGGTGCGAGTCCTGTGGACCCGCACGACTTTACTAGGATACCTGTGGGAGTCTGGGGGCATTTTCTTGTCTGTGTCCCTGTGTGTCTAGTGTTGTGTTGTGTGAGGGCCCTTGCCTAGTCCACTCAGCACTGCGCTAGCACGTCTTGCTTTTGTTTTAGGGTCGCCAGGAGAGAGTCAGATACTTGCGATCTGAGTCTCTCAAGAGGGCACCCTTTCAATTAGAGTAATTTGGCGCACAGACCTGGGAACGTCCCTAGGCTAGAGCAGGTGGCTCAGCCCGGGTATCCGAAGCCTATATCCTTCCGGCTAGACCTCTGCCGCCTTGCAGATTAACAACTAGGGGTTTATTATTTCTGTATGCTTGTTATTGTGCCACAGTTTACCGTTTTTGTGAGCATTGTGAGTCAGGGTGTGGCTTAGAGACTCTGTCCTAGCAGGCTTGCCTGACTAAGAGTGAGAAGCACACCTGTATGTGGTTATGTTGCGAGTTGCTGCCTTTATTTAATTATACCTATGCCATTATACACTGTAGGTCCTATCACTAGTATTTATTCCTGCTTATGAGTTGGAAGTTCTCTAAATCTGTAACGTACTTTCTTTGCTAAGCATCAGATCCTACAGTAGCCGCATGCAGTTTAGATCCCCGCATCTTGTCTACCGGTACGGTACGATGTTTTGAGGACTGGTTGCTTTCACCTTCTTTCACGCAGGGGTGATTAGGTGTATTAATTAACGTAACGTTAAATGTACTTTCTTCTAGTTTGTTATTAAATTGTTTCTGCAATTTAATTCCGTTAGTTATCTTTTTCTTGAAGCTTTAAGTCAACTTAGTGATCTTTTATATAGCCTGCTTGACTATCCGCAGTCTATAGTGCGTGCACCCTGTAACCGAGTCATAGGATACCTTGTTGTCCAGGCAGGACTCTTGATGGTTTAGGGTGGTTTGCTGCCTGGGTTTATAGAAAAGGGTTGGATCTAGCGTTTTCCGTTGTTGCTTGTTGCCGCATACCTAGTCCAATAGAAAGAGCCCAGTGTTTATATATCCCAGGACGTAACAAAACCATAGGTAATGCAGAAGACTGAATTACAAAAATATTGTATATGATAGAACCTGTACGAGATAGGCAAAGTTTTGGGGTGGGGTGGGTGAGTAATGTGAAGTATGCATACATGTAACAAACAGTAGGGGAGGAGGCATTTACTGTTCCTGAAAGTAATAATATCCCTCTTGATGCTGGCAGAATCATCAAGCGTGATTCAAGGTATAATTATATCAGACAAGTTGTAGGGAATTTAGATAGATAGGTTAATTTATTAACTCACTGGTACTTTAAATTATCCCAACAAATAGTTATATTATAATTACCGATGAAGAATTCGATGAGTGGAATTCGGTCCTCTACACAAGGCTACTTCAGTTGCATGACATGTAGGATGTTCACATAATACAATATCGATACAATGAACTTAGCTTAGAGGACTGGTGATGTAGGACTGTTGATATGGATTAATAATGGTAGCACATGGTGGACTATAGGTTGAGTCAGAGCCGGGGGGAGATGTTGGCTGTCTGGTGGTTTTTGAGAGACTAACCGAAGGCGTTCTATCGCTTCGCGAAGTTACATAATGACTATCTATCTATCTATCTATTGCCTGACGCCGTGATCCCCGAAGGGGTGGCCACGAACGAACCGCCCCCATGCACCTCTGTCCCCCGTCAGTCGACGCCCCTCCCCCCAACCAGCACCGCCTTCGTTCATGTACTTCCTCACTCCATCCTTCCACCTCATATTCGGTCTACCTCTCCCCCTCTGTCCCTCCACCTCGCTCTCGTACACCCTCTTAGTCATTCTCTCGCTTTCCATACGTTCCATATGGCCGAACCATCTCAAGTTGTTCCTTTTCACACTTTCCAGTACATCTACCTCCACACCACACCTCCTTCTTACTTCCTCATTAGTCATAATGACTGCCGGCTCATAATAATTATAACCTATGATTTGGTTTCATGATACATCTAGACCTGATGTAAATATTTATGCATTACAGTTAATGTTTAACCTACACTTAATAATAAACTATAGTACATAAAGAACTATCCGAAATTGTACTTCCTATACAATACCGCCAAATTCAAATACCCAATTGGACTCAAAACTGTCGGGATCATCACACTATTCCCGACATACTGCCCGCCACCAAAAACAATATACAGTAGCTATATACAAAAAATGATATCAAAGATTCAAAGATCACCTTGGTTAATCTTAGATCACCAAAGATCCACGGAACTCATAGCCGCCCTCCTGCGCCACTGGAAGCCAGAGAAGGATCATCCTTCACATTATTAACTGCTCCACCCTGTGGAGCACTGTCACCAGCACTCCCCTGTGGAGGTATATTAGTAGAGTTACCGGTATCATCAGGCAGTTCTACATCCTGCTCCAAGGGATATAACCTTACGACTGGGCGAGTAGTAATCCTAGTCGAAGTCTGTAATCTAGCAGCCCAAATATGACCATCAATGCTCTGGAACAAATTGACAATCCTACCAAGCTTCCAAAATAACCGGGGATGCTCATCATGAACTAATACGATATCCCCGATACGAGGCCACCGTTGATTCGTCCCCTTTATTATATTCGTGTGACATTCGCGAAGAGACAGCAAATATTCTTGTGTCCACCTTTTCCATAAGACGTCTGACACCTTGATCATATGCTGGAAGCGACGACGTGTGGCGTCAGCATCCCCGAACATAGGGTCTTGTATATCCTCGTGGGTTACTGATGACCTAGGAAAGGGATTAAGATTTCGTCCACGTGTTAGCATGGAAGGCATAATGGGTAAAGGATCATCAAGATCTGCCGAGGTATAAGTCAAGGGTCTGTCGTTGACTGACATCTCAATCTCTGTCAAGACTGTTTGCAACTCCCTTTTGTTGACCAGGGCTCTCCCTAATACCTTCTTCATGGCAGACTTGACAATTCCTATTGTCCTCTCCCAAATCGCCCCGAACCATGGTGCACGTGCTGGTATAAATTTCCATTGACAACTCTTTCCAGTGAGGGTAGACACAACCTGCGGGTCATCCATTATATCCTTGAGGAATTTGGATGCCCCGACAAAACAAGTCGCATTATCGCTCAGAATCATTTGAGGTAAACCGTTGCGCCCTGCAAAGCGCCTTAGAGTATGTAAAAAACCCTCCCTGGATAAGTCGTCAATCAATTCAATGTGAATCGCTCTGGTTACCGCACATGTGAAGAGTACGGCATATACCTTAGCGATATTACCGGGCAATTCCCTAATTTGAATCGCTCCCGTATAGTCTACCCCGGTTACCTGAAATGGTTCACTCCTTTGTACCCTGAACTCGGGTAAAGGAGGTAGATCAACTGGGGAGTAAGGCTTACCCTGTAATCTTTTACAGATAGTACAGCTATTGTGACTCCCCTTAATCGCTTGTTGCATCTTGGGGATCCACCAACGTTGTCGCATATAAGCCAGAACATAATTTATGCCAAAATGTGGCAGATCCCATGGCATTTGCGAATCAACAGTTTGGTAATCAAATGCGAGGAGCTAAGGAGAACAGAATTAATAATGTCCGCCTTCTGGATCCTGCCTCTACACTTCATTATGCCTCCTTCCATATATAGTCCTAGCTGCCTCATTAAGTTTGAGGGTTTGGCCTTTGCCTCCTTGTTCAGTATTTCATGTTCAGTAGGATAAGATTCCTTTTGTACTAAACATATTATTTTCGCTTCTGCTGACCTCAATTCATGGAGTCTGATATGCTTCGAAACTTCACTAAGGAAAGACCCGTGAGCCCGACTTCTCATGTTGTTAATGAAACGGTATATCCATGCAAATACCTGTATTACTTGATCATAGCTGCCGTAACGTTCCCACTCTACCAACTTGTTATCCTGATGTGTAGTACTCACAGTCGAACTACTTAACACATCATCTTGTGGCCGACTAGACGGATCAAATATGCACTCCCTGAAATCCTGCAGCCATTCAGTTGGAGATGTAAGCCATGTAGGTCCTTGCCACCAATTAGAGGATGACATAAACTGTTGTGCCAAGATCCCCCGGGAAATGATGTCACCGGGATTATCCTTGGTGCTCACATAGCGAAATTCAGCTGTAGGAACTAAGTTATGTATCTCATCAGTGCGATTGGAAACATAAACAGGTAACACCTTCTGGCTGTGTATCCAAGAAAGTGCTATTTGACTGTCGCTCCAGACATAGACGTTATTAATCTGTAGTATGTCTGCATAAGCATCCAGTGTAAACTTTATTAGATGAGCAGACAGAAGCAATGCAGTAAGTTCTAATTTAGGAACTGTAATTTTCTTTATAGGGGCTACTTTGGCCTTTGCTATAGCCAGTTTCGCTTCACTACCATTGCATAAGTATATGGCAGTACCGTACGCACTATTACTGGCATCAGCAAAGGCATGTAGATCCACCTGTTGACCACTAATAACCTGACGATCAAATTGGACCTTGCAACATGTGGAAAGGTCCGACCGAATTAACTGCCAAGTATCTTGTAGCTCAGTCGAGAGTGGCGTGTCCCAATCTAGTTTTAGCCGCCACAGTTGCTGTAAAAACATACTAGCATGAATAGTTACAGGCAGCAAATAGCCTAGGGGATCAAACAACCTCACAGACAAGCTTAACACTCAACGAGCGGCCTAGGCGGTATATTTGACCGTGCCGCCCAGCGTTTGTTTTTTACCATAAATGGCGTTGTTTCCGTGCTCTTTTTCATGCATAAACAAGAGCCAGAGCGTAATACAAGTATGTATCCATGAAAGGGCGTAAATTGAGCTTTCCAATGACATCCGAACCATCCTTCTACGATCACTGGTTGTCTTGCAACGATCGTGCAACCGAAGGGCAAAATCGCTAAAATACGGTAATTTCGTTACATAATTACGTGTGTAGCAAGTGAGAGAGGGTGGAGTAGTGTGGAGTACATGTCAGTGGGCCCACGACGGTCGTGGCGAGCGGTCATGAGGCAACCTACGCTCCTCCCACCGCTCGGCTCTCTCTGAGCCAATATAGCGCCAAAATTGCACACGGACTTAAGTCGGGCCCCGCCACATTGTCCAGTTTTTAGATACAGACTTAAGTCGGGCCCCGCTAAAGAAGGGTTAAGCAGTTTCGCTTAGTCATAATCTCACTGTCGCATGGTGTGTGACAGAAGGATATACAATCTGTGGTAGTGTCCTATTTGTGGCCTAAAAACTTCACCTCACTATTCTCAGTAGCTACACCGTCAGAAGTAAATTGACTTTTCATAAGATCACTATTAGTGGCCCATTCTCTCAAGTATAAATGAGCCTTGGCAAATATATCCCAGATCTCCTAGCAGCTCTTGAGCAATAAATCTTCATCGTCACCAGTGCCTTGAAGATTGTCCACATAGATCCCTGCTTGATCTCATTCTTGAAGTCAGGATCTAGTCCAGCCTCCTCAAGATGTCGCAAGATAGTAGTGTTGAGAAGGAACTGGGAACAGGTCGCTCCGAATAAGACGATTCTGAATCTGTAGACCAGATACTCTGAATCTAGATCCATTGGGTCCCGTGGCCATAAAAATCTTGTCGAGTCCCTGTCTTCACGATGGAGTTGAAGCATCAGGAAGGCCTTCTCAATATCGGCGACCCATGCAAATTTATGACATCTGGAGCGTAACATAATTTGCGCGAGATCAGAGACCAGGGACGAACCCGTGTACAGACAATCATTCAGGCTATAAGAGTGATCACTGGATTTTGCAGAGCAATCATATACAATACGAACAAGAGTGGTGGAACTGTCCTTTTTTATCCCATGGTGAGCAAGGTAATTAATGTTATCCCCATACTCACCGGGATCTACTCTCTCAACAAAACCACGTTGTACTTGCTCTACTAGTACTGCCGCACAAGTCTCGCAATAATTTGGATCCTTGACAAACTGCTTCTGAAGGCCACGTAATCTACCAAGTGCTAGATGGACATTTTTAGGTAATTTACTCTTATTGTCATTCCAAGGGAGCCTTACCACATACTGACCCCTGCCAGAGTCATACGTTACAGTTTCTTCGTACGAGCTCAACGCTAGCTTGGACTCCCGATCAAGTTCATATGGGTCAATTCCAATATTATCTAAGTCCCATAGCTTATCTATATCAGTGCATGGAATATCAGGAACAGTAGACCAACGTATTTGTCTATGGGGCTTACTGCTACTTTAAGGACCGTAACTACCTCCACCTTTGTGTCTTGAGATGAAGTTGCATAGGATCCGGAAATGGCATACCCTTGTATCGTGGGGAGCAATATCAGCTTATCTACCCGCCGATATCCAGGGTGAACCAGGTCGTAGTAATAATTGGCTCCGACCAGTAGCTTAATTCCATTGTTAGCAGAGAGTTGATCATCAGCCAGTTTAAAACCCTTGCTTCTGAGATATTTCAATTGTGGTTGAATCTCTGATGCCACATAGAAACTAGGAAGTTTGTCGACCACAACAGCCTTGATGGGACATACCTTCCTTCTATATACATATGAAATCTCCACTATACCATAGTCACTGGAATCTACTTCACCAGTGAAACCATGGAGACGCAAATTCTCTTGACCCTTGCTGGTACACTTGAGCTGTAGCAATGATGACCGCAGAACGAATGACCTCTGTGAGCACTGGTCTAGTAAGGTATGCGTCATTACATGCTTATTATGACTCCCCACCACTGGTAGCATTATAGTAGGAAGCATTTGACACTCTCTAGAAGCAATGGACATAGCAGATACTTTGTTACTCTCGCTCTTATTTTTATCGTGTGACTCTTTGGTGGTTCTCTCGTTTTCTTTGCCGTCGGTCAATCAGACTGGTTACAAAGGGAAAACCAATGTTTCCCCTTGCAATACTTACAGGGTTTGATGAAGGAATTGGTGCAAGTATTGTTGAAGTGGTCTCTTGCCAGACAACTGGTACATAAATGAAGTGATTTAGCCTTGCCAATTTTCTGTGTAGCCTTAGGATATTTAGGACATTGGTACCACGGATGACTGCGTACACTACACAACTTGCAACCTGATGTGATCGTCCTCTTCTGTTTAGGAGAAGTCTGTACCGGGAAAGCCGCAGTGGATGACGACATCTCCACGTGTTGGTATTGTCCAGTACTCTCCATATTGAAGACTTCGGTCTGGAATTTCTGCACCAACGCTTCTAAGTCCAGTGGAGTGTCGCTTAGTTGCCTTCTGATTATTTCCTTAAGGGGAGTGGGTACCTTGCTGAAGATGTTTACACTGTAGATTTCCTCCTTCGTGATGGCCATCGTCTCCATTGACTGGAGGAGGCTCTCAAAAGAGGCATAGTACTCCTTTAACTCGGTCACATCATACGATGGAGGATCTAGAGCGAAGAATTTTGTTATTAATGCTGTCTTTATTACTTCCTCTCTCCCATAAGTTCTTTTCAATAGCTCCACTGCAGACTCATAGCTTGTAGCTTCTAGCTTGTACCTGTCTATCAGCTTCAATGCCTCCCCTTTCAACTGTCCACGGAGATAAGTAAACCTTTGGATGGATGTAAGGGTCTTATTCCGATGAACGGAACACTCAAATATATCCCAAAATCCAGTCCAGGTAGTTGGATCCCCGGAAAAGGTAGGCAAAGTAAGCTTTGGAATGTTAAAACAAGTTGCTTTTGGAGTACCGGTATCCTTAACAGGGTGTGATTCTTGAGTTGAAGCTAATCGGGCTAAGGCTGTATTAACATCTTCAATATACTCCAGATCTGCTGACATTTCTTCTTCAGGACCTGACAACAAACCATGTACCTGCTGAGCATAACTATCAAAGGAGGCTAGCGATTTAGTTACAGTAGCATTCTTGCCCTTTATCTGATCAGCCGAGGCACTTTCTAGAAAATCATCAAGATCTCTTAAACATTTTTTCAAACTTCCCTTCATCCCTCCCTTTAAAATCTTAAGTTTCTTTAAACCTGTCATCATTAAGGTCTAATTTTTAGTAACTTAAACTACAATGAGGTCCGACTACACTGTTAATCGCTTAGGAATCAACAGCGGCAAACTCCTATTACTCAAGAAAATTACTCAAGACAATTACATAGTAGTTTTATCCCCCTTAATATAAATTATCTAAAGGAAATTATCTATCTGGAAAAACAGCATAATGTACACCGGGGCTATCAATGAGGAGACTGGTTACTGCGACGCAAGATAGTCCCTTACCATCTTAACGACCTGGGCCAACAAATGATCGTTGCCTTCATGGGTGAGGTGGACACCGTCCTTGGACATGTACTGGCTCCCGAAACTATATGGGGAAAATCGACCACCTAGGTGCTTTTGCTTCCTCTTGAGGAGAGCATTTACAGAGTTCTTAACCTTGTGGTACTCCCCTGCCGGAATATCGAGAGGAGACGCCCTTTGCTCCAACCCCAATACAAGGCAGCGACCGTTTGTGGATGCCTCAATATCAAAGGCCAAATCCTTGAGCTTAGTCGCTAGCTCCTGCGGGTCCACCCCAGAGACGACGTCGTTGCCGCCCAACACTAAGATAGTGATTTCGGGCCTTAGGCTCAAAAGATCATCCCAAGCTGGTTTGGTTCTAATATTATTGAGAGTGGCTCCTGGGGCACTAAACGCCCTCAATACAAAACCCGGGTCGTAAAACTCTCGGCGGGAGATTCCTAGGCGACTGACATAACTGTGGCCTAATATGCCCACCACTTTCTCCGGGCTCTGATTGTAGGAGGAGGATGGTATAAAATTCACCCCAATGCCACTCCCTGACACAGCTGTGGGATGATTCCTTTGCTGAGCAGGTGGGGAGTGACTGCTGTTATCTTTGGGGTTGAGGAGAAACTGAGGAAGGCTTACTCTCCTATTTTTCTAAGGAACCACACTGAGAAAAGCTTGTCAAGTAGAATAATCAGGAATACTACTACTACTACTACTAATAATAATAATTAAAATAATAATATTAATTATTATTAATATTATTATTACTACTATAATTATTAACCCGTCCAATTCCAGCGACGGCTACTAGCCGTCAGTAGATAAGTCACTCCCCAGTCCCAACGAAGGCTAGTAGCCGTCAGTAATGTAATTTCATTGCAACTGTCTGTATCAGGCTGTACCTGGTACTACGACCATTTGAGCACTGCTCTCGATATGGCAACACTTATCAGCTTATATAAGACCCTCTGAAGGCTGTGGGAGCCAGTCTTTCTTCATTTCTTGAGGTGGAAGGTTGTCCTATCTTGCCATTTTGGCCACATTGCTTGGGACTGGATGGACTTTTATCACTGTATGAATGGGCACAAAAGAATCTAGTTTCATTTAATGCACAGAAAACCAAGTACATTCAATTTTCTAACCGACAGAATCTCACTGACTCCCATATATTTTTTAATGATGTACTGTAAATATTCCCACTTCCCCTAGTATTGAAATTCTTGGTGTAACATTAACTACTATCCTGAGCTGGACACATTATGTTAGAGGCATTGCTAAGAATGCCTCTAAAAAACTGGGACTCCTGTACAGAGTTCGAGAATTCTTCACTGACGAGCAGTTGGCCGTAATATATAAAAGTCATGTGCGTTCTCAGATGGATTACTGTTCACCTCTGTGGAGTGGAAGTAGAGTGGTTGCATTGAGGCAGTTGGACAAAATTCAAAATAAAGCTATTAGATTAATCAATAACCCTGCAATCACACAGGACCTTCCTACATTATCCATACGAAGAAATGTTGCATCCCTTGCATTATTCTACAGATATTTTCACAGCAATTGTTCCGAAGAACTTGCTTCAATTGCGCCGCCTCTCCACATCTTTCCCCGTAGAACTAGGGCAGCTGAGAGCGCCCATGAATTTACACTTTCTCCTCCACAATGCAGAACTTCTGCTTACCAAAATTCATTTATCCCCAGAACTAATACTCTTTGGAATTCACTTCCCTCGAGTTGCTTTCCACAAACTTACAATCTACAACAGTTTAAATCCAGTTGTTACAAACATTTTATGAATGGAGGATGCCTTTAGGCACTTGGACCTTTTTGTGTTATCTGTGTTTTTCCTTCCTCCGTTCATTGTCTCTTAAAAAAAAATAAAAAATGCTAAGGTACAGTAGGGGTTAATATTATAAATAATATTATTATTACTTTTCTGATTATTTTTATCTTTATTATGTTCATTATTATTATGTATAATAGACCATAATGATACTGATATTCCGATATTCTTTGACTATCTTACCTCTAAAGTGGAACAAGTTCTACCTATCGCTCCCTTCTCTGAAATCTCCATCTTGGGCGATTTAAACGTTCACCACCGCCAATGGTTCTGCTCTCATTTCACTGACCAACCTGATGAGCAGGTCTACATATTTTAAATTTTTTATGACCAACATCAGTTAGTCCAGTATCGTATCCGTATCCCTGACCACCTTGGAAATTAGCCCACAATCCTAGACCTATTTCTAACCTCTAATCCTTCTCCTTACACTGTAAATATTTTCTCTCCATTGGGCTCCTCCGATCATAAACTTGTCTCTGTTACCTGTCCTATCTCTCCAGTATGGCCATCCGATCCTCCCAGACGGCGGCGCTTGTAGCACTTTGGTGCTACCGACTGGGAGGCTATTCGGCAGTACTTTTTTATTTCTCATGGAATGAACTTTGAACCCGTGGCCGAGGATTCTCGGACTGTGCTCAACATATTACCGAGGTAATCATCTTGGGCATGGAAGCATACATTCCAATTTCGTTCTCTCAGTCTAATTAAACAAAATCTTGGTTTGCTTACGCTTGTTTAACTTCTGTCTGCAATAATAGGAAACATTCAAACAGTACCATCACCTTCTAGCTCAATAATCTCGTACTTTCTTCGTTTCTACCCGGAATCAAGTCAAATCTGTTCTTCGACTTCCAAAAAACTCTTTCATCAATAACAAACTCTGAATATTCCAACTCCAACTCTTCTCAAGCTTTCTGGCATATAGCCAAATTACTTTTCAATTATTTTACTGCTTATGTCTTTCCCTCCTTTGTGCCAATCTGATGGGCACTTCTCAAACTTTCGCAAAAATGTCCACCTTGGATAATTCTGGTGCTATTCCTTCCTCTTCACTCCCCTCTTTTAATTATGCATAATGTCCTAGTCTCTTCTAAGGATGTAATTTCTGCTCTTTCTGGGGTTAATACTAGAGAGGAGTATGATGCAGATGGTGTTCATCCTGTTGTACCCAAACACTGTTCTTCTGCACTTACTCTCTGTCTAGGCAAACTCTTCCGTCTCTGTCTTTTCTGTATTATCTTCCCTTCTTGCTGGAAGTTTGCTCTCATTCACCCTGTCCCCAAAAAAGGTAACCACTCTCAACCCTCCAACTATCGTTCAATTGCTCTCATTTCTTGCGTCTTTAAAGATTCGAATCTATTCTTAAATCATAATTCCTTAAGCATTTGCTTTCCCATATTCTATTACCAGATCTCCAGTATGGCTTCCTATGGGGCCACTCTGCTGGTGATGATCTCCTTTCTTATATAACTAACTCTTGGTCATCTTCCTTTCTGGACTACAGTGGGCCTTTTTTTTTATTGTGCTGGACATATCCAAAGCCTTTGATAGAATCTGGCACACATCTCTGATGTATAATCTACCTTCCCTCGGTTTCTATCACGTTTTGTGTGCTTTTATATCAAATTTCCTTTCTGGCCGCTCCATGGCTGTGGTTGTGGACGGCCTTTGTTGACTTCCTCAACCTATTAATTTGGGTGTTCCTCAGGGTTCTGCCCGTCTCCAGTTCTCTTTGTAAGATTCATAATTATTGATCTTCTTAATGTTACCTCTAGTCCAATCCACTCATATCCTACCTAAGGTCACCTAATGTTGTGTTCGCCACTCGACTTGTGGCAGCGAGGAGCACGCTGCCCCTCGTTCTGGGTGGTGATTTGGTGCAGCAAACTGTTCAAAGGGGCAGCACGCTCCCCTGCGAAAATGGGCTCATCTGGCACTTTTTGCAGTTCTACATCGAGTGCTCTCTTGAAGTTGTCTAATGAGACGCCCCTCATGTCTCATACTCACCGTGACAGTTTGTTGAAGAGACGTGGGCCTCTGTGTGACAACCAGCCCTCTCGCAGAGAGCCCATAGCACCCCTGTTATTCATCCAGGGGATATCGCATTCCCTGCCTCTCCTATCACTGAATTTCATGACTATCGGGGTATGTAGGTTGGCTACTAAACCCTCTCTGATTTTCCATGTGTATATTATTAGGTAAAGTTCTCTTCTACACTCCAATGAGTACAATTTCAGTGTTCTTAAAAGCTCCAAATAGTGTAGCTGTTTTACCAAGCTTATATACGAAGTGAAATTCCATTGTACACTCTGTCATTTATTTCACACGCTTTGTATGGGAATGTTAGTACGCTTTAGTATTCAAGCCGTGGTAGTGCTAGAGATTTGAAGAGCGTTATCATAGGTAATTCACTACGTTGTTTAACACCTTACGAGCGGCCTCTGCGGTTTATTTATATGTACCGCCCAGCGGGGTGTTTATAGCCAAAATAGGGCTGTTTACGTGATCATTTTCATGCCTAAATAAGACCCAGAACGTAAAACAAGTATCTATCCCTGAAAGGGCATAAACAGAGCTTTCGAATGACACCATAACGATCCTTTTATGATGGCTAGTTTTCTTGCAATAACCGTGCAACGCGAGTGCAAAAAGCATGTAATTAGGCACTTTCCCCATACAATTCCGTATATAGCGAGTGAGAGAGGGAGGGAGGATTCATGTCAGTAGGTTCGCCGCGGTGGTCTGGAGCAGTCATACGCTCGCTACTCTCCTGCCACCACTTGTCTCTCTCTCTCAGCAACATTACGTGCTGAAATTGCCACACGACCTATGTCGAGCGCCGCCACATAGTCCAGCTTTATTTAACTCGACTTATGTTGCTCGCCGCTAATTAAGGGTTAAAAGTATGCAGAATCCAACCCGTTATACATTTCGCAGCTGCAACTTTGACTTGGTTATGTTCTTTGAAACTCATATTTTCAGACATCAACACCCCAAGATCTTTCACACTGTCTTTCTGTGCTGTTATGTGGTTGGATTCTGTTACATAATTTATATTTTCTTTAACATTATCATCTCCATAACATATTAATTGGAATTTTTCTTCATTAACCCAGGAACTGCGGGCAGACTCTCATGATCCTAGGCCTAAACAAAAACATTTAAAACACCCCAGTAGCACTTGAAACTGTTTTTTTTTTTTTTTGCCCCTCGGCCATGCCACATATCACTCCTCCACATCCCCTCCTTCCCCCCCACCTTCAATTATCACCTATTTTCCCTGCTATTCCCTTATTCTTAGGTATATTTTAGTGCTAACATTAGCGAGTTGCTAGCAGGGCGTGGTCATCAGCGTGGGAAATAGTGGGAGATACAGAGAGAGGCCGCAGTGTCTCTCCAGGCTACGAGAGGGGAGGATATAGAGCAGGTTGGCTCACACTTGATGAATGAAACTCTCACTTTCATTTCACGATTTTGAACATCCAAACACTTTTTTCACTTGTTTTATTGTTGTAACATGTTACTATCTTCATATTAAACGTAAAATAGGCGCATATGGATAAGTATTAATGATATTTATGGTAAAATAACAATTTTAGTGAGGAAACAGTGTAAATACCTCCACACAGGCGAATGGTGTATACTACCCCCTATGCGCAGCCCAGAGGTTAAATTGGTTTCCCTGGTTCACTGGAACACTATATCTGTCTTCCTGCAGCCGACCTGTGTACTCCTGTGTGTTTACTATCATGCTTAGTTTTATGTCATCAGTAAAAGAAGACAATGTACTGTGGCATGTGTTGGCATCTATGTCATTAATTAAAATGAGGAAAAGAAGGGGCGCTAGTAATGTTCCTTGGGGAACTGAGTATTTGATATCTGAAGGCTCAGATGTGACTTGGTTAACTGCTACTGATTGTTTCCGGTTTACGAGGATGTTGTATATCCACCGTCCAATTTTCCCAGTTATACCTTTTGCTTTTAGTTTGTCGGCTATTATATCATGTTTACATTTATCAAATGCCTTAGCAAAATCGGTGGAAATGACATCCAAGTTTTTCTTTTCTTCTTGTGATTTAACATTTTAAGCGCTAACGTTCCCATTTTGGAAACATTGAAATAAATATTACTAAAAAATCAGCACAGATATATTTATTTTCAATATACACCGAAATAGTTTCACTGATGTATATTTAAACATATATATTGGAATAATGCACGTTCTTTGCCATTTACATATAATTATTGATGTTCTATTTCCACAATTTTTCACAATTTTGGATATTTTTCTTTTGAATTAATTCATTGCTAAACCAATTGATCACTAGTCTGCAAAGATATTTGTTATTTTTCATTAGATACTGTTATTCTATCTATTAGCAAAACAATAGATTCGCATAATATTGGTATACACTGTATATAGTACCATAATTTTGATGTTTCCAAAATGGGAACGTTGGCATGTTGCTCTATCAAAAGTACCATATTATCACAGGACGCTGTCTAACATGTGCATCCCTATCTTACAGGCTGAAACAAGCTGATGCCTGTTGAAACTGGATCTCTGCACGGTAATTATAAGCTCACTGACTGTGCATTGAATGTTACTCTGTATAAATCCGTCATTAGACACTGATCCCAGGGCTTTGGTAGTAATGGAGACATCAACTTTTTACAGGTTAGTTAAATTTGTTGTTTCCACTGAGGGTTGCTATGATATTATTTGAACAACTGTGTGATTGATTAGTGTGTGTATGTCCGTTAATGCTTTTTCAAAAGAAATTCAAACTTCGTTTTGAACATTGCTCACCTATATTGTGTAGTGTGTGTGTGTGTGTGTGAAAGAGAGAGAGATAGAGAGATTACTAGAAATTATGATTATTGACAGTATTTTGTCCATTAATACAGTACAACGGTGGAAATATTCTTTAGCTTTAATTTTTTTCTATAATTACCCTAACAATGTTTGTTTGTTTTTTCAAATTCTGGAAGATCGTTATCCAGATTCAGATATCTTGAAGCAGCGAAGGATTCTGTTGAGAAGAGCAAGAGTCAGGAAGTGGACATGGTGCTACTGCCTCCTACTGCTGGAGATCAGCTTATTGACAGTGATGAAGAGGATGATGATGCTAATCTCGACAAGGATTGGGTTCCAAATGAAGTTAGTGGTAAAGTAGAAGTTCACGAAGAAGTAGAAGAGGAAGATACTGCAGATGAGAGTGATAATGATGAAACTATGCGATGGAGGAGGGTTGACCAATTGTCTCTACAATCCCACTGTGCACCATCAAATGTGGGCAAGGAGCATTGTGGCAAGGAACCATATGAAATATTCAACATGTATTTTGGGCCAGAGATGATTCATCACATAACTGAACAAACTAATTTGTATGCAATGAGGGACAAAAATAATAACATTTTTAGTGTTACTGAGGAAGAAATACGTAAATTCTTGGGACTGTTGCTCATAAGTGGATACCATAGTCTGCTTTGAAAATGATTACTGGTCCACAAGTGAAGATATGGATGCACCTGTGTTTGGAAAAACAATGAGTAGGGACAGATTCCGTAGCATCAACAGATATTTGCACCTTGCTAATAACAGTAATTTAGCAGCCTCAAAGATGGCCAAAGTCTTGCCTCTGCTGGAAATGTTCAAAAGGAATTGTCAGCAGTTTGGTGTATTTCATGAACCTTTGAGCATTGATGAAGCTATGATTCCCTATCATGGTCACCATAGTGCTAAGCAATTCATAAGGAACAAGCCAGTAAGATTTGGATACAAAATGTGGAAGTTGTGTGGTGCAAATGGCTATCCATACAATTTATCTATCTACTGTGGCAAAGAAGGTGACAGTAAAGCCCCTCTGGGGTCCTGTGTTGTCAATGAAATGTTGCAGCCAGTGGAAAATACTGACCATCATGTAGTATTTTTCGATTATTTTTTCACAAGCCATACATTGCTGACTGAATTGAGTAAAAAGGGAATTCGAGCCTGTGGGCCAGTTCGTGAAAGTAGAACGGTATAATGTCCTCTTCCATCCAAAAAAGAAGTTGAAAAGCAAGAGCGGGGATATTTTGACTACAGATCAGATGGCATTGTATTGTGTGCAAAGTGGAATGACAACTCTGCTGTGACTCTTGCAAGTAACTATTATGATGTGAATCCACTTCAAACAGCAGAAAGGCATGTGAAGAAGAACAAAATGTTAATCTCCCAGCCACATCTCATCAAAATGTATAATAAGGGAATGGAAGGCGTTGATGTCTGTGACAGAATGTTGGCATCCTACAGACTACGGCTACTTTCAAAGAAGTGGTGGTGGAACATTTTTCCCAACATACTGAACATGGCAGTTGTGGCTGCTTTTAGATTCCACCAACATACTGATGCATCTGGAGCTACATCACACCTTCAGTTCAGGAGAGAAATTGCACGAGCAATGATAAAGGTTGAAGAGGTGAGAAAGAGGAATGGTGGTCCCTCAGCACAACCAGCCAAAGCAGCGAGGTATGACTGAGTCAATAATTTTCTGATGCCATGTACTCAAGGTAGATGCACTCTATGCATGAAGATTACACAACTGAAGTGCACAAAATGTGAAAAGAGGCTGCATAAAGGGTGAAGTGAGTTCTATCACAAAAAGTAGACTGAATGCAAAAATATATGGAAAGCAGAAATATGGTGCCTAATAATGTTGTTAGTCAAGTGATCATCAATGTTTAGTTTGTTTATGATATAATTGTGAGTTTTGTTTTTAAACAGCATAATGTAGGTTCTAGCTTTTAAACACAAAATAAAATGAAAAAAGATAAAAATGTGTTTCGATATTACTTTTGGGTAAATATATGTATATGAAATTACCAACGTTCCCAATTTGGGAACATCAAAAATATATATGAAGATAGTTTTGTAAAGGAAAAACCATACTTTGAATGTTATAAGACCTTCAATACGAGCTTGTATTTAAAAATGAGAACAAATACATCACAGGATCATTGGTCAGCCTTTAACCCTTAATTAGCGGGGCCCGACTTAAGTCCGTATCTAAAAACCTGGACTATGTGGCGGGGCCCGACTTAAGTCTGTGTGCAATTTTGGCGCAATATTGGCTCTGAGAGAGAGCCGAGCGGTGGGAGGAGCGTAGGTTGCCTCATGACAACTCGCCACGACCGTCGTGGGCCCATTGACATGTACTCCACACTACTCCACCCTCTCTCACTCGCTACACATGTAATTATGTAACGAAATTACCGTATTTTAGCGATTTTGCCCTTCGGTTGCACGATCGTTGCAAGACAACCAGTGTTCGTAGAAGGATGGTTTGGGTTTCATTGGAAAGCTCAATTTACGCCCTTTCATGGATACATACTTAAATTACGCTCTGGCTTTTGTTTATGCATGAAAAAGAGCACAGAAACAACACCATTTATGGTAAAAAAAAAACGCTGGGCGTGGTCAAATATACCGCCTAGGCCGCTCGTTGAGTGTTATAAGGGAATGGTGTGATAATGTTCCAAAAGTTGTGGGATATATGAACTTCCTGCTCTGACCCCATGCTGACCGGTGTTATTAGTTTATTTGCTTCCATAAATGCTGAAATTTTGTTTTGCAGGACTCGCTCAAAAACTTTACTGATGGGGGAAGTTAGAGCTACTGGGCGGTAATTTTTTGGTAGTGCTTAACTCCCTCCTTTATGTAGTGGGGCAATTATGGCGTTTTTCAAGATATCTGGTATTTCACCAGTGTCTCGACTCCTCCTCCACATTATAGCCAAGGGTTTTGAGAGATTTTCCTTACATTTCTTCATTAGGATCGAATTCCATAAGTCGGGGCTTGGTGCCGAGTAGGATGGCATGTTGGAAATGGCCTCTTCTGTGTCTTTTGGACCGAAATCAATATCCAGCATCTGGGGGTTTTCCGTAGGGGAGTTTTCCATGAAAAATATATTTTGGTCTCTGATGGCTTTTGTTTCATCAAGCACACTGAAGGCCATTTCATACTGCCGGCGTAAGAGTTCACTAATTTCCTTTTTGTCTCCCATGAATGACCTATCCCCTTTGCTTAATGGGCCGATGTTATAGCTGTTTTAGCCTTTTGTTTGGCATATGAAAAGAAGTACTTGGAATTTTCCTTTATACCTGCAATAGCTTTCCTCTCCTATTCCATATGTTGTAGTTCATATGAGATTCTTAGTCTTAGTTCAATTTCCACAATTCCTCTATCTATTTTGGCCTTTTGCCTATCCTGTATATGGTGTGTGCGTCGTTGTGTGAGTAATTTTCTTCACTACAGCTTCCTTCTTTCCCGATCTTGTTAGCTTCTTCGTCTTATTTGTCTTTCAGGTATATGGTGGCTACAGATTTGGGTCATACTTTCTGTTATTAGGATTAGACCTTCTGATAATGTCAGGCTATTGATTAAATCTTCCCAGTCTATTTCCTCCATTTCTTGATTTACCTCTTCCCACATAATATGTTTGTTATTGAAGTTAAATTTACTGAAAGAGCCAGTTTTTGGTATCGATTCTGAGTTTGTTTGTACATTTGTTAAGGTTGTTTTAATCTCAATCAATTTATGATCTAAGTATGTTGTGTCCTATGTGTGAATGCTGTATACTAAGGAGTTGTTGTTAGTGAAGACAAGGTCTAATATATTGTTTTCTTGTGTGGGTTCGGCAATATACTGGGTAAGACTAAAACAGTCACAAAGTTTAAAAAGCTCTTTCGTATTTACTTCTCTGTTGTTATTTGCCACTACTTGGTGGCTTCCACTTCTGATTATATTTTTTTGACCCGGGTTTTGAACTCTTCTAAGGATGGCAACTATGAAATCTAATAAGTCAGTTATTATTTGGCCTCTAGGAATGTTTTATATACCTTTGTAAAATGCATAGGAAACTCTACAATATCTATACATTCGATTTACTCTAGCCATCTTTGTATGTTGCAATACCTGCTAAATTTATGGATTATATTTTAACTCCAAGTATTTCCACCACTTCATTACTGTTATTTAGGAATTCAGTACATACTAGTGAGTTGTGAATCTACAAGGCTACACCTCCACATGTTTTATGCATACCAGGAATCCATATTTTAATATCTTCTTGATCTTTAACCCTTAAAAAGCGGCTCACCACTTAAGTCGAGTTAAATAAAGCTGGACTATGTGGCGGCGCTCGACATAGGTCGAGTGGCAATTTCAGCACGTAATGTGGCTGAGAGAGAGAGACAAGTGGTGGCAGGAGACTAGCGAGCGTATGACTGCTCCAGACCACCGCGGCGAACCTACTGACACAAATCTCAGCTCCCTCCTCCCTCTCTCACTCGCTACATACTCAATTATGTACCGAAAGTACCGAATTACCTGCTTTTTGCACTCGCGTTGCACGGTTATTGCAAGAAAACTATCCATCATACAAGGATCGTTATGGTGTCATTCGAAAGCTCTGTTTATGCCCTTTCAGGGATAGATACTTGTTTTACGTTCTGGGTCTTATTTAGGCATGAAAATTATCACGTAAACAGCCCTATTTTGGCTAAAAACACCCCGCTGGCCGGTACACATAAATAAACCGCATAGGCCGCTCGTAAGGTGTTAATGTAAGTTTGTGTGGGAGCCGCAAATATAGCGTTTCCTTCTTCTAGCAGGCCCCCAATAATTGGTACTTTGTTTGTGGTTCAATTTTTTAGGCATTGGATATTTGCAAACAAGAATGGGGAGAGATTGTTTGGAATACTATGTATTCCTAATAGTCTTCGGAAGGTATTCGCCACTTTTGGGAGCCCAGGAAGTTCTCGAGGCGTTGTATGTGTTCTTCCATCTCCCTCAATCTCCTCATCTTCATCTGCCATTTCTCTCCTTGCCTTCTTCCTCGGTCTCTTCCTCGCGAAGCTGGAGAGGGTTTTTGGCAGTGGTGGGCACAGCTAATCGAAAAGTTAGCTTAGATAACCGCTAATCAGCTAACTTAGAACGATGAATTGCTAAATTGCTAAAGAAATTAGTGGAAGCTAACAATAACAGTTAACAGCTAACTTTCATCATATGAATTTAGCATTGGTTTGATTTGTTTCCCTTTAAACCCCTTAAGGGAACCAACAGCTTTTTAGGCTTAACCCCTAACTGTCGGCGAGCAACATAAGTCGAGTTAAATAAAGCTGGACTATGTGGCGGCGCTCGACAAAGGTCGAGTGGCAATTTCAGCACGTAATGTTGCTGAGAGAGAGAGACAAGTGGTGGCAGGAGAGTAGCGAGCGTATGACTGCTCCAGACCACCGCGGCGAACCTACTGACACGAATCCCACCTCCCTCCTCCCTCTCTCACTCACTATATACGGAATTGTATCGGGAAAGTGCCTAATTACATGCTTTTTGCACTCGCGTTGCACGGTTATTGCAAGAAAACTAGCCATCATAAAAGGATCGTTATGGTGTCATTCGAAAGCTCTGTTTATGCCCTTTCAGGGATAGATACTTGTTTTACGTTCTGGGTCTTATTTAGGCATGAAAATTATCACGTAAACAGCCCTATTTTGGCTAAAAACACCCCGCTGGGCGGTACATATAAATAAACCGCATAGGCCGCTCTTAAGGTGTTAAAAAGCTCGAAATTCTGAAAATACCATTAGGTGTTTACTCAACTTCATAAGCCAGTGAAATGTTATTAATGAAAACCCATTGGAAATTGTTTGTTTTACGTTTTCCAAACTGTTCCTGCGTTTCTAAAAACGATATATAGCTAACTTTGACATTGACAGGCTCAGTAACTACTGGCCGTATGAGGATACCTCATATATAAACGGAAAGAGCGTAAAGTACTCTACAAGGGGCAACCCTGCCTACACGCTTGCAACCCTGATTATAGATCAGAAAGGTTAAGCAACGTAGGGTCTGGTCAGTAGTTGGATGGGTGACTGCGCCTGGTACCAGCACAGCAGTTGCTGGGTGGGTTTGGCATGTTGTCCTGCTCCAACAAAGGCAGTAGCTGGTTGGGTGATTGCACCCGGTACCAACATTGACCAGATGTTGCGCTAGGGGTGGGTGAAATTTCCCTGGCTTGCCACCAGGGTTCAAGTAGCCCAGGAGTGTTGAACAAACTCCTGTCAGTTCCGTCTCACTGAGACGAAAATGAGTACCTGGATTCATGGTGGCTAAAATGAATTCAGGGGCCTGATTGGTGGCTTCCTACAACCAATCAACACACGAGACTGAGAACTTGGTTAGCCACCAGGATTGCTCAGTGGTCATTGGGCAGGCCTTCTCTCGTGTTCGCCTCGTCCCACCCATACGTTAAACTGGGTACCTGGAGTGTAAAATCGGCCTTGGCGTAGGTCGTGTCACTAGGGTAAATTTGATTACTTGCCTCACCTTTACTATAAACTTCCGTTCCGTACTCTACAACCTCTCAAAAGCTTTATGTTCTACTCTGCCGTGTTCCAGCGTAAAATATTGTAAAACAAAAAGTTAAAAAGTTCACCTAATTACCTTAGACTTTCACATGTTTTTCTCAAAAAGTAATTTGGCAACTATGATATCTAATATGTCAGTTATTATTGGGCCTCTAGGAATGTTTTATATACCTTTGTAAAGTGCACAGGAAACTCTACAATATCTATAAATTCGATTTACTCTAGCCATCTTTGTTATTTTGCAGCATGTTGTCACAGTCGTAAAATTCTACAAAATAATTTCACCTTAATTCATAATCACCTAAACCCAAAAATACACAACATATATAAAACGTTTTGTTTATAAAAACTACAGACACACCTTTTAAGAGTTGTTTGATCACATACAACAGGTGTTATAGGGATTTCTGTAAGAGTTATATGCTTTTTAGTAGTGCTATAGTTGTCAGCATTTGTTTACCTAAATTACAAGAAAACAAAATATCCTTGACTTAGTTTTATGGTCACATACACCTGTGCCAAATTGCATTTAAATTGAAAGAAAGACCTGGAAGTTGGGCAAAAAAAAAAACGGTTGGTCCCCTTAAACACAGACCTAGAAAGCTAAAACTATAATATGCTGTAGGTTGTAGTTGTAGCTTACTGCTTAGACACAGCTTTCCAAAACATAGGTTAAAAGAATCATAGAATGCCAAGATAAGATGATTAATAAATGTGCATGTGCATCCTGTTGTACATAAATAATTAAATGAACAAATAAAATATGCATTAGCTGACAATCAAATATATTTGCATACATTAATACAAGACTGTTCAGTATTACTACTGTATCACATATTTACGGACACTGTTAATCGAAATTCAATTCAATATCATTATTAGCGAGTAGCTAAAATTAAAATATAACATTTCTCTCGTGGGTTATGTACTGTTCGTACAACTGTGTCAGTATGCAATATCATATGAACGATATTACTAGATAGTCAATAATATATCAATATAGTAATTATGATTGATTATTAATGATTATGACTTATTACTCATGAGCTATGTAACGACACCCTCTGTCGAATAGAAACATTATCTATTAAGTTAGAAAACTTCGATGGGCATAAAAGTAGAACAAAATCAATAAGCTTAACCCCTTCATCACCATGATGCCTTTTACCTCTGATGCAGGCTAAAGTTAGATTTTATGTAATTTAAGAAAGGCCTATGTTATTTAGAGGGTTTAATCTATTCAAAACATTTTTCAGTAGTACTCTACAATGGGTTAATCGCTCTGCAAAACTCAACACACGCACACACACACGTAAATATAAATATATATCCATAAATATATACAAATATAAACCCAAATAGATGCCTCAACAATCTATGGTAAAATTTAGAACATGTAAATGTCGTAGTTTTTCTGTAGCGAATTTCTCAAGTATGGCGCTAGCCTCACGACACTTAATAATGACAAAAATAAAAATAAAACAAATAAATAAGCATAAAAGTCAATCAGGAGTCATGACTAGAGTTATGAACGTATGAGTCGTCCGTCAATGACTCAATAATAATGTATGCTGTGACAGTGACACTATCTATTACACATGCTCTGCTGCTGGGTCAACCTCAGTTGCCACACGTAAGCACGTTGTGACGTTCGTGTCATAACATGACTCATGAGTCGTGTCTTGTCTACACGTGAATGTGAGGTGATATATGCAGTGTAATACTGACTGTTGCAATGTTGCAATTACATACTCACATAAATAGGTGTAATTTTATGATTTGCAAACAATTTTGACCAATAAACTTTTTTTGCTTACCAGCGAATGTACATTAGCAGTTCGCGGAAGTAAATTTAGTGGAAGTTGTTGTTGTTGTTGTTCCCCAAGCTGCCTGGCCGAACAGCCCCAAGGCCCCGAGCAATTCCAAGGCCATAACCGAGTGCCCCCACAGAACCCTCCCCGCCGACCACAATAAAGCCTGGGTGACCGAAGCCACTCCATGGCGGGGAGCTGAGGAGGGTGCGGAAACGCCCGGGAAACCAAAGCCCCACCCAGGGCCCTGTGCCCCTCAGCAATTATGAAGAGAAAGTTGAGGGGCAAGGGAAAAATGTGACGCTTTGGCTTCCAATCTTGGTAGATTGGGAGGTCAATCCACGGAAGAGATGCCATCACTTGAGATCTAGAAAATATATAAGTTAAAGGAATAGTCAGAGTAAGCTATGGGTATGGCAGAGATTGCTCAGCTCTCACTCTGATAGACCAGCCCATCACCACATGACTAGAACCCAATCCTCTCAGCATCAGCTAGGAAAGGCCCTAGAAAGCCGCCTTTGGCGGGGGGATAGCTCTCCTATGGGCACCCGCCCAAGCCCGTGGAAGTTAATCGGTCCACTAACGATTTTCAAAGTTAGCTTAAAAGCTAACCAGCTAACGAACAATTTAGCTTCGCTATTAGCTGTTAGCTGATTAGTGGAAAATGTGCCCACCACTGCTGTGTGGTTACCAGTATAATTTGTGATGTTTCTTTCATACCTCCTTGTACAGTTGACTCGATTAATTCGCGAAGACAGATATATATGTATGTATTGAGAGAGAGGTATTTGATCTGGCAATACCTACAGCGCTTGGGAACCACAGCAGTTATCGTACCGAATTGTATTATGTAATTTTCCTTTCTAGGTGCATGTGGGGGCGAGACGGGTGGGAAAGTAGGGGAGGCAGTGACGGAGCTAGTGTGGAGTGAGAGGCGAGAGAAAGGAATGGTATGGGGGAGGGGTTGGTGTGTGTGGCGGAGGTAGGGAGGGGGGTGGGGGCGGTAGAGGAGTAAAGGGAGGGGAAGCGGGGGAGGGCAGGAGGAACACAGAGTAAGAAGGAGTGATAGGAGAGAAAGAAATTCTAACAGGATGGAAAGATGAGTAGAAAATGTGAGGATGGTGAGGTTGAAAGCAAGTCCGGAAATAGTAACAGGCTAGGACAAGTAATACGGGAAGAAGGGACGGAACGGGAATTAATAATATATGAACATTAAGCTTTGAGTATTTAATTTCAAGTAGAGATTCAGTTATGGTGAAACATACAATATTTTTGACAATTAAACAAGATATCACGGTTCGTGTTAAACACGTTTATCAAATAATATGTAACGTCAACTTCACGTAGTACAATAGATAATGTTCCAAAGTCATATGTAATGTCGATATTGTTAACTATGCGACTGTTATTAACCCTCTCGCTATCCTATGGACTCAGGGGTTGTCGTTTAGCATTCAGAAATTATTTTATTATACCTCCAAAATCTTCGTTACCAAATACCAGCATATTTGAGTCTGGCAAAACACAGGGGAGGGGGATCTCTCTCTCTCTCTCTCTCTCTCTCTCTCTCTCTCTCTCTCTCTCTCTCTCTCTCTCTCTCTTTTTTTGGCGTTGTCATTTTTTTTCCGAACTTTCTGAAATTCAATATCTTGATTATTATTTTCTATCAACTTGAGTTTATACATTCAGATCTTTCCCAATTTATCATCTTGTTATCCATTAGTATTTTCTATGGAATATACTCTATGGGTCAATGGGTAGGCGATTGAGCAATCTTGACTATTGATAGGTGTTGGGAAGCTGTTTAACTTGATCAACTATTATCGTAAGGCGTTTTGCTGTTTATAAAAGGTATGTGTGGCTGCTACTCCGGCCTTTGACGGAAAATAAAGTTGACATTTGTATTTATCATATAGAAGTGTTTCATTAATAAAGGCCATGTGTCTATATCTATCATTCACTTTGTGTCTGTCTGGTTCCTTTTGGTGAAGTGGTATTAGCACGCACGAAATCTACGATATTATTAATGATTAAAAACAGACATATAACTGTTATTTTAGCAATGTAAGATATGCCTTATGCAACCACTCATCAATACATATATATACATATATATATATGGTGGATCATATATACTTTAATTAATTTAATTGGGGGTGTTTGGTGTTGTGGTGAGATTAATAAAAATAAAGAATATATATATATATATATATATATATATATATATATATATATATACAGTATATATATATATATATATATATATAACATAAATACAAAAAAATAATAAAAAAAAACACGAGAAAAATATTATTTTTCTGTTTTGTACTAGTTATCAGGCACTGAGCCCAACTTCTATCCTGTTTCCCGGGATACCAAATTTGACCAGTTAACCATTTGTTTCCTCATAACTTTTCGTCCAGTGTCTAACTTTTTCTAATTACCTCCTCCTTGTCAACATGTTCATATTTTGTCTTGAAGAACAATATATTAATATTAGACTTTCCTTTTAACCCTTTGCACATTGTGACGCATTTGACAGTTTATTCTGGCTATCTTTAGTCGATTCTGTACAATATAGGAAGGATCTGTAGAAATTATAAGAGTAAATACTCAATTAACTCTTTGACTTCAATATACCCTTCCTAATCTGAATAAAATCGGCTAATAACATCCACCAAAAAAAGAAAAAAAATATATAAATGCGTCCACGTATCTTGTAAGTGTTAATTTAAGAACTATATTAATAATTTAGTTGATACTTTGACATACAGTAGGTAGTATGGCCATATTTCAAATACAATTATATGCTCTTCCTCAGCCAAATGTATTAAGGGGGTAGTGCTTGGTGTTTGGTCTATATGTTTAGTTATTAATTTGTTTTGCGTTTCCTAGACTCTAGACCCCCATTAAGCTTTAAAAAACACCCCCTAGAGGCCTAGACCCTCTTTCAAGATAAATTTGTCAATTTGTCGGTAGAAAAATGTCCCAGCCGAAGGCCGATTCCTTCTAAAATTACAGGCTCGCTATCGTTCGCCAGGAAAAAAAATCGACAATAAATGACATGAAAGGTCTAAATATTGACAAAGAAATGGGGCAAAAAGTCTCAAAATCGCCAAACTAATGGAACGAAGGTCTTAAAATGTCAAAGCTAATATGCTAAACATGAGGGAGAAGGGGGTCCATAAAATACGACTACTTGCCCCTTAAAGTGGTGCCCATAGTTAAGAAAGGTAAGTTTAGCTCTGCTTAATAGTAATGACCCATCCAGTACCGGTGACGTCTCTTTCTTCTCATTTTAGCTATATTTCGACGAATTTATGCAGCTTAAGAAGGATTTGTGGGAGTTGAACGGGATAAATGAGAGAGTTGGAGATCTTTTGATTTTCAGAGGTCCGTCCTTAACTGGATAGACTCGTCTAATCCAGTAGTTTCCATAACATAATGGACATTTTAGTGGTAGTGTAAGGTTAAGGGGAGGATATTCTATGTACAGTATATATTTAGTTGTCATTATTACCGGTATATACATTATATATATTTGTTTTAGTTAGATCCCTAGACCTCAATCAAGCTTATTATATAACATCCCCAAGACACCCCTCAGAGAAAAATGTGTAATTGTGTCGGTAGAAAAATGTCCCTGATGATGTCTGGTTCCTCCTAAATTACAGGATCGCTATCGATCGCCATGAAATAATCGACATCCGAATGGCACGAAAGGTAATAATATTGATAAAGAAATGGGCGAAAGTCTTACAATTTGAGAACTGATGGGGCTAAAGATGAAGGAGCAGGGGATTGAGAATTAAACAAATGCTTCCCCTCAAGGAAGGATCCCACATAAAGCAGGTTATCCAGTAATGAAGGTGCAGGTTTATATTCCAAGTTGTGGTCCGTAACTTATGCCTTGATACTGCTTATGTTGTCAGTGGGTATATTATTAGTTTGAAAACTATTACAACAATATTGCCTCATTTGATTCATACAGATATTTTCATCCTCAGTATAAGATATTTAAACTTTATCTGGCTAGAATTTGTCCACTGAATTAAGCTTACGAAGGCCCTGTAAGTCATAATCAAGGAGTAAATATTGTTTTAATTAACCCTTCCACTCCCACAGGTTCTTCCTAAGGTGTTTATCATCATCCAATGATATCTATACCCTCTCCATTACAAGTAGCCAGAAACCACGAACCCAACCTCTCATAACTCAAACATAATTTCAGTAATCGAGCTAATTGTTCTACCATTTGGGAAGATTTAGCCATGATAGAGGTGTGGAAACTCACAGTCCATTTGTTCCAGCCCCTCTTGAGTTACAGAGGCTAGAGGTCACGATTCTGGCATATTTATAATGAATGGACAATAGGTTAAATCAAAGAGAGGCATCATCGTCCTGTTTCATGAATTCTCTGGTTCGGGCTTCCTATATCTTTTGGCTTATATAAAGTTATTGTATTATGCATTTCTATATTTTATCCTTTGAAGACGTTGAGAAGATATTCATCAATAATGTCTGGCTATCACCAGATGGTTATGTCAGCTTATTAAGGTTTGTGTTTGTCAATGGACTTCATGGACATACTTTATTCCTGTTTACACGACTAAGGCCTTTTTATAGTGAAGTGCCAATATCATTAGACGCTTTATCAGGGATGTTTGGCTGGAGAGTAGGACACACATAACAAAACAGAACTATACAAGGGCTTTCAATTTTTTGGGAAATGAGAACATTGGATGGGAATAGAGGTATAGGTGTAGTAATGGTGGTGCTAGTAGTGATATTGATTTGATTTTGTTTCTAAATTATATATATATATATATATATATTTTTTTTTTTTTTTGCCGAAGGGGGGGGGGGGGGGGGGGCATAATCATCCGGACCATTGCTACCATGAAATTGGATCTTCACACCTTGAGTACCCTGTGATCTACGGTATCAACTTTTCCTAGACAACATTGCTCTGTTTTCTTTATATTTTGTTCCTATTAGTTTTTGCCTATATATGGTCTGTCGCTAAAGTAATTTTCTCGTGAAATTATTCATAGGCTCATTTACACGCAATTAATTAACCGATTCAGCTCTGATTTTACTAAAAAAAACTTTATCAAATGGAACCGTGAATCGAAAATAATGTAATGCTCCAAATGTCAGTAAAATAACATAACCCATTCAGTACCGGTGACATCTTTATCATTGTATTCTGGCAAATATTAGACGACTTTACTCAGCTTAGGAAGTAATAGGCTACAGCCTATCTTAAGTAATCCTTTTAGCTACCACATGTCCCTCCTAAGCTTCATATAAATATCTAAATATAGTTGAGAGTGTGTGTGTGTGGAGGGGGAGGGGGGGGGGGGGAGTCACTGTTCACGAATACATCCTATGATTTAATTTATATTATGTAAGGATGCCAATGTTCTAATGAATAATGGCAATGGATGAAATGTAAGTAGAATCAAGTTGTAAAATCCCTCCAATATCGTTGTCACTATCTGATTACCGTATTTTTACTTACAAGACTCCTTTGACAAATCGTTTCACTTTCCTTTGCAGTATCATAATATACATAATGTAATGCTTAGGAATATTCTTACTTCTTCAATAGACAGCTGAATAATATATTTTGTATTATTTTAAAGACCTCCCGGCAAGTATAAATAAAGAGTTGTGCAAATGATAAGGGGTACAGAGGAGACGGGTCTAAATGGGATGGGAGGGATATAAATAGGTGTGGTGGGAAGGAAGGAATGGGAAGGGAGGTCACGGAGGTGTTGAGGAGCACTTGCGTTTGTGGTGGGGTTGGTGGGTGGATTGGGGGGTTGGGGGTGGGGGAGCAGACAAAGCATTGTACGTTTGGCAGACCGCTAACATTCAGTGTTACCAGACTCTAAAATACAAGCTTTGTGGGTTGTCTCCGCGAATTAATCGAGTTAACTGTACCTCTAATATGAAAATCGTGGCAGTTAGGTCTTGCTTTCAAGTTATGACTTGCAGATGGATGGGTTTTGGTATATGCATTTTTAACCGAATCTGCATTTACCATCATTGATCAGTATGTTGCAAATTTGTGGGTGAGCAAATCTACATTTTCCTCTATTATTACCCTTTTGCCCAAAATAGCAGTCTTTTCAGATAATATCTGCATATTGGTAGAGGTGACTGAGAACGGTTTTGTGGTGGGCTATGCTGCGGGACTTGTTGGGTTTGGGAGGGGGAGACCTGCGAGTTGGGGGAAATAATGGTGTGGTTATGGGATTATAGTGTTATAGTGTTCCAAGACGTTGTAGAGGGGGGCTGAGTGTTTTGGTTCGTTGGGAGTAAATGGGCAGGTGGCAGAGGTGTGGAGGGGGGCGGTGTGTAAGCGTAATGTGGGGGGCAGGGGTGTATGGTTGGGGGAGCCTGTTAGAGGAGCTTGTTGCTTCATATTTGCTTCCTGGAAGTTATTTGGTCAATGACAGTAGGCAATAGGTGGCTGTGAAGTGGTGGGTTTTGGGGTGGGAACATTATGGGGAGAGGTGGCATTTGTGTTTCTTATGCTGTAGTTGGTTGAGTGGGCTATTTGGTAGTGGTGAGGCAGTCAGGGAGAGCGTACTTTTCGGGTAGGGAGGTTTGAACGGAGGGGGGGGGGGGATTTGTGATGGGCAGTTGGTGTGGATTTGTGTGAAGGAGGCTCTGTGGATTTATGGAGTTGGTATTGTGCAGGTGGTATGGGTTGAGGTGTGGGAGGCGGTGTGTGTTGGCATGGGAGAGTGTTTGGAATGCACTATGGTTATGGGCTGAACATCAAGGGTGGAGGTATCCCTGTTAACCCTCTTTATTTCCCATTATCGATGAAAATAAACCACATATTTACAGTATTCAAACCTATCTTGCCCATCTGAATTTTCTACCGTGTGAATAGTTCGCATTGTGACTTCAAAACAATTGTCACATAGATTAAGGTGTTTCCCTATATCATTATAAGCGGTAGTAATTGGTGATAGGCCTACACACTCCCAATGAAACGTTAGTTTGCATATCTGGCATTTCGTGCCTTTATTCACGTGTATATTAAACTTGCAAATGTGTTTAAGGTAGCCATGTTGTATGTTTTCATTGTTGTCTTCAGGCTTTCTTTCTCAACACTGAACGTGGAGGGGGGGGGGGGGGGACCATCTAACTATCATCTACTGTATTATAATTTATGATCGGTCACACAAACTAGTTTACTTTTGTATTTGTTCACTTATATATATTTTGTATTTGTTCACTTATATATTTTCGAAAGCATACACTATGGGATGGGGTTTTTTGTTGGCCAATGTTGCGTCAGGAGGGCTGGAACTATTTTGTGTGGTCCAGCGTTTGTCATCTATACCGGGCACTGTATGTGTGTATGGGGGACACCTGGCACTCGTGTTTGGGTGTAAACGCGGATTTTAGTTTAGATTATTATTTCTCTACACTTTATCACTATTTCTTCTTTACAGAGCGGAAACTCACTTCCTACGGTGATTAGTAGAGCGATACTACTGGATATTTCACTTAAATATACGCTCCTAGGAATAGTGCATAACTCTGACTAACGACATCTGTGGCAACTCGGTCAGATATCTAAGGGCCTGGCCAGGACCTCGCTTGGGTCGCCCGGTACCTGTCTCGGAAAAAACCCGTTACACTTCACTAAAACAGGCATTTGTATCCATTTTCACGGTATTAATTTTTAACTTTTATTGCACTTGATCTATTCATTATGCCGAAATACACTTCCTTACGAAGAATAGTTTATATATATATCCATAAGAGCCGTGGGAATACAGTATGCCTTTTCCCGGAGAGCAGAGAATCCCCCCAGGGAGTGAGTGATCTACCTTACATTTTGCAATTAGTTTTTCACAACGACCCACCACGCAATTACTCCAAAACTCTTTTGATGAGATCATGGCACGTCTACCTTCTGATCTATCAACAATTTTCGTTTATGGCAGACAACATCTTGTTGCTTTTAATGCTTTCAAACCCCGATTTCTCCATCAATCTACCCATCACAGTCGACCACAATTCATAAATGAACACTTCATCTTCTCTCAATATTCTTTCTCGGAATGATCATATTACCACACTTGCTAAAACAGCTTCCTCAAATTTAGGTATGGTCAACCATCTTTTGGGGTTCTTCATCCCAACACAGCTTCTAGCTCTGTAGAAGGGCCCAGTGCGCCCATGTATGATGTATTCTTTGCATGTGTGGGGAGGTTCGACATATGCTACACTTCTCGAAAGGGTAGAGTCAAAAGTATTTTTCTCATTGATTCACCTCCTCTTACTACTTTCCTACAATCTCTCTCTACACACCGCAATGTTGCATCTTTCTCACTTTTATACTGCAATGACAATTAGCAATATTCTTCAGATCTTTCTTAGTGTATACCTCCTCCTTTACAAAGAGTAGGAGACACACATCTTTCAACACATCCCCACCCTTATTTTGTTCAACTCTCTAACACAAGAATCTTCCTTCTACTAAACAAGTAAGTTCTGGAACTCTCTCCCTCAATCTGACTTTCCCTCATCTAAGACTTCAAGCTCCGTGTGTTCGAAGATTTTCACTCTAACGTACCTTGAACATTGTTTCACTCTTTTTTGGAAGGAGATATTTGTTACAGGCATCATTGACTTCTGTCTCCTTCATACAAATAGACTAACAACAGTAAAAACGTGACAAGGTTTCAGGCTCACCTCCTAATAGAAGTATTCTAGAAAATCTGGTGCTGGAGAGCATCATTTCGTATTCTGTTCTTTCTTAATTTTGAGATCTGGCCAAAGAATGTAAAGATCTACAGTATATCCCCTTAGTAGAATTCCATTCACGTTCACAAATTTGAAGCACTTCATCCAATTGTGATCATCCATCCTCAGTTCCACGTTAGATACATTAATATTAGGATTAACTCCACCAAAAAAAAAAAAAAAAAACAGTATGCATTACACCCTATCAAGTCAGTTCGTTATTAGTAGTAGAACTATTAGTAATATTATATAATATTATTATTACTTTATATTATTATTAGTATCATTATTAATATTAATAATATGAATAACTGCCGTTAGGTGTAGTAGTTCCCCATCACATCACTTCTTTCTGCCCGGTGGCTGTATCCAAAACCCTGAGCAAGCCACCTCAACATGATTTGATGGGCTAACCACCGATTAAATGTTTCCTTCAATTATGTAAGGCGACCATATCAGCAAATCGCTTGTTGGTTGAGGTAATTCTACAGAACTATAAGTTCTCAAATCCGGGATTTTTGCCTTATAGATTTTGTTCCCCCTTGCCCTTCTCTGGGTCCTTTCAGTTGCTCGGACAATTGCTACTCTTATAATTGCTTAAATTGTATTTTTCCCCTCCCTATACAATTTTGAAAGTCCAGATTCCACGACTTTGTTTACCTGCTCTTCATAGCCCAACAGGTTGGCCGTGGGATAACGACCTATTGAAATCATGATCTGTTTATAACAGTACATCTTCATGTCCTAAAAGCTTGGCAGTGAGTCCACACACCCATTGTTCTACTTTGTCTTCTTCTTCTTCTAGGTTCGGCCGACGAGCAGGTAAATAAAGTTGTGGAATGTGGACTCTCAAAATGTCATAGTGGAGGGAAAATAAAATTTACGCAATTACAAATATAAGACTTTTCCGTGCAACGGTAAAGTCCTCTGAGTAAGGTAAGAGCGAAAGAAATTCCGTAATTGAGAGGTTGAGGTTCTGTAGAATATCTCTGTCATATACGACATTATCAGAAATAGAGAACCTGACGAGGAATCCTTGAGTTTAAACTTGTGTCTTTATAACAATAAAACGTTATTTCTGATATGTGGGTTTATTTGTGTTGTGTTTTGTGTTCATGTTGTTTTCCACATGTTACAAATGCAACAGATTACCACGTAATGAGAACTTTGGATCATTATGATATTAGATTTCGAAAAATTATGTAAAAATATGATATTTACCGACAAACATGATGTCCCCTCCTTCCTCCACCTTCAGACCACTAACAGGTCTAACCCCTCCTCTCCCCATCATCTTCAGTCCTCACAACCACACACCTCACAGGCTGCCATCTGTTTGCATAAATATGCACGTTTGTACACATAACATTCTCGAGTCTATGAATATCGCGGGTCACGGTGAGGCAGGAGAGGCGTAGGACTTTTGCCGCTGACTGTACTTCTTTTTCAACTGGCTAGAAACGAAAATTAAATTCGGTCATGAAAATAAACCTTATGTTTTGTTTTTGTTATAGTTTTGTTTTATAATTATTTCCCTAATCCCATTTTGTCAGGGGCAGGAACGTTATCTATTGATAGTTTATCTGAAACTGTTATGACATCCAGCAAATTAACATCATGTTTATTATATTTTAAAGAAATATAAGTTGCGAGTTTTGAAGACAGTTAAGAATAAAATATCACAGACTTTATCGATTATCTGTGTCTATCTATCTATTGTCAGACGACGTACTAATCTCCAAGGGAGTTGGTCGCGAATGCATCACCTTCATGTGCTTCCATATGCCGAGGCAACTCACTCGATTATCTAGCTTGTACCTGTTTATGGGTCGCTTAAGCCCAACCGCCCATTGGTGTGTGCAGGTGCATGTGGGATTCAATTGTACTGTTGAAAATGCTGTGGATGTGAATATAGTCTGTAACCAGTGTAATCAGCTCGATCCTGCTGATCAGGTGCTAGCATAAAATGTGTACATGCAACACAGGTCTACTGTACCTCTAATGTCCGGCACTGCAGCTAAGGGTATGGAAAATCCTGTCTGTAAGTCAATAAACCTGTGCTGCTCAGGTAGGGGATCGAACCCGGGCCACTCACACACGAGGCTTAGCCACACTAACAAATCACTAATTTCTGGGAGAGTTACAAATGGATGGAAACTGACAAATGTGACTTCTGTGTTTAAGGGAGGAATTAATCATGTCCTGGTAACTACCAACCTATTAGTCTAACGTCTGTAGTTTGTAATCTTATGGAAACGATAATTGGAGACAAAGTAGTCAAACATCTTGAAGATAATAACATCGTGAAATATACACAACTTGTTTTTTTAAATATGATATTCATGCCTTACAAATTAATTTGATTTGTTTTCTATGTAGTCAATATGTATAATGAATGCAAAGCTGCCGATGTCATTTACCTAGATTTAAAAATAAAAAAAAATCTTTAAATAAGGTCTTACACAGGCGCTTTCTTGTAAAATTAAAATCTCACAGAATGGTGAATGGTTCACAGATAGTGAGCAACGAGCGGTCATAAATGGTAGAGACTCCGACTGGCAAGATGTACGTCTTAATGGTGTGCCACAGGGATCAGTGCTGGGTCTTGTCTTATTCTTATGTATATACATGATATTAATGAAAACCTCACCTGCAAATGTTCTAAACTTGCAGATGATACAAAAATATGATGTAAAGTTAACACCAACTTTGAAATGCAAACACTCCAGCGAGATGAAAATAGATTGGTAAGATGGTCTGAAAAATTTAAAATTGACTTTAACACTGAAACATCCCCAGTATTACATATTGGGAGCAAAAGTCAACATGGGCATTACAACATAAATGGATCCCAACTTTGATGTGCACTAAAAGTAAAGGATCTAGACCCTAGGGGCTACAGTATTTAGTGACTTGAAGACCAGCCTCCATTCCTCAGCATCGATTGAAAAGGCAAGTAAGTTGTTGGACTCTTTGGGAGGTCATTTGAATTAAAATACGAAAGCAAAATTCTACCTATATATAACTCATTAGTCAGATCGCTTGTGGAGCACTGTGTGCAGTTATGGTCCCCATACTACAGAATGGATATTGATACATTGGAGAGTTCAGAGAAGTGCGACAGAAATTATACCAAAACTGAAAAATAAACTGTAAGGTGAGCATCTTAACGATTTGAACCCCTTTGGCCTTACAAAACGGAGAATAAAGGGTGATTTAATTTAATATATAAACTCATGCAGGGCCATAACTTAGATGTTCAAAAGTACTTTACAGTTCACCATTTAAAATTACACAAAAGGAAATTACTTCAATTTTTGGGGGAAAGCAATTCAAGTCAGATCAAGCAAAGCATAATTTTCAACCTCAATGTGAACGTGGCATGATACATTGTAAGACTGAAACGACTTGCAACGTATGCTTAGATATATTTATGCAAAATAAACCATAACCACGCAAATGTTAAGGGAAAATTATGTTATTTATTATTTTAATTTGTAATTGTTATACATTGTCTTAGTTTTTTTCCCTATACCTCTATCAAACTTAAACAAAACTACACGCACAAGGCCTCCCTTTGAGATACATTTCTACATTTTTTAGTAGAAAACTGTCCCGGTCGAAGGCCGGTTTCTACAAGATTACAGACTCGCAGGAAAACAGGAAAACATTGGCACATAAAACTGGCAAGAAAGATTTTAATATTGAGAAAATAATGGAGCGAAAGGTCTTATAATCGTCCAACTAATGAGGTGAACGTCTTAAAATCTCACAACTAATGAGCTTAATCATGAGGGAGAAGAGGACCCAGAAATACCTAATACTTCCCCTTAATAACAGAGTAAGTTCAAGGTAAATACGTTGTGCACATACCTGAGCATGAGCTTCTTTCCATTTGCTTAAAATCGAGCAGCTTCGTTAGGACTAGTTTGTCTGTTGCTGAAAATGGCTTACCAATGCGGGTCAATTGCATGACTACTATTATGGTGGGGTCACACATTCACGTATATTGCTCCCGTCCGGCGTATCGCCAATTTATGTAAAGACGCGAGTAGTTTCTGCCGTTGAACGCCCGTTCTTCCACGTCTATTGCACTTCCCGACAGACTTAGCGTAACGGGGCCAGCGTTACGTCAGACGTAATGGAGTCGTATTGAACTACGTACGTGTTTGCGACGTGCGTAAGCATAGCCCGTTCGACCTCATGGGCTGCACGATTTGCGGGAACACAGGCCACGCCCATGCCACGCCCCCTCAAGACCGGCGTAGATGAGGCCGCATGTCTTGGGATTTGTTAGGTTGTACCTGGACCGGTTCTGGCCAATCGTAGGCACACCCCGTCTGACCAAACACAGACAAAGACAGTCTTTGTCAACCACGTAGGTCTGGGTTGGAATCTGGGAACTACAAAAGGGCAGGAATGGCCACACCATTCCCATTCCCAGTCCTTCATCGGCACCATGAACAACATCGAGGAATTCATCCTGGAGGAGTAACATCGAGGAATTCATCCTGGAGGAGTAACCCGCTGAGTGCCAGCCAATTTTGACGGTGTGCTTCTGCCAGTGCCATATTTTTATTTATTTTTTTTTTGGCTAAATCTATTAAGTTGGGAGAGAAATGGTAAAAAACACTCCCCTCCCCAGAAATCAGGTCCCCGAGATGGTCCCGAAAGTAGCTGAAAAGACACTATAGACTACAGAGACTTTTATGGTATCGGAATGTATGGGTGGGAGGGTGGTTTTGGGGTTGGTTGGGGGAAGGTAGAAGGGTAATTGACTTGTGTTACACATATGAAGCCGATTGGTGAGGTAGTTTCGCCACCACGGATTTTCCTTTTTTTCCTTTCCTTCGTACGGATACGCTAGAAGTGGGTGGTGGGAGGAGGTTGGGGGTGTGGTGGGGGGAAGGCAGAAGGGTAAGAGACTTGTCACACAAATATGGAACCGATTGGTGCAGTCGTTTCGCCGCCACAGATTTTCTTTTTTTTTTTTCCTTTTCTTCGTACGGATACGCTAGAAGTGGGTGGTGGGAGGAGGTTGGGGGTGTGGTGGGGGGAAGGCAGAAGGGTAAGAGACTTGTCACACAAATATGGAACCGATTGGTGCAGTCGTTTCGCCGCCACAGATTTTCCTTTTTTTTCCTTCTGACGGACCGACAGTCAGCGAGTGGGTGGGAGGAGGGATTTGGGATTTTTGTGGTGGGTAGCCTAAAGGGTAAGGTACATGTGGTAAAAATATGAAAGCCATAGGTGCAGTCGTTTCGCTGCTACGATTTGTTTTCGGCAGAGGGTGGCAGGGTTGGCTTGTTGGTTGCTGCTCCGGTGTGGTGAGAGGTGTGACTGGAGGGTCCCTCGCTGGTCCCGTTGTCCCCTCGTACAATGATGCCGCGTCTTCCCGCCAACCCGCAGTGCGGCGGTTCTGCCAGATGCGGCCTAACTAACGTATACTTCCACGTTCGACTGGAACTTTCTACGATTTGACAAGAGCAGCTCTCGTCTCACGTGGTAGCTGCTACGTCCGACGAGGATGCTCTGGTCAGACGACCGTGGTGGCCTGGTCGGTCGTAAGTTTCCCCGTCTTTTGACATACGTGAGGGCGAGCCACGTTCCTGATTCGACTCGAATCAGCAACCGCGCGGCCTTGGCCGCACCCACAACATTCCCGACCCACGTGGGCTACTCGTTTCTACTCGCGCCATGCGAGAGTACCCCCCCCCCCCCCCCCCCCCCCGACTGGACGTAATTTCATTAAAGTTTTGCGTATTATGCCATTACGTTTTACGTAATCGGTTGCCAACTACCAATATACCTTCGTTTACAACAGACGGGAGCTGACGGGAGCAATATACGTGAATGTGTGAACCCACCATTAGAGTTTTTCACTTGTGGAATGGATGAAGACTTATTGAAATTGCAATTAAAATAATTAAGTGCTGACCAAAATATGTTGTTACCATTTGAATTATTTCGTAATTTGGTGGGTTGCTTATGTAACAGCCAAGGGCTGTTGGAGAAATATATATTTAAATATCCTTTGAAGGTTTGGAATGTGCGGCAGTCTACGATATAGTTTATTCCATAAATCTAATTATATAAATAAAATAATTGTATACATACTTTTAGTGCAATTTGAGCAACGCATTGTGAAATACTTAACTTTACATATTATCATGTCCTTATATAATTTTTAAATCTTGAGTTACATCACTACTTTTTCTGTGTTTAATCAACTAAAATACACATAGTCTCTCATCAATTAGCACATTTATGTTGATGAAATTATATAAAAGGGCGATCAAATTTATTACAATAACAATTTAACTATTTAAAGTGAGAATATCATGGTTGGGTATATAATAGAATACCCAATAAACCCAGTTATTGATCGTGTTCAATTATCAGCATATTGTTGTTTAGATATTATGATAGTTTCACTTAAGTAATTTATCGTGCACGGTAGATGACCTTATTGTATTAAATTGGTTATCTATGCATATTACCCAGCTTAGCACCATGGTAGTGTTTGTAAACGCGTTCACAATATTGTTGTTCATTGTTTTTGGCTGGCACCTTTGGAATGGACTTGTATTGGGTGTGCATGGAAGCTGTGAGATAATGTGTTATTTGTTTTAATTAATCAATAAATGAATGTTTTTCTTTATATTGTTGTTGTCTGTGGGGTGTCGGTTAGGTTTCATTAAAAGGTGAATCAGAGTCCTCGTCTCCTGAGTGTTATGGTAAGTTGGAAAAATCATTGTATTTTTTCGGTTGACTGAAACCAAAGAACATAGAGTAAATGTACTTGCAATTAATCATGTACGAACGACACCCTACGGCAAATTGAATTTGTTATAAAATGTGTTTCTCCTTCCATCATGTATTTATTTAAAAATTAAGTAATATACACAGTACCGGTACTGTATATTGTACATTTGAAGCAATTACTTTATTTACAGTTTCAGTAACACCAGGAAATGTGTAAGACTTAAAGTCAGAGTATGTAACATTGTATGTAAATGAAACTCAGAAACTTAACCCTCTCACGCTTCAATAATCGAATCGTGTATTTAGGAAGAGTATCCGTATATGCAGTGGTGGGCACGTTTTCCGCTAATCTGCTAACAGCTAATAGCGGATATTTTTTGTTTGTTAGCTGGTTAGCTTTTAAGCTAACTTTGAAAATCGTTAGTCGACCGATTAGTTTCCCCTAAAATTACTTCCGCTAACTGTAAGTCCGCTAATGTACACTCGCTGGTATGCAAAAGAAGAGTATTGGTCAAAATTGTTTGCAAACCCTAAAATTACACATATTTATGTGAGTATGTAATTGCAACATTGCAACAGTCAGTATTACACTGCATATATCACCTCACATTCACGTGTAGACAAGACACGACTCATGAGTCATATTATGACACGAACGTCACAACGTGTTTACTTGTGGCACCTGAGGTTGACCCAGCAGCAGAGCATGTGTAATAGATAGTGTCACTGTGTCACAGCATACATTATTATTGAGTCATTGACGGACGACTCATACGTTCATATCTCTAGTCATGACTCCTGATTGACTTGTACGCCTATTTATTTTGTTTTTTTTATTTTGCTCATTATTAAGTGTCGTGAGGCTAGCGCCGACTTGAGAAATTCGTTACAGAAAAGCTGCGACATTTACATGTTCCAAATGTTACCATAGATTGTTGAGGCATCTATTTGGGTTTATATTTATATATATTTATGGATACATACTTATATTTACGTGTGTGTGTGTGTTGAGTTTTGCAGAGCGATTAACCGATTGTAGAGTACTACTGAAAGATGCTTTGAATAGACTAAACCCTCTAAATAACATAGGCCTTTCTTAAATTACATACAATTTAACTTTAGCCTGCATCAGAGGTAAAAAGGCACCATGGTGCTGAAGGGGTTAAGCTTATTGATTTTGTTCTACTTTTATGCCCATCGAAGTTTTCTAACTTAATAGATAATGTTTCTATTCGACAGAGGGTGTCGTTACATAGCTCATGAGTAATAAGTCATAATCATAAATAATCAATCATAATTACTATATTGATATATTATTGACTATCTAGTAATATCGTTCATATGATATTGCATACTGACACTGTTGTACGTACAGTACATAATCCACGAGAGAAATGTTATATTTTAATTTTAGCTACTCGCTAATAATGATATTGAATTGAATTTCGATTAACAGTGTCTTTAAATATGTGATACAGTAGTAATACTGAACAGTCTTGTATTAATGTATGCAAATATATTTGATTGTCAGCTAATGCATATTTTATTTGTTCATTTAATTATTTATGTACAACAGGATGCACATGCACATTCATTAATCATCTTATCTTGGCATTCTATGATTCTTTTAGCCTATGTTTTGGAAAGCTGTGTCTAAGCAGTAAGCTACAACTACAACCAACAGCATATTATAGTTTTAGCTTTCTAGGTCTGTGTTTAAGGGTTTCAGAGGGAAAAAATCATACCAATGCTAAATTCATATGATAAAAGTTAGCTGTTAACTGTTATCGTTAGCTTCCACTAATTTTTTTAGCGATTTAGCGACTCGGCGTTATCGAAGCTAACGTTCTAAGTTAGCTGATTAGCGGTTATCTCAGCTAACTTTTGGATTAGCTGTGCCCACCACTGCCTATATGCAATGAGCGTATTGAATACTTTAAAATCAATTGAATGACAACTGATTACTCAAATTGCGTATAAAGTGGGATACAATAAGTGTTGGTAGTGACACACTCAATTAAACCCTTGACAACACTGCTGTCAGCCATCCTCCACTTTTGCGATCAATAGACAGAGAGTGAGAAATTAGTATCTATTTAGCACTGTGTGAGGCCTTTAAATACGGCAAATTTTCTGCCCGGACTACGGGTTAATGTATCTAAAGTACTATATGATAGGGATTTATATCTTAAAATAGTTTGTTTTATTATATATATGTAGTGTAAGCTAATATCAGCACATAGTATTAATCATTTCAATATGAAAACTGTTATGAGTGTTAACATTCATGTCCGACGAGTGCCTATTTATAACCGTATACAGTATATCCCAATATTAGGAGTAGGGACTCCGGGTTTGTTTTATTCTCTTCCTTATACCATAAGCTATAGGTTTCGATACAATTAATAGCTCTGCAACACCCTACATAAACAACGATGAACGATGAACGATGGGATGTGGGGGTAGACCCCACGAGTGATGAAAGTAGAGTTGGAAGTCCAATGTAAAGTGAAGAAGGAGTTGGAGAGGTAAAACATGGTGGGCTGAACCACCTTGCTATTGTTCTTGTTCGTTGTTGTGGTGGAGCATTTTGGATTTGTTCAACTTGAGTTTTTTTCTAAGTGTTTTTAGTTCACTTATGCTGGGGTGGTCAGGAGGCTCGGTGGTAGTTGTAGGAGTTGCAGGCGGGTCGTTGATGTTGCTGTTGATGTTGGAGAAGCAGGATAAGGAGATTATTCGGTCTCTGGGTGCGATGGCGCGATTGAGATTGGTAGGTTCTTGAGGTGGGTCCTGCTCCTCCATCGATGACAAATCTTGAGAAGTTTCCAGTTTCTCCCTTGGTGTTTAAGTTGCTGCCTCCTGGACTCTAGATGTTGGAGTCTTCTGGAGGCAGAGTGGACGGGGCAGGTGAAGTTGAATATTCGGGTTGTTGGAAGGCTTCTTTTTGGGTGGCTTCTCAGTTGTTTTTCGGGCAAGGAGGTCTGGAGGGATGATAATGGTAGGCAGGTCGTTGGCAGCCAGTAGAGCAGGCATAAATATATAACAAGAATAGTGTGCGCTACTGTGAGTCCAAGAACCAATATCGCATACGTTTCTGCTATTAGTTTATTCAAGTACATTAGGGTTTTTAATGGATGATACATGTTAAGAACAGGGTGTTCTTTAAAATCAATGCTTTCATTAATTTATTAGTGCATTGGGGTTTGTAATGGACGATTAATGTTAAACACGAGGTGTTGCTTAATCCTATTCATATAAAGAAACTATTGACGATAGACAAATTCTAATTGCATTTTTGGAAAGTGCTTCTAAAAATACTTGTCGTTTCATTTCATATATAAAAAACTTCCGTCGTCGCTCAAAATTTGTATTTATGAGTGTGAAAATTGAAATGATGGGAAAACAAACACATTTCAGTCAAATTTTATTGATCATAATATATATTTTTTTTTTTTTTTTTTTTATACAGAAGTATTGTAGATCAACATTTCCATTGTTCTACTGTGATATAATAGATTTTACATATTGTTGTTGCTGTTAACCGATGTAGAGTGAATATGTTGGTTGTGCATCCATAGGTTTTCATCATCAAATACCTTTATATTATATATTATATAAGACAATTATTGATGATAAATTAAATCTGATGACACATTTGAAATGAGCATGAACAATGCTCTGTCTTTAGTTAGTATTAACAATTGTTATCCAGTAGTAAAAAGGTATGCATAAAAATTACATAAATGTTCAAGTCTATGTTGCTCCCATTTGCTTCAACTTCCCTTCGCGAGGAAAATAAACTTTCAGAAGAGCCAGCCACCTAAACTTTTGTTTCACATTGGTCCAAGATGGTCTTGCGGGATAAAATATTTACTCTTCATACCGGTTTTTGTGTTTTCTGTATTGACATGAATATTTCGCTAAGCCCTTGCCTGGCGTACAAATGGTTCGACCGCTCTTACGTGAGGGAGTTTCACTGTCATGTTGTATCTCGAGCCAAAAACAAACACTTGGGTTTATTTACTGGAGAAATTGTCATATCAGTTGATGGATAGTAGTACTTTGCATAAACAGCATCAGATGCATACATTCTATGTTGTATCAGGTTTTGTGCATATGTTTTTGTATAGAGAAAGCAATATATAAATAGGAAAGTAAAACAATAATTGTTTCGGACTGTTGGACATTGGAACCTAGCATGTGAAGAGCACAAGCATATCTCCTAGTCTCTTTGCATATGTTGTATAATACAATATGAGGGCAAATTATGTCACAAATATCACTGTTTGTACGTTTCTTGTGCGTGTGCATGATTGTGCAATCAAAAATTAATAATTGAAAAATAAAAATCTTAATTTAAATGAAATAGGAAACACTGGGGTTGTTTTATATATATTAAGTTTGATAGCACTAATTGTACACACACTAGAAGGTTTTTAATGTAATTTGTTTTTACTCACCGATGCAACCAAGTTCTTGGGTTGTTGTTGGTTGTAACGTTTTGACTACTTCATTAGTCATGTTCACACAGTTGATTATGGTTAGTGATGCGATGCGATGCGATGTGAGGTAGTCCCACAATTGGAGAAAGTAGAGGTTGAAGTTCAAGGTAAAGTGGTGAGTAGGAAGAGTTGGAGAGATAAAAGGTGGAGGGCCGTCCTCCTTGCTATTCTTTGAATATATTTCTTCCTGGCCACGGAGTTGGAAAGGCAGCTGAAGTGGGTGGAGATGGGATATGACATTGTTGAAGAAGAGTTGTGGTGGAGAGGAAGCTGGTCTTGTCAAGGGTGAAGGAAATGTTGGAAGATGGTAGTCTTGAAGTTAGCTTAAGTGTAGAGGGGGCTTATATAGGGAGTTTCCTGGATCATGCATCGTTTGTTCTGCACAGGTGGGCGGGGCTAGTCGGTGATCTGCGTTCGTGGTTGGCTGGCTGCTGCTAGCTGCGCACTACGTCTGTTGATTGGCTGGCTGGACACTCGGGCATCCTCAGTTGTTCAATATCTCTCGCATTCTTACGTTGTTGATCATTAAGTAGATGTAGGAGAGTACCGTAGTTGTAGTTATCGGAGGGTTCTTGGGTTGTTGTTGGTTGTAACGTTTTGTTGTTACTGAGGATGCCCGAGTATATATATATATATATATATATATATATATATACATATATATATATATATATATATACATATATATATATATACAGTATATATGTCTCTATACATATACCTCTTTCTCTCAATATAAACGTCTGTCAGCGCGGGACCACGGTTGTCGAAAGCGTCAGATGACACGGAGATAAGGGCGTGAGATAAGGGGACACAAACACGACCAGTGAATGTAGGTCAGAGGACTCACACAGTTCCTGGGACTATGCTTGGGGTGTCTGGCATTAAATAACTTATAAAAATATAAATATGTGATTGGGTGATTAGAATTTAATGAACATCCACTCTCTCTCTTTTTCACACAGGTCTTGAAAAGTTGGGTGTCGCGGGTGGCGGACCTGGAGTTACAGGTAACCCGTCTGAGACAACAAAAAACACCCCTGGAGGAGGAGGAGGAGAACTTCGCCGCCTTTATGTTGGGCACGCTGAGGCATCTTGAGCCTGCAATAACGCAGAAGTTCCTAAGCGATGCCTGGGCCACCTGGGGGAGTGCCGGAAGGCTAGCTTGGCCATCGCTGCAGGTGCGAAAGTGCCTCCTCCTCCTCCTCCACCCACCCTTACCCAGTTGTATGCACCTGCTCAGCTACCTGTACAGGTACAGGTAGCCCAGCAGGCGCACCAGCAGCAACAACAACAACAGCAACAACATCTCCGGAGGACCCACTCGATAAGACCTGGGCAACAGCCGGCATATTCTTTGGTATCGTGGTCATCCTCGCCACAAGCAACATTCCCTACCACCCCAGTACTACCAGGCCAACCAGCAATCGCAACCATATACGACGATGGCCAACTCCCCCGACGCACCCCTACCCACCCCTGGACATTCGTTGCTACATGAGTTCGGGCTCACATCCCCACCACCGACCCCAAACGCTAATAACCCCATTCAAGCGCCTGATGGCAGTGTGAGCATTCCCCCCATGAACAATAACAACAACGACGACAATATTAACCCCTTATTAGCGGGGCCCGACTTAAGGCAGTCTAGAAAACCAAGGACTATGTGGCGGGGCCCGACTTAAGGCGGTATGCAATTTTGAACACATAATTGGTTCTGAGAGAGAGACGAGTGGTGGGAGGAGCGTAGGTTGATTCTGACCGTTTGGCACGGCTCCCGCGCCACGACTAACCTCCCCTCCTCACACATCCACACCCACTACCTCGCTAGACAGGGAATTATGTAGGGAAATTACCGTATTTTAGGGATATTTCCTTCGTGTTGCATGATCGTTGCAAGAGAACCCGTGGTCGTAGAAGGATCGTTCTGGTGTCATTGGAAAGCTCAATTATCGCCCTTTCACGGATACATAATTGTATTACGCTCTGGCTCTTGTTTATACATAAAAAAAGAGCACGGAAAATAGGCTAGTTTAGGGTAAAACCACCCGCTTGGCAGGTAGTAGAAGTTACCGACTTAGCCGCTCGTGGAGTGTTAAATAAACATGTAGCAATTGAAAACTATAAACAAGTGCCAGATGAAAAAATATATACCTCAATTGGCTGTGATCGCTTCCTTTAAATGAAGCAAGTGATATTATGTGTCATAAAAAATGCATTATATGTGCGTGTAATTTAGTGAACTGAAACAATACTAAACATTACTTTCATGTACTGAACAATTATTTTAGTTATTTAGTCAACAGTATAATTTTCGTGTGATCTCAATTCGCTTCCATAATGAAGCAAGTGCTATTATCTTTTAGAAACCAATTATTATATGTGTGTGTAATTAAATTACTGAAACAATACTTAACATTAATTTTATTTGATGAACAATTATTGTAGTTGTTTAGTCAATAGTATAATATTCTTGTGATCTCAATTCGCTTCCATAATGAAGCAAGTGATAATATCCTTCCCAAAATAATTACTATTTGTGTGTGTGATCTAATCAACCCAAATAATACTTAACATTACTTTTATTTTATGAACACTTATTTAGTCACTAGTATAATATTTTGTTATACTTATTTCATAAATATTCCCATAACATAATAACTTGTTCCTAAATCATTTTGTTACCGAAAAATGTCAAAAACTTTCTTGGTGGTTGGCCTTGACGATAGATTTGTAAGCTTGATAAAATTGTGCTTTCTGCATAACTTTGTCATTCTTAGAAATATACACCCACAGGACCCCCTATAACCCTAAATTTGGAAACAAATTTAAAACAAAATATTTTCATTTACATTTTTGTATCGGCAAATACCATTACATTTTTATCATCAACTCATCCTCATGTAAATATGTGCCTTATCAACATTTGTAATTCTTTTTAATTGTACAGGCATTTAATAAAAAAAACAAAATAAAATGGTTTATATAATTCCAATGTACTAACATTAGATCATCTTATCTTGCCAAGCGACACGACCTGCCGCAGAGTTGTAGTAGCGTTTGAGGTATAACCTCACTTGATTCCCTGCTACGGAAGAGGTATTCCTACCCAGAGCCTGTAGTGATGGCAACTCGCCATCCCGCCTCCACGTACCAGGGTTGACGCAACGACGAATGTGATCTTCCTCGTCAACCCTGGCAATGTGTGTTCTGTATCGAACACGAAGAAGGTTGTGGAGGCAACAGATGGCCATCACTGCAGACTCCACGTTGCGTGGTTGCAGTAGGATGGTGTTAAGGAGTAGACAAAACCTATAATAAAAAGAAAATGAAATCATTAGTAGACAGCAAGTCAAGACAAAAGTTACATATAATTACAGAAATGTTGAAGACACGATAATTATTGAGAGTAGTAAAACACATAAATTTTCAATAGAATTATTGTCTATCTCATAACCATAGTCAAATGCAGGGGTTTAACTGAATCACTAGAAATATGTAATGAAGAGTGGAAGAAATGAAATATTAAAAACTAAATCTGTAATTATTATAAAGTAAATTAAAATTAATTGTAATTTATACGCATATATTTATATATACTGATAGAATAATTACCTGTTGGTCATGATCCCGAAGGCATCCTCAACCACTCGCCGTGCTCTAGAGATATGGTAGTTGAAGATTCGCTCCTCAATGGTCATGTTGAAGTGGGGGAAGGGCTTCATCAACCTAGTGCGAAGGCCGAAGTCATCGTCCCCTACAATAAAGTAAGGGATCGACTCATCCCGCACAGCCCTCCTCCAGTGCAGCACGCAGTGGGGTGTCCAGAAAGACACCACCATCAGTTGCACACCCGTGGGCTCCAACATCACCATACAAAAAGCGATAGTCTGCGTCAACTAGGGCCATCACAAATATCAAGTGGAACTTTTTGTAGTTGTAGTATTTGGAGCTGCCATTTTTAGGACACTTGATGGCAATGTGTTTTCCATCCAGGGCACCGATAGTGTGCGCCACCACCTTCCACTCCAGGTGTCTTCGGGCAAGGCATCACCTCCTTCATGTATTCGTCCACAAGGGGCTCACAGGTTTCTGGGACGAACTTGGAGATGTTGTTGGGCCCGACTCTGAATCCATAGGTGAGGGTTTTATGACTTTCTCTCGAGGCCAGGAACGTACGTGTGATTGCCAGCCGCAAACCGGGTTCCACACACTCACAAAATGAAGTATTCTGGTTGGCAATTCGAGGTCCAACACGAGCATGCACCTCCCTGTACATTGCGACGGGTATCCTCAGGACATTTTTGTAGCTGCCACTATCCTCCTCTGCCATCTCCACCATCAACTTATGGTAAAGCCCGTGCTCCTCTCATTGCTGAATCCAAGGGCGAACCCACCACCTCCTCCGTTTTGCTTGTTTCTTGATTTGCCTGGCTCGTCTCCTTCTTATGAGTGCCGCCTCCAACTCTATTTCTTAATATTTTCACTCCAACGCCAAAGTCAACTGGATTGGAACATTGGAGGTTGTAGGGAGAAGATCCATGGCACTGGGGTGTAGCTTGGTTGTATGGTGAGTCCGAGGTAGTGAGAGGTATACTGTTGGAGAAGCTTGATCCACCAGCCTATTTATACCATACCTTATCTGCCTCCCCCAATTACAAAATCAGCTGACATCGCATTTGGGATTACAGGAGAACGTATGTGCGACACTCGTCCTTCATTCGCCATATTTGCACAACATTCAACGTGTAATTGCACCATAATTGTAGCGACATCGCAATTGTCGCCATGGCCTGTCGCAGCATTCGTTCTGATTCGCCATAAAATTGTCGTCCACAATTCGCTATTATGGCCTCACAGTCGGCGTCATCGCACGGTACTCGTTCTACTTTCGTACGACCATCGCCTGTTTCGCCATAATTCGATTCATTCGCTTATTAAACAAATATTGTTTGCCGGCTAATATGGACATAGACAAAAAAAGGCAATCGCCGGGCATTCACTGTCGCCGATTCACCTAGTGGGATCCTAGCTTAACTGCTTCTCTTGTTCCACCCATCTCTCTTTTACCAAATCTGACCCACTTTTCCTTGCTGAAACCCAGTTGTCTAAGGCAACAGACAGCATATCCTTCTCTTTATCTTCCTACTCTCTCTATCCTCAATTAAAAGCTAAGGTGGATGTTGTGTGTATGTTCGCAATAAGTTTACTTGCTTTCGTGTTCCCAACTTTGACTCTTCTATATTCTCAACTCTCTGGCTTACACTATGTTGTCACTCTCTCACTAAATAAATCTGTGCTGCTTATCTCTCTCCTAATTCTACTGATCATCCAAAATGCTTCGACTATCTAATTCAAAAGTGGAACACATTGTATCCATCTCTCCCTTCTCTGAAATCTTCATCTTGGCTGATTTCAAGGTTCACCACTGCCAATGGCTCTCCACTCATTTCACTGACTAAACTAGTCAAGAAGCCTACATCTGTTCTATGGTAAGTGACCTAGAGTAGTAAGCTAAAAACCTTACCTGTAAACAAGCCCGCCTTGAAGATCAGCCCAACATCTTGTTTACTTATTTCTAAACTATATTCCTTTTGTTTACACTGTAAATCTTCTCCCTCGATTTGGCTCCTCCAGTCATAACCTTTTCTCTGTTACCTGTTCCATCTCTTGAGTACGGGCTTCTAACTCCCCAGCATTTTGGCTCTGCTGACTAGGAGGTTCTTTGGCAGTACTTGTTTGATTTTCCCTAGAATGACTTTTGCTTCTATGGCCGGTGACACTCTCTGGATCTCTCCAAGCTTTCTGGCATCAAGCGAAAAACCTCTCCAACAATATTACTTCCTCGTCAATCCCTCCTCTTTTCCACTCTATTGGCACTACCTTGGTGCCATGTCTTCCTCTGACAAAGCTGAATTCTTCTTTCAAAACTTCACCTTGGATGTTGAGTGGTACTTGAAAAGTAGACAGAATGGATAAAAAACACCATCTGAGGAAGAGCACTTTATTGACAACGTTTCGCAGATAGCTTCATCAGGTCACTAACAAATGCTGGTACATAGGAGGCCTTAAATATCCGTCCAGACAGGTGGCGGGGAGGAGAGGGAGGTGGGGGTTGGGAGGGAGGAAGGAGGCAGGACAGGGAGGGGGCAGAAGCATGGGGGGAGGGGAGGCGGAGCCTATATATGGGTCAAATACATCAGTAAGAACTAGAAAAAACAGACATACAAACATGCGTACAGGGTAACAACTCTACTAGTACAAAGAAATAAAAATAACTATAACAATAATAATAATAATAAAAATAATAATAACAATAATAATAATAAAATAATAATTATAAAAATAAAATTAATAATAATAATACAGATGATAATATTAATCGTAACAATTATAATGAAAACAGTGACGATAGTGCTAATATAATTTATAGTGGTACAGTACTAGCAATAAATATCATAGAGAGAGAGAGAGAGAGTAGGGAAGAGATTAGTATAATAATTGTAAAACGGAAACGAGGGAAGAGGGCAATTTAGGGGGTAGGTATGAAAAGCTAGGGAAGAGGGAGGAGTTCTTCAAAGGTAGGTCAAATGAGAGAGAGAGAGCGAGAGACCGCGAGGGCCAGAGTGAGAGAGAGCGCGAGAGTGAGAGGGAGAGATAGAAGGGAACGAGGTAAGCATATGATATTGAGATAATATTATGGACAGCAATAGCATCATAACATAGGGAAAGGTAACAATAATAATACGAATAAGAAAATATATAAGAATACATATAGCACTAATGATAAAATACTATTAATAATATTAATACAAATGATACTAATAAAAATAACAATAATAATAATAATAATGCACATGATAATGAGGGTGAGAGCGCAAGCGAGAAAGAAAGAGAGAGAGAGAGATAGAGTACATACAAACATACATACATACATACACACACACAAAACTAAAGACATATAAACATACATACATATAAACATATAATATATATATATATATATACTGTATATATATATATATATATATATATATATATATATATATATATATATATATACACTATATATATACATACGTACATACACACATACATACAAATACATACATTCATACTTCAACTCTGCAGAAAGCATAAATATATTACATACATACCTACAGATGCACACACAATCTTACATAATGTGTAACATGAACACAGACATACGCACTAGGTAGGGGGATGAGTGAAGTTGAATTCGAGGGGGTCGTATGGGGTTTCTATTGTGTAATATTTTCTTGGTAAGGATTAAATGAGAGAGGGGACGTGCTAGTGTGAACATTCCACTGTTTTGTTCTACGGTGTCGCTAGTCGTGATCACTGCTGACTCGAGGCACTTCCGTTTGTAGTTGTCAGATTCACGAATCAGCATGCTAGCCCCATCCCAGTTCATGAGATGGGTAGTTCTGTCCCTGTGGATGACACAGGCATTATTCATATTATTGTTGCGGCAATCGTTTTTGTGTTCCTGCACTCGAGTTCGAATATCACGCGAAGTCTCACCCACATAACCCTTGCTGCATCCCCCGCAAGGAATACTGTATACCCCAGCTGTGGTCAGGGTTACATGGTTGGCACTTCGCTTGGTAAGGTCCTTGATGGTTTGGCTGGTCGTGCATACCACCCCCATCCCACTACCCGTGAGGGACCTTGGATGAGTCCGGTGCTGATCCTCCCCTACACCTCCTATCTCTCTTATCTTATATCTCTAGTTTTATAATATCTTCTAAGGATGTACTTTCTGCCCTCTCTGGGCTTAATACTAAGAAGGTATACGGATGTATGGTTTTCCTCCTGTAGAATAATGCCACGTCTTAATGCCACCTGTAAGTTAGAAATATTCGCCAAAAATAAGTTTATGACTCGATTTTGACGCAATTTGGACTGGTAAGTTAGGCATTAGTAAGTTACAAAAGGAAGTATCTAGAAACCCCATAGCGTCCCTCTCTGAGGAGCCCGGGCCTTTGTTAAGTCAGTAGTTTCCCGGCCCCCAGACTGTGAGGCAGGGTCCCGGCCCTTTAAATTCTGGGCTCCCTCCATCTGGCCCACCATGCCTACCTATAGGCAGGCAATTATGGATTATTTCATCTACCCAGTGAAAGTGTTTAGTGAATAATTCGAACTATATAATTATGTATAGAAGATGTTACTTGTGACTTTTGGTGACTGAGGGGAGTGAATCTTGGTTAACCCTTGAGTATTGATGCAGTTTTGTCTAGGTATCATTGATGACTTTACACTTTTTTTTGCTTGAAGGACGAATAATATATTTATCAAAAATACTGCCTACGAAATAAATACATTATAATCACGAAGATGTCACAGGAATACTTACAGGAAGTATGATAAGTACTCTATGGAATTTTAGTTATATTACAGTATATATTATATATATTTATTATATATAGCCTATATACAGTATATAACAGCCCCAAGGTCCCGAGCAAGCCCAAGGCCCATAATCGAGTATTTATATTATTATTATATTTTGTATTTTATTTAAATATTTATTTATTTGATTTATTATTGTTTTTATTTATATTATTTTATTTATTTCATTTTATATATGTTTATTTTATTTATTTTATATATATATATACTGTATAATTATACCGTATATATCTATCTATCTATCTATTGCCTGACGCCGTGATCCCCGAAGGGGTGGCCACGAACGAACCGCCCCCATGCACCTCTGTCCCCAGTCAGTCGACGCCCCTCCCCCCAACCAGCACCACCTTCGTTCATGTACTTCCTCACTCCATCCTTCCACCTCATATTCGGTCTACCTCTCCCCCTCTGTCCCTCCACCTCGCTCTCATACACCCTCTTAGTCATTCTCTCGCTTTCCATACGTTCCATATGGCCGAACCATCTCAAGTTGTTCCTTTTCACACTTTCCAGCACATCTACCTCCACACCACACCTCCTTCTTACTTCCTCATTAGTCTGTCTATCCCTCCATGTAACTCCGCACGCACTCCTTAAGTAATTCATTTCCACTGCTCTCACTCTTGGTCTGAGTCTCTCAACCAACGTCCATGCTTCGCTTCCGTAAGTCAGTGTCGGGATTACCACACTGTCATGCAAGGACTTCTTCACTTCCATACTGACCACCCTATTTCTTGTTACTGCTTTTAGCGTTCCTACAACCCTCTTCCCCTGTTGTACCCTCTCCCGCACCTCTTCATCCATAGTCCCATCTTTACTCAACACACTGCCCAGATACTTAAAAGAGTTGACGATCTCCATAGCCTGACCGTTCAGCTTCACCTCACACTCTGTGACTTCACCCCTTTCGAAGACCATAACCTTGCTCTTCCCCGTATTTACCTTCAAATTCCGTTTTTCGCACACTGTTCCAAACTCATTTACCAGACCCTGCAACTCCCATTCATTATCACTCATCAGAACTGTATCATCCGCAAACAGCAGTATAGGTAGCTTCCACTCAATTCCCTCCCTTTTCAGCGATACACCAACATCCACTGCTCTTGATAGTATTTCTTTCATAACTCCATCCATATATACAGTAAACAACCACGGGGACATCACACACCCCTGTTTCAAACCAACATTCAGGTCAAAGAACTCGCTCTGCTCACTCTCCACACGTACTGCCGCCTTTGCACCCTCATACATGCTCTTCACTGCTTTCAGCAACTTGCCCTCTACTCCGTATATTCTAAGTACTTTCCACAAACCTTCTCTATCCACTCTGTCATAGGCCTTCTCCAAGTCCATAAAGGCAACATACACCTTTTGTTTCTTCTCCAGATACTTCTCCACAACACAATTCAGGGTAAAAATCTGATCTACACATCCTCTTCCCTTCCTAAAACCTCCCTGCTCGTCGCCTATCCATTTCTCCGTTCTCACTCTCACTCTCTCAATCACTACCCTACTGTATACCTTCCCTACTACGCTTAGAAGACATATTCCTCGGTGGTTACCACACACTCCTCTTTCCCCTTTGCCCTTATATAGGGGGACTATTATGCCAGTCTTCCGTATATATTTGTTTTGTTATTCCTGTTACCCAGGGTGTCTAGCGGATCAGCCCCAAGGTCCCGAGCAAGCCCAAGGCCCATAATCGAGTATTTATATTATTTTTATATTTTTTATTTTATTTATTTTATATATATATATATATATATATATATATATATATATATATATATATATATATTTATATATGTATATATACCGGTATATGTATTTATTTTGTTATTACTGTTCCCCAGGGTGTCTAGCGGATCAGCCCCAAGGTCCCGAGCAAGCCCAAGGCCCATAATCGAGTATTTATATTATTATATTTTTATTTATTTTTTTATTTTTTTATATATACCGGTATATATATATAATATATATATATATATATATATATATATATATATATATATATATATATATACCCGGTATATATACCCGGTATATATATATATATATATATTTTTTTTTATTCCTGTTCCCCAGGGTGTTTAGCGAGCAAGCCCAAGGCCCATAATCGAGTATTTATATTATTATTACATTTTTATTTTATTTATATACTTATTTATTTGATTTGATTTATTTAATTTTATTTATATTTTTATTTCATTTATTTTATATATATATATATATATATATATATATATATATATATATATAAATACGGTATATATATTCCGTATATATATATATATATATATATATATATATATATATATATATGTATACATATACAGTATATATAGATATATACATATACTGTATAATGTATATATATATATATATATTTTATGTTTATTGCTGTTGCCCAGGGTATCTAGCGGATCAGCCCCAAGGTCCCGAGCAAGCCCAAGGCCCATAATCGAGTATTTATATTACTATTATATTTTTATTTTATTTATGTATTTATTTATTTTATTTATTACTGTTGTTATTTATTTTATTTTATTTATTTCATTTTATTTATATTTTTATTTTATTTATTTTATATATATATACCGTACCACATAAATATATATATATATTTATGACACCTTGTATGTATACTGTATATATTTATATATATATATATATATATATATATATATATATATATATATATACAGTATATATAGATACCCACACACACATACACATATTTTTGTTACCATTCATTATATTTTGTTTGACACCTTGTATATATATATATATATATATTTATATAAGTGTTGTACATTGTGGCAAAGATATACAACTGTATAAACATTCTCATATATTTACATAACAATAACAATGCATGGAAACAATTGCGCATAGCTCGCGAACCAATTACGCTATATTATTTTGGTTTTCACCATTAAAAAGAGCATAATTTTCTGATGACGGTGATATAGACAGTTATATACGTATCCGAGCAAATAAACCAACGCCGAAGTGGGGAACAGCTCGGAACCCGGCTAGCATCAGCGGAACAGAGACGGGTGAAGCGTAAATATTCGCATTTTGGCTCTTCATTTCAAATATTCATAGCGCAAAAAGTATTTATCCTAGAAACTTCTAGTTTGTTTTATACTCATCAGCATTATTTTCCGTATGCATACAGCCTAAATTTAAAATCATACACTTCGTAGCAACGAAATAAATCGAAAATGTTTTAAACCATATCAATCAAAATCATATTTTTTTTTTCGGTCACTGCTTGAGAACTATTGAAGATAAACAATTTCTGTTTTCAAATTTGGAAAGAGGAGAAAAAATACTAAATATATGGTCATCACTCACAATTTAGAGATAAGACAGTGTGAAGACAATTGCATGGAAATAATTGTATTCCGGACTCATTTACACTTTCATATTTCGATTTATTTAAAAAAAATAAAAAATTATCATGTACTATAAATATTCCTCTTTCCATTGACATATGATACATCACAATAAACAGCATTCTGGTGGATGAAAATACAGAAAAACACAAGGCTTCGAAAACTCGCCCAGCCTGACATTTCATGGCAAATTAGAGAAGGCCTTACCATAAGTTACATATTTAAGTTACTGAATGCGGGAGGGTTAACCCTTCATATATCGTCCAATTGCTCTCCTTTCTTGCATCTCTAATTGTTTTTAAATTGTTCTTAGCCCTTACTGTACCATGACCTAGTCCTAGTAGACTAAAAGTACCCTCCGGTAGCCCAGACTTGTTGCCAAAAGCAATGAGCAACACACTCTCTCAGCTCAAGAATTGGTGGGTAACTGACTCAGCCGGCCTGGAGTAGCTGCTAGGGACCATGGTAAGTGTTGCCAACTCCTCATAGCAGTGCCTCCAAGTCATGTTAGCAGCTCCAGCTAGATAGTAGCAGAGCAAGGACCATATATTACTGACAGCAGAGAACCGTCGCTGGTACAGGTGGGTAATTTTTCTATTGATGTCTGTGAGCCGTTGCTAATATTTAAGGGGTTAATTTAGAATGTCTTAAGCATTTGTATTCCCATAATCTACTTCCAGATCGCCAGTATAGTTTCCTTTATGGCTCGCTCTACTGGTGTTCTTCTTACTTATCTTACTACCTCTTGGTTATCTTCTTTTCAGGACTTCGGTGAAACCTTCTCTATTGTGCTAAACACTTTGTCTCATCAATTCACTTCCTTTTACTAATTCCCTACAATCTCTCTGCACGCCACAATGTTGCATGTGTCTCACTCTTCTACCATTATTACAGTAGTTAGTGTTAATCAGACTTTTCTCAGTGTATACCTTCTCCCTTACGGAGACTAGGGGGCATCCACCTTTCAACACACTCCCACCCCTATTCTGTCCAACTCTCTAACCCAAAAGTGAACCGATTTTTCCAGTCTTTCTTCTACTCAAAAAGTAAGCTTTGAAACTCTCTCCCTTAATCTAACCTTCCCTCATCCTATGACTTAAACTACTGCGAGCTCCGTGTGTCCAGACATTTCAACTGAATTTGGCTCTCTGTCGCTCTTTCAACTTTAGGGGAGACACTTGTTACAGGCAGCTTGCCTTTTGTCTCCTTTAATCACTTATAAATTAAAAATACATAATAAAAACTCGTCTGTCAGTGATCTATCAACTTAATTGCCTGTCACCCACCGATTTACTCATCAATCTTCTTCGCTACTTTACAAATATTGCCCATCTACTTGCTTGTCTGCATTCCACCTACCTGCCAACTCTTCCAACCGCTTGTTTTACAGTCCAACCCCCTGCCTTTCCTTGTGTTAGCCATTTCAATATTGCTTTTATGACACGTAATACAATATAATACTACAGTTAATGGTTTTTGCACAGCATGTAATATACACGCTTAGATAATTAATACATTCACTGAAGAAATTTGGTATTTCTTGAATGTACACTCCCTTGTTGCTTATTACCTTACATTCCATATTATATGAGGCAAACAGAGGAGCATCGAAGTGTTGTTATATAATTTGTATTTTACTTATTAATAGAACAATATTCAAATAAATGGTATACTATTTAGCACAGGTCAATTGGCCTGTTTTATTTGTGTTCATATTATGTTTCGACATTGTTTAATAAGTAAATTACATACACACATTGGGGTATGTGCTACTTTGTCCTTTACTTATAAACGAACAGCCACGTTAGGACTAGTTTACCTGTTATTGTTCACATTCCTGTATATTTTGCATTGTATAAACAAATGTAAAAAATATGGATATAATTGAGCCAAAAATGTAATGCTTACTGCTTTATTTTGTGTTCGTAATTTGATAGACAGTATAGTTCATTGGCAGTATTTTTATATATAAGAATACATATATGTAAACCCCATTATCGAGTAGACTATTAACTTTTGCATTTTGTCCCTTACTATTGTACATTATAAGACATTAGCATATTTTTCAAGGAAATTTAATTGTATAGTGTGGAAAGAAAAATAAATATGATCTAAACGATATGCGACATAGTATTAGAAAATCTGGTACGTTGTGTTAGTGTGTGCGTTGCCGCTTTAACTACTATGACCTGGCGTACAGAAAGGCTTCTAAGATCTCCAGCCCCTACAAAAAGCTCGACTGAGGGGGGCAAGTGAGTGTAAAAAAAAAAAAAAAAAAAAAAAAAAAAAATCTATGTGATTGAGGGAGCCAAAGGCAGAACTGCCTATAGCGAGTGCCTCCCCCATAGTTGAAAGAGTGACAGGGCCAAAATCACCGGGGACGTTCGAGCCAAAATGCCTGGACACACAGAGTTTGAAGCAATTTAAGTCATAGGAAGAGGGAAAGACTGATTCTGTGAGAGAGTTCCAGAGCTCAGCTGTTGAGTAGAAGAAAGACTGAGAGTAACGTTACACTCTCGGGTTGGAGAGTTGCACAGAGTAGGGGTGGGATTGAGTTGCAAGACGGGTACCACGTGCCCTACGTAAAAGAGGTGGTATACACTGGGAAAGCTCTGAGGAACACTGATTATTATAGTAGCGATAGAATAGCGAGAGAGATGCAACATTGCGGCGGAGAGAGAGAGATTGCAGAGAGTTGGTGAGTGGACGGGAGTTAATGATACGAAAGGCCTTCCTTTCAACTTTGTCTAGTAGAGCGGTGTGAGAGGAATACAAGGACGCACTATGCCCCTGTACAGAGCAAGAAGCTGTGCAGGGGAAAAGAACCCCCTAAGGTGGTTGAGCACACCAAGCTTCTGGGAGGCTGCGTTAGCAAGACTGGTAAAATGGTCCTTCCAACTGAGAGCAGAAGAAAAAGAGACACCAAGAATATTGAGAGAAGATGAAGGATTGATTTTTGTATTGTTGAAGAATAAGGAATAGTCTGCTGGGAGTTCCTTACGCGTAGATAGATGGAGAAATTGGGTTTTGGAAGCATTAAAGGTAACAAGGTTTTCTCTGCCCCAATTGGAGATAGTATTTAGATCAGAATTTAAGATTTCTATGGCTTCATTACGTTTGTTGTTGAGGGATTACTGGCTGGGGCATTCTGAAAAACTAATGGAGTAGTGTAAGGTTGAGTCGTCTGCGTATGAATGGATGGGAATTGAGGTACAGTTAAGGAGATCATTTATAAAAATTAGAAAGAGAATAGGAGATAGGACAGAGCCCTGAGGAACACCGGAGTTTATAGGGTGAGGAAGTGAACAATGCCCGTCCACAACCGCGGCTATGGAATGGCCGGAAAGGAAATTAGAGACAAAAGCACAGATGGAGGGATAGAAACCGAAGGAGGGTAGTTTAGAAATTAAAGATTTGTGCCAGACTCTATCGAAGGCTTTTGATATGTCTAGTGCAATAGAAAAGGTCTCACAAAATTCCCGAAAGGAGGATGACCAAGAGTTAGTAAGATATGAAAGAAGATCACCAGTAGAGCGACCCTTAAGGAAGCCATACTGGCGACCTGAGAGCAGATTATGAGAAGAGAAATGCTTAAGAAATTTGGAAGCAAGAATAGTTTCAAAAACTTTAGAAAGACATGAGATGAGAGCAATTGGACGATAGTTGGAGGGTTGAGAGCGGTCACCCTTCTTTGGGACAGGTTGAATGTGAGCAAACTTCCAGCATGAAGGGAAGGCATTAGAGGATAGACAGAGACGAAAGAGTTTGCCTAGGCAGGGAGTCAGCACGGAAGCACAGTTTTTGAAAACAACAGGAGGAACACCGTCCGGACCGTACGCCTTATTAGTATTAAGCCCAGAGAGGGTAGAAAGTACATCTTTAGAAGAGATTAGGATATTAGGCATAAGTAAGAGAGAGGAGGGTGGAGAGGGAGGAATAGCACCGGAATCATCCAAGGTGGAGTTTCTAGCAAAAGTTTGAGCGAAGAGTTTAGGTTTATCAGAGGAAGAAGTGATGGTTGTGCCATCAGAATGGGAAAGGGGAGGGAAAGACGAGGAAGACAAATTGTTGGAGATGTTTTTGGCTAGATGCCAGAAAGCTTGGGAAGAGCTGGAGTTAAGGAGTTATGTTGTTGTGTTATTTGTTTGCACATACACGGCATATGACCAATTATATGTATGTTTATGCTAAGCAATGTAAGATCATTGGCAACATAATTATAGCCAGTGTGTTTATGAGTATTTGCAAATAATTATACAGCCACAGACTCCCAATGTGACACCCACCCACCCACCTTAACTTGCTCTCTACCCCCTCAGGTTCCCTGAAGATTTCGTGAACTAATAGCAACAGAGCAAGATAGAGAGTAATGAATGTACAACATAAGTACAAATATGGTGTGAGTATCATAGGTTCGAGTCCCTGGAGTGCCACATGTATTTGTTGATTTCATTAATCGAGTTTGGAAGTGAAGTTGGTTGGTGACAAAAAAATATATATAAAACTACCATCAAAGTTGTATTTTATTTTTTCCCATACAATAAATCTAAACAAATTATAATTTTAGGTTATATTAATACAAATCAATGGTGCAAGTGGATGTAAATGCATATTTTGCATTGAAACATTTAACAATGTAAGTGAAAAAATAATAATATTTAATATATAAAATTCTGAGATTAGTAATGGTTAAGACGGCCCAGGCGGCGGTCAAGCGTGGTATACACCCTAGGATTTCTTGGTAATATGTCTGCATCTCTCTCTCTCTCTCTCTCTCACACACACACACACATATATATATATATATATATATATATATCTCTTTTAATCAACTCTGCGAAGCTGAGTGGTATCGCACACAGAGATCCCGCCCATATACTGCGCACCACCACTCAGTTTGTCTGTCGTCGTCGTCGTCCGTCGTTGTCGTCGTCCATCGTCGTCGTCCGTCCGGAAACTCCTCCTAGACTGTTCGATGGATTTTCACCAAATTTTACAGGTATATTAATTTGGTCATTGCGAAGGTCAGTCAAAAAGAAATATTCCGTTTAACATAAAGGTTAAGGTCAAAGGTCAAGGATAAAAATAAGGTCAATATTTTATATTTTTTAGTTTATACTAAAATTTCTTAATTTTCACCAAAAAAAAATACTGCTAACTTTGGTATCTTATTAACCTAATTACAGATAAATATTCTAAAGGGTAAGGTCAAAGGTCAAGGTCAAAGGTTAAAATGAGATTTTCACTAGGCTTTCCACGTATATTCGGAATACCTAGGCCAAGGTCATACAAGAAACTATACAATTCCTTATGAAAGGTCAAGGTCACAGGTCAAGGTCAAATATAAGGTCAATATGCTATTTTCTTTTACTTTTCATGCAAACTTCACAAATATTGGTGACATACTTGCACTTTAAATGAAAATGAAAACAATAAATGTTTACACACATATCATAAAGGTCATGATAAAGGTCAAGGTCAACTATTTTAGTAATATACAGTATATGAAACTGATGGGTTTTAATGAAATTAGGCATGCTTATATGGTTTTCCAGGACAATGTCAATGAACAAAAAATGTACCCTTACATAAAGGTCAAGGTCACAGGTCAGGGTCAAAGGTCAACTTTTACTATTTATTTTTTGTTTTACTCAAATGTCTTAATTTTCACTATGCAAGTTACTGGTAACCTTGATATTGCTTTGCCCAAGTTTTAGATAACTATTCTAAAGGGTATGATCAAAGGTCAAGGTCAAAGGTCAAAATAAGTTTTTACTAGTATTTCTTATGCTAACTGTTAGATTCTCACTAGGCTTACCATGTATGTTCGGAATACCTAGGGCAAAGTCATACAAGAAACTATTACAATTCCGTATGAAAGGTCAAGGTCACAGGTCAAGGTCAAATAAAAGGTCAATATGCTCTTTTCTTTACTTGTCATGTAAACTTCACACAATCTGGCAAGATAGTTGCACTTTAATTAAAATTAAAATAATGCATTTTGAGACATCATAAAGGTCAAGATAAAGGTCAAAGTAAACTATTCTATTATTATATATGAAACTAACTGATGGGTTTTAATTAAATTAGGCATGCATATTTGATTTTCATGGGCAATGTCAATGCAAACAAAAATGTACTCCTACATATAGGTCAAGGTCAAAGGTCAACTTATATATGAAACTAACTGATGGGTTTTAATGAAATTAGGCATGCTTATTTGGTTTTCCTAGGCAATGCCAATTAATAAAATATTTACCCTTACATAAAGGTCAAGGTCACAGGTCAAAGGTCAACTTTTACTATTTTTTGTTTAGTGTTTACTCAAATGTCTTCATTTTCACTATGCATGTTACTGGTAACCTTGCTATTGCTTTGCCCAAGTTTTAGATAAATATTCTTAAGGGTAAGATCAAAGGTCAAGTTCAAAGGTCAAAATAAGTTTTTACTAGTATTTCTTGTGCTAACTGTTAGATTCTCACTAGGCTTACCATGTATCTTCGGAGTACTTAGGTCAAAGTCCTAGAAGAAACTATACAATTCCGTATGAAAGGTCAAGGTCACAGGTCAAGGTCAAATAAAAGGTCAATATGCTATTTTCTTTACTTTTCATGCAAACTTCACACAATTTGGCGAGATAGTTGCACTTTGAATTACAATGAAAAAACTACATTTTGAGACATCATACAGGTCAAGATAAAGGTCAAAGTCAACTATTCTATTAATATATATGAAACTAACTGATGGGTTTTAATAAAATTAGGCATGCTTATTTGATTTTCATGGGCAATGTAAATGCAAACAATAATATACTCTTACATATAGGTCAAGGTTACAGGTCAAGGTCAAAGGTCAACTTTTATTATTAAATACAAAAGATTACTCATATTTTGGAAAACTAGCTGTGTAATTGCTTATTACTTAAATAACATATATATCAAATTTCACATAAATATTGTAATAGCTAAGGTCAAAGTTCAAGGTCAAAACAAGAGTGTTTGTCATTTTCCCTAAACTCCTCCTAGACTGTTTAATGTATTGTCACCAAATGTTATAGGCAAATTTAGTTGGTCAATGTGACGACCATCCACATATATGTATTTTATTATTAGTCAAAGGTCAAAGGTCAAGGTGACAGTATATGATCAATAATTGTAGTCACGATATTCATAATGCTAGTTAATACTAACATTGGTGTTTAGTTGACTAAATCCTCGATAAGAATGTTTAAAGTCGAAGGTCAAGGTTAAAGGTCAAGGTTAAAGGTCAAAATAAGATTTTTACTAGTATTTCCAATTAAATGTAAGATTCTCACTTGGCATATCATGCATATTCAGATAGCCTAGGCCATGGCCATACAAGAATAAACATAATTCCATTTGATAGGTCAAGATCACAGGTCAATGTCAAATATAAGGTCAATATCTTCATGTCTCTACTATTCATGTAAACTTCACAACATTTGTTAAAACATGTGCTTTTAATGAAAATGAAAATTTTAAATTCTCAGACATCATGAAGGTCAATATAAAGGTTAAAGGTAAAGGTCAGCTATTCCTTTAATACCTCTCGAACGAGTTTATGATTTTTAATGAAGTTTGGCACGCTTATTGGATTTTCCAGGGTTACATCAATGCAAGCAACAAATATAATCGTACATAAAGGTCAAGGTCAAAGAGGTCAAAGTCAAAAGTCAACATTCATCATAAAACATACTTAAATTTTGATTAGCTGACTGTTAGTTGCATTTTACATAAATAACATATATATCAATTTCATATAAATATGCTAATACTTAAGGTCAAAGGTCAAGGTCAAAGATCAAAAGAATATAATTTTTCCCAAACTTTTCCAAGACTGTTTAACCCTTTCTGTCTTTTTTTGTATCATATTCTAGCTACAATTAGACGATTTTGTGGAGCTTAAGAAGGATCTGTGGTGGAAAAGGGGTTAATTAGGATAGTTGAAAGCTTGCTAATCAAGCTGAATACAGTTTTATATTATTATCCAGTATAAGCTGAAAAGGATAGAACTGGTACTGAACGGGTTAATGTATCGTCACCAAAATTTGTAGGCAAAATGTTGGTCAATGCGATGATTGTCGCTTACCGTTGGGGCGAGTTGCTTTCGGGGCGAATCCTTCAGTATTCTTGGTGATGGTGATAGTAGTAGTGATGATGGTAATAGTACTGATGGTGACAGTAGCAGAGATGGTAGTAACAGCAGGGATGATGGTGATAGCAATGATAAAGGTGCTAATAGTTGTGATGATAGTGATACTTGTGATAATGATGACAGTAGTGATGATGATGGTAGTAAGGATGGTGACAGTAGTAGTGATGATGATGACAGTTCTAGTAGTGGTGATGATGGGTATAGTCCTATTAGTAGTGATGGTGGGTATAGTAGTATTGATGATGGTGACAGTAGTAATGATGATTGTAAGATGATGGTGATAATAGTAGTGATGATGGTGATAGTGTTAGTGATAATGATGACGGTAGTGATGATGTTAGTGACGATGGTGATAGTAATGGTGATGGTGACTGCTTTAGTGATGATAGTGACAGTTGTAGTGATGATAGCAGTAGTGATGATGGAGATAGTAGTAGTTATAATGGTGGTAATGGTAGTGATAATGGTAACCCATCGCAGAGTTGGGTATGCAGTTTTGATTTTGGGGAAAGCGGCACTTCTACTTTATTTATATTCTTGCTACTATTAGACGATTTTACTCAGTTTCCAAAGGGCCTCCAGCAATTAACAGGCTTCGAAATATCTCACTTAACCATTTTTACTACCACAGATCCTTCTTAAGCTGCACATAATCGCTTAAATATAGATAGAATAAAATTAAAAAGACGTCGTCGGTACAGTAGGGGTTGATAAATATCGATAGGTTTAGGAACATTTCGTTGCGAGGTTGGTCCTTTCAGATGTGTCCCCCACAAAATGTTCTTTCCTCTAGCATAAGCATTAGACTATTCGTAGTACAGTTGGGTCTAATGCATAAGTAGTTTGATTATCCAGTTTTTGATAAATTGATATTAATCGTGGTCTGGATGGTGTAATGGTTAGAGCGTGTTAGTTCTGTATGTGGAATCCTGTGAGGATTGCATATTTCATTAACCTGGGTGGCTGCGTCAATCATGGTTTTGAAAGGGCCGCCAGTGCGGGACATTTCACCTCTACGTACTGTACCGGCGACGCCCTTTTAATTTCATTCTAGTATATTTAGGCTTTGTGTAGTTTAAGAAGGATCTGTGGTAGTAAAATGGGTAAAGTGAGATCGTTCAAAGCCTATAAATGACTGGAGTCCTAATGCAACGGAATACAATTGTCTAATACTAGCCAGAATTAAGTTAAAGGACGGCACCGGTACTGAACGGGTTAAAGGTCAATTCGGACATCAATAATTATATTTATCATATAAAGCAATATTACTATAGGTAGTGCCAGTTAACTTGACAATTATTTTGACTCCTTAATGTCTTATAACTCAGAATAAATAAAAACAATCGCGCTGACGTTTCTATAATTTGGGAAGAGTCTACCTGGAAATAGGTGTGGATATTTACAGCCAGTTTGCTCAAGGCCCTTTTGAGTTACAGAGAGGACAGGGATCAAGATTATTGTCAAGTTCGTTAGCGCTACCAATAGCAACCTCACATTACCATCCTAGTACCGGTACGGTACTGTACTGTAATTTAATGTACTTGGCATTCCTACCGCATCATTTCATAATCCACCCTTCACCTCATGATTCTATTATTTTCTGCCAACGAACTCCATATTATAGGAAGAGTCCCATTTGTCGTGTTTCTTGTACCATATGCAGTATATATATACCGGTATATACCTATATATATACCTATATATATATATATATATATATATATATATATATATATATATATATATATACCGGTATATATGTATATAATATATATATATATATATATATATATATATATATATATTTTTTTTTTTTTTTTTTGTATGTGAATGAGGGAGACAAAAGGCATAACAACCTGCAGCGAGTGCCTCCCCCCAGAGTTGAAAGAGTGACAGGGCCAAAGTAAAGGGACGTTCGAGCTAAAAATGCCTGGACACGGAGTTTGAAGCACTTTAAGTCATAGGAAGAGGGAAAGACTTATTCTGGGGGAGAGTTACAGAGCTCAGCAGTTGAAAAGATGAAAGTCTGTGAATAGCGTTTCACTCTTAGGTTGGAGAGTTGCACAGACTAGGGGTGGGATTGTGTTGCAAGGTGGGTACTACGTACCCTAGGTATATATATGCCGGTATATATATTTATTTTTATTTTTTTAAGCCATAGAACACTTAAATTCTGATCTAACTACTATCTCCAATTGGGGCAGAGAAAACCGTGTTACCTTTAATGCTTCCAAAATCCAATTTCTCCATCTATCTACCGGTCAGGAACTCCCTGCGGACTATCCATTATTCTTCAACAATACAAATATCAATCCTTCATCTTCTCTCAATATTCTTGGTGTCTCTTTTTCTTCTGCTCTCAGTTGGAAGGACCATAATACCAGTCTTGCTAAGGCAGCCTCCCAGAAGCTGGGTGTGCTCAACCGCCTTAGGGGGTTCTTTACCCCTGCACAGCTTCTTGCTCTATACAGGGGCATAGTGCGTCCTTGTATTGAGTATTGTTCACATGTGTGGGGAGGTTCCTCTCACACTGCTCTCCTAGACAAAATTGAAAGGAAGGCCTTTCGCCACTCACCAACTCTCTGCAATCTCTCTCTCTACGCCGCAATGTTGCATATCTCTCGCTATTATATCGCATCTATAATAATCAGTGTTCCTCAGAGCTTTCCCAGTGTATACCACCTCCTTTGCGTAGGGCGCGTGGTACCCGTCTTGCAACACAATCCCACCCCTACTCTGTGCAACTCTCCAACCCAAGAGTGAAATGTTTCTCTCAGTCTTTCTTCTATTCAACAGCTGAGCTCGGGAACTATCTCCCAGAATCAGTCTATCCTTCTTAAGTCTATGACTTAAATTGCTTCAAACTCCGTGTGTCCAGGCATTTTGGCTCGAACGTTCCTTGATTTTGGCCCCGTCACTATTTCAACTTTGGGGGAGGCAATCGCTATAGGCAGTTCTGCCTTTTGCCTCCCTCACTCACATAGAAAAAAATAAAAAACGTACCGGTATATATATATATATACTGTATATATATATATATATATATATATATATATATATATATATATATATATATATATATATATACCGGTATATATATATAGGAGGAAAAAAATTACGAGGGACGTAACAACCAACATCTTTATTACACACATTTTCAAACGTTTCGATATATAGTGTATGCCATCATCAGTGACCTAAAAGTGAACAAAAACGAAAACATTAATTTATTGAGGGATATAAAGTCTGTAAATTAAATCTAATATCATACATTGATGTATTTATATATATATATATATATATATATATATATATATATATATATATATATACAGTATATATAAATAACTATTATTTTATATAGGCTATAACTCATTCATTATGACACTTAACCATTTTGAACTGCCAATACCATGTTACACATAACTTGTAATATATATATGTTAATTTATAATGTTTTCTCATATTGTGTATACAATTGGTTTTTACTATACTTTATCCTGTTTAATGTACACAAGGAAGAACACCGGATATCATAAAACTACTTCCCTGCACGGAAATTTTATGATATCACTTTCTGATGTACCACACATCACAGTAGTAGAAAGGTGGGCACCTCACTTCTTCACGATCTCTACCCAGGGCTACACACCACCCTTAGGCTACCTTACACCTTACTACGGCTACTATACTCTACCTATAAAGTTTGTATAACGCAATATCACTAATAAGTCATACTTACATTCACTAATGACCCAGAAGTATAAATGTCCTTCAAGAGATACACCTCAAGTCTGGTCTTATTTTCATAGTTAAGATATCCGTTTACATTGTATTATTGTGGAGCCTTATATACAAAAGAAAATAACTGTGTACCTATTGCTCATATAACTAAGTAATTACCCAAATATATATATATATATATATATATATATATATATATTGAGATGACGGGCCTGGAAAATATTATGCAAATACTTCAGTCACCCGTATCACAGCTCCAGGGAAAACGCGCGGTTTCCGATACGCTTATTGTACGTATGGTAAGACATCTATCACAGTTTGTTGGTATGTGCCCAGTCAGTCCTAAAATCCTCTCTCCCTACCTCCATCCCTCACTCAAAACCCTCTACCACTGAACCGCAACCCATGCCCCAACCTTCCACTGATAATTTAACCACAACTTCTTTTTTCTCTACCAACCCCACCTCCGCTGATTTCCCCACTACTCTACCTAAGAAAAACTTTCCTCCCCCACTACCAACAACCAATCCTAACTCCCTCACAATCCCCTAACCTCCAATACTCCCTCCTCAGCCACCAGACACTGGCCCAGCCACGCTCCTTGTCCCACACCACCTAAGCTCCACCCCCACCACGACAACATCCACCAACATAATAAAAGTACAAAATAATACTTGCATTAATATACAGACCTCCAGCTCAATCAGTACACACTGACCAAAAAATGTATTAGCAAATTGCAAACGTAAGTAACTCGCAAGATACTATATTTTTTGGCGACTTCAATTTACCTGTTACCAAGTGGGGAGATAGTATTACTTCACACTCTGGACAAGACTTGTATGCAAACTTGCAAGAGACTTCGCTATATCAATTTGTTAGATCTCCAACCCGTGGAAATAACGTCCTTGACCTTGTACTTTCAACAAAAGAAGAATTGATAGAGAATTTGAATGTCGGTGATGAATTTAGTAACAGCGACCATCGTACGATAACTTTCAGTTTAAAATTTTCTAATAACGAACCAAATAGCAGCATCGAGAAATTCCCTAATGTCAATAAAGCAAACTTTCCTAAACTTAGAGCAATGTTAAAAAAGCTGACTGGAGCTTTCTAATTAACAATAACGACATAAATACAACTTGGGAAGTATTTGCAAACACTTACCTAAAAGTAGTACAAGACTGCATACCATCGAAAATACGGCATACAGGCCATAATGATAAGCCCAAATGGTGGAATAAAGAGATTTCAGATTGCTTGCTTTCTAAAAGTTTGCTAATGATAGATTAAAATCCTCACAAAATGACGATGGACGGGTGAAATTTGTAGAACTACGACGCAAAGCCAAATAGTTAATTAAGCAAAGTAAAAAGACCCTGGATTTACATGTTGCGAATCAAAGTAAAACAAACCCGAAAGAATTCTATAGTTATATCAGAAAGAAAAAAGTAGTTACTTCAACTGTTGGACCGTTAGTCGATGAAAATGGAGAATACACCAAAGACGAAGTACAAATGAGTAATGCCCTCAATACCTTCTTTGCATCAGTTTTTACAACAGAAGACCTCAGTGATATCCCTACTGCATCGCTGATACAAATTGATAATTTTTGATGTTCTAAGCTACATCACAATTACAGAGAGAGAAGTATTGAAATGTTTAGATAAACTCAATCGCCCGGACCTGATACAATCTCACCTAGAGTTCTAAAGGAAGCTAAGGATGAGCTCTCCAAACCACTGACATTGCTATTCAACAAATCCTTGCAGTCTGGAACTATGCCTGATCAGTGAAAACTTGCCAACGTAACACCGATATTAAAAAAGGCAGCAAATCCCTACCCAGTAACTATCGTCCAATTAGCTTGACCTCAGTTGTATGTAAAATGCTAGAAACATTCATAAGAGACAGACTTGTAAATCACTTAGAGGAAAATAACATGCATAAAGATACTCAACACGGCTTTCGTAACAAACATTCCTGCTTAACAAAACTCTTAGACTTCTTCCACGATATCCTCAACCTCTATGATGAGAGTAAAGCTGTAGATATTATATACCTTGATTTTCAAAAGGCCTTTGACAAAGTTCCCCACAAACGTTTACTGCTAAAACTAAAAGTGCATGGAATACAAGATGGTGTGTTGAAATGGATAGAAAATTGGCTCAGCAACAGAAAGCAAAGAGTAGTCATTAACGGTAAGGCATCTAAATGGACCAATGTAAGTAGCGGGGTATCCCAGGGATCGGTACTGGGACCAATTATCTTTCTAATTTACATCAACGACAGAGACGAGGGCCTCACCTGTACAATCTCAAAGTTTGCTGACGATACAAAAATTGCAAATAGCATACTGTCAAAAGAACAAGCTCACAATATGCAACATAATCTAGATAAGTTGTCATGATGGGCGCAAACTTGTCAAATGACTTTCAATGCAGATAAATGTAAAGTACTACATATCGGAAACCGAAATGAGAAAGCAGACTATTCGATGAATGGCACTCAGCTTAAGAGTGTAGACAGAGAAACCAATCTGGGAGTAACAATATCAAGTAACCTAAAATCGAGTCAACAATTTTCAGAAGTTGTTAAGAAGGCAAACAAAATAATTTGCTTTATAGGCACGTCATTATTGAGCATAAATCCAAAGAAGTTATCCTAACTCTTTACAATTCCTTAGTCCGCCCTCTGCTGGAATACTGCGTTCAATCCTGGTGCCCTTATTACCAAAAAGATATAGACAAGCTAGAATGAGTTCAATGTAGAGTTTCCAAAATGATACCTAACCTAAAGAACAAACCATACGAAGAGCGTCTTAAGGAATTAAATCTATTTCCTTTAACCCAGCGCAGATTAAGAGGCGACTTAATTCAAGTGTTCAAAATCATCAAAAGCATCGTCAGTATGAACTGTAGTAAGTACTTCACTATCGACCAATCTAATTACACGCGGGGAAACGGTTGCAAAATTATTACTAAAACTTTGAACTCGCACGAATCTAAGAATTTCTTCTTCAATCGAGTTGTCAACTTGTGGAATGAGCTTCCCCGAGACGTTATAGACTGCAGCACCGTTGATTCTTTTAAATTTCGCCAATATCTTGCCTCAAACCCGCGACTGACTGCGTTTGTAAATGAATAACTTTATTTTATTCCCCCCTCAGATTCATCCAGGATTATTGCGTATATACTGTATAACACGGACATTAGTTCCAGGGCAGTAGTTCTCTTCCCAATTTCCCCTTACCCACTCTAAACCACTGTTTGGACATTTGATCGTCAGTGTTTTAGAGGACAAGCAGCCTAGAGGGGTCACTAGACCTTTTGTTGTTTTATTGCCTTTGTACTCCTTAGTACACCACCGCGCTCGCACGCAATGCTGAACTGTTCACCCCTTCTCTTCCCCACCACTCTCCAACCACTTTCTCTTCACTCATCCGCCTTACAAACATGACTGCAATTTTCCCTAATCTTCCCTCACGACTACCTGAAACCGTCATTCAAACACCTGCACTCACCTCTAACCCTATGTCGCCAAACCCCATAACTTCACCCACCATCATTCACCAAACCACCACCTATACCATCAACTCAACCTCTCCACCTTTGCCATTATCAACCAAACCTCTCTCACCTTCTAAATCACAAAACCCTCCCAAAACCCCAATTTCACACGCTCCACAAACAAAGCAAAGCTTTTCCACCTCTTTTAAAACCATCTACTGTTACAGCCACAACTATCCGAGATCTGGCCACTGCATCACCACCACAGCGCGGCTTAAATCACCGCCCCCCTACACCTGCCCCACCAACCCCCTCCAGCCACACCTGTGGCCACCACCACCGCCGACCACGCCCTCACACCTACCCACGGCACTCACCTCGTTCACCCACCTGATTGACCTAGTAACATACCTCCTCCAAGCTCCTCCCATCTCTACCGGAGGGCACGGAAATTCCGGAAGGGCCTCTCACCATCCATGCAAACTAACAACCATAAGACTTGCCTTATTTTCACACTCGAGGACGAGTCTTCTATGGACGACGATGGTGAGATGACGGGCCTGGAAATACCTCAGTCATCCATATCACAGCTCCAGGGAAAACGCGCGGTTTCCGATACGCTTAATATACATATGGTAAGACATCCGCCACAATTTATTGGTATGTGCCCTCAGGCGCCAGGTAAGCAATGGCCGCCTAAACCTGGCCCGGACCTAGACTACGAGGAGGAAGATTTTATGCAAATGAGACATCAACCTCCTTCGTTCCTCTCCAGTTACCCTTTCGGTTCCATTCATCACTACCACCGCTAGGCGAGACAATGTTTATAATCTAGCTAAACAAGAGGACAAACAGACCACTCTATACAAGCCTCTAAATAGAGAGAGGCCTCCAATACTATAAATAATTTATCCTATGTACACCTGAGCTTTAAGCTATTTACTTTTATTATTAACCCTTTATTGGCGGCGCGCAACTTATGTCATGTGAAAGAAATTTCGACTAAGTGGCGGTTCACAACTTATGTCGTGTGCCATTTTCAGCAGGTAATGTTGCAGAGAGAGAGAGCTGAGTGGTGTGAGGAGCGTAGTAAGGCTATGACCGTCGCGCACCACCGCGGTGGGCCAACTGAAGTGAAAACCACCCTTCCATCCCCCCTTACACTCGCTACACAGGGAATTATGTAGGGAAAGTACCTAATTACATGGTTTTTGCACTCGTGTTGTGCGATCGTTGCAAGAAAACCAGTGGTCGTACAAGGATGGTTGGGGTGTCATTGGAAAGCTCTGTTTATGCCCTTTCAGGGAGAGATACTTGTTTTACGCTCTGGGTCTTATTTAGGCATGAAAATGATCACGTAAACAACCCTATTTAGGGTAAAAACACCCCGCTGGGTGGTACATATAAATTACCGCCTAGGCCGCTCGTAAGGTGTTAATAAATAAAACATGCCATTCCCTATATAAACATGTATGCATTGTAATTTTAATTCTTTAGACAACCACACAATAAATCAGAAACGATATTTCCCATGCCTCTCATGTTCCGGAAACACCCGACTTGTCACTCTCCGTAAAATCAAATACTACCTGGCCGAAAACAGGGTAAAGTTAGGCTAGTCGAGGCGCTGTGTCCCACGGGTAACCTGTGGGGGAGTATACGTGAACAACTCGGCCGGATAGCACCATCCGTAGAGGCTAGCCAAAATCCTCTTAGATTGTGCCCTTCAAGCAGCGACGGTGTCGGGACGAGAGAGTGTGTGTAGGCTGTACCGGAAGTGACCTACGCTAGTGCTACCTGTGCGAGGGTATTCCCAGGCCTCCCCCTTGGCAACCAGACCAAGACGGACCACGCACTCAGTTGCCCCACGTGTGTCAGATCTCTACAAGGCTACTCTCTACTATACTCCGACTCAAAATTAAGTGTTTCTTGTTTACTTATTGTGTTTTGTGATTATTGCAAAGGTTGTGTAGGATATTTTATGTGTTCAAGTTAACGTAAATACCCGAGACCTTTGATTCTCACGTTAGTCCTTTTGTTACTCGTGTCGAGAGTACATACAAACGCTATCCTGGGATTTATTTATATATATACTGCGTAATACATATTCATGTATTGCCACTAAGTTTACATATATATATCCATTCGGCCGATTACCCGCACACTACAAGTAAATATCGTAAACACCCCTGACAGATCTGATACTAAGTTAATAGGATTATCAGGGTGCTTAATTTGTGTATAAGTGTTGACAGAGAGTGTTATCTATCGTGTCTCTTAGTTAGACTTATTTTTATTTCAATGTCGAGGGCTTTATCTTTTCCATAAGACTAATATCTATTTGCTCAGTTCCCTGAACTACGATTATTAAATCTAACTGTATACGTTATTAGAGAATTAAAACCTCTCTCTTTATTTATAACTCAGTAGTTATTTGCCATTCAGCTGATATTCTTATTTTATTATTCTATTTAACTGAGAGGTTGTGACCTCAGTATTGTTGACCTTACCCCGTGTCACGTTCTACCACGCGTTAACCTTGACCTTCAGGTTATCAGCTATTCTTTGAGACTAACCGCTCTGTTAGCATTTATGCTATATTTATATATTCATCAAATGTTTATTGAACTGTGATTTATGAATTATTATTATAAACTGATTTATATATCAGCCATGATTTAAGAATATTATTATTCATTCTTTAAGTAGGTTTGAGAGCATTTCCATATAAATACGACTCAACCAAGTACCTATTTATCATCCATGCCAGTGCCCCGATATAAAGTGAAATAAAAACTTGTGAAACCCAGCCGTGTATTCTGTATCATTGGTAGAGATTGACATTTATAATTGCATATCTGGAGTCAGCTGTGTTCCTGCTGAGTGTTATAGTTCTTTAAAGCTTTCCTAGAGTGGAAAGAGAGAACTGTCTTACGCGGGCAAATATTATTGCTCGACATAACACATATATATATATATACAGTATATATATATATATATATATATATATATATATATATATATATATATATATATATATATATATTCTGTATATATATATATACCGGTATATATATATATATATATATATATATATATATATATATATATATATATATATAGATAGATATATATAGATATAGATTATCTTAGTATATTAAAAACAAATGTCCTAACTGCTGATCTTTTAAATGTGTAACTGGTAACTTACCTTAATTTTATTAAAAATATACCTATTGAGTACCGTATTATTAACAACCTCATTGATTCCATAATTAATGCATATACTATCCAGAACATTATACATTCTGAAATATAACACATTTTTATAATATATGTTTGATAATTATATAAAGTAGGTGTAGCTAGGGAGCCAGAGGGGTTTGACGGACATGGGCTGTTGTAAAAGGTTGTGGGTGTTTTTTGGTTTCTACTACCCTTATACAATAACATCTGACTGCACAACCTTGCGGATCAACTACTGGAGTGATGGAATCAATGTTTGTTCGAAGCCACGCATATGCACCAAAAAATTCAAACAAAAATTATGATATTTTCCTATCACAATGATTGGAGTTGTTGCTGAGTGACATTTGTTGTGTATATGTTTGTTTATATATTTATATGGTGGCATTTTTATATATATATATATATACTTCCAATTTGTAGTGTAATATATTTCCAAACTATAAAAATCGGTCACCCGAACTTCAGAAACGTGCTGCGCAAATGATCAATATTATGACAATTGGATAATTGTATACTCCACCATATTATTACTGTTATTTATGTCGTAATTTTCAATAAAACAAAGAAGTACATGCCTTAATAATATTTGTATCACCTAAATTGTTCACAATATAACTGAGGAACATATGACAGTGTTTGACACTATTTATATCACACAAAATTAAAAGTATTTTTGCGGAAAAGTAAACAATGTCTCCCCTGCTATGAATTCTCCATTGTCTGCTTAATGATAACAACTAAGTTCTGAATGTCATGACAAGGTTCAAATAGGCTGAGAGGAACACCAAATGGTGGGTACACTTCCACATCATATCAGCTTTCAGAAGTGGGTGTAGAATGGTGTAGAATCGACCACCGCTGAGGGCGATGTTCGTGTAAAAGTGCTAAAGTTTCAAAGGACCAAAACATATCCTAGTTCTCAGAATCAGACACATTGACCTCTTCTAGACACTTGTTGTGTGCGGAGCCTGTGCATTTGCAGCCGATGAAGCAAGGCACCTGTTTTTTTGCACATGAGCAGTTTCTGTTGCATCCTTTCAAACAGTTGCAGGAGATAGATCTTGAAAGCTGCTCTGGCCATAGTGAGGTTACACTCAAAACTGGAACGTAGTCTCCATTTATCAGCTCCCACCCATACTCAGTTGGGGGTGGCAAGTTTGGCTTTGGGATGTGAGCACTCTTGTCGATCATAGATGCGTACATTGCCCGCCTCAGATGTGGAACAAATTACCCTTCGGTCGGGGGTAGCATTTTCAGTAGTGTGGATTTGTTATTGAGAAATTTGTTGGCTCGTACTTCACTCAATGTACAACCTTGCATGGCATACTTCTTGGAATAAACAGTGATTGTCAGATCTCTTGCTTGACTACAGATTTCATCTGCCCTCTCTCTGTGATCTTCATCTTCCGCAAATTCGCCTAGGGACCCAGTGGGACATTCCCGACTTGAAATGAACCAAGCCTTCTTACTTGTGAAGTACGGAAAGCTGGTTGTATCCCTGCCACTGAGACTGTGAATCATCGGTAATGCCTTGCACTGGTTGACTCCAAGGACTTTTGCGAGACTGTGCACTGGTAGGTATTCTTTTGGAGAGACTCATACCCAGAACTCAGGTAGGTCCTGAAGATGTGTAGCGGCATAGTAGATACACAGGACAATCACATCAGTGTCATTGGCATGCGCTAAAACCCTGTTTACTCCTTCTGTACGAACACTATGCACAATGTGTAATATCAGCCTGGTATCGGCCTCCTCCTGAGTAGATTCCAACTCTGGCACTGGTACTTGTGATTGAGCTGAGATTACGACCGACTTTGTCTCCTCATCAAATCCCCCACCGAGGTAGAGCTGAAGTGACCCTAGTGTCAAGTGGGTACTGTCGGATTCGCTCCATTTTTTTGCAAATATAGCTCAGGAGGCGGGCCTTGTTGTCTGGGTTCTTGAAGAACTCGGTTGGTTCTGGAGCTGTAAAGTGATCAGCTACTGTGAATGTTTTTGATGGTTTTCCTGTTCTGTGACTTCGTGTTTGTAGCTTCAGACTATGCGACTTGTAACGATCACAACAGAAGTGAATGCTTGCTGTGCCAGGTGGTACATTATTTACCATGCCGACTAGATAACGGTCAGCAATGTCCTCGAACTTGGTGTCTTTCTTAAATGGCTGGCAATGGATCATATACATGGCATCAACAAAGACAGCAGTGTTTGATCCATTCTGAGGGAAGGAAGTTTATCTGTTCATAAGAACATGGTGTTCTGTTGCACACCATAAACATGGTGTTGCACACCATAAACATAATAAACATGATAACCCGACATCATATAAATTGGAACTGCACATTTTCGAAAATTCACGCATTTTTGGGTACCCTATTGAAAGGCCTACTATTCAGGTCCAGCAGTTCATTTGCAAGGTTGTGCACCTGGATGATGTTCCTGAAGGTCTCCCCTTTCCAAAAATACCCCACAACCTTTTACAACACGCCGTGTCAGTTTTCGTCAAAAAATGGCCTTTGGCTCCCTAGCTAGTGTGCAAATTTCCCCCCACAAAAAAAAAAATCTGCGACCTAGAATTCTGCATGTAGTATTGAATCTCTTAGGTAAAATCGGAATGCATACAATATATACAGTATGTATATGCTAAATGTTTTTAGACTCACAGCCGGACTTGAACCACCAACAGTCAGAACAAGTGCCCATACTTTAATCCACGATACCATAGCATGATAGAGGATACTTGTGTGTAGTGGATTAAAGCATAGACACTCGTCCTGACTGTTGGTGGTTCATGTCCGCCTGGGAGTATATATATTGTCACAGGTCCGTGACTGAGATTATATACTTATAGGTAGATAGGTAGATTTATCCAGCGCGGGAAAATCGGGGACGAGGGAAAACAGCTGTCGAGAAAGAAAGAGTGAGGGGTGAGGGGTGAGGGGTGCGCGGGCATAGGCCTGTGTACAGCTAGACGCTCGGCGGTGACCGTCACAGCGCACATGTGTGCGTGTGTGCATTCTTGCTTATAGGCTTGGGTACCGCTAGGCGCCTCGCGTGCGTGTGTGTGCGTTCATGTTTGTAGGCGTGGTCATAGGGAGTGTCCAGGCTTTTCATTGGCACCTATTTCAAAATGCGTTTGTGGGAGGGGAACCGACGGTATAAAGAGGGCAGAAGAGCCCAGGACAGGTCTTCTTCTCCTGCCCGACCCCAACGAGACAGTCTATTTTGTTGTGCCCGCGATGAATGGGTCGGCAGGGACGCGAGGACATCTCGTGTCCTAAATTCTACCATAATCAGGGGAGTCCAATTCAGTTAGACAAGTGTCAACGTATGTCTGAATTCAGCAGGATGTGTGGTGGTGTGCGTGTGTGTGTCGGCCAGTCACCAGGACTGTGCCAGTCCGCACACATGGCCAAGGTTGTGATGCCGACCGAATTAGCTTAATGCTATGGCCGAGAATGGCAGGTGTAAGCATGACCCCAAAGAGGGCTTGCTAAAGGCTGGGGATACTTAGAGCGACATAGTTCCCCTGCGGCGATATCTCACTGTTTAGCTATGCGCGTGACCAGGGGTGTGTGTGGTGTGTGTCGGTGGGTGACGCCGTAGCTTTTGACCCCACAAAGGGCAATGCTACCGCTAAGAGATCGCTGTGACTCCTTAAGGCTTGACATACTGCTTTTCTGTGACTAGACGCGATTCTCATATACTAGTGAGTCACGTGGGTGTGTGGTCAGTGACGCCATAGCATCTTTCCCCACAGAGGTTAATGCTACCGCTGTAGCCATTGTTGATTCCGAAGCGATCAATGCTACCGTTAGGAGATGCTGCACTCTCATAAGGCTTGACATACTGCTTTTATGAGACTCTTTAATTAGGCAACTCTCATAGTCTAGCGAGTCACGTGACTGAGGTGAGGAGGTGAGAGTGGAGAGAGAGAGAGTGATGAGTGTGATTGACGGGTGTGAGTGTGGGAAAATCTCGTGCCTATTCGATCATGCGGTCATTTGCTGCGATAGGCAACGTTATCAGTATCACAGTAGACTAAAGGGTTGGTTGATGTGAGATTTCGTATGACTAGCAGTATCAGTATAATGATTTGGGGTAATCTTAGGGGTAGTTATAATACTGGGTAGTTATATGTAGGTAAGTGGGTTAGATTGAGTGGCTGAGTGTGTGAATGAAATTGTCCATTTTCTAATACAATTTCAGTGTCGCTATTCAATAAAACCAATTTTAGTAAGAAAGTTTGTTCTTTAATTCTTGCTAACTTTAAGAATACAATTATTACAATACATATCAATGCATTGAAATACCGTACTCTATTATCATGTAAACTGGGAACTGCAATTTTCTTTTCAAATATAATACTGCATCGAGTCAGTATAGATATTAATGTATAGCGTGTTCTGGGACTTTAGTTTGTCTTAATTTCACAAGGAATATCTTACTATTTTGACGACTTTGTCACACAATCAACATATGGGTTTATTTCCTTTACAACTAGGCAAGTGTTACAGAACACCTATTAGTCATAAGAACATAGAACATAACATAAGAAAATGGGAGTCTGCAGAAAGCCGATTGGCCTAAGCAAGGCAGATCACTGTCCCAAACAACCCCAATTATAGGCTCAACACTCTAATACCCTGAGGATCATCTTACCAAAACGGTTAGAGATTAACGCAGGATTACGGGGGTCTGCAGAGCGCTGATTGGCCCAACCCGGCTGATCCCCCTTCACACCCAACCCTTCTCGTTCATATGCTTATCCAATTTTATCTTAAAGCTCCCTACAGTTTTTGATCCCACTATAGCACTTGGTAGTCCATTCCACCCATCCACAACTCTGTTACCAAACCAATATTTGCCTATATCTTTTCTGAAACTAAATTTATCTAATTTGAAACCATTGGTACGAGTTCTTTCGCTATCACTGAGCTTTAGTACATTTGTCATGTCCCCTTTGTTAATCTCACTAACCCACTTGAACACCTCTATCATATCTCCTCTAACTCTGCATCTCTCTAACGAATGTAAACCTAATTTCTTCAACCTTTCTTCATACGGAAGCTTTCTAATATTATGGATCATTTTTGTCATTCTACGCTGTACTCTCTCCAATGAATTTATGTCCATTCTGTAATAAGGACACCAAAATTGGACAGCATAATCCATATGGGGTCTCACTAATGACAAGTAAAGTTTTAAGATAACATCAGCAGTTCTGTTACTCACACTCCTAGAGATGAACCCGAGAATCCTGTTTGCCTTATTACGATCGCTTATACACTGTTTTCTAGGCTTCAAATCGTTGCTAACAAACACACCTAGATCTTTCTCGCAGTCTGAATTTTCTAATTCTAAATTAGCTAGTTTATATTTAACATTTGTTTGCATCTTCCCTATCTTTAATACCTTGCATTTGTCAATGTTAAACTTCATCTGCCAATTTACTGACCATTCATGTAAAGTATCTAGATCCCTTTGGAGGCACTCTATATCGCTATCTGAATCAATTGATCTCCCCATTTTAGTATCGTCTGCGAATTTACTTATCTTACTAGTTATACCTAAATCTAGGTCATTTATGTATATAAGAAACAACAGGGGACCTAATACCGATCCCTGGGGGGCACCACTTTTGACTGCTCCCCACTCTGACTTGGTGCCATTTATGCTGACTCTCTGTTTCCTACCAATTAGCCATGACCTAATCCATCCCAACAACGACCCTCCTATTCCATGTGCCTCAACCTTTCTCATCAATCTCTCATGAGGGACTTTGTCGAAAGCTTTACTGAAATCTAAATATATAATATCATATGACTGGTCACTATCTACTGCTTCATATACCTCTGAGAAAAAGCTAAGCAAATTAGTAAGGCAAGAACGTCCCTGAGTGAATCCATGCTGAGAAGAATTTATTAAGTTAAATTTTTCTAAGTGGCTTCTAATTTTCCTAGCAATTAAAATGTAAAACTTGCAAACTAAACAAACCAAAATTGGGACAAGGACAATATAAAGTCAAATTAAATTATCAAAATCGCTATGTGGAAACAACGCTTACTAAAATGAAAATTATTAAATAAAAGAACACAATCCACCACATAGGGTGTACATTACTACATGAGCAAGTTAATCTGTTTCCCAAGCAAACTAATTGCACATATAACAACGCACTATCGTCACGTTAAAGGAAGTAGTCAAGTTTGGGAAGTCCGGGACGTTCTGGCAAATTTTACTAAACTCTGCATGAATAAAGAAACTACATGTTAAATGTCAAAATATTATTTAAAATCAAATTTACAACATGACAAGACATTAACAATAGTACAAAATACAAATATTGATAAGATATCTATACTATTACAAAATAATATATAAAATACAGTACAGCACTCACTAACGATAGTGCTATCGGGTAGGTACCTGTAAGCATAGCATGCCTCAAGTGACCCCTGTCAATAACTACCCTACAAATAACCTACATTTATAGCACAAATAAACTAAGGAAATCGCAAAAGTAAGCAATTGATACTATCGACAATGAATACATATAATAAAAAGACAAATAATTGCAAAATATGAAGTAACAACAGATTTAAACAAAGAGTACTCTTTTAACAAGAACAATCAATTTAAAAAATCATCAATATTAATATTAATAATAGAAAAAGAAAAAGATAAACAATAAATACAGACAAAAAACAATAAATACAGACAAAAAGTAAGCAGAGGTTATACAAGAAACTTCAAGTTAAAAATGCTTGATTAAAATTATTGATGTCAAATTTTAGAATACAGTCACAATAATTGACCCTAAAAAGATTAAATTTATGGAACAATTTACTTGCCTCAAAACCTCGGTCCACTAAGAGTCTGTATAGTAACCTAGCTCTAGCCCAAAAGTCATCTACTTTAGTGCAGATTTTACAAAATCTTATTAATTGGGAATAAAAACAATTATAAGTTATTTTACTATCGATATTACTACAAGGGAAAGGAAAGTTTATTACGTTAAAATTAAAATCATCAACATTTGTGATATACTTTAAGTATGCACTGTTCATTAACAATCTCTATATTTATATCAAGAAAATGTTCAACTTTATAATTTACGTTACATTGTGTGAGGGGAATAGAATTAGGGTAAATAAGTTTAGCAACTTGATTAAAATTTAACAAATTGCAAACGAGAACATCATCAATATATCTACTATTATTACTTAACAATTTAGCAAGTGCTAATTTTTCTGGGATTTTATTTTTCTTGCTACTGTCAACTAAGTCTTTTATATATTTAAATTCTAAAGCAAGCAAGACTAAGTCTGCGATTAAAGGGCTAGCATTTCCACCCATAGGAATTCCTAATATTTGTTTGAAAATGTACGGCCCGAATCTAACATAAGTATTGAAAAGGAGGAATTTAAGGGCATCTTTAAGTTTAGTTCTATCAAAATATACAGAACTAGTGGGAGTGGAGCTAAGTGATGCATTATTAAAATATGTATAAACATTTATTAAATAATTACCATTCCTAACGAACCTGTCAAAGTGCAAATCTATAATAAAGCAAAGCTCTGAATATACTAAATCTAAAGGCAAATTGGTATACAAAGTTGAAAAGTCGAAGCTATGTGCCGAGGTAACTTTCGGCATGGTATTTATTTTATCAATAACTTCTAACGAATCATAGAATAATAGACTCTAGCAACTTTCCTATGATTGATGTGAGACTAATGGGACGGTAATTGGATGCTATCGATTTATCACCATTTTTGAAGATCGGAACTACATTTGCAAGCTTCCAAGCTTCTGGAACTAAACCTGTTTCTAATGACTTGTTAAATAAAAATGCTAATGGGCTACTTAACTCATCTCTGCATTCTTTTAATACTCTAGCATATACCTCGTCAGGACCAGGCGATTTTTGAGGTTTCAGTCTGTCAATTTCCTTAAGCACATCATTTCTACTTATACTAACTGTACTTAAGGGGAGGTTTTTAGTTGATTCCCTAGACTTCCATCAAGCTTAATATTACTCCCCCTAGACCCCCTTTCAAGATAAATTTGTACATTTTTCGGTAGAAAAATGTCCCGGCCGTAGGCCGGTTCCCCTTAAATTACAGGCTCGCTATCGCTCGCCAGGAAAATATCGACACCTAAATGGCACGAATGGTCTTAAAATTGACTTAAATGGGGCGAGGGTTCTTAAAATCGTCAAACTAATGGGGGAAACATCTTAAAATCTCAAAAGCAACGGGGCTAAACATGAGGGAGAAAAGGATCCAGAAAAAAATCCTCCAGGTGGAAATCTCCCCTTAACATATTTTCTATACTATCACTATATACCATATTGACTTCTGGAATTTGTGCCAAATTTTCATTAGTGAAAACGGAAAGAAACTGACTATTTAATGTACTGCACATTTCTAAATCATTTTCTGTTATTTCTCCTATTGAAGTTTTTAGGGGGCCTATTACATCTCTAACTTTAGATTTATATAGTTGGTAAAAAGCTTTAGGGTTATTTTTTGAGTCACTGGCTATCCTTATTTCATTATTTCTTTTTGCTTTCCTGATTTCCTTTTTGACCTGTCTTGATAGAGTCTGATAGTATATATATATATATAGATGATTTTCGCCTTTCTTTATTTTTCTATATATTCCTTTCTTTTTTCCTATAAGATCTATTAGCTTATTAGGGATCCATTTTGGTTGGTTCTGCGTGATCTAAATCTTCTTTTAGGGATATATTTATTTTGAGCATTGTGGAGTGAAGCAATAAACTGGTTATATCATATGTAGGTGGCAAGTTTAACTCTGGCATATCCTGACTTAATTGCTTAACAATAGGGTCCACCCTTAAGTCTCTTCTTAGCCCACCATAATCGGCTTTTCTGAAATCTGGGATAAGTGTCGTATTCTCTTTAGCATTCCCTGCCCATTGTATATTAAAATAAATAGATTTATGATCGCTATTTCCTAGGTGGTCACCAATCTCTACATTATTTATCATATGTTCATTGTTACTGAAAACTAAATCAAGAATATTAATACCTCTAGTCGGCGTATCTATGAATTGAAATAAAACACTATCTTGTACAACCTCAATAAACTCTACTGAATCGGAGTCGCCTATTTGGTGCTGCCAATCAATGTTCGGAAAATTAAAATCCCCCATAATGCACACATTGCTAAACCTTGATGCTATTTTAATTTCCTCCCATAACGATGTTCCGCCATTTCTACTCATATTAGGCGGTCTATATATAACTCCAATAGCTATGGTCTCACTACCTTCGTTAACCTCTACCCAAACACTTTCATAGTCTAATACCTGATTTAATACAGCTTTTTAATGTACTCCTGACAAACACTGCTATACCCCCGCCCCTCCTACTTGTTCGGTCATATTTAAACAAACTATATCCTGGAATATCAAATTCTGCTAAAAAATGCCTAGATTCTGTATTAATTCACGTTTCAGTTAGCGCTATTATGTGTATATTTTCTGTGCCAACGAGTGCTCTAAGTTCGTTAATTGTGTTACATAAACTCCTACAATTTGTATAATATACCCTCAACCTATTACTTTTATTTGCAACTAATTTTCTATTGTGTTTAGCTAACTTATTATTTCCTGTTGAACTACTAGCTCTAGACGGAAATTCTACTCTATCAGTATTCTCATCTTTACTATCAGTTACATGTGTAGTGTTATCGATACTACTATTACACATCACTATATCCGCACTATCTTGACTGATTATTTATATTTTACTCACTGGTTTGTCACATGAAGTACCTGCTCCATATGGAGACAGTATTTTACTTACACACCCAGTTTTTTTTAACGAAACCCCGCAACAATCTTGTCCAGTGAGCTGGCTAAGGTCGAAACTCCTAGTCGAGAAAGATGTACTCCATCCTGGGCATACAGTTCATCCTTACCATAGAAGTGGGTCCAGTTATCTAGGAATGGTATTGACTTTGCCTTGCGATACTTCTCCAGCCGGCTATTTACACCAATAGCCCTGGAGGACCATTCCTTCCGTACCCCTCTTCTTGGCAGGATACTGTGTACCACAGGAAATCCACCCTTCTCCTTGATCCTCTCCAGCATTTCCTGGTAATTGGTCAGCAACTCCTCAGTCCTGCATCTCCATATGTCATTGGACCCCGCGTTGATGAAGATGATGGGGTCCTCCCCACCAACTTCTAGGACACCATCCATCTTCTCTGCCACCCTCCCGACTCCGGCTCTAGGTAGGCAGACAACTTTACTAACATGAGTGTTAGTAGCCCCGTCAAGGTACCTAACCATTGAATCACCGACAATGAACTTATCTTTTTTCCGTTGTCGCCGTGTAGCAGGAGTTGTAGCAGCAGTTGTTGCAGCAACAGCAGCAGACTCCCCCCCCCCCTCCCCTCTCACTGCCTCGATGATCGCCACTTCCTCGCCATCACTCTCATCAGCCAAGGTGCTGAAGTTGTTGTGGGTCTTGAGTGGCTGCCTTTTCAGCTTGCAGGCCGTTGCACTTGTAGACACCACTTTCCAGGGGGCTTCACGATCCCTGCACGTCATCAGACGTGCATTAATATACAGACCTCCAGCTCAATCAGTGCAAACTAACTGAGAAATTTACGAACAAATTGCAGATGTAAGTAACTCACAAGATACCGTAATTTTTGGCGACTTTAATTTACCTGTGACCAAGTGGGGCGATACTCTTACTTCACACTCCGGACATGACTTGTATACGAACTTGCAAGAGAGTTCGCTTTATCAATTTGTTCGAACGCCAACCCGTGGTAATAACGTTCTTGACATTGTACTTGCAACAAAAGAAGAATTAATAGAGAATTTGAATGTTGGTGATGAATTCAGTAACAGCGACCATCGTACGATAACTTTCACTTTAAAGTTTACTAGTAACAAACCAAATAGTAGCATCGAAAAAGTCCCTAATTTCAAGAAAGCAAACTTCCATAAACTTAGAGCTATGTTTAAAGAAACTGACTGGAGCTTTTTAATTCACAATAACGACATAAATACATCTTGGAAGTTATTCGAAGCCACTTACCTAAATGCAGTGCAAGACTGCATACCATCGAAAATACGGCGTCCAGGCCATAATAATAAGCCCAAATGGTGGAATAAAGATATTTCAAACTGCCTGCTTGCTAAAAAATTTGCTAATGATAGATTAAAATCCTCACAAAATGACGAAGAACGGCTGAAATTTGTAGAGCTACGACGCAAAGCCAAAAAGTTAATTAAGCAAAGTAAAAAGACCTTAGAGTTACATATTGCGAATCAAAGTAAAACAAACCCAAAAGAATTCTATAGTTATATCAGAAAGAAAAAAGTAGTTACTTCAACTGTTGGACCGTTAGTCGATGAAAATGGAGAATACACCAAAGACGAAGTACAAATGAGTAATGCCCTCAATACCTTCTTTGCATCAGTTTTTACAACAGAAGACCTCAGTGATATCCCTACACCATCGCCGATTCAGATTGATAATTCAGATGTTCTAAGCAATATCACCGTTACAGAGAGAGAAGTATTGAATTGTTTAGATAAACTCAAGGTAAATAAAACGCCTGGACCTGATACAATCTCGCCTAGAGTTCTAAAGGAAGCTAAGGATGAGCTCTCCAAACCACTGACATTACTATTCAATAAATCCTTGCAGTCTGGAACTATGCCCGATCAGTGGAAGCTAGCCAACGTAACACCGATATTCAAAAAAGGCAGCAAATCCCTACCCAGTAACTATCGTCCAATTAGCTTAACCTCAGTTGTATGTAAAATGCTAGAAACGGTCATAAGAGACAGACTCGTAAATCACTTAGAGGAAAATAACATACTTAAAGATACTCAACACGGCTTTCGTAAAAAACGTTCCTGTTTAACAAACCTCTTAGACTTCTTCCACGATATCCTCAACCTCTACGATGAGAGTAAAGCTGTAGATATTATATACCTTGATTTTCAAAAGGCCTTTGACAAAGTTCCCCACAAATGTTTACTGCTAAAACTAAAAGCGCATGGAATACAAGACGGTGTGTTGAAATGGATAGAAAATTGGCTCAGCGACAGAAAGCAAAGAGTAGTCATAAACGGTAAGGCATCTAAATGGACCAATGTAAGTAGCGGGGTACCCCAGGGATCGGTACTAGGACCAATTCTCTTTCTAATATACATCAACGACATAGATGAGGGTCTCACCTGTACAATCTCAAAATTTGCTGACGATACAAAAATTGCAAATAGCGTACTCTCAAAAGAACAAGTTGACGATATGCAACACAATCTAGATAAATTGTCATGTTGGGCCCAAATTTGGCAAATTAGTTTCAATGCGGATAAATGTAAAGTACTACATATTGGATACCTAAATGAGAAAGCAAACTATTCGATGAATGGCACTCAGCTTAAGAATGTAAACAGAGAAACCGATCTGGGTGTAACAATATCGAGTAACCTAAAACCGAGTCAACAATGTTCAGAAGTTGTTAAGAAGGCAAACAAAATATTTGGCTTTATAGGCAGATCATTTGAGCATAAATCCAAAGAAGTTATCCTAACCCTTTACAATTCCTTAGTCCGCCCTCTTCTGGAATACTGCGTTCAATCCTGGTGCCCTTATTACCAAAAAGATATCAACAAGCTAGAACGAGTTCAACGTAGAGTTACCAAAATGATACCTAGCCTAAAGAACAAACCATACGAAGAGCGTCTTAGAGAATTAAATCTATTTCCTTTAACCCAGCGCAGATTAAGAGGGGACTTAATTTGAGTGTTCAAAATCATCAAAGGCATCGACAATATGAACTGTAGTAAGTACTTCACTATCGACCAATCTAATTACACGCGGGGAAACGGTTGCAAAATTATTGGTAAATCTTTTAACTCACACGAATCTAAGAATTTCTTCTTCAATCGAGTTGTCAACTTGTGGAATGGGCTTCCCCGAAACGTTATAGACTGCATCACCGTTCATTCATTTAAATTCCGCCTAGACAAATATCTCGCATCAAACCCGCGACTGACTGCGTTTGTAAATGAATAACTTTATTTTATCCCCCCCTCAGTTACTAACCCATCTGTCCCCTACTAACTTCCTAATCCTGCCACGGACATTAGTTCCAGGGCAGTAATTCCCTTTCCAATGTTCCCTTACCCACTCTAAACCACTGTTTGGACACTTGATCCTCAGTGTTTTGGAGGACAAGCAACCTAGAAGGGCCACTAGATCTATTGTTGCTTGATTTCCTTTGTACTCCTTTGTGTCCTATTACAATTAAAAAAAAAAAAAAAAAAAAAAAAATGGCGACCGTGAGACAGGACCAGTTTCTGATTTAGATGGGCGGGATAATGAAGGATATATTGTATAATTGTGTCCATACAAAGTAGCCTCACGCGGGAAATTTTCTTTTTTTCTTTCCCTTCGTGGTCAAGTCACATCCGGGGAGCGGCGGGTGTACCTCCCTGTGTAAACAAGTGAATTCCTTTTCCCATCGCTCGCGCGTCCCTCATTGTTTCATAATATTTAGTTCTACAATTCACTATTGAGAAGTAGTTGTGTCCCAGAATATTTTTGTTTTCGCTTGTCTATAATTGATCACTGTTGATTTTTTTTTTGTGATTGTCGCTAGTGATTTTATGCCATGTGATTTTGTTTCCTTAAATTTCGTTCATCATACGCAAGTGCTGTGATCGATCGTTTAAGGAGAAGAGGGAATAGTTGCAATCCGACCGAGTCGTTTTTCCTTTACAGTCCGGCATCACAAATCTTAGGCAGTTTCAGTTATATGGGTCAGTTGTGTTTCAGGCGATATTTTTGTTTTGTGATTGTTTTTTTCCTCTTTTAATTAAAAATCTGTTGTTCCTTGTCAAGCTTTCCTTATTCCCTCCTTCAGTTAACCTGTTCCTGAAGTAACGTAACCAAGCTATCATAAACTGTACTTTGTTGTTCGTCATTCGTCACCAAGTAGGCTGGGATGATAGGGCTTGTTGGTTCTTTGTTCTTTTAGGTGCTATTTGATGAGGCTAATAGGATAGGGCTTGCTGCTCTTAGTTCCTTTCACTTTTCGAGGGTACAATGGCATCAATTAGGGAGTTACATGCATATGCATTTGGATTTTACTTCCCAAGGGAAGTTTTGAAAGGCTATCTGAGTCAATGAGGGGAGGATGAGGTCAAGGACAAGAGGGAGAGGGAGGGACGAGCACTGGATAGGATTAATACTAAATAAGTGAGGGATTGCGTAGCAGCCAGGGTTGGGATAGAAAGGGAAGACCATATAGGAAAGTTAGAGGAGACAGAGAGAGAGTGTCAGAGGAGGCTCGATCCTGCTTAAACTTGGGAAAAGTGTCGGGGTAGTGTTGAGAGGTAGGCCTGCGCGGCTTAGGCTCGCGGAGAGTCTGGGTGCTGCCGTGAATAGCAACAAGGCATATTGCTAGCCAGAATCAGGTGAAAAATCGGAAAGGCCATCGTTGAATGAGGTCTGGGGCGTAAGTCGGGTTAAATAGTGGGGAGACTGATGATACAGGGGGTCAACAAATAAGTAGCGTGATATGGAAAACGGGAGGGGAGGGGATGAAATTTTGTTTGTTCGCTTTTATTCTGCCGCTTCCAAAATTTGTGACTACAGGTACTGAGTCAGCCAGACGTGCGTTGGGAGATTGGAAACCCCACTGCAGGAATCCTGGCCCTCAAGAAGCTATGTCCAAGGATCCCCCATCAAGTCAAAGAAAATTTTACCCAGCTGCCCTAGAGTTAAGCCGTTTTTTTTTTTCACACTGTTCAACTACTCAAAATTTCCCATTTTAAACCGTGTCTCACAACATGTCTTTTTACATAACATTAGCTAAGCTTAACTGTGCGTTCATTTTAAATGAGTGGGCAAAGCCACTAGCTTTCACTGTAAAAATAAGCGGGTTAACCACCAGGATTATGTCGCTGGCCGTGAATGAGACCTCAGGAGTTTTCCCCTTTCAGTAGAAATTTTAACGTAAATGTAGAGGGTTGTTTCTACTCAAGGGTGATCATTTAATGCACCAGCGACAGGTTAGACTCACACTACAGTATTGAAGACACTTTGAACGACACCCGAGTGATTTTAGCAGAGCAAAATCAATGTTAGTAGGGGGGAATGTCACAGGTTATGTACTTATAGGTAGATAGGGAGATTTATCCAGCACGGGAAAATTGGGAGGCGGGAAAACAGCTGTAGAGAAAGAAAGAGTGAGGGGTGAGGGGTAAGGGGTGCGTGGGCATAGGCCTGAGGCGCGTTTTTGCGAGTTTTTCGGCTTAAGCCCGGCTTCCCCTTTTGGCTTAAGCAAGAGCAGCCGCGCAAAAATGGTTTGGCTCGACTTTGACCACAAGTCACGTGACATAAACACAAACACTGAAAATGGCGGAACAACAAGACGACCAAGTGGGGTCTGGTGCCGTTGTAAAGGCTTTTCCCTCAATTGTTCGGGGAGATCACCTATTCAACGGCCCCCTCATATTTGTTATTGATTAAGCTTTTGATTATTTACTGATATTTCAACTTCTTTTGTCTTTTTGTCCACATTTTTGTCTATTTCCTGCTTTATTGTTCTCTGAATAGTATGTCGGCTATTACATTATTTGTGTAAGGCCTATCAAATTGTTTTCTATAGGCCTAGGCTATAGGCTATATAGGCTATAGTCCGTACATTATACTGTAGGTTGGGCAGAAATCGTAAACTCCAACCTCTCATAACTCAAAAAGGACTACAGTAATCGAGCTAATATTTCTACCAACTAGGCAGACTTGGCTAGGGAATATGTGTATGACGACTCATTTTGAGTTACAGAGGTTAGAGGTTACGATTTCTGCCCAACCTAGAATGAACGGACTATAATTTATAGTGTTTGTATATCTTGGTAACGTTCACAATATAGTACAAAATTACCCAGTGTTATGACAATACCCCGGCATCAATAACACGATTTGGGAACTAGAAGGATGTTCTTTACACACACAGATTTTTTTTTTCCCAGATCGGCCTGGATGATTCTGCGAATAGCCTACCGTGTTTCCTGTAATAGTGCATGTCAAGCTAACTATAGTATAATAGAATATCATTATATAATATAATATAATATATATTACATTACTTATGTATTCATAAGATACACTCGAACTAGTCTCTATGGTATTTACCCAATACAAAACAATGAAAAAAAAAAACATCACAACAGATATTGTTTACAAACAATTCCCGCTTAAGCCAAGGTCCCAAAGTCAAGCGGCCTTTCAGGGCGGATTGAGAAAAGTCGATCCTGCTTAAGCGCGGCTCGAGTTTGGCTTAAGTTTTGTCCTCGCAAAAAAGAATTTCGCTCTTGGCTTAAGTCTGGCTTAAGCCAAAACGCTCGCAAATCCGCGCCTCAGGTCAACCCACGCGCAGCTCAGTGACGTCACACTGTTGTACCAAATGAAAGAAAGAGAGAATACGCTCGCCGCTCTGCCTAGCTCCGCCCCCTAACAGCTGCGAGACGTTGTAAAGGCTTATCCCTCACACAGTCCACACAATATCTGGACTGTGATCCCTCAATACCTTCACCTTCCCGCCTATACACTGTCACAAGCTTATAATACTTTGTATATTTGTTTACTTGGTCCAATCATTTTCATATCAAATGTAGGCTATTACTATATTACTATTATAATATTATAATATTATATTTAGCATATACAAAATAGGATAACTATTTTCATGTTTAATTTATAGGTATTGGTTATTGTTCTAATTTCTTCTTACAACTAGGTTGCACAAAGCGGGATAAGGATTTCACAAAATTCGGTACACACTTATTTTATTAATAGACATGTGTCTATTAAAGTTAAATTATGAAGATTTGGACTTAGAGCACTGACAAGACCTGCGTCCAGTATCATCGTAAGGTTCCGTAAGGTTATTATGAAGAACATTGGACAGGTTACAACACAATAATAACATAATAACATAATAGAAGTGAGTACAAAAAGCCTGTTGGCCCATACAAGCCAGATCCCTCTCACACCTAACTCATCTCGTACTTATGCCTTTCTAGTTTGATGTTGAAGCTCTCAAAATTAGCCATATAAATATATCTCAAATTTAGCCTTATAAATACATATCAAAATTAGCCTTATACATACAGTACATGGTCAGTAAATTGGTAGATAAATTTTAATATTAACAAATGCAAGCTATTAAGGATAGGGAAGATTAATGCAAATGCAAAATATAAACTAGCTAATATGAAATTATAAAACTCAGAATGAGAGAAAAAGCTATGTGTGTTTGTTGGCAATAAGAACATAAGAACATAAGAAAATGGGAGTCTGCAAAAAGACGATCGGCCCACACAAGGCAGATCCCTGTCACACCCAACCCCAATTACATAACAACATAAGGTCATAAGATCTCGGGAAACTGCATATGGCCATGCGGCTCACATGAAGCAGCTCCCATTCACACCAAGCCCATATCACCCATATGGGAATCCAACTTATGCTTAAAGCTTTCAACTGTTTCTGAGCTAATTACTGTTCTGGGCAGTGCATTCCACATGTTAACAACTCTATTTCCAACAGAGTTGTTAACATGTGAAATGCAACAACTCTATTTCCAGGGCGGGTGCCCAACCCCGAAAGGGGTTGAAATAGGGGAGCTATCCCCCCGCCAAAGGCGGCTTTCTAGGGCCTTTCCTAGCTGATGCTGAGGATTGGTTCTAGTCATGTGGTGTCTGGTCTATCAGAGTGAGAACTGAGCGATCACTGCCATACCCATAGCTTACTCTGACTGTTCCTTTTACTTATATATTTTCTAGATCTCAAGTGACGGCGTCTCATCCGTGGATTGACCTCCCAATCCACCAAGATTGGAAGCCAAAGCGTCACATTTTTCCTTTGCCCCTCAACTTTCTCTTCATAATTGCTGAGGGGCACAGGGTCCTGGGTGGGATTTTGGTTTCCCGGGCGTTTCCGCACCCTCCTCAGCTCCCCGCCATGGAGTGGCTTCAGTCACCCAGGCTTTATTGTGGTCGGCAGGGTTCTGTGGGGGCGCTCGGTTATGGCCTTGGCCTTGCTCGGGGCCTTGGGGCTGTTCGGCCAGGCAGCTTGGGGAACAACAACAACAACAACAACTCTATTTCCAAACCAGTGTTTTCCTATATCTTTCCTAAATCTAAACTTATCTAACTTGAAACCATTTGAGCGCCGTTCTTTAGCTTTAATACCTCATCTATATCGCCCTTATTTAAACCTTTTATCCATTTAAATACCTCTATCATGTCTCCCCTACATCTTCGTCTCTCTAGTGAGTGCAGGCCTAAGACTTTCAACCTCTCCTCATACGATAAATTTCTAATATTATGTATCTTTTTGGTCATTCTTCTTTGGACTGCCTCTAAAGGGTCGATATCCATTCTATAATAAGGGCACCAAAATTGAACAGCATAGTCTAAATGGGGTCTTACTAGAGCTAAGTGTAGTTTTAAGAAAACTTCAGCAGTCCTGTTGCTAACACTCCTAGATATGAATCCTAGAATTCTATTTGCCCTATTCCTAACACTTATACACTGTTTTCTGGGTTTCAGATCATTACTAATGAGCACCCCCAGATCCTTCTCACACTCTGAGTTATCCAATTCTACATTGTCTAGTTTGTATTTAGCATCTAAATTACGATTTCCAATCCTTAATACCTTAAATTTGTCTATATTGAAACTCATCTGCCAATTTATGGAACACTCGTGCAAGTGATCGATATAATTTTGAAGACATTCCCTGTCGCTAGCTGACTCTATTATCCTACCTATTTTATTATCATCAGCAAATTTACTGATCCTACTCTTTATGCCCGAGTCAAGATCATTTATGTAGATAATGAACAGAAGGGGCCCCAAAACCGACCCTTGGGGGACCCCACTTTTAACTAATCCCCAGTCCGATTTTACACCATTTATACTAACTCTCTGATTCCTACCAATCAGCCATGACTTAATCCACTTGAGTAGCATCCCCCCAATACCATGTCCTTCTATCTTCCTTAACAGCCTTTCATGTGGAACTTTATCAAAGGCCTTACTGAAGTCTAAAGTAAACTATATCATATGACTTGTCGTTATCTACCGCTTCATAAACCTCGGAGAAAAAAACTGAGTAAATTTGTTAGGCAGGATCGTCCTGGAGTGAAACCATGTTGAGAGGGATTTATTAACATGAACATATCTAAGTGATTTCTAATTTTCCTGGCAATAATTGATTATAGCAATTTCCCTATAATTGATGTGAGACTAATAGGACGGCAATTTGATGCTATGGACTTATCACCTTTTTTAAATATCGGAATTATATTTGCGAGCTTCCATGAATCAGGAACTAAGCCTAAAGCTAGTGAATTATTAAATAGGTGAGTTAATGGGTAACTTAATTCGTCCTTGCATTCTTTTAATACCCTAGCATACACCTCATCTGGACCTGGAGATTTCTGGGGTTTTAGTCTATCTATTTCCTTAATTACTTCGTCACTAGTGACCTGAACTGTGCTTAATATTTCGTCTATACTACCGTTAAAAACTTGGTTGACTACTGGAACTTGATCTAAATTTTCGTTTGTAAACACAGAAAGGAAATGACTATTTAGAGTATTGCACATTTCTTAAACAATGATTTAAAACATAGAAAACATTGTAATGTATTAGCGTTCGTAACAATGCAAATATGATTTTCTGGTTTATTTCAAGGAGTGTGATTAACAGAATTGTTGATGATATCTTAAAACTTGACTTGTTATTAGTGATAAACCATATGGATTATGCAGTTCAAGTTTGGTGATTTTATTACAAAATGGGCATTGATTCTTTGGAGCGAGCACATAGCAGAATTACACACATTTTCCATAATATTAGAAATCTGACATATGACAATGGTTAAGGTGTCAATAATCTGTGTGTGATAACCCGGGTTCGAATCCTGGCGGATCACATATATGATTTCATTAATTTCATTGGAGAAGTTTGGTGGTGTGGTGAAATTGATATAAATGATTAATATGAAAACAGTTTGAAGAACTTAGAACATAAGAACATAAGAAAGTGGGAGGCTGCAGAAAGGGATCTGCCGTGTGTGGGCCAGTCGGCTCTCTGCAGATTCAAGTGTTCGTATGTTCTTATAAATACACCTCATAATTAGTCTTATAAAAACACCATATAATAAGTCCCAACAATTATTTCACACTTATTTCATTAACTTAGACATTTTAGATTTAGTTTTTCTTTGATCATTGGCATTCATGTTTCTGTTCAAAATTCTTATTCTAAAGAACATTCGACATTTTACAAACAAACTAATCACTTCCCATGGCAAAATGTTTGCCGCAGATTCTTGCACATTGTGGAGTAACTCTGTTTTTTTTTTACCACATAATGTAGTCCATTTGGCCCTCAGTTGTTCATCTTTGGGAAATATATGGAATGATACATTTCCTTGTTTAATGAATACAGACTTGCACCCAACAACTTCACAGTATAACGGCATTTTGTTCACTTACAATAGCAGAGCTACACTGTCACACGTCATTATGGTCACTGTTGTATTATAAAATATCCAAGTTATACTTTCACGGCACAAAGATATAGAAAACGGAGGATGCTGCTCCAACGGCTGTGATTTTGAGAATGAGCGGGAAGAAACTGGTGAACCCTTCACCCTTCAACGCTCTGGCGTCATGCGCGCGGATAGGGAGTTTGAGCGACCCCGTGGCTACACCTGATGTATCTATGGACCTTGGCTTAAGCCAAAACGCTCGCAAAAACGCGCCTCTGTGTACAGCTAGACGCTCGGCTCTGACCATCACGGCGTACATGTGTGCGTGTGTGCGTTCTTGCTTGTAGGCTTGGGTACTGCTATAGTCCAGCCGATCTAAACAGGCAGATTTACCAGCAGTTACTAATTTTACATTGGTGCCACATGTATAATCCCTAACACCTGTCCACTGACCCTTTCCGTACAACAACCTTTCCAAATTACTCTCGCTACCTCCCCCCGTTCAAGGTCAATGTAGGGAGATCGGCTCTCTCTATATATACTGTATGTGTGTGTAAGACTGTGTAGCCCACATGAATGCATAGATTATTATTGCTATAATAAATTATATTACAGTACTATTTATCTCTCTCTCTCACTCACCCTACACACCTCCTTCCCTTTCCCTCCCCTTCCCTCCTTCCCTTTCTCTCCCCCTCTCTCCTTCCCTTTCTCTCCCCCTCCCTCCTTCCCTTTCTTTCCCCCTCCTTCCTTCCCTTTCTCTCCCCCTCCCTCCTTCCCTTTCTCTCCCCTTGCTCCTTCCCCTTCTCTCCCCCTCCCTCCTTCCCTTTCTCTCCCCCTCCCTCCTTCCCTTTCTCTCCCACTCCCTCCTTCCCTTTCTCTCCCCCTCCCTCCTTCCTTTTCTCTCCCCCTCCCTCCTTCATTAATCCTTGCTTCTTTGGTTATTCTTGCAATTGTTCTTTCACCCAGTTGTGTGGCTGCAGCTGTCCGAGAAGTAGCGTTTGTTACAGCAATAAGAGGGCGTCCAAGCTCCTTCTCTGTCTTGAAGTATTGGTGAACGTTATATGCCATCTGTTTTGTCTGACTATGCAAGTGGGTGGGGCGATTTGGAGCGGCTTCCATTGTGGATGGTGTCAAAGTCAGGAATGAAATGAAGTGAGAGTATACATTTTGTGCGCCTGGCCGCGCGCCATCACGTGATATTTGTGATGAGTTTTTTTGGCCGACCTCTGACAACGTCGCGGTAGCCATCATGCCAAGCTGTATACAATGTCCATTGCATTTACTAATAACAAGTGAATTAATTATAAAACAATAAAGCTTTTTTGTACATGTAGAAAAAGCCTGAGCATTTCAAACCGACTTAAGGTACTTAATACCGAAAATAATATATTTCGTTGTTAGGGAATATACATGTGGCACCAATGTAAAATTAGTAACTGCTGGTAAAACTGCCTGTTTAGATCTGCTGGACTATAGGCGCCTCGCGCGTGTGTGTGTGTGTGTGCGTTCATGTTTGTAGGCGTGGTCATAGGGAGTGTCTAGGCTTTTCATTGGCACCTATTTCAAAATGCGTTTGTGGGAGGGGAACCGAGGGTATAAAGAGGGCAGAAGAGCCAAGGACAGGTCTTCTTCTCCTGCCCGACCAAAACGAGACAGTCTATTTTGTTGTGCCCGTGATGAATGGGTCAGCAGGGATGCGAGGACATCTCGTGTCCTAAATTCTACAATAATCAGGTGAGTCCAATTCAGTTAGACAAGTGTCAACGTATGTCTGAATTCAGCAACATGTGTGGTGGTGTGCGTGTGTGTGTCGGCCAGTCACCAGGACTGTGCCAGTCCGCACACATGGCTAAGGTTGTGATGCCGACCGAATTAGCTTAATGGTATGGCCGAGAATGGCAGGTGTAAGCATGATCCCACAGAGGGCTTGTTAAAGGCTAGGGATGCTCAGGGAGACATAGTTCCCCTGCGGCGATATCTCACTGTTTAGCTATGCACGTGACCAGGGGTGAGTGTGGGGTGTGTGTGGTGTGTGTCGGTGAGTGACGCCGTAGCTTTTGACCTCACAGAGGGCAATGCTACCGCTAAGAGATCGCTGTGACTCCTTAACCCTTAATTAGCGGCGAGCAACATAAGTCGAGTTAAATAAAGCTGGACTATGTGGCGGTGCTCGACATAGGTCGAGTGGCAATTTCAGCACGTAATGTTGCTGAGAGAGAGAGACAAGTGGTGGCAGGAGAGTAGCGAGCGTATGACTGCTCCAGACCACCGTGGCGAACCTACTGACACGAATCCCACCTCCCTCCTCCCTCTCTCACTCGCTATATACGGAATTGTATGGGGAAAGTGCCTAATTACATGCTTTTTGCACTCGCGTTGCACGGTTATTGCAAGAAAACTAGCCATCATAAAAGGATCATTATGGTGTCATTCGAAAGCTCTGTTTATGCCCTTTCAGGGATAGATACTTGTTTTACATTCTGGGTCTTATTTAGGCATGAAAATGATCATGTAAACAGCCCTATTTTGGCTAAAAACACCCCGCTGGGCGGTACATATACATAAACCGCATAGGCCGCTCTTAAGGTGTTAAGGCTTGACATACTGCTTTTCTGTGACTCTAGATGCGATTCTCATATATTAGTGAGTCACGTGGGTGTGTAGACAGTGACGCCGTAGCATCTTTCCCCACAGAGGGTAATGCTACCGCTGTAGCCATTGTTGATTCCGAAGCGATCAATGCTACCGTTAGGAGATGTTGCACTCTCATAAGGATTTTATGAGACTCTTTAATAAGGCAACTCTCATAGTCTAGCGAGTCACGTGACTGAGGTGAGGAGGTGAGAGTGGAGAGAGAGAGTGACGGGTGTGAGTGTTGGAAAATCTCGTGCCTATTCGATCATGCGTTCATTTGCTGGGCTAGGCGACGTTATCAGTATCACAGTAGACTAAAGGGTTGGTTGATGTGAGATTTCGTATGACTAGCAGTATCAGTATAATGATTTGGGGTAATCTTAGGGGTAGTTATAATACTGGGTAGTTATATGTAGGTAAGTGGGTTAGGTAAGTGGGTTAGATTGAGTGGCTGAGTGTGTGAATGAAATTGTCCATTTTCTAATGCAATTTCAGTGTCGCTATTCAATAAAACCATTTATAGTAAGAATGTTTGTTTCTTTAATTCTTGCTAACTTTTAGAATACAATTATTACAATACATATCAATGTATTGAAATACCGTACTCTATTATCCTGTAAACTGGGAACTGCAATTTTCTTTTCAAATATAATACTCCATCGAGTCAGTATAGATATTAATGTATAGCATGTTCTGGGACTTTAGTTTGTCTTAATTTCACAAGGAATATCTTACTATTTTGACGACTTTGTCACACAACCAACATATGGGTTTATTTCCTTTACAACTAGGCAAGTGTTGTAGAACACCTATTAGTCATCAGACGTGTCCTATTACATATATTTATATATATATATATAATTACATTTATGATCACATTGAATCTTAACCATTGGAATATTTATCTATAGCGTAACACTATTTGGTAGCATTTTGAATATGGTGTATTTCAAATTTAAAATATAAATAAGAAAGAAATAGTGACCATAATCTGTGTCCTTCACCATTCACCTTAACCTTTGAATAACAAAAACACACATTTTGGACAATCGTTGCATTGACCAACCGAATTTGCCAGCAAAATTTGGTGACGATACGTAACCCGTTCAGTACAGTTCTGTCGGTTTCATTTCATGCTGGATATTATGACGTTTTATTTAGTTTATGTAAGACCTCCATAAAATTAGCAGGCTTTCAACTATACTAATTAACCCTTTTTACTACCACAGATCCTTCATGAGCTCCACAATATTGTCTAATTATAGCTAGACTACAATGAAAAAGACGTCACCGGTACACAAAGGGTTAAACAGTCTAGGAAGAGTTTAAGGACAATTATTAACACTCTTCTTTTGTTCTTTGACCTTGACATTTAACCTTAAGTGTTATAATATACTGTATATATATGATTGAAATATATGTTATTTAAGTAAAATGCAACTAACAGTCGTCAGCTTATCGAAAATTGAGTATTTTTTTATGATGAAGGTTAACTTTTTACCTTGGCCGGTGACCTTGAACTTTATGTAGGATTATACTTTTGTTTGCTTTGATGTAACCCTAGAAAATCAAATAAGTGTGTCAAATGTCATTAAAGATCATCAGTTGGTTTCAGAGGCATTAAAGGAATAGTTGACATTGACCTTTGACATTCATCTTGACCTTCATGATGTCTGAAAATGTAACAATTTAATTTGCCCTTAACTTAAAGCACAACTGTCTCAACGAATTTTGTGAAGTTTACATGAATAGTAAAGAAATTAGCATATTAACCTTATATTTGACATTGACCTGTGACCTTGACCTATCAAGTGGAATTATGTTTATTCTTGTATGACCTTGGTCTAGGCATTCCGATTATGCATGATATGCCTAATGAGAATTTTACATTAAATAGGAAATACTAGTAAAAACCATATTTCGACCTTTAACCTTGATCTTTGACTTTGACCTTCGACCTTAGAATTTCTTATCGAGGATTTAGTTAGCTTAACAGTAATGTTCGTATTAACTAACATTATGTATATGGTGTAATTCGTATACAAACTTATTGATTACAAATATTGATCATATACTGTGACCTTGACCTTTGACCAACTGAATTTGCCTGTATAATTTGGTGACAATACATTAAACATTCTAAGAGGAGTTTATGGAAAATGACAAATACTCTTGTTTTGACCTAGACCTTTGACCTTAACTATTACAATATAATTTTGTTATACCATTTTTTTTTAACAGGTTTTATGATTGGATTTGGTAGGTTCTACTTGACTGGAAAAGGCACAGCCACACAACAAATACATATAACAAATAAAGGATACATATAACACTGAGTATATTCGTGAACAGTATTTATTAAATGGCTCTTAATTTAACAATATAAATTAGCATACATGGATATATGGTTTATAAATATACAAAAAGTTTCCTAGCACGAACGAGGATCTGCAACGAGATCAGGAATTAACCCGGCAGCTACGGGAAGACTCTTAAGATGTCCTACTGGGCAGCTGCAGGAAGACTCTTAAGATCCTAGGCCTAAAAAAACATTTAAAACACCCCAGTGGCACTAAAAAAAATCAATTTGTGTTTAGATGAGATAATTTTCCTCCATTACTTTCTACCACTCCTACACATGTATCCCAATCCCCCCTTTCCCCTCCTCCCCCCTCCTACATTATCAGGTATTTTCTCTATTATTCCCGATATTTATCGAGTATTTTCGTGGGAGAGAGGGAGGAGGGTGGAGGAGTGTAACTCTGACCCTCCAAGCTAGTCTGAAAGCTCCCCTGGTCTCTCACTGCCACGTGAGATACGCGAGATACGAGAGAGTGAGGGTGTTAGTCTCTCACTGCTGAAGGCCAGATTATGACCGGGCTAAAATATACAATTTTCACCAGCCAATTGCTGTTACCACTTTCTTTTATTGCTTACCCATGTTCATATGATCATATTAAAAGTAAAATAAGCGCATACGGTATGGATAAGTATTAATTATATATAATGGTAAATTAACAAATTTAGTGAGGAATGAATCAGAATACCTTCGCACCGCGGGCACATTCAAATACCATAGCTGCGCAGTTAACCCGTACAGCCCCAGCGACGCGCCTGACGCGTCGGCGATGTATGTAACGCACAGCCCCAGAGACGCGCCTGGCGCGTCACCCTAATTGCGCCGACCGTAACCTCAGGTGTAGCCACTCAAGAGGGCTCAGATTTGTATGGGAACTGTGTACGTATCCCACGCAACCGTGCCGATGGTTGAAAACTCTCAAAGTCCACGTGCGTGCGCGCGAGCGCGCAAAAACCTGTTTTTTTGGGATAATTGCCTTCAATTTTTTACTCTTATAAAATCCGTTTTCGGGGGCTCTGTAGGACCATTTTTTAAGCTTTTTGAGCGGTTTTTCGTGGTTTTTCCTTCATTCCTAACCCATTCGCTATTGTTTCTGGAATAAAACCATTTTTTGAAAACCGGCCGGGTTCTGGTGCGCAAACATTACAAAACTAGCCGGGGCTCCACGGGTTAAGAGGTTTAATGGCTGTATTATTACCTCTAGGTTAACTCACAAATCATGAATGAAAACTCTCAAGATTTATAAAGTCAATTTACAAAGTGACTATTATTGGACTCTGAATTGTTTATCTATCTTCGCACAAGTAAGAATTTTGGCAGAGTCAATATATTGGGACTAACTTATTTAAGTACCTTCGCACAGGTGAGAATTTTGGCAGAGTCAACATGAGTGGAATCTAACTTCTTTACCTTATTTATACCTTATTTCTGGGTATAACTTGTGTTGTGAGTTTTCAATATTTACTCCTATTCTAACACATGAAATTGAAGTGGTGAGGAGTTGAGGTAACAGCAAGGGGGGACTTCTGATTCTTCTTCCGTTAGGCCATCCAGGTTGGCCTGTCATGTGGATAAGTTGTTTGGGTTACAGATGGATTAGCTGGTTTTGGATCTTAAATGGAAGTTCCTTAGTGTCATGACATGGGGCACTTTCATCGGACGAATGCGAGAGGTTTTAGCTGTCTAAGATTACTCGACTATCCTGATCGTTATGCTAATCGTTGTTGAAGTTCCGTTTTGGTGCTCATGATTTTGGGGTCTTTAATATGATGCCTCTAGTGTCATGACATAGTGGCAACGTATCAGGCTAACGCGAGGAAGTAGTATGGTCATGACCATTCCTAGTTTCTTCGATCTGCCACTGACCGTTATAAGAGGTTCAAAGAACTCAGGGGCGGTGTTTAAACCTTTTAATTGCAAGTGTCCGCTAACATGTTGTTGGACAGATGCACTAAGGACTTCTATATGCAGAGAGCCATTGTTACGGTGTCTTGCAAAGCCCTGAAAACTAGTCGAATGACCTTGTCATGACAAGTATCTCTCGATTGTTTTTTTAGAGTGCGTATTTAATAGGAGAAGTAAGGTTTGGAGACATGTCCACTGGGATATACTTCTAGTATTAAAGGTGCATCCTAATGAAGATCTTATGTTAATTCCAGGGTCATGACACGTAATAACAATAGTCCCTCAATAGGGAAAATAACTCCTCAGACCTATTGAGATATTCATTATGACTTCAATCTCGTTTGAATGGGAGGGTAATTCTAGGACTACACCACTAGCATGCCAGTGTTATGAAGCCTTAAAATTGTTTGCCTTCTTCAGGTTTCGTCGGAGTAGTGATGACTTTAGATGAGATGTCCCAGGGCAGGTGTTCGGGGGTCAAAAGGTCATAAGCCTAGTAGGGGCGGATCCAGGGGGATTAGGAGGACCCTCTAGAGGTTTGCGGGCAGGTGAGTCAGCTTTTGGGTGGAAGAAGGGTGCAAGTGGCTTCTCTTCATATGGTGGTCTGGTCTCATTTTGAAGCTATTTTCGCCTAGTTTTTGGCAGAATACAGTTCATTTAATGCAGATGCTTGATTTATCATTCAGGAGTGCCTGAATATGCCCTAAATGGCCCAAACATAGCCACAGCCAATGGGTTAAAACCCATCAGTTAGTCTCATATATATTTATAGAATTGTTGACCTTGACCTTTGACCTTGACCTTCATGATGTGTCTCAAAATGTATTATGTTCCTTTTCATTTAAAGTACAACTATATCACCAAATGTTGTGAAGTTTGCATGAAAAGTAAAGAAATTAGCATATTGACCTTTTATTTGACCTTGACCTGTGAACTTGACCTTTACAATGGAATTGAATAGTTCCTTGTATGACCTTGGCCTAAGTATTTCGAACGTACATGGTAAGTCTAGCGAGAATCTAACAGTTAATATAAGAAATACTAGTAAACAAAATATTTTGACCTTACCCTTCAGAATTTTTATCTAAAATTTGGTCAATAAGATACCGAGGTTACCAGTAACTTGTATAGTGAAAATTAAGACATTTGAGTAAAAAGTAAGACAAATGAAATATTGACCTTATCAACTCTGCGAAGCAGAGTGGTATCGCACAAACAGATCCCGCCCGTATACTGTGCACCACCAGCCAGCCTGTCTGTCGTCGTCATCGTCGTCCGTCGTCATCGTCGTCCGTCTGTCTGTCCGGAAACTCCTCCTAGACCGTTAGATGGATTTTCACCAAATTTCACAGGTATATCCATTGGGTCAATAGCGGCTCGCTTGGTGTATTAGCGGCTCGCTTGGTGTAGTGACTAGCGTCTCGGACTTCCACCCAGAAGGCCCGGGTTCGCGCCCACGCTCGGCGCATTAAAGATTTTTCACAAGCACTGAGTCGTTACCATCCCTCATGAGCAAAGGGATGGGGTAGTAGTACAGGACCCCAATGGAAATACGCCTAATCGGCCTTATTGAGCTATCCTTAGCTAGCTTAGCATGCGCTAGCTTTAAGAACTATTATTATTATTATTATTATAATGCGATGGTTAGTCAAAAATAATTTATCCATTAACTTAAAGGTTAAGGTCAAAGGTCAAGGTTAAAAATAAGGTAAATATTTCATATTATTTAGTTTTTACTCAAATATCATCATTTGCAATACACAAGTTACTGGTAACCTTAATATCGTATTGGCCAAATTTTAGGTAAATATTCTAAAGGGTAAGGTCATAGGTCAAGGTCAAAAGTCAAAATAAGTTTTTCACTCGTATTTCTTATACTAAATGTTAGATTCTCACTAAGCTTACCATGCATATTCAGAATATCTAGGCCAAGGTCATACAAGAAACTATACAATTCCATAAGAAAGGTCAAGGTCACAGGTCAAGGTCAAATAAAAGGTTAATATGCTATTTTCTTTACTTTTCATGCAAACTTCACAAAATTTGGTGAGATAGTTCCACTTTAAATGAAAAGGAAAATAATACATTTGGACACATATCATGAAGGTCAAGATAAAGTTCAAAGGTCAAGGTCAACTATTCCATTAATATATATGAAACTAACTAATGGATTTTAATGAAATTAGGCATGCTTATTTGATTTTCGGGGGCAATGCCAATGAAAACAAAAATAATACTCTTATATAAAGGTCAAGATCACAGGTCAAGGTCAAAGGTCATCTTTTACAATTTATTTTACTGTTTACTCAAATATCTTCATTTTCACTATACAAGTTACTGGTAACCTTGATATCTTGTTGCCCAAATTTTAGATAAATATTGTAAAGAGTAAGGTGAAAGATCAAGGTCAAAGGTCAAAATAAGTTTTTCACTAGTATTTCTTATATTAACTGTTTGATTCTCACGAGGCTTACCATGTGTATTCGGGATACCTAGGCCAAAGTCATACAAGAAAGTATACACTTCCATATGTAAGGTCAAGGTCACAGGTCAAGGTGAAATAAAAGGTCAAAATGCTGTTTTCTTTACTTTCATGCAAACTTCACAAAATTTGGTGAGATAGTTGCACATTAAATGAAAAGGAAAATACTATATTTTGACATATAATAAAGGTCAATATAAAGGTCAAAGGTCATGTTCAACTATTCTATTAATATATATGAAACTAAGTGATGGGTTTTAATGAAATTAGGCATGCTTGTTTGATTTTCCTGGGCAATGTCAATAAAACAAAATATGTACTCTTATATAAAGGTCAAGGCACAGGTCAAGGGCAAACATCAACTTCTACTATATATTTTTAGTTTTTACTCAAATATCCTCATTTTCACTATACAAGTAACTGGTAACTCTGATATCGTATTGCAGAAATGTTAGACACATATTCTAAAGGGTAAGGTTAAAGGTCAAAGTCAAAGGTCAAAATAAGGTATTACTAGTATTTCTTATACTAACTGTTAGATTCTCACTAGGCTTACCATGTATATTCGGAATACCTAGGCCAAGGTCATACAAGAAACTATACAATTTCACATGAAAGGTCAAGGTCACAGGTCAAGGTCAAATAAAAGGTCTATATGCTATATTCTTTACTTTTCATGTAAACGTAACAACATTTGGTGAGATAGTTGCACTTTAAATTAAAAGGAAAATAATAAACAAGAAAAAGTTCAAAGATCATGGTCAACTATTCTATTAATATATATGAAACTAACTGATGGGTTTTAATGAAATTATGCATGCTTATTTGATTTTCATAGGCAATGTCAATGCAAACATAAATGTACTCTTATTTAACCCCTCTCTGGCGGCACCCGGTTATAGTCGGACAAGAGAACCCCAACCTAAAGAGCGGGGCCCGGCTATAGTCGCATGCAATTTTGAGCACATAATGTGCTCTGAGAGAGAGCCGAGCAGTGGGAGGAGCATAGGTTTCCTCTGACCGGTCGGCACGGCTCGCGCGCGACAACTGAGGCCCCCTCCACACTCATCCTTACTCATTACCTCGCTAGACAGGGAATTATGTCAGGAAATTACCGTATTTTAGCGATTTTGCCCTTCGGTTGCACGATCGTTGCAAGAGAACACATAGTCGTAGAAGGATGGTTCTGGTGTCATTGGAAAGCTCAATTATCGCCCTTTCAGGGATAAATAATTGTATTACGCTCTGGCTCTTGTTTATGCATGAAAAAGAGCACGGAAATAATCTCGTTTAGGGTAAATCCCCCCGCTTGGGCAGGTAGTAGAAGTTACCGCCTAGGCCGCTCGTAAGGTGTTAAAGATCAAGGTCAAAGGTCAACTTTTATTATTATTTAAAAAAACAATTACTCAAATTTAGGAAAACTGTCTGTGTTAGTTGCCTATTACTTAAATAACATTTATATAAAATTTCCCATAAATGTTGTAATAGTTAGGGTCAAAGGTCAAGGTTAAAAACAAGTGTTTGTTGTTTTCCCTAACTCCTCCTAGACTATTTGATGTAGTGTCACCCAATTGTACAGGCAAATTCAGTTGGTCAATGCGACGACCATCCAAATATATGTATTATATTCTTAGTCAAAGGTCAAAGGTCAAAGTCACAGTATATGATCACTATTTGTAATCTATAAGTTTTTATACGAATTACACCATATTCATATTGCTAGTTTAATACAAACATTGGTGTTAGGGTAATTCCTCAATAAGAAGTTCTAAAGTCAAAGGTCAAGGTTAAAGGTCAAAATATGATTTTTGCTAATATTTCCTATATAATGTAAGATTCTCACTAAGCATATCAAGCATAATCGGAATTCCTAGGCCAAGGTCATACAAGATTATTGAGTGTTAATCAATTTCCCCAAACTTTTCCTAGACTGTTTAACCCTTTCTGTACTGGAGACATCGTTTGTTTATCATATTCTAGCTTTAATTAGACGATTTTGTGGAGCTTAAGAAGGATGTGTGGTAGAAAAAGGTTTATTTGGATAGTTGAAAGCCTGCTAATTAAACTAAATACAATCATCTATTATTATCCAGTATAAAATGAAACTGAAACTGGTACTGAACGGGTTAATGTACCGTCAACAAATTTTGCAGGCAAATTCGGTTGGTCAATTGTTGCCCCCCGTCGGGGCAAGTTGTTTTTTAGACAAATCCTCCAGTATTCTTGGTGATATTATTAATGATGATGGTGATAGTAGTAGTGATGATGGTGATAGTACTGATGATGACAGTAGCAGAGATGGTGGTAATAGCAGGTATGATGGTGATAGCAATGATGCTGGTGATAATAGTAGTGATGATGGTGATACTTGTAGTGATAATTATGACAGTTGTGATAATAATGGTAGTAACAATGGTGACAGTAGTAGTAGTAGTGATGATGGTGATAGTACTAGTAGTAGTGATGATGGTGATACTTGTAGTGATAATTATGACAATAGTGATGATGATGGTAGTAACGATGGTGACAGTAGTAGTGATGATGATGACAGTAGTAGTAGTAGGGATGATGGTAACAGTAGTAGTGATGATGGTGATAGTACTAGTAGTAGTGATGATGGGAATAGTAGTAGTGATCGTGGTGACAGTAGTACTGATGATTGTAAGTGATGGTGATAATAGTAGTGATGATGGTGAAGTGATAATGGTGACAGTAGTGATGATGGTGATGATGACTTGTAGTGATGATAGCAGTAGTGATGATGGTGATAGTAGTAGTTATAATGGTGGTAATAGAAGTGATGATGGTAACCCATCGCAGAGTTGGGTATGTCGTTTTGATTTTGGGCAAATCGGCACTTCTACTTTATTTTTAATCTTGACCTTTGACCTTAACCTTTGAGTTAAATTGACAATTTCTATTTGACTGACCTTTGCATTTACCAAATGAAAATAGCTGGGAAATTTGGTGAGAATCCATTGAACGGTCTAGGAGGAGTTTCCGGACGGACGACGACAGACAAGCTGATTGGTGGTGCAAAGTATACGGGTGGGATCTGTGTGCGCGATACCACTCTGCTTCGCAGAGTTGATAAATTACTTTAATAACCTGATTATGCATAATGAGTTACTTGATTTGGTGACGTTGTAGTAATTATACAATTAAACAACATGTACATACACTCTTATTAATTGTTTTATATTAATATCCAAAATGTTATGGAATACAGTATTAGTTTACATATGGTAGATTATAATTATTTACTTGTATATAATATTCATTAGTTCAGAGAGAGGGAAAGAACAAGAGATAATATATTCATGAAGAAGGGGAAGAAGGATTGCAATCTGATGAGGGTTTGAGCAACCAATATACTTCCAGTATTATGATGGCTGGATAGAGTAGGGGGCGGTCACAGCTGGTAGAGAGAGAGAGAGAGAGAGAGAGAGAGAGAGAGAGAGAGCTAGAGAGAGAATGAGTTACAAGGCATAGTTAGTATTGCAAAGACGTTGCTGTTCATGCTGAGGAGATAGCTATGTTAAAAGAGAGAGATTGTGTAGTCACTACACTCATTGAAGAATGTGTAAAATACTATCTACTCTCTTCCTGAACTGCTCTAAGGATCAATTACAGTATTTACAACTTCTGAGTCATGTTATTCAGAGAGAATTGCGGTATGGGTGGAACCTCTCCACACATGCCAACAATAGGCTACTCGGTACATGGGCTCCTGTACTGTGTGGGGATAACAACCCACGTAGCAAATTAACTTTTGGGAAGCTATTATAGCACGAGTGGTAATATAGGGCTGATTTGTGTAATGTTGAAGAGTAAGGGACAGTCGTGTGGAAGACTGAGACAGGTAGATTGATGAAGAAATTGGGCTTGGAAATATTGAGTGCAATAAGGTTCTCCCTGCCCCAATTGGATATAGCTGACATTAGAATATAGGTGTACTATGACCTCATCACGTGAGTTTTGAAGTAAGTGCATGGGGGTCATTGCGTAAATCTAGTTGAATAGTGTAAGGTAGAATCATCGGCATTGGAGTGGATAAGACTAGAGGTACAGTTGAGAAGATCAATATTGAACATTAGAAAAACAACTAAAGATAGAATACTGGAGTTAATAGATTGCAGAAGTAAGCGATGGCCATCCTCAACCGCAAATATGGAATGATCAGAAAAAAGGGAAATATAGACACAGATAGAAGGATAGAAGCCGAAGGAGAGTAATTTAGAAACAAGAGATTTATTCAAGACTTCACTGAAGGCTCTTGACATGTCTAGTGCAATAGAAAAGGTCTCGCCAAAGTCTCGAAAGGAGAATGACCAAGAGTTAGGCTAGTTAGATAAAAAGATCACCAGTAGAGAGGCCTTAACTTCTGTACAATGCCCGTCATATGACGGGCACCATTTTGAAGCTATTATGAGCCCTGGGAGAGAGGCCAGCTGTTGGAGAGAGCGCAGTGGGGCTCCATCCGGGCACACACTGAGCTGTGAGAGAAGGCTCCCACACTCATGTGCAGCGTCACACAAAACAAAAACAGCAAAAGATGCCCCTTTTTTACCAATTTTGGCCATCGTTTGCAAGATAACCAGATGTCGTACAGTGATGATTCAGGTGTCATTGGAAAGCTCTATCATTATACTTTCACGGATATATTATTGTATTACACTCTGGATTTTGCTTATACATGAAAAAGAGCATGGAATGAAGTAATTTTGGCAATTATGCCCGCAGCGGGAGTGTTAAGGAAGCCATACTGGTGATCTGAAAGTACATTATGGGAGGACAGATGCTTAACACGTCCAGTACCAGCAACGGCAGAGAGCCGTCAGTAGATAAATCACTCCCCAGTCCCAGCGACGGCAGAGAGCCGTCAGTAATATACGATCCTTGTAACTGCCAGTATCAGGCAGTGCCTGGTACCACGACATCTGAGCTCTGCTCTAGAGTAGGCAACAGTTCTCAGCTTATATCCAAGCCTCTACAGGCTGGGAGAGGCAGTATTCCTCCATGTTTTGAGGTGGGAGGTTTTTATATCTAGCCATTTTGGCCACATTGCTTGGGACTGGGGGGGGGACTTTTATGGTAGTACCCTATGGTACAGTAGGGGTTAAGAAAGTTTGAACTAAAAATTGATTCACATACTTTAGCGATGCATGAGATGAGAGCGATTGGACGACAATTGGAGAATAGAGAACAGTCACCCTTCTTTGGGACAGGTTGAATGAGATCAAACTACAAGTAAGAAGGGAGGATGTTAGAAGAAAAACAGACGGAGTTAGGCAAGGGTTGTTGTGCGATTAGTAAGCTCTATAAGAAGGCTATACGAGCCTCTCACAACAGTATTAGCCATAAGACAGCATGCATACCTCACCTTGAACTACTTTTATAATGTCCTAGTGATCCTTATAATGGTAAATGGTGCCAGGTAATCATTTTTATTGACCAGTTAACTCAACCACGACCTTGATTAATGAGAATGATGATGAACGCTAGACGCTAGACGCTACCGCTAGATGCTGCAGACGCTCCCAGGATATTCAATCATAATTTGAGTATAAGTACTCATCCTCTTCATTCTTGTGCATGAAAGGTAGTTAAGAGCACGTTTAACCATCTTCTATCTTAGTAAGTAACACTACACAATATTTTGCTGAATATTGACTGATAAACATTGTTTTTATCAGAAGACCCCTGCTCGGACAGGGCGCCACTAACACCATCTATTGTTTTATTTTGTAAACAAACGCTCTCTTACTTTTTTATATAAAATTGTAGCTCCTAATTGTACCCATTACCTACTGTAGTAAGTATCTATTAAACTGCCTTGTATGTTCGTAAAGCTTTGCATATTAATTTGCTGATAAACAACATTGTTTACTAACCTGCTTACAGGGACGAACGCCGACGCTATGTTGTAAACAAACTTTTTTGGCGTATATACATATTAAATTCCAGAAATTGTGTACCAAATATAAGTGTATTTATTTATCTTTCCCCCTTAGATATATTCTTGACTCCTTCTTTTCAGACTGACTTAAAGGGTGGCATTTGTAAAAACTAACCTAGCTAACACAACCTGCCAAGCTTTTAACCTAACCCAAACCTAGTCTAGCCTATAGCCAGCCAATCTGTTGTAAGTAGTTGCATGATACATTAGCCTATTTGTTGTGTACTGCATTCATGATGTTTTGTTTCTGTAAATAAGCTATGCTTTTATTCGGGAATTTCTGTTTTTGTGACTAGGCTTTGTCAGTCAGCCATTTTCTGCGTATTCCAGTTTATCTTTATATTTTGGGTGTGTGTGTGTTTTGTATTTTTTGTTTTTTCTGACTAGGCTACGTCAGTCGGCCAAGTTTTTTAACACTCCAGCAATTATGTTTTTGTGACTAGGCTACGCCGGTCAGCCAATTTCTGCGTATTTCATAGTTTTTGTTTTTGTGACCTAGCTGCGTCAGTCGGCCAATTCCTGCATATCACACCCGGTCGCCTATTCTGAACCTTTGCAGCCTATTCCTGCGATTTACGGAATTCTCTTTTTCTGTTTTTGACTAGGCTATCCCCTGGTGTACTTTTGCCACACACTCCATAATTCTTATCTTTGAATAGGCTAGTACCCCTGGTAGCCTATTTTTGTTTTATTTTATTTCAGAATCTTTGTTTTAGACTGGGCTAGTACCCCTGGTAGCTTATTTCCAAGCACTCTCAAAAATTGTTGTTTTGCATTGACCGTCACTGCGAAGTCCACAGCAAGATGCCCAATCTACGTGACTGCGGGTCATGCAACGGACGCTTCGGTACGACAATCTTCGAGAACGAGAGCGCGACGAACTGCAGGTTATGTGTCCAGCAGGCAGAACAAGAGGAGAAGCTGGGAAAGGCTCTCCAATTAATTGATGTGTTAACTCGCAGAGTTAATACCCTTGAAGAGTTCCTGAGCGCAAGCGTCGGAAATGAAGCCTCACTGCCAGCAACAAGACACGGATTCAGAATTGCCAAGGCCTGATGTAGCGCCACCTCAGACCTCAACCAACACCCAGACCTCTGACAATACCCCAACCCTCGTTCCTAATGAAGATAATTTTCAGCTCGTAAGAAATAGTGTACGCCCAGGTACTGCTACCAAGAAGGTCATCCCTATAACAATGTGTCAAAACCGTTTCCAAATTCTCGCTACCGATGAAGAAGAAGAAACGGAGGAAGTACAGCTTGTGGGGGACTCCATGGTACGCGGCCAGCTCAAGGAGTTCTGCGCCTGGTCACCCAGGACAAGAAAACAATTCTGTATCCCGGGTGGCGGCGTGGACGACGTCGTTGCTGCTGTGGACGAAATGACCAGGCGGGCCCCGACAAACACAACCTATGTCATACATGTCGGATCAAATGACGTCCAGTGCACACAATCAGAAGAACTCTTGAACAAATACAACCAGCTTATCAAGATGTACCAGGACAAATCTAGTAGGATCATGATCTCAGGCATCATACCCCAGATTAACGCAACGAATCTCTTCTGGTCCACAGCCACGAATATAAATAGTCAACTCGCCAACATCTGCAGGGAAGAGAAGATCTGCTTCATCAACACTTGGGATAATTTCTCCCACTATCAACATTTGTTCTCAAGAGACGGTGTCCACCTAAACCCAGTAGGAGCTGCCCGGTTTGGCCGTCTACTGAATGATGCCGTAAAGAACCTTCATTAAAAAAACGGGGCCAACAGTCATCAGAATGGGAGGACAACTTAAATTGTTATGTTTTTTACACCAACCAACTTCACATCTAAACTCAATTAATGAAATCAACAAATACATGTGGCACTCCAAGGACTCGAACCCAGGATACTCACATCGAAATTCCGCGCACTATGCATTACGCTATCGAGACAGACGAAATACAAACCCAAGACAAGCAAAATCATCACATACATGTAGCGAGCATCAAATGATATCAAGAACCACATCTCTAAAGGTCTTCTACGTGAACGCTCGAAGTATACACAATAAATTTTCATAACTAGAACATTTTGATGTAATCGGCATAACAGAATCTTGGCTAAATACGGAAGAGAGACTTTTTAGCAGAGTTTTCACTTCCCAGCTATGTAATGTTTGAGAAAAGCAGAGTAAATAAAAATGGAGGCGGCATTAAATGTTTCATCAAAGAAAGTCTTAGCTCAATTCTGTTGTCAAAAACCTCAAAAAGTAAATATTGATTCATCTTACGTGCTAATAAAAAACAATAAAGGAACAAAAATAATCCTAGCATTAATATACAGGCCCCCAGCCCAATCAGTGCAAACTGACCAAGAAATTTACAAGCAAATTGCAGAAATAAGTAACATACACGATACTATAATTTTTGGCGACTTTAATTTACCAGTGACCTAGTGGGGCGACACTCTTACTTCATACTCCGGACACGATCTGTATGCCAACCTACAAGAATCATTTTTCAAACTCCAACCTTCGGTAATAATGTTCTTGACCTTGTACTTGCAGCAAAAGAAGACTTGATCGATAACGTGACTGTTGGTGATAAATTCTGCAATAGTGACCACCGTACGATCACTTTCATTATAAAATTTAATAGCAATAAGCTCAATACCAGCAATGAGAAAGTTCCAAATTTCAAGCGAGCAAATTTCCATAAACTCAGAACAAATTTTAAAGAAGCCAATTGGAGTTTTCAAAACAATAATGAGATAAACCAATCATGGAAAATGTTCACATAAATTTACACGAACACAGTACGCGAGTGCATACCATTAAAAAACAATAACAAACCTAAATGGTGGAATAGAGAATGAACTGAATGTCTACTCGCTAAAAAGAATGTTCATGAGAGATTACAAACCTCCGATAACAATGAAAATAGACAGGCCTTCAGAGATCTACGACTTAAATTCAAAAGGTTAAAGTATAAACCCTGTTGGAGTTACATGTTGCAAGTCAAAGCAAGACTAACCCAAAAGAATTCTACAGTTACATCAGGAAGAAGAAAGTGGTGACTTCAACGATTGGACCTTTGGTAGATGAAAAATTAGATTTTACCAATGAAGATGCCAAAATGAGTAATATCCTACTCTCAATAACTTCTTTGCATCAGTCTTTACATCAGAAGACCTAAGTGACATCCCTACAGTACCGCCAGTACAAACAAATTGGAAGTTCTTAGAAATATCATCATTACTGAGGCAGAGGTACTGAGATGATTAAATAACCTCAATGAAAGCAAATCACCTCGAAGAGCTCTTAAAGAAGCTAAATGCGAGCTCTCCAAACACCTGACGCTGATCTTCAACGAATCCTTGGAAACCGGCGAAATACCTGACGAGTGGAAGTTTGGAAATGTAACACCAATTTTTAAAAAAGGTAGCAAATCTTTGCCTAGCAATTATCGTCCAACTAGCTTGACCTCAGTAGTATTCAAAATACTAGAAACAATAATAAGAAACAGACTCGTTAATCACTTGGAGGAAAATAAAATACTAAAAGATGCACAACATGGTTTTCGCAAAAAACGTTCATGCTTAACGAACCCTTTAGACTTCTTCCATGACATCCTAAATCTATATGTCGAAAGTAAAGCTGTAGATATTATATACTTAGATTTCCAGAAAGCCTTTGATAATGTTCCACACAGACGGTTAATGATGAAATTAAAAACACATGGAAAACAAGGTGGCTTTCTACAGTGGATAGAAAATTGGCTTAGTGAAAGGAAACAAAGAGTAGTTATTAATGGGGAAGCATCAACGTGGAACAATGTAACTAGTGGTGTGCCTCAAGGATCAGTGCTGGGGCCAGTCCTTTTCCTAATTTACATTAACGACATAGATGAGGGTCTCACCTGTACAATCTCAAAGTTTGCAGATGACACAAATCGCAAATACCGTACTGACAAATGAACATGTTGAAGATATGCAAAACAATCTAAACAAGCTTTCACAATGGGTCAAAATCTGGAAAATGTGCTTCAATGAAGATAAGTGTAAAGTACTTCATATCGGATACTGCAATGAAAAAGCAGACTACTCGATGAATGTCACCCAGTTAAAGAGTGTAGACAGAGAAACCGATTTAGGAGTAACAATATCCAGTAACTTAAAACCAAGTCAACATTATGCTGAAGTTGTTAACCCCTTCTGTACCGGTGATGTACTTTTCATTATATTCTGGCAACTATTAGACGATTTGTTCAGCTTAGGAAGGACGTCTGCCCATTACAAGGATACAGACTATCTCAATTAATCCTTTTAGCTACCCTATATCCTTCCTAAGCTGCATAAAATTGTGTAAATGTTGCTAGAATAGAATGAAAAGACGTCGCCGGTACAGAAGGGGTTAAGAAGGCAAACAAAATTATAGGTTTCATAGGTAGATCATTTGAACATAAATTAAAAGACATTATCCTCACCCTTTACAATTCATTAGTCTGCCCACTTTTGGAATACTGCGTTCAGTTCTGGTGCCCTTACTATAAAAAAGATATAGACAAATTGAAACGAGTTCAACGCAGTTACCAAGATGATACCCTGTCTTCGTAACAAACCATAATTATGAGGAACGTATTAAAGAACTAAATTTATATCCATTAACCAAGCGCAGATTGAGAGGTGACCTTATTCAAGTTTTCAAGATCATTAAAGGCATCGACAACATGGACTGTAATAAATATTTTACGATTGACCGATCAAACTTGTTACGACCGGGGCTACGAATAAAACAAGGGCACTTAATGATTGGACTAGTAATATGGCACTATGCAACAACGGTACGCTAGATCCAAACCCTTGAACTTATATGCCAGCGAACAAAAACACTTATACCCTCCAGAGTTAATCTGCGATAACGGGGTATCCTTAACTGGGCATAAATGTACTCTACTTCAGGCTAACCCACACTGGTATAGCCTGATAACAAACAAGATGCAAGTTACGTTAAAATGCATAAAAGGGAAGCTATGGAAAGATCAATTAAATCACTGCAAGATTTAATACAATAAAAAGATGCTTCAATATAGTTACTCTAAACAACAATAAACTCTTCACTCCTATCTGAAAGAAAGTGAAGTCTAGTCCTACAGCATAGACCTGGAAACTTCTGAAGAATGTCTGATGCTCATAAGATGCTCGTATCTTAAACTATACAAATGCAGGAGGCAGGACACCACACGTGTAAATGGAATACACAAAAAGATAGGACATATAATGTTAACTGACACGAGAATACTATAAATGCGCAATGGTAGTAATGCTCGACACTAAAAGCAGTACTTCCTTATCAACGAAACAGTCTACTATGGTTGTGCAACTCAACAACAACCTAGACTAATAAATGCTGTGAATAATAATGCATACATATCAAAGAGCTTATATTAAATACTAATAAGTGTCTACTCAATTAATAATGTCTAGCTGGGATACTCAAGGTAAGGAACTGGGGTGAGCAAGACTGGCTCGTAGCCTAGCGATGTCCTTAAGACTGTATACTTTAAGTTACGTTAATTGACTAGGGTGCTCTCTTGATAGATCCAGATCACAAGTATCTGGTTCTATCCTGGTGACCCTCTAAAGCAAAGCAAAGAGGCAGCAAAGTGTGGAACTGGCACAGGCCAAAGCCCTCAGTCAACACAAAGCTGCACTCGCAAAGGACACAACCGAAAAGACAGCACAGGCTACCACAGGACCGGTCGAAGTCGTGTAGGTATAAGCGAACCATACACACATCGATGACGACTACAGTTACCCTATCCCAGTCTAGCATTAAATAAAAGAGCAGAAACACTAAATCAATAATGGAGACACACAGAGTTCATAACCTATACTAACTAAGAACCCTCAAAACCTATTCTAAGTACATGTAAATATCTCAGAGGACGGCGCATACAATACAATGGGCCGGCTATGGAAACCGTATGCAGAACCCATGGGGACAAGTAATTGAATAAAGGTGAGAAGCAATGGAAAAGAGAAGTTCAGAGAGAGAGACAGTGGTAAAGGGGGGTGATCAGGAGAGAGTTTGCAAAGGGATGTTAGATGCATGCGGGCCAAGCCTGTCCTGAAGAAGGCAGCTCCTGTGGACCCACATGCACACAGGAGCCCACAAAGACGAGGTGGTCGGCCAATCACGGGCCGAGACGTCACAAGGCAGCAGGTGTCACGTGACACAGCCAAACACACCAGCCAATCAAGAGGCGGGAGAAGGCACGCGCGCGAGCCTACGAGCGGGGGAGGCAACACATGTACTGTATACGCACGCACATATCACCACCTCGCTGCCTATATCTCTCTCTCTCCTCAACTCTTACACAATGCATCTTATATACTACTAAGGATATAAAATACTTCCCGTTGTCACAGACTAAAACAAAGACCACCACTGGACTGTCTGTGACAATGTGACAAGGAAAGAAAGAACAACATTCTCGGATAACTATAACCCATTTCACTGCCCTGGCGAGCGCTAGTGGCTAACGGGAGGCGATTCTGCCAACGCTGGTAGGCGTCACAAACTACACATGGGGAAATGGCTGCAAAATCATTGGTAAATCATTCAACTATAACAAATCCAAGAATTTCTTTTTCAATAGAGTCGTCAACTTGTGGTATAGGCTTCCCCGAGACGTCATAGACTTCAGCACCGTTCAACAAAGTTCGCCTAGACAAGCACCTTTCCCTGAACCCAAGGTTGACTGCATTTGTAATTGAATAAATATTTTCTTTAGTAGTGTTTGTTCAATAACCTAGGAGATCCTAATATAATTTCCCCTGCCATGAACTAAGCCCCAGGGCAGCACTTCCTTCTCACATCTTTCCCACATTCTCTCCGAAATACTGTTGCAACACTTAGAACAGCAGTGTTTTGGAGGGCAAGTAACCTCGAGGGGTCGCATGACCTGTTGTTGCTTGTTTTCCTTTGTACTAATTCAAAAGATAAAATGCAGTGTACATGGACTAGCAGATGCTCAATACTTCACCTTTGCCTCTCTCTGAATACCAAACTGCTGTAAGTGATATTTAACATTAAATTAAGTATTTCTTCTATGTTTTTGTCTATTCCACGTAATTATGTGTCTTTAAATCAGTTATTTAAAAGGTTTTATAAGTTTTAGGCAGGCTTGAAGCCACGAGAACGCTGTATCATCTGCAGTTGGTTAGTGATAACCAAATGCTGTGTATATTAATTAATAACGTCTATTGCTTCAATGATTGTTGGTTGCTCGATTGGTTGGCTGGAGTAGTGCCCATGTGAGAGCAGTTCAATAGTATGCACCTCAAGCTCTGTGCAGTCTATGTACAGTCTCGGTAATAGTATGCACCTCAAGCTCTGTGCAGTCTATGTACAGTCTCGGTAATAGTATGCACCTCAAGCTCTGTGCAGTCTATGTACAGTCTCGGTAATAGTATGCACCTCAAGCTCTGTGCAGTCTATGTACAGTCTCGGTAATAGTATGCACCTCAAGCTCTGTGCAGTCTATGTACAGTCTCGGTAATAGAAGATGGGACACATAGCGAGATGCGGATATTCGCGATATTCAAGCAAAATCGTACACCTACTGGAGCTGGCCGGACCCTTATATTAATCCTTGATTGGTAGTTTAAAGAACTGTGCTTAGCTATCCCTCATGTTCCTGCTGGCTTGCTAGGCTGAATACTAGCACAGATATGATTGTATCTTATTTCAGCTTTTTTATATAATTATGTAATATGCATATCATACCAAATCAGCTGCAACGTTCCTTCCGGAAGGCATTACTAGGCGACTATCCTTCTGGAAGATAGCTCGTAAAAAAAAAACACAAAAATGCCCCAGTGAAAGTGAAATGGAAGCAATGTGTGATTAGGTGGCATGTTTCCTTTTCACCACCTCCTGCCTTCCCCTTACATGTGTCTTACTTAACCACAAAGAAAGGCCTCGCTATAAATTACTCCTGAACTTGGATACATTATGTCAGAATTGAAGTTAAATCTTTCGCACTGGTGTCGATCAACGCTTGTCAGCAACCTATGTATAAGGAGTTTTCTTAAAATCGCTTGTTCATTAACTTTGGATTGTAACGTCTAATATGTTCCATGCATTAACTCTGTCTCTCCCTGTCACACACCTTCATCTTCCTTATCTTTCTTTACCTCTACATTGTAGCATGCATTTTATGGCAATGTCATATAATCATATAATAAATACATACGAGTCACATATTCCAAATTAAGAAATTATCACTGTTTCTTTTATCCCAATATGCTCGTGTATTATTAGTATTGTATACAATCCTTTGACACCTCGTTATATTCATCTCAGACATTAGTAATATTCATTGCTTTATATTTTACTCCATTCCGCATATTGTTTCCTCATAGACCTCTCCCCCTTTTAATGGTTTCAAATAATCGTTTGTTTTATTATAAAACTATCCTAATAACATGATATATTATGTACACAGTGAAACTGGGAATCTGTATTCAGTATATACTTGATATAGACAATGATGAAGTAGAAAATGGCAGTAAACCTAACCGAAACCCTAAATATTCATGATACAACCATCGAATTAAAATTTTCCCCGATGGCCAAATTTTGTCTAAGCTACCATCAACTTCAACCTCAAATAATTAAACCTCGTGTATAAGAAAGCTAGTGTAGATATGTTACAACAATTTATTTACCATGTGTATGATTGAGTGTATTCGTTTGAACCTTGCAATCAATAGTTCGAGGAAATGAGGTGAGTGATATACATGAATTGAAGGCTTAATAGATAATACACATGTGCAAGTGTAAGATGTGTGTGTGTGTGTGTGTTGATGTGAGTGGAAGGTGTATTATATTGTGCGAGACTAAATGGTGAGAGGAAGTGTGTGAACATTGGAAGAGAGAATTGAAGGTCACGACGGTGCAACCAAAGGAGGATGGTGTGGAAGAGACTAATAAGGGCATAGGGGTAAATATACTGGCAATAAATAGAAGAAGTTGTTACAGATTCTTGAACGCGTGAAGGCAAGAAAATAAGGAAAGGAAGGAAGACTGAACAGTGTGAAGGTAAACACGATGGTAAGTGTGAGGAAGCAATGGTGGAAGATGTGAAAATATGAACGGATGGTCCAACGAAGACAACATTAAAAGTATGTGTAAGACGAGTAAATAAAGGCATAAAGGTAGAATGACGAAAGTATGACAGTTATATGAAATAGATATCAGTGTGAAGAAGACAATAGAAGTGTTCGGCTAAACAGATATAAGAATGAGTGACGGAGACACGAGAAGCTCTGTAAAAGAGAGAAAGAGAGCAAGGGAGAGAATATCAAAGACAAATACTTGACGGAAAAAGTGTTAATTGGCACTATAGAGAACACGAACACTTTTGAGTGACTAAGTGGGAGGAAATAGGTGGGATATATAACAATACTAAAAATATAATAATTCAGGCATAACAATAATAATAATAATAATAATTATAGTTGCAAGCAACGTTGTGCGGGGTTCGAGCGGGGTTGCACGCAGGGTATTGTGTTGGATACAAGGGCTGTGCCACATATATCAAAATATCATTTATCTCATCGGGCATGGAGAAAGTACAGAAGGAATATAATGTAGCCATTTTGGCTATGGCCAAACAAGCAATGAAAAAGTTAGGAGGTGTTTATCTTCATAACCGTGAAGTTAGTGCTCAAGAAGCTGTTTTCAGAGTGTGCAACTTAAAACTCAAGGAGTCATCAAGGAAGGTACAATTTATTCCAGTGGGAGAAAATCCAGTGAAAATGAGTCAACCAATTAGTGTAATAAAGAAGAAAATGGAAGAAGACAATTTTTTAAATCTGAAGATATGTGGATGACAAGTTTAGTTGATAAATACAAGAATCGACCTAATGAACAAATGCTTGATACCATGTGCCTAGCCTCTTTCTGTTCAGAATTCCGAGAAACCCAGTGCAGTAAAAAGAAACCATAAGAATCCTGTCTATAAATTACAAAATGAGCTTGGTTATGTGCAGAAAAGATCCAGAACAGATCCTGCTGTTATCTATCTATCTATCTATTGCCTGACGCCGTGATCCCCGAAGGGGTGGCCACGAACGAACCGCCCCCATGCACCTCTGTCCCCAGTCAGTCGACGCCCCTCCCCCCAACCAGCACCGCCTTCGTTCATGTAGTTCCTCACTCCATCCTTCCACCTCATATTCGGTCTACATCTCCCCCTCTGTCCCTCCACCTCGCTCTCGTACACCCTCTTAGTCATTCTCTCGCTTTCCATACGTTCCTGCTGTTATAAGGTATGCAAAATTCTCACGTTCCAAGGAACCTGAAAAATATTACCAAAGCATGCTTCAACTTTTTCTACCTTACCTCTTAGATATTCAATTACGGCCAAATACTTTTGAGATTTATGAACATTTCTATGAAACGGGAGCTATTAAGTGTGGTACAGAAGTTTTACAATCTGTAAAAATAATTGTTAAATTAAATAAAGCAATGTTTGAAGTAGATGGTGAATCTATTGATGTGGCCCAAGAAATGCTAGAAAAACATGGATCATTGGAAGATGCATGGGCTCAAATCTGTCCAGAGACCGAAGTTGAAAGGTTAGAATGTACAAGCTTACCCAAATTAAAAAATAAAAAAATAAATGAGGACTCGGATATTCCAGATTTACTTCAGTGCAGCAATAAAGAACATAATATTGAAATTCACCAGTTTGCTGTATCACCGAATGAGGCACATAAACTATGTCGTTCACTAAATAAGCAACAACAAAATATATTCTATACAGTTAGACAGTGGTGTATAAATAAAAGAAACAAAAGTGAATCAGAGCCATTTCATGTGTTCATTACTGGTGGTGATGGCACAGGAAAAAGTCACTTGATAAAATGCATTCACTATGAAGCCACCAGAATTCTTGCTCCTACTTTGCAAAATCCAGATGATGTATCTGTAGTGTTAACTGCTCCAACTGGTGTTGCAGCCTTTAACATTGATGCATCAACAATACACAGTTTATTTTGTATTAGCATCAACTCAAAGCTACCCTACCAACCTCTTGGAGATGATAAAATAAACTCTTTACGTTCAAGGCTTAGCTGTTTACAGATTCTTATTATTGATGAGATATCTATGGTTGACCACAAATTATTAACATATATACATGGAAGACTGAGACAAATAAAGCAATGCAAGAGCTTCTCACCATTTGGTACTGTATCAGTCATTGCTGTTGGAGATTTTTATCAACTTAATCCAGTGAAAGCTGGCAGTGTTGGTTTGAATCTTTAGACAGATTTATTTTCTATTGCTGAATTAACACAAATAATGAGACAGAAAGAGGGTGTGTTTGCAGAAACACTTAATCGCATAAGAACACGAAAGAAATCTGAACCTTTAATGAATGAGGACATGGACTTACTACGCAAATGTGAGACAGGTGAGGATAGTGATGCTCTTCACATATTTGCAACAAATCATCAGGTTGATGCATACAATATTTCAAGGTTAAATTCATCATGTTCTAATATTATTTCTATTGATGCAGAAGATTTCTATAGAGATGCTAGAACTGAAAAGCTGGAAAAAAGAGCTTCTCCTTATAACAAAGTGTTTAACACCAGTCTTTTGAGTAAACTTGTAATAGCAGTTGATGCACGCGTTATGCTGACAAAAAATATTGATGTTTCAGATGGTTTAGTAAACGGTGTAATTGGAACAGTTTCATTTGTACAACATACTCCTGGTGTTACCTTTCCTCAAGTAATATACATAGTGTTTGATGATGCAAAAGTTGGAAGCAAATTGCGAAAACAGAAACATATTTTACAAACAGTAAAGAACAGCACTCCCATTATGATTGAAGAGGATAGAGTAACTAATAATAGTGGTGTAAGACGGCAATTTCCATTGAAACTTGCATTTGCCTGTTCTGTACATAAAATCCAAGGATGTACTTTAAGCAAGTGTGTTGTGTCTTTGGACAAAATATTTACAGCAGGTCAAGCCTATGTTGCACTAAGTCGTGCCACTTCAATGGAAGGACTTATAATACAAGACTTTGAAGAGTCCTCCATTTATTGTAGTGAACAGGTAGAAATAGCCCTATCTAGTATGCCTCGTTTTATTAGTTATGCAAACAATCAAATAAATGAACATCAAGAGGGGTTGAAAATAATCTTGCACAATATTGAAGGTTTAAAATCCCATATTAAAGATATAAGATCAGACATACGGTTCTTAGTAGCTAATGTAATTTGTGTGACAGAAACTTGGCTTACTAAGAATGACTCAAGGAAATCCAGAGCTGAATGGATTTACCTTTTTTCATAAAACAAGAGAGGAATGTTACAACTCATCAGACAAATCTTGTGCTCATTTAAAACTAGAATCTCATGGAGGTGTTGGTGTATATTACCGTAAAGATTTTAAGTGTGATATAATACATTTTTCAGTGGCTAACTTAGAATATCTGGCCTGTTTTTCTGTTGAATGGAATATAATAACTGTTGTAATATACAGACCAGTTTCATATAGACTTAATTATTTTAGAGATAATTTAAGTAAATTGCTAAATGAACTAGACAAATACACAATTGGTTGCATTGTGATGGGGGACTTCAATGAAAACATCCAAACTAACTCTTCTATTGTAAAGTTAATGGAAAAGCGTGGATACACTCAACATGTAACACAACCAACAACTGAAAATGGCACGCTAATTGATCATGTATATGCTAAGAGGTTAGGAAATATGAAGGTGAAAGTTATTCCCACATATTACAGCTATCATGAGGGAATTTCCATTGAAATTTGAATTGACCCTCCTGTAATTTTTAATCTAATCCCTATAAAATCATAATATATACAGTAGGCTATTGTAAATATTGCAATGTTTTTGGTTACCGGTACCCGTTATCTTTTTATGTAGTGCATTATTGAGCATTCTGATATGCAATAAATTATGTAAAATATATTGTTTTTTTCTTTATATATAATTGTCATTATGAAGTTAAATTGGTTTCACAGGGAAAATATATACTTGAACAATTGTTTCCGCTGACAAAGAAATTATAAGATTCTTGGAAAATTCCGTTACACTACGAAAGATTATTCAACATGGAATTTGAATGGAATAGAGAAGCTTAGCAACGAAAAGCCAATACTTCCCCCCTCCCTGTGATTGTGCCAGCTTTTGTAAGCAGTGCAATAACTTAATGAAGGACAGAAAAGCTGCTGGATGCTCTGGCATTCTAGCCGAGATGATTAAGGCCTCAGGTGAGAAAGGAGTAGGTGTGTTCAATGAGCTAATTAACTTCATCATCAGAGAGGAAGTAATCTCTGATGAATGGCACAAAAGTATATTATATACTGTATACGAGCAAAGGGGACTCATTGGATAGGGAAAATTATAGGGGCCTGAAAATACTTGATCAAGTCATGAAGGTCTGTGAGAAAGTCTTTGAAGGTATGATATTGACGATATGCAGTTTGGTTTCATGCTAGGCCACGGCACAATCCAAGTCATGAAGGTATTTGTGTGATAATGAAGATGTATGAGGACTCACAAACGGCAGTGAGGGTGAAAGATGTACCGGTACTGGAGTGATGAGTTTTCAGTTCGCGTCGGAGTCCACCAGGGCTCTGTGTTAATGAAGCCCTTTCCTCTTTTTTTGTTATGGTTCTGGAGGCACTATCTGGTGATTTCAGAGTTGGGCTCCCCTGGGAACTGCTATAAGGGTCCTGAAAATGCTTGACTAAGTCATGAAGGTCTGTGAGAGAGTCTTAGAAGGTATGATAAGGGAAAGATACTGTATGTACTGTATGTACTTAAAGATAGGGATCTGATGTTGTGTTTGCAGACCGGGAGAAGGCCTTTGATAAGGTGGCCAGAGAAGTTGTGCACTAGGCTAGGAGAAAACTTGGCATTGAGGAGTGGCTGGTGCATGTGATAATGAAGATGTACGAGGACTCACGAACGGTAGTGAGGGTGAAAGGTGTACAGCTGAGTGAGGGACATATACAGTACGGTACTAGATATTTGGTAAGGGTTAGCTTTATATCCCATGTACTGGTTTCTAGGGACATATACTAGGTGTTAGGTGGAGGTTAGTTTTGTATCCAAAGTACTGGGTACTAGGGACATATACTAGGTGTTACGTGAGGGTACTGAGTGATGAGTTTTCAGTTCGCATCGGAGTCCAACAGGGAAGTGTGTTAATTAAGCCCAACTAGAATCTCATGGAGGTGTTGGTGTATATTACCGTAAAGATTTTAAGTGTGATATAATAAATTTGTCAGTGGCTAACTTAGAATATCTGGCCTGTTTTTCTGTTGAATGGAATATAATAACTGTTGTAATATACAGACCAGTTTCATATAGACTTAATTATTTTAGAGAAAATTTAAGTAAATTGCTAAATGAACTAGACAAATACACAATTGGTTGCATTGTGATGGGGGACTTCAATGAAAACATCCAAACTAACTCTTCTATTGTTAAGTTAATGGAAAAGCGTGGATATACTCAACATGTAACACAACCAACAACTGAAAATGGCACGCTAATTGATCATGTATATGCTAAGAGGTTAGGAAATATGAAGGTGAAAGTTATTCCCACATATTACAGCTATCATGAGGGAATTTCCATTGAAATTTGAATTGACCCTCCTGTAATTTTTAATCTAATCCCTATAAAATCATAATATATACAGTAGGCTATTGTAAATATTGCAATGTTTTTGGTTACCGGTACCCGTTCTTTTTATGTAGTGCATTATTGAGCATTCTGATATGCAATAAATTATGTAAAATATATTGTTTTTTCTTTATATATATAATTGTCATTATGAAGTTAAATTGGTTTCACAGGGAAAATATATACTTGAACAATTGTTTCCGCTGACAAAGAAATTATAAGATTCTTGGAAAATTCCGTACACTACGAAAGATTATTCAACATGGAATTTGAATGGAATAGAGAAGCTTAGCAACGAAAAGCCAATACTCCCCCCTCCCTGTGATTGTGCCAGCTTTTGTAAGCAGTGCAATAACTTAATGAAGGACAGAAAAGCTGCAGGATGCTCTGGCATTCTAGCCGAGATGATTAAGGCCTCCGGTGAGAAAGGAGTAGGTGTGTTCAATGAGCTAATTAACTTCATCATCAGAGAGGAAGTAATCTCTGATGAATGGCACAAAAGTATATTATATACTGTATACGAAGTATACTGCAAAGGGGACTCGTTGGATAGGGAAAATTATAGGGGCCTGAAAATACTTGATCAAGTCATGAAGGTCTGTGAGAAAGTCTTTGAAGGTATGATATTGACGATATGCAGTTTGGTTTCATGCTAGGACACGGCACAATCCAAGTCATGAAGGTATTTGTGTGATAATGAAGATGTATGAGGACTCACAAACGGCAGTGAGGGTGAAAGATGTACCGGTACTGAGTGATGAGTTTTCAGTTCGCGTCGGAGTCCACCAGGGCTCTGTGTTAATGAAGCCCTTTCCTCTTTTTTTGTTATGGTTCTGGAGGCACTATCTGGTGATTTCAGAGTTGGGCTCCCCTGGAAACTGCTATAAGGGTCCTGAAAATGCTTGACTAAGTCATGAAGGTCTGTGAGAGAGTCTTAGAAGGTATGATAAGGGAAAGATACTGTATGTACTGTATGTACTTAAAAGATAGGGATCTGATGTTGTGTTTGCAGACCGGGAGAAGGCCTTTGATAAGGTGGCCAGAGAAGTTGTGCACTAGGTTAGGAGAAAACTTCGCGTTGAGGAGTGGCTGGTGCATGTGATAATGAAGATGTACGAGGACTCACGAACGGTAGTGAGGGTGAAAGGTGTACAGCTGAGTGAGGGACATATACAGTACGGTACTAGATATTTGGTAAGGGTTAGCTTTATATCCCATGTACTGGTTACTAGGGACATATACTAGGTGTTAGGTGGAGGTTAGTTTTGTATCCAAAGTACTGGGTACTAGGGACATATACTAGGTGGTACGTGAGGGTACTGAGTGATGAGTTTTCAGTTCGCATCGGAGTCCAACAGGGAAGTGTGTTAATTAAGCCCTCTCCTCTTTGTTATGGTTCTGGAGGCACTATCTAGTGATTTCAGAGTTTGGCCAAGTCATGAAGGTCTGTGAGTGTGAGAGAGTCTTTGAAGGTATGATAACTTCATAGTCAGGCAGCTGCAGGAAAGATATCTAAGAGGTGTTTTCCGGTCCCGTCTCAAGACCACCGTCGCAAGATCTACCCGAAAAACTGTTTTTCTGTAATCATAATATATACAGTAGGCTATTGTAAATATTGCAATGTTTTTGGTTACCGGTACCCGTTATCTTTTTATGTAGTGCATTATTGAGCATTCTGATATGCAATAAATTATGTAAAATATATTGTTTTTTCTTTATATATATAATTGTCATTATGAAGTTAAATTGGTTTCACAGGGAAAATATATACTTGAACAATTGTTTCCAAGAAGTCCTTGCATGACAGTGTGGTAATCCCGACACTGACTTACGGAAGCGAAGCATGGACGTTGGTTGAGAGACTCAGACCAAGAGTGAGAGCAGTGGAAATGAATTACTTAACCTGACAAGCGCGATATAGACCTAGGTGCTAGGGTAGTTATTTGTGCATTTCTAGCCCTGGATTCTGACAGAATTCGTTATATTTACAATATAAAGCATTATTTGTTTTCGGTATGCTTTTATTTACATATATGATATATATGAACCTTCAAGAGTGCTAAAATAAGTGGGAAAAGCATTTGTGTGGTGAAAAACGAAGATATGGCCACCCGGTCATAATCTCAGGCGAGAGAGAGCCACAGGCAGACTCCCCTCTCGCTGTCTGGAGTCAACTGAGACGAGCGGGGCGGTGTGTGCCGGTGTCTGGTGTTGCATAACGATCTTTTATGCAACCCACTTGTGCTACATTATCGGGAGAGAAAAATAACCGATAAATTATGATAATAAGAGGATAAATAGGTGATAATTGAGGAGGGGGGAGGGGGGAATAAGGTGGGGAAGAGGGGAGGGGGAGGGTGAGAAACACATGGATGAGTACTAGAGGGGAATTATCTCACCTAGAGACAAAATCCTTTGTTTTGATAGGCCCTTTTTTTTTTTGGAAGGCTTTTTTATGTCTTGCTTCCGTGAGGCCTATCGTTATAGAAGCCTTCCGTGAGGCCTATCGCGCTTGCCGGGGTTAAGGAGTGCGTGCGGAGTTACATGAGGGATAGACAGACTAATGAGGAAGTAAGAAGGAGGTGTGGTGTGGAGGTAGATGTGCTGGAAAGTGTGAAAAGGAACAACTTGAGATGGTTCGGCGATATGAACGTATGGAAAGCGAGAATGACTAAGAGGGTGTACGAGAGCGAGGTGGAGGGACAGAGGGGGAGAGGTAGACCGAATATGAGGTGGAAGGATGGAGTGAGGAAGTACATGAACGAAGGCGGTGCTGGTTGGGGGGAGGGGCGTCAACTGACTGGGGACAGAGGTGCATGGGGGCGGTTCGTTCGTGGCCACCCCTTCCGGGATCACGGCGTCAGGCAATAGATAGATAGATAGAACAATTGTTTCCGCTGACAAAGAAATTATAAGATTCTTGGAAAATTCCGTACACTACGAAAGATTATTCAACATGGAATTTGAATGGAATAGAGAAGCTTAGCAACGAAAAGCCAATACTCCCCCCTCCCTGTGATTGTGCCAGCTTTTGTAAGCAGTGCAATAACTTAATGAAGGACAGAAAAGCTGCAGGATGCTCTGGCATTCTAGCCGAGATGATTAAGGCCTCAGGTGAGAAAGGAGTAGGTGTGTTCAATGAGCTAATTAACTTCATCATCAGAGAGGAAGTAATCTCTGATGAATGGCACTAAAGTATATTATATACTGTATACGAAGTATACTGCAAAGGGGACTCGTTGGATAGGGAAAATTATAGGGCCTGAAAATACTTGATCAAGTCATGAAGGTCTGTGAGAAAGTCTTTGAAGGTATGATATTGACGATATGCAGTTTGGTTTCATGCTAGGACACGGCACAATCCAAGTCATGAAGGTATTGTGTGATAATGAAGATGTATGAGGACTCACAAACGGCAGTGAGGGTGAAAGATGTACCGGTACTGAGTGATGAGTTTTCAGTTCGCGTCGGAGTCCACCAGGGCTCTGTGTTAATGAAGCCCTTTCCTCTTTTTTTGTTATGGTTCTGGAGGCACTATCTGGTGATTTCAGAGTTGGGCTCCCCTGGAAACTGCTATAAGGGTCCTGAAAATGCTTGACTAAGTCATGAAGGTCTGTGAGAGAGTCTTAGAAGGTATGATAAGGGAAAGATACTGTATGTACTGTATGTACTTAAAAGATAGGGATCTGATGTTGTGTTTGCAGACCGGGAGAAGGCCTTTGATAAGGTGGCCAGAGAAGTTGTGCACTAGGTTAGGAGAAAACTTCGCGTTGAGGAGTGGCTGGTGCATGTGATAATGAAGATGTACGAGGACTCACGAACGGTAGTGAGGGTGAAAGGTGTACAGCTGAGTGAGGGACATATACAGTACGGTACTAGATATTTGGTAAGGGTTAGCTTTATATCCCATGTACTGGTTACTAGGGACATATACTAGGTGTTAGGTGGAGGTTAGTTTTGTATCCAAAGTACTGGGTACTAGGGACATATACTAGGTGTTACGTGAGGGTACTGAGTGATGAGTTTTCAGTTCGCATCGGAGTCCAACAGGGAAGTGTGTTAATTAAGCCCTCTCCTCTTTGTTATGGTTCTGGAGGCACTATCTAGTGATTTCAGAGTTTTGCCAAGTCATGAAGGTCTGTGAGTGTGAGAGAGTCTTTGAAGGTATGATAACTTCATAGTCAGGCAGCTGCAGGAAAGATATCTAAGAGGTGTTTTCCGGTCCCGTCTCAAGACCACCGTCGCAAGATCTACCCGAAAAACTGTTTTTCTGTAATCATAATATATACAGTAGGCTATTGTAAATATTGCAATGTTTTGGTTACCGGTACCCGTTATCTTTTTATGTAGTGCATTATTGAGCATTCTGATATGCAATAAATTATGTAAAATATATTGTTTTTTCTTTATATATATAATTGTCATTATGAAGTTAAATTGGTTTCACAGGGAAAATATATACTTGAACAATTGTTTCCAAGAAGTCCTTGCATGACAGTGTGGTAATCCCGACACTGACTTACGGAAGCGAAGCATGGACGTTGGTTGAGAGACTCAGACCAAGAGTGAGAGCAGTGGAAATGAATTACTTAACCTGACAAGCGCGATATAGACCTAGGTGCTAGGGTAGTTATTTGTGCATTTCTAGCCCTGGATTCTGACAGAATTCGTTATATTTACAATATAAAGCATTATTTGTTTTCGGTATGCTTTTATTTTACATATATGATGTATATATGAACCTTCAAGAGTGCTAAAATAAGTGGGAAAAGCATTTGGGTGGTGAAAAACGAAGATATTTGCCACCCGGTCATAATCTCAGGCGAGAGAGAGCCACAGGCAGCCCTCCCCTCTCGCTGTCTGGGAGTCAACTGAGACGAGCGGGGCGGTGTGCCGGTGTCTGGGTGTTGCATAACGATCTTTTATGCAACCCTCTTGTGCAACATTATCGCGGGAGAGAAATATAACCGATAAATTATGATAATAAGAGGATAAATAAGTGATAATTGAGGAGGGGGGGAGGGGGGAATAAGGTGGGGAAGGAGGGGAGGGGAGGGTGAGAAACACATGGATGAGTACTAGAGGGGAATTATCTCACCTAGAGACAAAATCCTTTGTTTTGATAGGCCCTTTTTTTTTTTGGAAGGCTCTTTTTTATGGTCTTGCTTCCGTGAGGCCTATCGCGTTCCCTATAGGAAGCCTTCCGTGAGGCCTATCGCGCTTGCCGGGTTAAGGAGTGCGTGCGGAGTTACATGGAGGGATAGACAGACTAATGAGAAGTAAGAAGGAGGTGTGGTGTGGAGGTAGATGTGCTGGAAAGTGTGAAAAGGAACAACTTGAGATGGTTCGGCCATATGGAACGTATGGAAAGAGAGAATGACTAAGAGGGTGTACGAGAGCGGGTGGAGGGACAGAGGGGGAGAGAGACCGAATATGAGGTGGAGATGGAGTGAGGAAGTACATGAACGAAGGCGGTGCTGGTTGGGGGGAGGGGCGTCGACTGACTGGGGACAGAGGTGCATGGGGGCGGTTCGTTCGTGGCCACCCCTTCCGGGATCACGGCGTCAGGCAATAGATAGATAGATAGAACAATTGTTTCCGCTGACAAAGAAATTATAAGATTCTTGGAAAATTCCGTACACTACGAAAGATTATTCAACATGGAATTTGAATGGAATAGAGAAGCTTAGCAACGAAAAGCCAATACTCCCCCCTCCCTGTGATTGTGCCAGCTTTTGTAAGCAGTGCAATAACTTAATGAAGGACAGAAAAGCTGCAGGATGCTCTGGCATTCTAGCCGAGATGATTAAGGCCTCAGGTGAGAAAGGAGTAGGTGTGTTCAATGAGCTAATTAACTTCATCAGAGAGGAAGTAATCTCTGATGAATGGCACTAAAGTATATTATATACTGTATACGAGCAAAGGGGACTCGTTGGATAGGGAAAATTATAGGGGCCTGAAAATACTTGATCAAGTCATGAAGGTCTGTGAGAAAGTCTTTGAAGGTATGATATTGACGATATGCAGTTTGGTTTCATGCTAGGACACGGCACAATCCAAGTCATGAAGGTATTTGTGTGATAATGAAGATGTATGAGGACTCACAAACGGCAGTGAGGGTGAAAGATGTACCGGTACTGAGTGATGAGTTTTCAGTTCGCGTCGGAGTCCACCTGGGCTCTGTGTTAATGAAGCCCTTTCCTCTTTTTTTGTTATGGTTCTGGAGGCACTATCTGGTGATTTCAGAGTTGGGCTCCCCTGGGAACTGCTATAAGGGTCCTGAAAATGCTTGACTAAGTCATGAAGGTCTGTGAGAGAGTCTTAGAAGGTATGATAAGGGAAAGATACTGTATGTACTGTATGTACTTAAAAGATAGGGATCTGATGTTGTGTTTGCAGACCGGGAGAAGGCCTTTGATAAGGTGGCCAGAGAAGTTGTGCACTAGGCTAGGAGAAAACTTGGCGTTGAGGAGTGGCTGGTGCATGTGATAATGAAGATGTACGAGGACTCACGAACGGTAGTGAGGGTGAAAGGTGTACAGCTGAGTGAGGGACATATACAGTACGGTACTAGATATTTGGTAAGGGTTAGCTTTATATCCCATGTACTGGTTACTAGGGACATATACTAGGTGTTAGGTGGAGGTTAGTTTTGTATCCAAAGTACTGGGTACTAGGGACATATACTAGGTGTTACGTGAGGGTACTGAGTGATGAGTTTTCAGTTCGCATCGGAGTCCAACAGGGAAGTGTGTTAATTAAGCCCTCTCCTCTTTTTTATGGTTCTGGAGGCACTATCTAGTGATTTCAGAGTTTGGCCAAGTCATGAAGGTCTGTGAGTATGAGAGAGTCTTTGAAGGTATGATAACTTCATAGTCAGGCAGCTGCAGGAAAGATATCTAAGAGGTGTTTTTCCGGTCCCGTCTCAAGACCACCGTCGCAAGATCTACCCGAAAAACTGTTTTTCTGTAATCATAATATATACAGTAGGCTATTGTAAATATTGCAATGTTTTTGGTTACCGGTACCCGTTATCTTTTTATGTAGTGCATTATTGAGCATTCTGATATGCAATAAATTATGTAAAATATATTGTTTTTTTCTTTATATATATAATTGTCATTATGAAGTTAAATTGGTTTCACAGGGAAAATATATACTTGAACAATTGTTTCCGCTGACAAAGAAATTATAAGATTCTTGGAAAATTCCGTACACTACGAAAGATTATTCAACATGGAATTTGAATGGAATAGAGAAGCTTAGCAACGAAAAGCCAATACTCCCCCCTCCCTGTGATTGTGCCAGCTTTTGTAAGCAGTGCAATAACTTAATGAAGGACAGAAAAGCTGCTGGATGCTCTGGCATTCTAGCCGAGATGATTAAGGCCTCAGGTGAGAAAGGAGTAGGTGTGTTCAATGAGCTAATTAACTTCATCATCAGAGAGGAAGTAATCTCTGATGAATGGCACAAAAGTATATTATATACTGTATACGAGCAAAGGGGACTCGTTGGATAGGGAAAATTATAGGGGCCTGAAAATACTTGATCAAGTCATGAAGGTCTGTGAGAAAGTCTTTGAAGGTATGATATTGACGATATGCAGTTTGGTTTCATGCTAGGACACGGCACAATCCAAGTCATGAAGGTATTTGTGTGATAATGAAGATGTATGAGGACTCACAAACGGCAGTGAGGGTGAAAGATGTACCGGTACTGAGTGATGAGTTTTCAGTTCGCGTCGGAGTCCACCAGGGCTCTGTGTTAGTGAAGCCCTTTCCTCTTTTTTTGTTATGGTTCTGGAGGCACTATCTGGTGATTTCAGAGTTGGGCTCCCCTGGGAACTGCTATAAGGGTCCTGAAAATGCTTGACTAAGTCATGAAGGTCTGTGAGAGAGTCTTAGAAGGTATGATAAGGGAAAGATACTGTATGTACTGTATGTACTTAAAAGATAGGGATCTGATGTTGTGTTTGCAGACCAGGAGAAGGCCTTTGATAAGGTGGCCAGAGAAGTTGTGCACTAGGCTAGGAGAAAACTTGGCGTTGAGGAGTGGCTGGTGCATGTGATAATGAAGATGTACGAGGACTCACGAACGGTAGTGAGGGTGAAAGGTGTACAGCTGAGTGAGGGACATATACAGTACGGTACTAGATATTTGGTAAGGGTTAGCTTTATATCCCATGTACTGGTTACTAGGGACATATACTAGGTGTTAGGTGGAGGTTAGTTTTGTATCCAAAGTACTGGGTACTAGGGACATATACTAGGTGTTACGTGAGGGTACTGAGTGATGAGTTTTCAGTTCGCATCGGAGTCCAACAGGGAAGTGTGTTAATTAAGCCCTCTCCTCTTTTTTATGGTTCTGGAGGCACTATCTAGTGATTTCAGAGTTTGGCCAAGTCATGAAGGTCTGTGAGTGTGAGAGAGTCTTTGAAGGTATGATAACTTCATAGTCAGGCAGCTGCAGGAAAGATATCTAAGAGGTGTTTTTCCGGTCAGACCACCGTCGCAAGATCTACCCGAAAAACTGTTTTTCTGGTCCCGTCGCAAGCCCACCTTTAGCAAGCGAGACACCAATATTCTCTTGCGACGGCAAGAGAGCTCCGGAGCTGGGTTGACGGCAAGCTGAAACATCTCACTCAACTTACTGTTTCTCCATTCTAATTTATTTCGGTATATTTGTTTATCCAAATATTATGTTATAATTTACTTGCCTATTATTAGGAAGTAGAGTAATAAGAGCCCACAGTAACGTATATCCAATTGTTGATAATAAATGAATGTGGGACAGTACGCTTGGTTAAATTTTGTCCACGAAACAACAACAAACCCCAGCTTTGACTAGGCCTAGGCTATGCTATTTACCGATTGTTTTTTCATATCAGAATTGCATTTATATAATCCTTATGATAATTAAATTGGGGGTGAATGTTATTCCGATGAAATGGAAGTTGTATAGCCTAGCCTATATATTTGTAAGATGTGTGCTGGCTTGGAGCATGCCTGTGTTGTTTTTCCTGTCCTGTGATGATCTTGCGACGGCTCGGTTGAGACGGTGGTCTTGCGACGGGCCCGGAAAATCACGTCTCTACTGAAAGTAAGAAGTTGTGCAGTAGGCTAGGAGAAAATTTGGCGTAGAGGAGTGTGATAATGAAGATGTATGAAGACTCACGAACGGTAGTGAGGGTGAAAGGTGTACTGAGTGAGGGACATATGCTAGGTGAAGGTTAGTTTTGTATCCCACGTACTGGGTACTAGGGACATATACTAGGTGTTATGTAAGGGTTAGTATTGTATCCCAAATACTAGGTACTAGGGACATATACTAGGTGTTACGTGAGTGTTAGCTTGATATCCCACGTACTGGGTACTAGGGACATATACTAGGTGTTACGTGAGGGTTAGTTTTGTATCCAACGTAGTGGGTCTAGGGGACGGCAGCCTCCACCCATAATACTAGGATAGGTTAGGTAAGGTTGTTAGGTTAGGCTTATGGGGATGGATGTAGTTTCCGAGTGTACGGTCGTCATGTTTACATTTGTCAATCGCCGTTGTTAACCTGCCCTTCCCTACCTATCATGTGTTGATTGGTTGTCCATCTTGATCTGATTCTTCAGGCCAGCCCTATTAGAGTATTTTGGGGGAACTCAGTGGTGTGGTTAAACTATTTTTAATATATATTTGTTTAAATATGTAAGATATGCAATAAATTATGTAAAATATATTGTTTTTACTTTATACCTATACATATAATTGTCATTATTAAGGAAATTCCATTGACTATTTACATCGCTAGGCCTAGCTTCCTTATTTCTATTAATTTCCTCCAGTTCACCATGAAACCTATTGCTAATTTCCTTGTTCTTCAGCAGCCGCGGCGGTGTCGGCGTTGGATGCTTGGGATAATGTTCCCGTCTATTTTGAATGCCATTCGATACAATAATATGTTGAAAGCCCCCCCTCACCCCCCCATGATATGTTATCATCATATATATTGCCAGTAGGGGGCAAACAACCAAAAAAATTGCTGCAAAGCCCTTCCCTCAACATATTATTGTATCCTATGTCAGTCAAAATAGACGGGAACATGATCGCAAGCGTCCACCGCCGCCGCCGCCGTCATGTTTACATGGTCGATCGCCGCAGTTTGGTTAGGCCTATTTGCCCCCTGCTGGCAAATTATATGATGATGACAATATGTCATGGGGGTGTTTGCCCCCCTCAACATATTATTGTATCCAACGGCATTCAAAATGGACGGGAACATGATGGCAAGCTTTTGTCGCCGCTCCACCGCCATGTTTACATGTGTCGATCGCCATGGTTAAGTTCGCGTCTATTTTGACGGCGATTTTTTTCGGTTATTTGCCCCCTGCTGGCAATATATAAAATGATGACAATATGTCATGAGGGGGGGGCCTCAACAATGACCTCTAACCTGAGTATTTTGGGGGAACTCAGTGGTGTGGTTAAACTATTTTTAATATATATTTGTTTAAATATGTAAGATATGCAATAAATTATGTAAAATATATTGTTTTTACTTTATACCTATACATATAATTGTCATTATTAAGGAAATTCCATTGACTATTTACATCGCTAGGCCTAGCTTCCTTATTTCTATTAATTTCCTCCAGTTCACAATGAAACCTATTGCTAATTTCCTTGTTCTTCAGCAGCCGCGGCGGTGTCGGCGTTGGACGCTTGGGATAATGTTCCTGTCTATTTTGAATGCCATTCGATACAATAATATGTTGAAAGCCCCCCTCACCCCCCCATGACATGTTATCATCATATATATTGCCAGTAGGGGGCAAACAACCCAAAAAATTGCCGCAAAGCCCTTCCCTCAACATATTATTGTATCCAATGGCAGTCAAAATAGACGGGAACATGATCGCAAGCGTCCACCGCCGCCGCCGCCGTCATGTTTACATGGTCGATCGCCGCAGTTTGGTTAGGCCTATTTGCCCCCCTCAACATATTATTGTATCCAACGGCATTCAAAATGGACGGGAACATGATGGCAAGCTTTCGTCGCCGCTCCACCACCATGTTTACATGTGTCGATCGCCGTGGTTAAGTTCGCGTCTATTTTGACGGCGATTTTTTTTCGGTTATTTGCCCCCTGCTGGCAATATATAAGATGATGACAATATGTCATGAGGGGGGGGCCTCAACAATGACCTCTAACCTCTGTATATCAAATAGGGCTATATCAAATTGGCTGCAAATTTCCACATCTAGGCTATTCCTTGACTGACTCTTCCTAAATGGTCGACATATTCAGGGTGTCAAACGACGCTGTTTTTTTGAGTGATAACGCAATGAACTTTTTGTATAATGATAACAGAAACTCCCCCCCCCCCCAAAAAAAAAAGGTAGGCTAGGCTAAATTGACACAATTTTGGTCTCCATATTTTCCATCTTGATTGTTTTTTTATTGCAGGAAATACTGTTTTAGACACCTAAATTCTCAAAACAAAAATCTGGGGGGCATGCCCCCGGACCCCCCTAGAGCTCGCGCCTTCGCCGCGCTATAATGATAACAAAATAATAAACCATAATGATAACACAATTCATATTTTGTGGATTGACACCCTGGTTCAGTCACATATTAGCTTGATCACTCTAGGCCTAGTTGTTTTTTAGTTACAGAGGTTATAGCCTAGGTCATGATTTCTTGCCTACTTACAGCGAATAGACTAGGCCTATTGTAGATTGGTAAAATATTTGCTTAATAGGCCTAGGCTGTGCAATTGTCTCGATTTGACTAATTTTACCTAATTAGGCCTAAAGCAGCCTCAGTCTATTCCCAAACCCCAAACAGTATCCCATGTTAAGCCCTAGGCTAGGCCTAGGCCTAATCCCACTCTCAATCAAAATTCGAACTGATAAATTAGTACCTACCGGTAGCGCTGCCTAGGCTAGGCCTATATTTTTCTTGAATAGATATAGAAAATGGTTTAAAGGAAAGAGCATCCTATATTATGTTCAAATAATATGTAATAGCACTGTGTATGGTTGTATTACATTTAAATAGTGATAGATGTGTATATTAATGGGATAAATACTCCGAAGTTCGCATACGTTCAGAAAATTTTGTGCAACACTGTTGCCAGATACTAATCAATCCCATTATCATTATATCATAACGGATTTTACTCATTTGCATAATTTCAAATACCTAGGACATTAATATAATATTTTCCTATCTCTTTTGTAGTGATATTTGTCTGATTTAGTGGTATATTGATGTCTGTCTAGGGTTATAATGCATTGTGAAAGTTACCTCTGCATCTCTGACTTGGCTTAATTACCCCTGCTTTCTTTGAGTACTACGCGGCAAGAGAAGCTTTCGGTTCTGTCACAGACTGTCAATTACTGTTCAAGGTAAACACAACTGCTAAATTCGACCTCATGTTCAAATAATATGTAATAGCATTATCTATGGTTGTATTAGACAACAATTGTGATAGGTTTCTATTATATGTGGATAAATAGTATTAAGCTGAATAAACTAAATACCGAAAGTTCACTAGAGTGGTTGTTGATACATATGAGGGAGGTAGAACATAGGAGGGAATGGCTAGGCAGTGTTGCCAGTTGTATCGCTAGATATTACCGCTAGATGTAGAGCTATTTACTTCAATTTAGCAGCCATTTTTTCATATCTAGAGAGATTTACTAGGGATAATTTAAAAATGTCAGACATTCTAGTCATATTACATTGTAAAATTTGCAAAACAAACAAACCAAAACTCTTTAGAAATTGCAGCATTATTCTAACATTGTTTGACTATGTAGCAACATGCTAGCGACTTTTGAGAAAGGATCTAGCGGTATTTTGTGGAGACACACTGGGTGGTGGTTGCAGTGGTGCCAGTTGTAAAGCTACATATTACCGCTAAAAATGTAGAGCTATTTACTTCAATCTAGCAGCCATTTCTTTTATATCTAGAGACATTTACTAGGGATAATTTGAAAATTTCAGACATTCTAGTCATACTACATTGTAAAATTTGCAAAACAAACAAACCAAAACTCTTTAGAAATTGCAGCATTATCCTAACATTGTTTGGCTATGTAGCAACATGCTAGCGACTTTTGAGAAAGGATCTAGCGGTATTTCGTGGTAACACTTTAGGAGGGTTAAAATACGAGTCACACGGGCAATTGCCAAAACTTTAAAGGTCCATATCATTGTTATTAAACTAAGCATTTGGCAAAGGGAGGAATTGTTAAAAACCTTAGCCAATACTCTGTCATTTACCAAAAATAAATTTGAATTTATCATTATTATTTGGTAGGGTAGGTATGTATAGGTAGGTTGGCTAAATAATTGCTGGAATTCGTAGGGACTCGAACGGTTTTGAGAGAGTTCAATAAAAAAACAAAAGTTAGGACTGAATAATAAAGAGATTATGTTATTAAGCAAAACTGGGGGATGCGTGGAAGCCTATAGACTGTAGACGGTAAACTTTGTGTGTGGTAGCGAATTCGGTTTTAAAGTAATTTAAGAATAGACAGTTTTCAATGCTGCGGCCAAACTATTCCACCCATTTATATTTTTTTGGTATCAAAACGTTCGGAATCGCGAGCCTCACCCAACTACGCAAGCATGGCTCTGATCATCGGCGTAGTTTTCAAGATGTGGAATTTTAAGTGGAATTCGAGGTTTTTTCAAGATTGCCGGAAAAAAACCCCACGTGCAAAAGCAAAACCTTCTCTATAAAATTTGCGGAGCATTAGTAGGGGAGTGCGTATGCCAAAGCCCAGTCGTTTCCTGTGAGTGGGAAAGACGGTATTTAGGCGTCAAGTTTTTCGGGAAATCGGCTGCCACGGACCTGTTTGGCCACCATGCCGGATGTTTAGCATATCAAAAGTTGCCCAATACAAAAAGGCACCTCTTGTGAAAGTTTGATCCCGATCCAAAAAGCGGTTCTGGAGTTATTGCGTCGAAACCGGCGCGTAAGAAACATTTGGATGAAATTCCAGGTTTAATGATTACAATAGGGGTTCCCTGTAGGGGACGAACCCCTAATAATGATAATCCTAATTAAAGGAGTAATTCCGCCCGCCAATCAGGAGACGGGATTCGCTCAGGTAAAAAGGCAAGATTTACCCTTTGCAACGTATCCAGAAACCAACACTGCCACATCCTCGCTCTCCGCCAATCAGAAGCCTCCCGTGACGCAGCTATCTAAGCAAGCTGGGCGTACTTCCTCATCCTCACCAGTAACTTCGCTCCCAGCTCTTTCACGCATAATCTATCCTGGTCGCAGATGTCCTATTACCACGGTGCAACCTTCTTACTCTCGTCAGCCACTTAAGGACATCTCACATAAGCTGCCAGGAGAATATTTAGAGGATAGAATGGAGCAAGAGAGGAAGGGGAGACAGTTTCGAAGCGAGCGGCATATCCAGACTCCTTACGGCCGTGCGGCTCGACCAATCACAGAGCGCCCAGCCGTGAGGGAGGGGTATATTAGGAGGTGGGCGGGGCACCAGAACAGCCAAAATTAAGTTTTCTAATCTTTAATCAGATTAATTTGCACTAAACGCAGGCGTACCTCAAGGCTCAGTGCTCACTCCTACCCTCTACATCCTATACACAAATGACTTTCCCAACCCCACTCACAATGACTCTCTCACAGTAATGTACGCAGACGACATGACGCAAATAATAAGAGCAGACACAATAGACGCATTGGCAAACAGAGCTCAAAGAGAACTTTACAAAGTAGCACAATGGGAGCAAAAATGGCGGATTCAGGCTCATCCTCACAAATCACACATCACATACTTTGCCAAAGGACATCCCCGCCCAAGACCCTTATTCCAGAACTTCCGAGCACCTGTCCCTAACCGCATACAAATAAATGTCTCTCCCACTAACAAAGTAGTCGGCCTCACATTCGACAAAAACATCCGATTTCATCAACAAGCAAAAACTTCCACTGCCATCGCATCTAAATCCCTACAAACCATCTTTCGATTCAGAAATACCTCAATAAAAACCAAACTTCACTTATACAAAGCACTTATAAGACCTCTTTTGTGCTACATCCCACTCAGCATTTCACTTTCAGCCCCTACCAACCAACTAAAATACCAAAGAATTCAAAATAAAGCACTGAGGTAGATGTTCGGGACTCAGTGGTATGAGTTCCAGACGGCACAACATCTTCACAATCTAGCCCACATCCCCCCTCAAAATACTTATTGGCAGCAATTAGCAGAAACAACTTATTAAACTTGAGACCTATCATGATAACTTCATCTAAATTTTCAATAGAATCTTATATCCCTCCCGCCCCTTGTCAAACCTCCTTCACCCCAACAACAGAGAGGCACCCATTCCTAAATTAACTTAAAATCAAGATTGGTAGAGGCGTTGGGTCATGCCGGCTCGTCCACAGTCCAACCTCCCTACCACTCTTGACCTAGATTCCTAGATTCACTTCCAATTAATATGTATAACTTCACAGACCCACCAAATTTCCTTATTAGCACTAATCCTTAGCCAATTATAATCAAATTACAAGACAACAACCTTTTAACGTAACTTCAAAATATAATAACAGTACAGCCTTCTTACAAGTTCTGCCACTGACAGCTCTTCCCCAGCATTACCCCCTTTTTGACTCACTGCCACCCAACATTATCTCCCCCGTTTATACCATTTTCGAATTACTACCAACCAAAAATACAACCCTAAAACATCCAAAGCCCAATAGCAAGCACTTTCGATTTTATACCACCCAAAATTATCTTGCTCCCCATCCCTTGCCGCCTTCTTGGCAAGCCATCCTGAATCTCATTAAAGTCACTTCTCCAACTAAAACAATTCAACCCCAGCTCAATTATTCAACTCACGCACGTTGGGTCAAACCCCGACACCCTATTTATCTCACTATTATTACTGTCTCTCCTACTTAACCAATAAAAACTTCCCTTCTTTCACCCTCACCCACCTTTTCTATATTCATTTGATTGATTGACACCAGGAGTCACTGACCCCTGGGCGCGTGAGAGGAACACAACAAGCCACTCTTAGCAAAGGCAACCCCGAGCCTCACCTTGGCACTCTGGGGATAACAAATAAGTCTGTTCCAGGGCTCCAGCAACCTTGCACCACCACATCCAAGACAACCCAGAAGATTATACCTCCACCCACCAAGGCTCAGATACACCTCCAGTATCCTGAGGACTGCAGATACATCGCTGGCCTTCATACCTTAAACCAAGCGGTTTGAGATGTTTACTGAGTGGTAGATGGAATGAAGAGAATGGAGATGATCTACTGGCCCGCTTTGAAGTGGTGAAGTCAACCAGAAGATACAACCAAACATTTTATTAAAGAACCCTTATGGGCCCAAATAAACTTACTAATGAAAGGCAAATGCTAAGACAACCAGGGATGTTCCAGCTATAAAATATGATGTGTTCATATAGAATAACTAAAGATATTTTTGACTAGACAATTGATGCAATAAAGAAATTAATAGTTGTGAGATATAGTTGTTTTTGTTAGTAAAGGCGACCAGCCTATTAGCCAGCAGTAGTATAGGATCTTATAGCCAATCGCAAGACTCGATCTTATGAAACGGCTCTGAGTGACGCTTCCGAGTAGTAGAAGTAGTAGAAGTATTATTATTATTATTAGTAGTAGTAGTAGTAGTTGGAGTACAGTGAAAAGAGAAGTGAACGCACCCACCATCGCGAAAGCTTACACGCGGATGTGTCTTCTCAAAATGATCGAGCATGTCAAAATTGGTAGTGTTTGCTAATGCATTTTATGACCTGTGGGTCCAAGATGACGAATATTAATCAACAACAGGGGCAAAACAAATCTTGATATGGGATGTATATATTAGAGGGCGAGAGACCTAGAGCGCGCATAATCAATCAACCTGGCGGATACTCGTAAAAGGAAGAACAGCGCCGCCGACTGAGAGAGAGAGAGAGAGAGAGAGCATATACAAGGGTGTAGGAAAAACACATAGGAGAACGGTAGTGATTGCTAATGTGTATTTGTAATGGATATTGAGTATAGGTACTACTATCTTGTTATGGAAGTGGAAAATTATTTAGAAATACAATATTTGTCGTGTAAATGAGTATATTTATTGATTCCACTGATAATTTGTGAAACATCATGCCATGTGTGGTGAGTTGGGTTGGGAGAATTTAGGCACCAAATCGAGCTGGGCAGTACCTAGGGGAGGCCACATTTTTTTTTTTTTTTTTTTTTTTTTTTTTTTTTAAGAGACAATGAACGGAGGAAGGAAAAACACAGATAAAACAAAAAGGTCCATGTGCCTAAAGGCATCCTCCATTCATAAAATGTTTGTAACAACTGGATTTAAACTTTTGTAGATTGTAAGTTTGTGGAAAGCAACTCGAGGGAAGTGAATTCCAAAGAGTAGTAGTTCTAGCGATAAATGAATTTTGATAAGCAGAAGTTCTGCATTGTGGAGGAGAAAGTGTAAATTCATGGGCGCTCTCAGCTGCCCTAGTTCTACGGGGAAAGATGTGGAGAGGCGGCACAATTGAAGCAAGTTCCTCGGAACAATTGCTGTGAAAATATCTGTAGAATAATGCAAGGGATGCAACGTTTCTTCGTATGGATAATGTAGGAAGGTCCTGTGTGATTGCAGGGTTATTGATTAATCGAATAGCTTTATTTTGAATTTTGTCCAACTGACTCAATGCAACCACTCCACTTCCACTCCACAAAGGTGAACAGTAATCCATCTGAGAACGCACATGACTTTTATATATTACGGCCAACTGCTCGTCAGTGAAGAATTCTCGAACTCTGTACAGGAGTCCCAGTTTTTTAGAGGCATTCTTAGCAATGCTTCTAACATAATGTGTCCAGCTCAAGTTAGTAGTTAATGTTACACCGAGAATGTCAATACTAGGGGAAGTGGGAATATTTACATCATTAACAAATATATGGGAGTCAGTGAGATTCTGTCAGTTAGAAAATTGAATGTACTTGGTTTTCTGTGCATTAAAGGAAACTAGATTCTTTTGTCCCCATTCATTAATTCTAGAAAGGTCCTGATTCAGAGAAATTGCAGTGTTTATTTTGAATTTATAAGATCGGGTTGGGTGAAAGAATTGGTAAATGTGAAGGAACTGTGGAGTGTTGAGGCATCTGTGTAGGAATGTCTTGGATTATGAGTGGTAGATATGAGATCATTGATATGAATGAGGAACAGAGTTGGGGCCAAAACTGATCCCTGGGGAACACCAGCATTTATTGAGTGAAATTGAGAATAAAGGCCATCTACCATTACACATATTTTTCTGTTATGAAGATAAGAAGAAATTAGTGGAACTAATGATGCAAGGCCGTAGTGTGACATCTTCGACAATAAGGATTGATGCCAGACTCTATCAAATGCCTTTGATATATCCAGTGCTATTGTATGTGTTTCACCATGTTGGTCTGTAGCTTGGTTGATTTGATGCGTAAGAAGGCAAAGAATGTCTGCAGTTGATCGACATCGTCTAAAACCATATTGCCTATCACTGATTAATTTATTATTCTCAAGATGCTTAATTATGTGATTATTTAATATAATTTCAAAGACTTTACCAAGAGTGGAAGTTATAGCTATTGGTCTGTAGTTTGATGGATCTGAAGAGGCACCTATTTTTGGAACTGGATGGATGTTTGCTTCTTTCCAGGGTACTGGGAAGCATGAGGTATGAGTACACAGACGGAAATTTTTTGCCAATATAGGAGCGAGCACCAAGGAGCAATTCTTAAGTACTATTGGAGGAATTTCATCTGGACCAGGAGCCTTATCTACTAAGAGATCTGCAAAATAGTTTTGACTTGTCTGGTGTGGATCTTAAGTGAGGGAATTTCAGGCGAATTAAAATTAAGTACAGGGACATCTTGATTTATTTCATCTAAGGTTGAGTTGGTGGAGAAAATATCCGCAAGAAGGTTAGCTTTACCTCGTGGGTCACTTACAAGATTGCCAGTCGGAGATTTTAATGGTGGAATGGATGAAGCAGTAGTGAAGTTGGATTTGAATGAGTTAAGAGTAGACCAAAATATTTTGTTATCATTTGGATTATTTAGAAGTTTATTTGCCTGCTTGTGGAGAAAGTTGGATTTAGTTAGGTTTAATACAGTTTTGGCATGATTTCTGATGTTTCTAAAGTAATTAAAGGCATCATGATAAGGATAACGAGTTCCTGGAATTCCTGTTTACATAGCTATATGATGAGGAGTTGCTTGAACTCCTGTTTCGTTTGTCTGGCTTCTCCCACTGTTTTTGTTTGTGCCTCACTTACACAGAGAGTAATCAAGCTAAATCTCACATCTCCTCGTATAGTCCGGTGGCACACCCCATATTTCTAGAAAAGTTTGCAATGTCTGTTTACATTTGTTTGTTTGCATTTGTATATAATTCTAAGGGTCTAGATAAAATTTAGCCTAGGTGGCCACTCCCCACCTGCTTTGCTTTTTCAAAATCCAATATGGCTGCTTCGCAAAACCAAAATCTTGATTTCACAGTAACTGCCATTCTAAGCACAGTAGACTCTAGATTTTGGTATCTATATATATATGTTTTCGGGGGCAAGGAATCCAAATATAAAGTATTTGGAGGTGCTCTCTCGAGTAGAAATATAAAAGTAGAGCAAAAACACAATATCATCACTCACAACACAAATTCGGGAATTTGGGTCTTCTTTAGAAAGGCAGATGGCATGTTGAGTTATGAGTATGTCTGCTTCTTCATGTGCTGAGGCAAGGTCCAATCGAGGCATTTTGTGTCCCTTACATACTTGGGTATATTCTGCTTTGTCCAGGGTATCCACCAACTTGTGGTCTTGTGTCACACTCTGCAAGAAGTCTTTATCACTTAGGATCTGGTCAGAAATGAGAGCATTAAGCTGAGTCTAGTTGGTAGAGTTCTTTAACACTAAATTCCGAGCAGGTAGTAGGGATTTTCTAGTAAGCTGGTGGGCACGGGTAGCGCTTGCTCGAGTAGATCTGGTACAACTTTTGATAGAGTAATCAAAGTATTGGTCAAAGCACAGGTGGACATCAGCTTCAGAGAGGCGAACAGAGGTCCACACTTTGAAACCTGATACGAACGTATCAATGGTTCCTTGAGTTGGCCAGCTGAGTGTCCATAGAAGAGCTGACACATCTATCACCAGGGCTGTTGGGCATTAGATAATGCGCTTTGATACTTACACTTTGAGATTATTTTTCAGTGCAGACTTTCCAATTGCGAGTAGCATCTGCTCATGAGCATTGAACATTGATGGTGGATAAGCAGTAAGTTCTGTGGCGAAACACTTGTTGCAGATCAAGATCACGCTGACTCACTAGAAGGCTAATTACACAAGCAAAGATTGCCTCTTGGTCAACGACAGCATTCTCTCAAATTGTGAGCTGTTTTTTTCTGTACAGCTAAAGTGACCACTTGTGTTTTGAGTAAGGTGTAGAAACCTTCTGGCAAGGATGCTTCAAACTGAATCATCTGCTTAGTCCCAATCTCCAGGGCTATGTAAACATTAACATTTTGCTGAGCATACTGACCAGTCGATATGCTTATACCAGACATCCTGTAGCATGGGTACCTGGATCCATTGCATCAATACTTTCCTCTAGAGCTGCCCGTAGTGATTGACGATCACAACCACCTCTATGGATACGACTTATAGATTACTCCTTGTGCATTCTTTTCACATCCTTTTCAGCTCCAGACAATTTCTTAAGGTCACCAGTCAAGGTCATTGTTGCATCCATACTGTATACCCATGTTGCCATTGTTTGAGGCCTCACTGTGGTTCCAATAATGCCTCTTGGCCCATGCCCTTTCCTCACCCAGTTTGTCTCAATAAACGTATCACTCCACTGTCCATTGTTGAATCCAGAAATGTGGTGCAGTGCCTGCTTTCCACGACAAAACCTATCCAATATCTCAGATCCAAGCCATGTCATTGAACGTAGGTAGTAAAGAACATATCTGCCATAATTGTATTTGTGAGCTGCAAACATGTAGGGTAGCATTTCTTCTGCTGTTTTGATGTGGAGGCCAATCCCTTCCATGCGATGCTCTGCAGAACCTTATTATTAAGAAAGTTGGTGTGATAACATTGTTGACCCACATTTTTGTAGTACGGCTCTAAGCAGCAAGTTCATTGAGAATATCTTCAAGACCATCCATACTTGTTGGGGGTAAGTCTTTCTGAAACGGTGGCCGTAGCAACTCTTCAGTTAGTAGTCGCAATGCCCAAACATTCTGTGGAGACTTCTTACCTTGCAACATCTTCTCAATAGAGCCAAAAGATGTCTGCAGGATCTCTTTCAGACCACTGTTTGCCATAAGAGTACCAATACAGCTAACAAAGTCCATTAGGAAATGCATCCCACCATGAATCAAAACTATGTTTGTTAGTAGTTATGGTTGGTGAAAGGTACAAAGGAGTACAAAGGAAATCAAGCAACAACAGGTCTAGTGACCCTTCTAGGCTGCTTGTCCTCCAAAACACTGAGGATCAAGTGTCCAAACAGTGGTTTAGAGTGGGTAAGGGAACATTGGAAAGGGAACTACTGCCCTGGAACTAATGTCCGTGGCAGGATTAGGAAGTTAGTAGGGGACAGATGGGTTAGTAACTGAAGGGGGGATAAAATAAATTTATTCATTTATAAACGCAGTCAGTCGCGGGTTTGATGCGAGATATTTGTCTAAGCGGAGTTTAAATGAATCAACGGTGCTGCAGTCTATAACGTCTCGGGGAAGCCCATTCCACAAGTTGACAACTCGATTGAAGAAGAAATTCTTAGATTCGTGTGTTAAAAGATTTACCAATAATTTTGCAACCGTTTCCCCGCGTGTAATTAGATTGGTCGATAGTGAAGTACTTACTACAGTTCATATTGTCGATGCCTTTGATGATTTTGAACACTTGAATTAAGTCACCTCTTAATCTGCGCTGGGTTAAAGGAAATAGATTTAATTCTCTAAGACGCTCTTCGTATGGTTTGTTCTTTAGGCTAGGTATCATTTTGGTAACTCTACGTTGAACTCGTTCTAGCTTGTTTATATCTTTTTGGTAATAAGGGCACCAGGATTGAACGCAGTATTCCAGAAGAGGGCGGACTAAGGAATTGTAAAAGGTTAGGATAACTTCTTTGGATTTATGCTCAAATGACCTGCCTATCAAGCCAATTATTTTGTTTGCCTTCTTAACAACTTCTGAACATTGTTGACTCGGTTTTAGGTTACTCGATATTGTTACTCCCAGATCGGTTTCTCTGTTTACATTCTTAAGCTGAGTGCCATTCATCGAATAGTTTGCTTTCTCATTTAGGTATCCGATATGAGTACTTTACATTTATCCGCATTGAAACTCATTTGCCAAATTTGGGCCCAACATGACAATTTATCTAGATTGTGTTGCATATCGTCAACTTGTTCTTTTGAGAGTACGCTATTTGCAATTTTTGTATCGTCAGCAAATTTTGAGATTGTACAGGTGAGACCCTCATCTATGTCGTTGATGTAAATTAGAAAGAGAATTGGTCCTAGTACCGATCCCTGGGGTGCCCCGCTACTTACATTGGTCCATTTAGATGCCTTACCGTTTATGACTACTCTTTGCTTTCTGTCGCTGAGCCAATTTTCTATCCATTTCAACACACCGTCTTGTATTCCATGCGCTTTTAGTTTTAGCAGTAAACGTTTGTGGGGAACTTTGTCAAAGGCCTTATGAAAATCAAGGTATATAATATCTACAGCTTTACTCTCATCGTAGAGGTTGAGGATATCGTGGAAGAAGTCTAAGAGGTTTGTTAAACAGGAACGAACAGGTGATGTCCACAGCAGGCTTGTAGATGGCTTGATCACAGGTTAGGACCAGAATATCCTGATATGATGCCCGTGTGACTTCGAATCCCCTACTAATTGAAGTGAGGACAGTAATTGGATCATTTGGGTTCATGTTGATAAGGGGTAGATATAATTATGCAACTGCTGATTTTGATGCTGGGCTCATTCCTGACTCTCGACAGTGACGTGCGTTGTAGCCACTGTACTCAGGTGTGTTAACATTAAACAAGACATCTTTTAGGAAAGTAAAGTCTAGGTCGCAGGATCTAGCAATTGAAACTTGCGTGGCATATACAAAGTCGTTTGACATTTATCAAATTTATTTGTACCAGCTACTGGCATGGGAGGTTGCCTTGGTCCCTTGTAGCCAAAGACTTGGATCTCCCATTGTATATGATGCTTCATTTTCTGTTTGGAGGCGAGGAATTGTGTCCGGTTCATCTGAGTAACCGTCCTGGTGGTGTAATGGTTAAGGTGGCAAAAATATGTGTGTGATAACCCAGGTTCGAATCCCGGTGGATCATATATACTTTAATTAATTTCATTGGGGGTGTGGTGGTGAGATTAATAAAAATAATGGTATAGTTTTGCTTCCCATTGGGTTGCCAGCATGGCCATGTAGTGACAATCAAGTTAGCAGTTTTGTGAACTAATGAGAGCATCAACATTATCGATAATGATTTGCACCAGTCCACCATCATTGAAATCTCTAAGTCATGCTAACAATGTTGCCTTTGAAGACTGAACAGCAGCTGACCTCCTAAATCTCCGCACTTCCTCATATGAACAAGATATATCATACTTTTGCAATTCTGTTATGAGCCTTTTATGATCTCCAAGGAACACACCAATGGTGTTGGCTGACCAGTAACCATAGAGCTGATGATATTACCAACCATGATGGACTGTAGTTAGTTTGTGAAATTGGGTTTGTGTGTGTTTTTCAGATATGGATGATGTACGGTAATGCATGTTTTCATGTATTTTCGTTTTACAAATGGCTCCAAATGGCATTATAACTTCATATTTGGATTATTTGCCCCTAAAAACATATAGACAGACACCAAAACCTAAGTTCTATGATACTTAGAATGGATGTTATGGTCAAATTTATATTTTGGTTTTGCGAAGCGGCCATATTGGCTGCCATCTTGGATTCTGAAAAAGCCAAGCGGGGCTTAATTTCCCAGGCTTAATTTCATCTAGAGCCTGGGAACTATCATAAAATGCAAAAAAAAAAAAAAAATGTAAACAGACATTGCGAAGTATGGGGTCATTGCCACCGGACTAGTATTCATTTCACTTCATTTAACAAGCCCACCACACTTCCTTCGAACACAACAACATAATTTAACATGCCTTGAATTTTATCTCCTGCAGTCACTCAACATTGGTTACTGGCCTTTTGTCTCCTTCATACACATAGGACACAAATGTAAGTGCAAATTGGTGGTCCTGTAATATCTACCCCTTACGAGCAGGCCAAATTGCCCAAAAGTACCTTCATTCCCTGTTGCTGTATTTCAAATCCACATAGTTTACCAGATGAGACTGAAATGTGTGCATAGACTGAAGCGAATTTGACCGTGATTACTTTCCGTATGATTGGAATGAAAATATTTATATAAAATCAAATATTTATGGACATGACATTTGATGATACCAATGGAAACTGCATAACAGATACTATATATTGCATGCCTAAAACACCAATGTAGTCACTCAAGTTGTCCTTGAAATTGTCTATTCAATTACACACAGACGGAATTCGTTTTTTGGCATATATTTTCACGATGATAATTCGAAATTTTTATATTTTTTCTACCTGAATCTTACAGAATAACTTTTCCTCATTCTATGATAATGTATGTTTAATAAAGTGTATAGAATTAATTCTTATGGTCTAAAACCAACCGAAAGTGAATATTTTCAGTCCGACAGCCGTATTCTATTAGTGGAAAAGGATAATTTTAGAATGTACAGTATATATGAAATCCAATATATATGATGGAATATTTCTGAAAGAACCATCGAAATGAACGGAAAATGACTTGTGATATCATCTTGTTACAATCACTTACAACTATTTATTGATGGAGGTCTAGGGAGGAAACTTAACAAATATATGAATACATTAATTAATAGACAAAACAACCGGCCAGCCTCCCCTTAACACTTTCGAACCGGATAGTGTATTGTAATTATGATATATGGTGAAACAAAATCACTCATTCCTAGGAAACATTTTCATCATAAGTGTTTATTTGGTTTGTGTAATTATGACGCATAGTTTGGTCACTTATACTCCTTCCACTTCCCATTCTTTCTCCTTCCCCTCTTCCTCTAGTTTATTTATCTTCTACTTCTACTTCTTTCCTTCCTCTCCAACAGCCTCTTACCGTTTTACATAAGTTAGCTCATCACTCCTAAACTTGTCTTTGTAAGCTGTGATAAATGATGCAGCTGGGTTTATATACTTGAACAGACACTTGCAGCACTGTCATGTATCAAGCGTAAGTAGAGTTTGTCAGTGTGTACGAGAGAGAGAGAGAGACAGAGAGTAGAACACAAAGGTAGTTAACCCCTCTTTGGCGGGACTGGACTTAAGTCCGTATCTAAAAATCTGGACTATGTGGCGCGGCCTGACTTAAGTCTGTGTGCAATTTTGGCGCAATATTGGCTCTGAGAGAGAGAGAGACGAGCAATGGGAGGAGCGTAGGTTGCCTCATGACCGCTCGCCACGGCTGCCGTGGGCCTACTGACATCTACTCCACACACAACCACCCTCCCTCCCTCGCTACACACGTAATTATGTACCGAAATGACCGTATTTTAGTGATTTTGCCCTTCGGTTGCACGATCGTTGCAAGACAACCAGTGATCGTAGAAGGATGGTTCAGGTGTCATTGGAAAGCTCAATTAACGCCCTTTCAGGGATACTTAATTGTATTACGCTCTGGCTCTTGTTTATGCATGAAAAAGAGAACGGAAGCAAGGCCATTTATGGTAAAAAAAAAACGCTGGGCGCGTAGTGGAAAAAAACTGACGGGCCCGCTCGTAATGTGTTAACCAGCGGAATAAAAGTGATTTGTTGAAGCAGAACTTCGCAGTTCTACTTCACTCACAGTTTGGTTTTCGTAAGGGACTGGGTACATGTGATGCGCTTCTGACACTCACCCATGACTTGCAATCTTCATTGGACCAGGGACATGAGTCTCGTGTCGTGGCTATTGACTTTAGTTCTGCTTTTGATTTAGTCAACCATAAAGCACTTCTGTATAAGTTACAGTTCATCGGTATTGGTGGCAATTTTTTAAGGATCTTTGAAGATTTTTTGACGAAAAGATCTCAGTCTGTGGTCATTGATGGGTGTCATTCCCCTTCTGTTACTGTTGTTTCTGGTTTTCCACAAGGCAGTGTCCTTGGGCCTTTGCTTTTTATTATTTTTACTGCTGACCTGTGTTCCGAGCTTGAAAATAAACTAATCTCCTATGCTGATGATACAACTTTATATGCGTCAATTCCATCACCAATAGATCGACACGTAATTGCTACTGCTCTGAATAGGGATTTAGCCAAAATTACATAATGGTGTGAACTTTGGGGCATGAAACTTAATGCTAGTAAAACACATTCCATTATCATCAGCAGATCTCGTACCTTGGATCCTCCCCATCCTTATCTACAAGTTTCTGGCGAGCAAATTGAGAATGTGGATACTCTGCGTTTGTTAGGAGTTACTCTTGGTCCCAAACTTACTTTTGAAAAGCATATTCATTCTTTCTCCTCTTCCATTTCCCCAAAAATTGGTCTGCTTTGCAAGGTTTATAAAACATTTGCTTGTGACGCCACAGTTATCAAGTCTTTTTATGCTTTTATTTTGCCACATTTCGAGTACTGCTCACCTGTTTGGTTGTCAGCAGCTGACTGCCATCTCAAGTTGCTTGACAGGTCGCTGAATTCCATCAGTTCTATTCTACCTCATTTGTCTCTTGATCTGTGTCATCGACGTAAAGTTGGTGCCCTTAGTCTTTTATTTAAAGTTTTTAACAACCCTCCGCATCCCTTACATGGGGTTCTGCCTGGGCCCTATGTCCGGGCTCGTGCAACTAGATTCACAAGCAATCTTAATGATCTTGCTATGAGCCGTGTTAATTTTTCTACTACACAGTTTTCATGGTGTTTTGTGCCGGCCATGGTTGACTTGTGGAATAAGTTGCCAAATGAGCTAGTCAATTCAGCTCATATCACCATTGTTAACACCTAACGAGCGGCCTAGGCGGTAAATAATATGTAGCCACCAGCGGGGTGTTTTTACCCAAAATAGGGCTGTTTACGTGATCATTTTCATGCCTAAATAAAACCCAGAGCGTAAAACAAGTATCTATCCCTGAAAGGGCATAAACAGAGCTTTCCAATGACACCCCAACGATGCTTGTATGACCGCTAGTTTTCTTGCAACAATCGCGCAACACGAGTGCAAAAACCATGTAATTAGGTACTTTCCCCACACAATTCACTATGTAGCGAGTGTGAGAGGGTGGAGCAGGGTGGGATTCATGTCAGTTGGTCCACCGCGATGGTCTGGAGCAGTCATACGCTCGCTACTCTCCTGCCACCACTTGTCTCTCTCTCTCAGCAACATTTCGTGCTGCAAATGCCACACGACTTATGTTGTGAGCCGCCACATAGTCCAAATTTCTTTCACTCGACATATGATGCGCGCCGCCAAAGAAGGGTTAAGTCTAGAGTTAATGCTTTTTTGCAGCATTAATTCTAATTTTTAAACTTATTTCATTCTATTTTATTGTATTATATTTATACTTGATATCCTCCACTGCATAATATGTTATGTGTTTAATATGTGTATATGTACAGTACACAGTATATGTTTTTATTTGTTCCTAAGTTGCCGTAGTCTCTCTCCAGTGCCTCCGGGTGTTTTGTGTGGATTCATCTTGATGGTGTTTCTGCACCCTGGTTGGAGACTTCGGTATCTCATATAATAATAATAATAATAGAAACCGCCTGAGGATTCCTTGGAGGTTGAAGATCGTCTGAATGTGAACTGGGTACTTTATGATTGTAAGTTGAAAGCTTTCAGTGCTTGGTGAGGATAGTAAGAAAGTTACATGAGAAACGTAGGAAGTTTATTGCTATGTGATGACCTTGTGATTCCTAGCTCAAATGTTTTGGAGTATTATATGATGATTATGCACGGTCTTACTTAGGCCCTTTAAAATGCTATTTGAGGCTATTAACAGTGTTTGATGATCCAGATAGCTGAAGAAGTGGTGTACTGTAGGTATTGTTAGAGTTATGTTAAGAATTAATGAGTATTATGAAAAGAGAACTAACAATGCTAGATTAAAAAACAAACTTGAAAGAGGCCAAGCGCTAAGAATTTTGAGCTAAGTTACAATAACAGTGAACTTTTCAAACATGCAGTACATGCATAACTTTAAAGACCAAGTGCTCCACACGAAGTGCGGTTCCGGTCTCAAGTCCTGATGGCGGTGTTCCAGGCAGCCCTGTTCAGAGCTGCCTCACTTGTCAGGTTTTTCAATTCAAGATCAGACTGTAAGGTATGATCTCACGTCTTTCTTGGTCTGCCCCTTGGTGCAGCTCCCTCTACGTTGAGGGACTTGCATCTTATCACCAACTTAGTTCAACCATCCTCTCCACATGTCCAAACCATTCAAGCCTGTTAGTACGCATCTCATCACTGATACTCTTGATACCTATCCTTATCCTCAGCTCTTCACTTGATATCCTATCGTCCAGTTTGTCACCACATATCCATCTCAACATTCTTATCTTGATGCGTTCATTCTGTTGATATCATCCGATTTGACAGGCCTCGTTTCTGAAGCATAATTATACATTACGTTTCTAACTAAAATTTAAAATGCTTATCAACTATATACCAAGATTACGTTACAATAAAAACCACGGAATTGGCCCAAACAATAAGGAAAATTAACTTTGAACCAAAGGAAGTAAGGATTATAAGTAAGGAGTGTAGTAAGCAAGTACTCAAATGATATCGAGTAATAATAACGAATATAATATTATAATCTCTAAGAATGAAAAACCAAGGGCAAGTCCACTAGTACCCTGTAACTTCTTCCAGCAGCCTCTCTGACTCTCTCAGTAAGATTGATGAAGCAATTGACCATAGGAGTATACAATATATATCTTCTGCAGGACTTTTTTGTTTTAAGATTAGACCAGATGATGCTGTCTGATGCCCCTTTAACCTAGTTCTTGCATCTTTGACCTACTCTTTTTACAAATTTACTCCTCTTGCTATCTATTAATGTCTTATTTCTTACCAGGTTTTTACTTATAATATTTGTTTTTCTTAGTTTGAAATAATACTTACTTTTTTCGTATTGATCTTACTTTTCTTTGATTTCTTAGCCCTTTTACTACTGCACGTGTCCATGTTCTTATAACATCAATGTCAGTGTCTTCGTATTCTTAGTCGTGCGTGCTCCTACTTACGTTATGGTTTTCATCTATTATTCGTAATACTTATGTTAGTATTAAGTTATATGTTTCCACTCATATCCATAATTTTGTAAATACAAATTTATTCACGATCCATCCTTTACTTTCTTAGTTATTATTTGTGTTGTTCTTCTTATAGGGTATTTTACTCTACTTAACCTTCTTATATATAATGTTACATAACATAAACATCTAAGATTAGTATTATATTAGAGTACTAAGCTTTGATCACTTTACTGTATACAGTGTCAGTTTTTCGCATTTCGTTGATTTTACTAACGTTACGACAGTTTACCATAGACTTGGAATTGAATGTTGTTGTCTCCGAAACCTTTGACGAACTACTCCTAAACAGCTTACTCTACGATATTGAACGCGTAATTCAAAGTGGTTCACATAACCAAAATTAACTAAGTGAACCTGCCGGATTTCCGCTACACTCGCTAGGTCACATAGCTGCATATTGTCGTCTCCGGAACTTTTGATGCACTACTACTCCTAAGCGGCTGCTTCCAAGACATTGAAAACTAAAACCAAAGTTGTTCGCAGAAACAAAATGAACAAAGCAAACCCGCCAGATTGTTCCGCTACACTTGCTAAATAGGTTGTTTGGCTGTGTTTTTGCAATCTCTGGAACCTTTGATGCACACCTCTTAAACGGCTGCCTCCACAACATTGAACACTGAGGCCGAATTTGTTCACAGAACCTTAATGAACAAATTGAACCTGCCTGATTTCCACTACTGACTGTGGTGGCTCTTGCACCACGAGCTTGTCTAAAATGGGATGTAGCTTAATTGGGATGCAGCAGATTCATCCGCTATAATCTAAAATATTTTCTTAAACCCAATATTTGTGCCTCGATTGCATTTTAACCCTTTCAGGTTTTTATGACGCAGAGGTTGCCAGATTAGCAATAATACATAGAGTTCTCTCACTCTTATAATTACCTCTCCAAAATTAGTTTTCTGCCCACAGCTAGCTCAAAGACAACTGCAGAGGATGAAGTAACTAAACTAAAGGTTTATAAATACCCCTGATGGTAACAAAGGCGTTAAAGTATCCCTAATAGGCTCAACATTGCGTCAAAAACGTGAGAGAGTTAACTTCCGACTCACATTTACGTCTCATCCTATAGTGTTAGTTGGCCAGGAAAGTCATAATCAATGAAGATATTTCATATTTCATACTGCAATATAATACATACACATCTACACCTTTCAAATAGGCAATATACACTTATTCCATAAAACAACTATCAGTAACACAAATGGCTCTACAGCGTACCATGCACTAGGCTAAAAAGGTGCACCACAGGCGTGTGCTGCATACAACATATGCTCCATATCTGCGCATAATTGTGTATGCTTTGGTGCCAAACCTGGGCCTCAGGGATGGTTGGGAGGATGCTGCCACATGTAGGGATGATAACCCAAGTGTATCTTGTACAGACGACAGATCCACAGACATTTGGTGCCACACTGCGATCCCACCCAGCAGGTCTATGGTGAATTTGGAGGGCCAGGATGTGGTGGTGGTAGTGCATGGTGGAGGATAGATGGTGCCACTTTGTTAAAAATATACCAAGTACCGGTACTCTGGTTGTATTCTGGTTAAAAACCTACATAGCTATGTGACAAAACTGAAAGCACATGCTGGCAGGTATCCACTGTCAGGCGAGGTGGGGGGGGGGGGGGGTTTGATGTTGCCTCATGTCTAGATGATACTCTGTGGCTGCAATAATGTGTATACAATACACCTACAGACCTACGCGGCGCCACAGTAATAATGTACCAGCTGATGTACTCAGGCAGACCTTGGCTGAGGGTGTGTGGGTGATAGGGTAGACGTTGCCACATGTCGAGATGACAACACAAGCGACTGTAATTATTAAAAAATGCACAGAAGCTTACGTGACAACACACATAGACATACACAGGAGTAATACGAGCTGCTTGATCAGTTGACTCATAGTCTTGAGAGTATCAACATGTCACACAATCATAAAATTAAGCTTGGTCATTTGGAAGCGCTTTTTAAACTACTTACTAATAGCGATAAGGCATTGAGGGAATACTGATAGTCGTAGGGAGTATCTTGCACTCTAAAACTACTGAATAAGAAGAGAAGTTGCAGTCAACATGTGAGTATGTGATAAATAATAATACATTACAATGAGGGTAAAACTAAAATATAACTTTAGCATGTTGATTCTATTTAAGTAATACGAACCAAACATATTATTTACTGGCGTCTGTTTTCCGGGTTAGCTTACTTTTCTTCAGGCAAAACATTTAGTTATACTGTACTTATTCCCTTTAGAAGTCAAGCATGGAATCTACTACTCACTTATGTTGTAGATGTATCATCATCTTCATTTCCATTATATTATTATAAATATATTTTCTTGGCAAATATATACAGTATATATAATAATTATATTTTCTTTTCTTGTTTTGTTTTTGTTTTTTGGGGGGGGGACACTTAGGAAGGACTGCTAGAAAATAAAATATAAATCGTTCTATAATAGAATAAAGAAATGGTAGCAAGTGTCATTTTAGTGATAAGGCTGAAAGTAAAATGTTAGATGACCCACACCTAATAATCCCTGATGCTAACCAACCTACCTACAGTAGCTGAAGTGAATTATCTCAACCAAATGATATTGACAAAACCTTGGAGGAGTTAACCTAGTAGTTGCATGACCCTCCTAGGAATCACCCTCCCCTGGTGCGAAGATATAACCAATAAGGCAGTTTGTGAGGGAAGTAGGAACAGCCCAGGCAGGGGGAGGTGGAGAGAAGGAGGGGTGATAAATAACAAAGAACGCTCTATACCTCGCCTATAAACCACTTTTATGGTTCTGCATGCACATAAGCTTGAAACAGCAGGCCTATGTGAGGAATAGACACCCAGAAATAAGGCATTGAGATGAATTACGAAAGAAACTGGAAAATATATGCGAGCCGGAGAGGTGGGAGGTAAGCGGGAGAGGATAGTGTAGGTTTACTGTGTGGAATTTTGGTAATTTCGCCCTTGTCCACAATAGTATATTTCGGTAGAAATATAGATAGAGCATGCAAACTGTCTTTCATAGGCATAGTGCATGTATTTTATTTTATTTATTTATTTATTTATTTTGGGGGTGGGGGGGGGGGGGCAATAACCATGATTAATGTCAGTAAGACGAGAAATAAAATTACTCATACTAGATTAATGTAATATTATCATGATTTCTTTGCTTGCAACTCATTATAGCAACTTATTAAAGTACTATGGCAATGAAATGTCATCTTATTGTGCATGGAAGGCATGGTGGTTTTATTATAGGTAGGGAATGTTATGATTTATGCTAGTTATACAAGTTATGTCAAAACAAAGTACTATCGTATACGAACTGCTATTGTATATGAACTACTATCGTATACGAACTGCTATCATATGTATCTATAAAAGAAGGCTTCTTGGTCTTTCCACACCCACTAACACCGCCTGTACCTGGGTCGGGCGAGGAAGTCGAGCGTGAGGAGAAGGGACATCTGGGTTTGACTGCGAATGTGAGCGTACTGAGCGTGTGGGAGTGAGAGGAGGGTGTTGGTGTGTACTGTCAATAGGTGCTAGGTGCCATGTAGGCCTATTCCAGATCCAATTTTCAGCCGCCTGGGTCTGTTTGCGCTGTTTTTGTACATGTTTCAGAATCATGCTTGCGTTAGGCATGTCGCATTCGCCCTAAAACACCTTCTGAAAGGCATGTCGGATCTGCCGGGTTAAGCAATGTTTGGCTGAAAAGAAGATTGCTTACCGTAGGTATAAACAAATCAATTCCCAAAATATTAAAGCATCTTATAAACTATTAATATGTAGAAGATCAAAAACCATTGATCAAAGTGAGTAAAATTAGCCTTGAAAACACACTGCTCCTTCAAGCATATCATCCCCAAGGAGTTTTTCTGTTATATGATAAAGACAAAAATACTAACATCAAATATAGGAACACAGCCACATCTAATGGATAATTTACAAATGGTGAAGTACAAATGGCTAACATTTTGATTATACATTTTACTTCTAGTTTTACAATAGAGGGCAAATAACCTCTACCTTCTAACTAACTATGCAACTAGGAAACACAAACATTCTAAACAAAACGACAGTATAAACACCGGTGAAGGTGATGTCTCGCATGCAATAATTATTTTTAGCATACCACATATCTCCATGATCTGACAACATCGCTTTGTGAGGCTAGAGGAAAGTTAAAAATTATATATCAATGACTTTAGCAACTAGCTTTAATAATTCACTAATTTCTGAGAGAGTTCGAAACGGATAGAAAAGTACAAATGTGACACCAGTGTTTAAAGGAGGAATTAAATCATATCCTTGCAACTACTGATTTATTAGTCTGACTTTTGTAGTTTGGAAGCTTAATTAAGGAAAGTATAATTAGACAGAATTGTCAAACATCTTGAGGAAAACAACATAGTAAAGATTAACAACATGACATTCGCAATAGACATCCATGCCTTACAAAATAATGTACTTAATTTTCTCTATGATACCTACAATATGTATGATAAAATCAAAGCTTTCTATAATATATATATGTATATACTGTATATACAGTATATATATATGTATATATATACCGGTATATATATATATATAAATATATATATATATATATATATATATATATATATATATATATATATATATGCCAGTATCAATAAAAATAACCTTACTTGTCTATATATAATTTTTTTTATAAAACTGTTGAAGATTAAGTGAAAAATATGGGGGGGGTGAAGAGTAAAAAAGATAAACGTCATAAAATAATGTTTCCAAATGTAAATATACATATGATTGAAAGTAACATAGGCCTAGTTTATTACAATTACTTACGTTTGCAATGAAGGCTGCAATGAATCTAATTATTACATACAAGTAGTGTGGTTCCAGCAAAATTCTTATAGAAACTCTGAATAATTAAAACAAGGCTATGAATGATCACAATGTCCCCTCACTAAAGTTATATTTTGGAGTTATTTATTATTAGATAGCTAAGAAATTTAAACAAAATCATCTGTATGTATATACTATATAATATATACAGTATATACAGTATATATATATATATATATATATATATATATATATATATATATTGATGATCAATGTTTAGGGAAAAAACGCTCATGTGATATATGCTGATTAAGTTGATGTGGGCGTTGTGTTGTACACAATACTGCACGAGAGTAGTATTGTGTGAGATGAATTGAGATAGGTTAGACTGTCAGGTCACCTGGTACAAGTTGGTAAAAAGGAGGCAAATGAGGTCATCAAAGTCCGTGTGAGTATGTCAACTTGTGACGATAGTTGAAGTAATCACTGTTTTCATCTGATGTAACCTTATGTTTGTGCGAGTTTGACTTACTTGACCTTGCTATGCTGTTTAGTCATGCTTCACTTAAGCCTTTCAGTATCCAATAAAGCAATCACATATATGCTTTCATTAATTTCATTGAAGGTGTATGGTGGTGTGGTGAAATTAATAAAAAAATAGATTGTATTAAGACTATTATTTGACGAATGTATTTAGTTTACAAGGGATCTGTGGGAGTTAAAAGGTTAATTTATATATGTACCGTTCCGATTGTTGGAATTATTAACTAAGGGCTCTGTCACACTATGCCGATTTAAGTGTCGACGCTCCACGACTTAAGGAGTGGCGATACAAGGGGAAGACTACTGCCAAGCATCGTGGGTGATAGAGGGGCGGGACGCCCACGGCGGGCAGTGTGGACGGGGCATGCCGCCAAACGATAACTGGAAGGGGTCGAGAGGCAACCATGCAAGACCTAAGGAAGATAAATGACGCCGCTGGGGCGGCGTCATGCGCCGTAGCACGCAAACTGGTTGGCGACAAGGCTCCTGACGAGTGGCGCCTATAGGAGGTAAGGCGGCGCCGGTAGATACTACGGCGGCGGTGGACAGCCACCCTGTCACACTGGACTCCTACTCCGTCACACTTGATCCCGACCGAGGCAAACCGGTCCGTCGGAGGCGACGTTTGTGTTTGTGTGTTTGTGTGTGTGTGTGTGTGTGTGTGTGCGTGGGGGGGGGGGAGTTAAGCTTGAGATCTAGGGAGGAAACTAAAAACATAATAAAAAGATCCATAAATGAGCAAACAAATGCGCCCATCTCCCCTTAATTAAGTGTTATTATTTTGAGTAATTTGTAAAACAAGGCCATCTATAGTTAACCTTTCAGTACCGATGACGTCTTTCTCGTTATAGTCTGGCAACTATTAGGTTATTGTATTATGCTTACAAAGGGCCTGTAGCAATCGTAAGACCTCCATTCCTCTCATTTATCTCTCTTAACTCCCACAGACCGTTCTTAAGCTGCATAAAATCATCTAAGTATGGCAGAACTATGGCAAAACAGACTCCACCACTATTGAAAGGGTTTATAGATAGTCACTCGTTGATGGGATCGGATTAAGGGGACAGTGGTAATTTTGGGGTCTATTTATTTATATATTAATTTATTTTTTAGTTTCCTCACTAGACTTCCATCAAGGTTAAAAAAAAACACCCCCAAAACCATTTATCAACGATGTCCCGTGCGACGTTGCCAGGTCGCGGACTCACGGTATGCCCTCCCCCTATGATGGCGCCTGGGCGTTACCGGGTCGCTGCCTGAAGGCGACCTACCTTATAAGCGGCATCTGACGCAGACAGGCTGGCGCCCTTGTAACGTATGATGCATACCGGACGACGCCCGACGCCGCCAGCCTACCATCCCCGTGCCGTCAATTTACTAGCCGCCGACTCAACTCATAAGAGTTGTGCATGTCGAACTTTTCCTGAGGCCCCTGACGACCTCTCCCGATGGCTCTCTTGAGTAGGCGCCCACCCACGTCACGCGGCGATGTAGGCAAAGACCTGCTCCCGACCTTTAAGTCGTGGAGCGTCACCACTTAAATCGGCATAGTGTGACAGAGCCTTAAGTTGTAATATTACGAATTATGGGATATAAAAAAAAATAAAACTGTCGGGGAAAAATATATGACAATGTAAATACACATACACAGTTTATTATCGAGATTGCTGGCTAATTACTTTCAATTCAATTCAATTCAATATTATTTTTCTTTCATGATATGTATACACTCCAGGGAGGATCGCATGCTTTCATTAATTTCCTTTTGGGCGTTATTGGAGGTAAGAACGATGTTAATTGGCATATATATACATCACATATCTTAAACTAATACAATAAAAATAAGTAATAATAAGTTAATGCAATATTGAATCCTAAAATATAGTAGGTTATATATAAATAAAAAATACTTTTTAGTTATACCAAGGATCATGCCATGTTATTTTTATAAAAGTGTTGCATATGCGAATGAAATACCTTCGATTCATACATAATTTAATATATTTACCATATAAAGCATTGTTACTGCATCATGTCCGTATATTTTATTTGTATAATGAGCATGTGCACATTTAAGATTAAAAACAGGTGTAAACAGCAAAAATCCAGTAAAAAACAGTATATTTATGACAGGGGAGGCTTGAGGCATATAATAGAGTGAGTGACATAGACCCTCCCTCTCAAAGGTCTCGCGAGACACTAGGCACAAATGGCTGCCTCCCCAAGAGTCCCCAGCAAGTTAGAGGGTGGGAAGAAGTGGAGCGAGAAGGGGGGGAGGAGAGGAGAGCAAAATGAAGTTATTTCAATATTCGATATTAAAACAATCGGACATTTTTATAATGTTTTCATGTTGCTGTTATTTACATTCAATTTTCTGTGCTAATGTGTTTATTTCACATACCGATTATTAGGAGGAAGATTGATATAAATATTATTTGTAATAAAGTTATTATACAGTATATATCAAAAATAATATGGAAAATCGACGACATGAACTTTGGATATATATATTAACACCACACGATAATAGACTTTGTTACGATCGGCTCTCGTATAAATCAGTGGCTCTTATACATTGGACTAGACTGGCATAAATGCAACAACGGAAACGCTAGATCCAACCCCTGATATATAATCCCGTCGAACAAAGAACACATATACCCTCCAGAGTTATATCTGCGATAGCGGGGTATCTTAACTCTCAGTATCTATGTGCTTCTACTATAGGCTGATGTTCTCTGAAACAGCCTATTACCTATAACATATGGTTGCTTAGTTATGGTACACAAGGAAAAGATAGTTAATTTAATTAAATCACAAGAGTGATCTAATGCAAACAAGAAGAAGGTTTACTTAACGTTACTGTAATCAATATCTGTCACTCCTTTATGAAAGAAAGTGTTGTAAAGTCCTCAAGCACCGAACAAGGAATCTTCTGAATAATGTCGGATGCTACTAAGAAGAACGTATCGGAAATGGAACCACAAAATAGCAGGAGGCAGGACAATGCACGTGTAGGCTAAATACACAAAAAGGCTGGACATATAATGTTATTGGACACAAGAATATTATAAGCGGTGCAACTGTAATAATGCTCGCCACGAAAAAGTAATACTCCTATTAACAAAACCGGTCTATGCTGGTTGTGTCTCTCTACAGCAACCTAAACCTCAAAATGCTTGTGTAAAAATAATGGGTATGCATAAAAGAGTATATGATCTAATCCAGCTAATGTCTACCCGGGTTAGTAAAGTCTAGCTGGGATGCGCAAAGGTACAGAATTCTGGTGGAGCAAGGCAGCTCCTAGCCTAGTGTGGACCTTGGGTCTGTGCGGCCTGATTACGTTAATATGAAGGGGTGCTCTCTTGAGGATTCTCGATCACAAGTATCGAGTATCCTCCTGGCGACCCTCAAAAGTAAAAGCAAATAGAGTTAGAACAGTGTTGGGTGGATTAGGCAAGCAGCCCTCACGCACTACACAGTCTAAACTCCAAGGTACACAGACAAAAGATCCGCCTAGGTAACCCACAGAATCCGTAGTGTCGTGTAGCTCAAAAGTAGCCTACACACATTGAAAACACCAATAGAAAGGTACCTGATCCCTGGTCTAGCATTATTTAACCCTGTAGAAACATTAGTGATTGATGGAGACAGTCTGAGCAATACAATCTCCCAAAAAGACAATGACTATCTTCAACCTTAATCTAGTACATAAGAAATGTGAGATCCAGCATATAATACAGTCTGGCCACCAATTCAAAGTGTGGATGCAGAGAACCAGAGGGAAATTGATATTAATAAAAGGTGAGGAAGTAGTGGAAATGATAAGAGGCAGTAGGAGAGAAAGATTCTAAGACAAGAGTGTGGGACAGTTCAAGGGAGATGCTTAGAGTATGCTGTCTGGGAAGGATCTGACAAGGATATTCCCATGGACCTCCTGGCTGGAGTCCCAGTTCGCAAGAATGGCACGAGGGCGCGCGACAGTCGCCCAGCAAGCAGCCGCGTAGTAGGCAGTGTTAGGCAGGAGGCAACGAATCCCGCGAGGCCTATGTAACGGGGCCAGCCATGCGCCGCACTCACTACCAAGTCACACCACCTTGTCTTTCTCTCTCTCCCTCTCCCGCTCGCCTTCCCATCATTCAACTACTTAACACAATACTTTCAATTGACTAAATAAAATAGAAAGGATTGTGACAGACAAAAATAAAGAACAGTTCTGAACTGTCTGCAACACAAGCTTTCTCGAGAAGGAAAGTACACAATGATAGGTAGACTGTAGCTATATTCTCTGCCCTGGCGAGTCCTAGCGAGTAAGCCATGCGGTTCTGGGGAAGCGGTGAGCGTCACACCCCACCCAAGATTTTTAAGAGGCTCCAACTATTAGCTCTAAATCTGACACGCTGAACCCATACAAAATTCGCCACTCCTAGCCACCCAGCGACAATGAAATGTAAAGCACAGTTCTCATCAAAATAACACATTATAAAAATTAACAACCCTTCCCAACACAATAGATTAAATTACATAGTTATGCTCATAAGAGCGAGCTTCACTAGCCCAGCCTTCTGAGAGGAGTACAACTCAGAATTTCTGCTATAACATACTTAAAACAAAATTAACTATCAAAGAAAGAGTTTTTATAGGATTTTTATATTTTTAATATGTTTATGGCGGCTGCACTACAGGGGCAAGCCTAGTTTTTACTTCTATACCAACACAGCAACTCCTACTTTACGACCCAATATGCTGGGCTACACACGCGAGCCAACAAGCACCAGACGTAAACATACTAATCAAACCAAAGTAGGAGGGTACCCTTGTGATGATCTACCCTGGGTCTTCCACCCTCGATAAGCAATCTGCAATCACATTCTCAGAACCGGCAATATGGCGTATGTCTAGGTTGTATTCCTGCAACATTAATGACCACCTGGTCAGCCTCATATTCCGGTTATGGAATTGATTCAGGAACTTGAGGGGGTGATGGTCAGTGTAGATCACCACAACTGATCCATAGGCTGGAACATACACCTCAAAGTGCCTGAGCGCTAGCACAATCGCCAGCAGTTCCTTCTCAACTACTGAATAGTTCTTCTGCGCCGAGTTGAACTTTTTTGAGAAGAAACTGACTGGGTGCTCCAGCCCATCTTCGTCTGATTGCATCAGAACGGTACCAGCCCCCACACCACGGGCATCAGTTGCCAGCTGGAATGGTCGGCTAAAGTCCGGGGCCCTGAGGATTGGGTGAGTACACAACAGGTGTTTTACTAGCAAAAAAGCCCTCTCACACTCAGGCGCCCACTTAAACTTTCTATCTTTGGCCAATAGGTCCGTCAGAGGAGCCAGCACAGTAGAATAGCCCTTTATAAAGCGGCGGTAGTAACCAATCATGCCCAAAAACCTCATGATCTGCTTCTTGGTGGACGGCCTGGGGAAGTGGTTAATAGCCAATATCTTGTTCTGTGGGGGGCACACCTGGCCCACCACAAAACCACACACCTCTTTCGCCTGTTCAGACAAAGGCACCTGCCAGTAACCTTTTACCAGGTCCACCTTGGTCAAGAACTTGGCCCTGCCAATCTTGTCTACACAGTCATCGACCCGGGGAAGAGGATATGGGTTGGTGTGAGTCAAGCCGTTTAGCCTGCGGTAATCAACACAGAAGCGCACCTTGCCATCCGGCTTAGGTTGCAGCGTTACGGGAGATGTCCACTTTACCGCCCCCTTCTCGATCAGTCTCTGTTGCAACATATACTCCAACTCCGCCCGGAGGGCCGGAAGTTTAATAGGGAGCACCCTATAGGGGACTGATTTGAAGGGTGGGTGGTCTCCGACATCAACGTCGTCCACCTCATGAGTAGTGAGGCCTGGGTGTTCCGCAAATACAGTAGGGTATAAACCGAATAGGCGCTCGACAGCCACACGCTGTTGCTCAGGTAGGTGTTGCAAAGCCTCATGAGCCGCCTGTCTCGTGTTTCCCGCCCACTGATCTGCAGAAACATGATAATCCCAGTTGTCATCCACCTGCGCATGACTGTCCCGTTCTCCTTCTCCACCTTGACTGCTGAAAGTCATCACAGGGACAGTGAGAGGCTCAGGTGGGCGCCTCACATACTCCTTCATCAGGTTGACATGACATAACTGATTCCTCTTACGCCTGTCTGGAGTGGCCACCAGGTAATCTAAGTCCGAGAGCTTCTCTGCTACCCTATAAGGACCAGCGTACTTTGCGGATAAGGGGTGACCTACAAGAGGGAGTAGTATCAACACCTCCTGACCCACGTGAAACTCCCTGAGTTTCACCTTGTGGTCGTACCTGTCCTTCATGAGGGCCTGAGAGCCTACCAGATTGCGGCCAGCCAACTCCAGACTACACAACATTCGTTCTCTACTCTCAAGGACATACTTAAGCATAGAACATGGTTTAGCGGTACCTTTCCATATCTCCTTTACCATGTGGAGAGGCCCTCTGATGCGGTGTCCAAACACAAGCTCATTAGGACTAAACCCCAAACTCTCCCCAGGTACCTCTCGTGCAGCGAATAACACATACGGCAGGCCAAGATCCCAGTCCTTGCCGTTCTCAAGACAATAGCTGCGAAGCATGCTTTTTAGAGTGGAATGCCACCTCTCTAACACCCCCTGACTCTCTGGGTGATAAGCAGATGACACTACAGTGACTATCCCGTGCTGCTTCATTGTCTGAACGAACAAGTTGGAGGTGAAATTCGATCCTTGGTCTGACTGTAACTCCTGCGGGTATCCATACCGGGAGAAGTATAATAGCAAGTTACGGACCACCGTCTTCGCCAAACCATTTCTCATCGGGTATGCGTCTGGGTACCGAGTTGCTACGTCCATGACTGTCAAGAGATATATATTTCCGGCACTTGTGGGGGGGAGGGGGCCAACCATGTTGACTACTACTTTACTAAAGGGAGGCCCGCTGATGGGAATTGGGTGTAACGGAGCCTTTGGGATGCACTGGTTAGGTTTCCCGACCTTTTGGCACACACTGCACATTGCCACCCATGACACCACTTGTGCTCTCAAACCAGGCCACCAAAACAGTTTCCCCAAAGCCGCCACCGTCTCACGGACACCCAAGTGTCCCGCCAGCGGTACATCATGAGCCAACCTTAGTAGGCTATCCCTGCATACCCTCGGTACGACCAGCTGGTCTACCACTCCTGACCCACCCTCCCAACTTCTCTGCGGGTCTTGGAATCGCCGATACAAGATGCCATCAATGAAAAACAAATCTCCAGACTTTGCATCCCTGTCCTCTTCGAGTTTGACAGCACCGTTACTACACTTTAGAACCTCCGGGTCTTCTAGCTGCAATTTGCGAATATCTGAGGGAGCTAGCCTGTCTAAGTGTTTGCGAAACAACTTATGCCCTCCCCCAACATCGAACTTTGCATCCCGTTGCTCTCTCCGTGTATACCGTTGCTGCCTCTGAGTCTCTTTAAGCCCTGCCTCTACACTCTCAGTGACAGGTGGTGGTGCTTCTCCAGACTCTAATAACGGTGCTAATACTGAGTCCCCGAGAAGCGCTGCTGGTACTAGACTCTCCACCGTATCAGCTTTCAGCACCTTCTCGTGACCGTTCCTCCGCTTATTTGAAGACTGTTGGTTAGGCTGTGACTCCCTGGATGCGAGAGATCTGGTTACAACACACGCCATTGGTTGCACCTGACACTTCTCAACCCACTCCTGTTCCTCCCTACTCACGTCGGCCGGCTCCTCGGCAACGACTAAGGGTGAAACCTTAGAAGCAGGCACCGCAAAGTCATTGCCGAGAAGGAGGTCGACGCCCCCAACAGGCAATTTCTCCACGATTCCCACATCCAGTTCGCGAGTCACACCGTCAACTTCAAGCTCCATTCTAACAAGCGGGTATGACCTAGTTGCATTAACTCCCTGCACCACAATTACCCGCGCCGCGTTTATGGGTCTACCAGTGAAATTCTTCAAGAGTGTCTGGGTGGCACCTGTGTCACGCAAAACCTGTACCCCGTGCTTCTTGCCCCCCCACTTCACTCAGCCATGCCCTCTATGGTCGCAAAAGGCATCGCGGACAGGGTTCGAGCCTTCCGGATCCTTCTTCACTGGCGGTGCTCCATTCTCTGATCTTATGCCTCCAGCAAACACAGAAGACTTCTGGAACACCCCAATGCTGCGAGCCAATGACACAGCCGCCGTGGGAGGTCTGCTCGGACAAGCTTTTGCCATGTGCCCCTCTTTGTGACAGTGATAACACTCAAATTTCCCCTTGGACTTATACTGAGGTGTAAAAGTCCCCTGACCCTTCTTAAACGGGGCGGTGCTAGGTTTGTGATCAGTCTTGGTGTCATTGCTTTTAAATTTATGTGTGTCCATATTCCTGGGAGGGGGAGGGTAACGCTCCTTAACGCCTACATCGTTTCTCTGTGCAGAGCCGCACCCTCGAATTAGTGACAACCGAAGATCAGCCATCTCTGCTGCTTCTACGAGAGTTCTTGGGTTCTTCTCTTTAAGGTTTAAAGTCAAGTCGCCGCCCGTACACTTATAAAACTGCTCTAGAAGCATCAACTGTTTCATCTCATCAAACGTAGTTGTCTTCTCTGATCTGAGCCAGTTTCCCATAGCGTCGGACAGGTCCCGGGAGTGCTCCAAGAAGGTATTGTCTCGCCCCTTAGTCACACCCCGGAACTTTAACCTATATGTCTCGGGTTGTAGCTCGTATGCCCGCAGGACAGCCTCCTTGAGCTCCTCATAAACAACGCAGGACTCCAAAGGCAGTGCATATCGTAAGCCTTGAGCCCCTTACCTACGAGTCTAGAGGACACAAGGGCCGCCCACTTAACTTCAGGCCACTGATGCTCCCAGCACTTCTTCTCAAATCTATTGAAAAACTCTGTGACACCAGACTCGTCAAATACAGGAACCAGTTTGAGAAGGTGCGACAGAGACTGATCATGCGCATAGTTTCCAGTACCGAGTCGCTGTCCCGTCGTCTCAACACGAGACTTCTCTAAATCCATGTCGGCACAGTATCTTGTAGATTCTAGTTCAGTCCTAAGCTCAGCTTCCCTCGTCTGTTGCTGCATCCTAGCCAACTCTTTTCTCTCTTCTATCTTAGCTAGCTCTATCTGCTGCTGACTCTGATGTTGCATCTTTACCATCTCGAGCTGAAAGAGCATCTCCGGGGTCAAACCTTGAGGAGGAGGAGGAGATGCAATGATGCTAGAAATACCCGGTGATCCCCCCAGGTGCAAACCACCCTTCCAGTCACTACCCACCTACGGAAGTGTGCTCAGGGTCGGTACTCCAATAGGAGGATTGGGAGTCGAGTGAAGGGGAAGCTCGGCCAAAGGGCTCTGAGCACTCACCCTACCTCGTACACCAGTCACCCCACCCAGCACACACGTCATCAGGTCATCCTTGGTCATGCCACTAGTACATACATGACCGATAGCTGCGGCTAAGCACTGGAGACCGTACCGATTCATACCCACCAACCGGTCGGAAGTAACAGGCCATTGTAAAAAATTCCTTGCATCCTCCTCACTGTTCACCAAGTTAACAACCTGCCCATGCTGCTGCTCCTCAGCTTCTATATCACGTACTGTGTCTTCATCCTGCACTGATCCGCTATAAGACATGATGCTCACTGAAGATTTTTCACTTTGATACACAAAAAAGAAGTACCCCAAACACTTATACCACAATATTCACAATAGAAAATTCTCGGAGACAGCTTAAGTGCTATATTACTTTGCTAAAAAAATAATTCTTGCATGTCCTCAAAAAACATTCCACAAAATCAACAAATGTTCACTGCCTAAACTGTGAAAAAAATCTGCACAACCTGCAATTATATGTCAGTTCACCAAATCCTGAGCTAGGTCGCCATTTGTTACGATCGGGTCTCGTATAAATCAGTGGCTCTTATACATTGGACTAGACTGGCATAAATGCAACAACGGAAACGCTAGATCCAACCCCTGATATATAATCCCGTCGAACAAAGAACACATATACCCTCCAGAGTTATATCTGCGATAGCGGGGTATCTTAACTCTCAGTATCTATGTGCTTCTACTATAGGCTGATGTTCTCTGAAACAGCCTATTACCTATAACATATGGTTGCTTAGTTATGGTACACAAGGAAAAGATAGTTAACTTAATTAAATCACAAGAGTGATCTAATGCAAACAAGAAGAAGGTTTACTTAACGTTACTTTAATCAATAATATCTGTCACTCCTTTATGAAAGAAAGTGTTGTAAAGTCCTCAAGCACCGAACAAGGAATCTTCTGAATAATGTCGGATACTACTAAGAAGAACGTATCGGAAATGGAACCACAAAATAGCAGGAGGCAGGACAATGCACGTGTAGGCTAAATACACAAAAAGGCTGGACATATAATGTTATTGGACACAAGAATATTATAAGCGGTGCAACAGTAATAATGCTCGCCACGAAAAAGTAGTACTCCTATTAACAAAACCGCTCTATGCTGGTTGTGTCTCTCTACAGCAACCTAGACCTCAAAATGCTTGTGTAAAAATAATGGGTATGCATAAAAGAGTATATGATCTAATCCAGCTAATGTCTACCCGGGTTAATAAAGTCTAACTGGGATGCGCAAAGGTACAGAATTCTGGTGGAGCAAAGCAGCTCCTAGCCTAGTGTGGACCTTGGGTCTGTGCGGCCTGATTACGTTAATATGAAGGAGTGCTCTCTTGAGGATTCTCGATCACAAGTATCGAGTATCCTCCTGCCGACCCTCAAAAGTAAAAGCAAATAGAGTTAGAACAGTGTTGGGTGGATTAGGCAAGCAGCCCTCACGCACTACACAGTCTAAACTCCAAGGTACACAGACAAAAGATCCGCCTAGGTAACCCACAGAATCCGTAGTGTCGTGTAGCTCAATATAGCCTACACACATTGAAAACACCAACAGCAAGGTACCTGATCCCTAGTCTAGCATTATTTAACCCTGTAGAAACATTAGTGATTGATGGAGACAGTCTGAGCAATACAATCACCCAAAAGGACAATGACTATCTTCAACCTTAATCTAGTACATAAGAAATGTGAGATCCAGCATATAATACAGTCTGGCCACCAATTCAAGGTGTGGATGCAGAGAACCAGAGGGGAATTGATATTAATAAAAGGTGAGGAAGTAGTGGAAATGATAGAGGCAGTAGGAGAGAAAGATTCTAAGACAAGAGTGTGGGAAAGTTCAAGGGAGATGCTTAGAGTATGCTGTCTGGGAAGGATCTGACAAGGATATTCCCATGGACCTCCTGGCTGGAGTCCCAGTTCGCAAGAATGGCACGAGGGCGCGCGACAGTCGCCCAGTAAGCAGCCGCGTAGTAGGCAGTGTTAGGCAGGAGGCAATGAATCCCGCGAGTCCTATGTAAGGGGGCCAGCCACGCGCCGCACTCACTACCAAGTCACACCACCTTGTCTCTCTCTCTCTCCCTCTCCCGCTCACCTTCCCATCATTCAACTACTTAACACAATACTTTCAATTGACTAAATAAAATAGAAAGGATTGTGACAGACGAAAATAAAGAACAGTTCTGAACTGTCTGCAACACAAGCTTTCTCGAGAAGGAAAGTACACAATGATAGGTAGACTATAGCTATATTCTCTGCCCTGGCGAGTCCTAGCGAGTAAGCCATGCGGTTCTGGGGGAAGCGGTGAGCGTCACAACTTAATTACACATCTTGCACCAATATGGTCGTGTCGCATACTATTTCTTAGGGGGAAGATCAATATATATATATATATATATATATATATATATATATATATATATATATATATATATATATATATATATACACACACTGTATATATATATACAGTACATGTATTCTAATAAGATAATAAATATTATGGAAATATCCTGGAAGTCCTGAAGTGTGGATATTTATATCAATACCACAAGATAATGGATATACATAACACATCTTGCACTAATATGGTCGTGTTATATACTAATTTTTAGGAGGATGATCGATATCAATATCAATTACAATACAAAACGTAATATACTATGGAAAACTCGAACTCCTGAACTTTGAATATTTATATCAATACCACATAATAATGGATATATACAGTATATTATAAATAGGCCTATATATAACAAAAATATATATATATACCGATATATATATATATATATATATATATATATATATATATATATATATATATATACAGTATACAGTATATATATATTTTTAATTTTTTATTCCATATTCTAACTACTCCCTCTCGGGCATAGGCTGAGAGCACTTGTGAAGCACTCACGGCTCGAAGCAACTTCATCTCTGAAGCCGCTTCGCGTCTGCGCTTCACAGTCTCATCCTCCAGACTCAGACCCTCACTCTCAGAACGCCACCTATTGTGCAATTAACTCACTAGGCATTGCCCCACTGTAACATATTTTTAAAATGGGACTATTCATAAAATGCTATTTAATCAGGGAACAATGAGGGTATTTTGTTTGGCATTTCGGTGTGCTGTGGTAATGCACTGAAACTAGGTGCAGCACAAATTCCAACCCAATAATATCTTCCCATTGACATATTGGGATTCGAAACCAGGTCCATTGGATTACCAGTCCAGTGGCAAGACCACTCTGCCACACCTCCCCTATATATATATATACCGGTATATATATATATATATATATATATATACTGTATATACTGTATATATATTCCTTCATGCTGGAAGTTTGCTCTCATTCAATCTGTCCCAAAGAAGGGTGACCGCTCTCAACCCTCCAACTATCGTCCAATTGCTCTCATCTCTTGTATTTCTAAAGTTTTTGAAACTATTCTTGTTTCCAAATTTCTGAAGCATTTCTCTTCTCATAATCTGCTCTCAGATCGCCAGTATGGCTTCGTTAAGGGTCGCTCTACTGGTGATCTTATTTCATATCTTACTAACTCTTGGTCATCCTCCTTTCGGGACTTCGGTGAGACTTTTTCTATTGCACTAGACATGTCGAAAGCCTTCGACAGAGTCTGGCACAAATCGTTAATTTCTAAATTACCCTCCTTCGGTTTCTATTCTTCCATCTGTGCCTTGTCTCTAATTTCCTCTCCGGCCTTTCCATAGCTGCGGTTGTGGACGGCCATCGCTCACTTCCTCACCCTATAAACTCCGGTGTTCCTCAGGGCTCTGTCCTATCTCCTATTCTCTTTCTAATTTTTATAAATGACCTTCTCAACTGTACCTCAACTCCCATCCATTTATACGCAGACGACTCAACCTTACACTACTCCATTAGATTTTCAGAATGCCCAAGCCAGCAATTCCTCAAAGACAAACGGAATGAAGCCATAGAACACTTAAATTCTGATCTAACTACTATCTCCAATTGGGGCAGAGAAAACCTTGTTACCTTTAATGCTTCCAAAACCCAATTTCTCCATCTATCTACCCATCAGGAACTCCCTGTGGACTATCCCTTATTCTTCAACAACACAATAATCAATCCTTCATCTTCTCTTAATATTCTTGGTGTCTCTTTTTCATTTGCTCTCAGTTGGCAGGACCCTATTACCAGTCTTGCTAAGGCAGCCTCCCAGAAGCTGGGTGTGCTCAACCGCCTTAGGGGGTTCTTTACCCTTGCTCAGCTTCCTTCTCTGTACAGGGGCATAGTGCGTCCTTCTATTGAGTATTGTTCACATGTGTGGGGAGGTTCCTCTCACACCGCTCTCCTAGACAACATTGAAAGGAAGGCCTTTCGTATCATTAACTCCCGTCCACTCACCAACTCTCTGCAATCTCTCTCTCTTCGCCGAAACGTTGCATCTCTCTCGCTATTCTATCGCTACTATAATAATCAGTGTTCCTCAGAGCTTTCCCAGTGTATACCATCTCCTTTAAGTAGGGCACGTGTTACCCATCTTGCAACACAATCCCACCCCTACTCAGTGCAACTCTCCAACCCAAGAGTGAAAAGTTACTCTCAGTCTTTCGTCTATTCAACAGCTGAGCTCTGGAAGTCTCTACCAGAATCAGTCTTTCCCTCTTCCTATGACTTAAATTGCTTCAAACTCCGTGTGTCCAGGCATTTTGGCTCGAACGTCCCTTGATTTTGGCCCTGTCACTCCTTCAACTTTGGGGGAGGCACTCGCTATAGGCAGTTCTGCCTTTTGTCTCCCCCACTCACATAGAACAAAAAATAAAAAAATAAATATATATACAGTATATAATTATACAGTATATATATATATATATATTTATAGCTTATTGATTTAGGTCTGATGATTACATATGTTAATGTCGAAACGTTACCGGTACCAGAATAAAGATGTTCGTGTTTATCTTGGTGTTGCTTGCCCTTATAAGACTCCGCTTCCCCCGAGGAGAATCTATTGCCACTACTATATATATATATATATCTCGCATATAGTACTAATTTTGTCGTGTAATATACCAATTTTTAGGAGGAGGATCGATATCAATATTAATATATAATGCAAACAATAACAATATGTTTGTAAAAAATCGATGTCCTGAACATTAGATATTTCATCAGTACCACATGATAATGGATATATATATATATATATATATATATATATATATATCACATCCTGTACTAATAGGGTTGTGTTACACACCAATTTTTGGGAAGCAGATCGATATCAATATTTATTCATATATAAAACATAATTAATATTCATATTTAATACTTTAGAAAAATCGAAGTCCTGAACTTTGGATATTGAAATCAATACCACGGGATACTGACTATATATATATATATATATATATATATATATATACACTATAAAGTATATATACTGAATATATATATTAACATTTTGTACTAATTTGGTCGTGTTACATACTATTTTTAGGAGGAAGATCGATATCAATATGCACAGTATTTTAATATATAACGATTTTTTTTTTTAATCGAAGTCCTGAACTTTTGATATTTATAATAATACCACAAAATAATGGCCATATATTCTGGGTTAGGGGTCGAAACCTTTATATATATATGTATATATATATATATTCTCTTTTAAACAGACGAGGTTAAAGGCAATAGCAGTTTCAGCATTAAGGATTTTATTGTTACAGCTTTCAATAGTTCTAACAATTTTCCTCTGGGGTTCAGAGATGAGGTACAACAGGTTAGCAAAATTCATGGTGGATCCAACGTTTCACAAGTAAACCTCTTGCATCTTCAGGGAAAGGAGGGGTAATGATTAGAATAGGGACAAGGTATCATATTTATACAAAATTCGAGGATCAAGAATAGGAAGGTGGGTGGAGCTACTGGGTGTGTGGTGGCTGTTCATTGGTGGAAGGCAGTCTGTTCGCGAGACGGGCACTAGATCTTATCGGTGGTTGGTTGTTGGCTGTGGGTAGCTGTGATTGGTTGGTGTTGTCAGTTGTGTGCTGAGCGCGGAGGCGTAAGGTAGGGGGGCACGGGGCGAGAGGAAGGGGAGCAACATGCCTGTAGCGCTTGCCTGAAGGAAGAATTTGAAGGACCACATCATCGCCTCCCTCGACGTAGAGAGTTTGTTTACCAACGTGCCCGTTGACAAGACCATAGATTTTATCCTACGTCGAGTTTACCACTGCCCTAATACGCCCCCCCTGGACATCCCGGAGAAGGCCCTGAAGACGCTCTTGGAACTATGTACCAAGGAGTCCCCTTTCCTCTGCCCCCGCGGGAATATGTACCAGCAAATCGACGGTGTAGCGATGGGAAGCCCCCTGGGGGTCCTGTTCGCCAATTTCTTCATGGGAACTATCGAAGAGGAACTCCTGGCTGCCCACCGGCCCACTGTCTACTGCAGTTACATCGATGATATCTTTGTGCGGGTGAAGGACCTGGGCGAACTCAGGGACCTCCAGCAGCGCTTCATGGCCGCCTCCGGACTCAACTTCACATACGAAGAAACCACCGATGGACATCTACCCTTCCTCGACCTCCTTGTCTCCCTCCACGACCACGGCTTCAAAACTACAGTGTACACCAAACCTACTAACAATGGCCAATGTCTTAATGGGGAAAGTGAATGCCCTAAACGTTACCATCAGTCCACCATCGCCGCCTATGTCAGGAGAGCCCTCACCCATTGCACCACCTGGAATGACACACACAATGAACTGGAAAGGCTCCCCCAGGTCCTAGTCAACAATGGGTATTCCAACACTGACGTCACCAATGCCATCAACCACCACCTAGAAAAATGGTACAAACAAGACCCCCCTAGCACCAACCCGGCCAATGACATTACATTTTTCTACAGAAACTACATGTCTTCCGACCACACAACAGACGAATCCATTATGAAAGAAATAATTCACAAAAACGTCCTCCCCACCAACCCTGACAATAAAATAAAACTCATTATTTACTACAAATCTCCTAAGACCTCCAACCTTGTCCTCCGTAACCGCCCCATTTCCACCAACCAACCGAAAGACGATCATGTGATATATCAGCATATTTGCACCTCTGGGGACTGTGGACCCCTACCCTATGTTGGTATGACACAGACTCGCCTTTCCCGTCGACTAACCCTCCACCTTCAATCTGGCGCTATAAAAGATCACTATCAAGCCCCCCACCATCTTGCCCTAACTCGCGCCGACCTAGACAAACAAACCACCATACTCGACAAAGAATCAGACCCCAGAAGACTAGCTATTTTAGAAGCTCTATACATCCAAACACTCAACCCCAGCATCAACAACCAAACACAAGACCTTCAAATTCTTCCTTCAGGCAAGCGCTACAGGCATGTTGCCCCCCTTCCTCTCGCCCCGTGCCCCCCTACCTTACGCCTCCGCGCTCAGCACACAACTGACAACACCAACCAATCACAGCCACCCACAGCCAACAACCAACCACCGATAAGATCTAGTGCCCGTCTCGCGAACAGACTGCCTTCCACCAATGAACAGCCACCACACACCCAGTAGCTCCGCCCACCTTCCTATTCTTGATCCTCGAATTTTGTATAAATATGATACCTTGTCCCTATTCTAATCATTACCTCTCCTTTCCCTGAAGATGCAAGATGTTTACTTGTGAAACGTTGGATCCACCATGAATTTTGCTAACCTGTTGTACCTCATCTCTGAACCCCAGAGGAAAATTGTTAGAACTATTGAAAGCTGTAACAATAAAATCCTTAATGCTGAAACTGCTATTGCCTTTAACCTCGTCTGTTTAAAAGAGAATCTATTACCTGGCTATACTAATATATATATATATATATATATATATATATATATATATATATATATATATATATATATATATATATTCAATCAGATTCTATCATAAATGACCTAGAGCAGCTGGTCCAGCAACCCACCCGTATCCAGGATTGCTTCGGAGATCGGCCCAACATTCGTGACTTATTTCTGACTTCTAACCCTTCTTCTTATACTGTCAATCTTTTCTCTCCTTTGGGCTCCTCCGACCATAAACATATCTCTGTCACCTGTCCTATCCCTTCAGTACGGCTACCCGATCCTCCCAGCCGGCGGCGATTCTGGCACTTCGGCGCTGCCGACTGGGAGGCTCTAAAGCAGTAAATCTTTGATTTCCCATGGAATGATTCTTCTTCCGTGGCCGAGGAGCTTCGCATTACCGAGGTAATCCTCTCGGGCATGGAAGCTTACATTACATTTTCTTTCTCTCCGCCTAATGCAAAAAAATCATGGTTTACTCACGCTTGTTCTACTGCTGTCCACAACAAGGAGGAAGCATTCACACGGTACCAACGCCATAAAACTCATGAATCTCATTCTTCCTATGTTTCTGCCCGGAATCAAGCCAAATCTGTTCTTCGACTTGCCAAGCACTCTTTCATCAATAATAAATGCACTGAACTATCCAACTCTAGCTCTTCCCAAGGTTTCTGGCATCTAGCCGAAAACCTCTCCAACAATTTGTCTTCCTCGTCTTTCCCTACCCTATTCCACGATGATGGCACAACCATCACTTCTTCCTCTGACAAAGCTAAACTCTTCGTTCAAACTTTTGCTAGAAACTCCAACTTGGATGATTCCGTTGTTATTTCTCTCTCTCCAACCCCCTCTCTCCTATTTATGCCTAATATCCTAATCTCTTTTAAAGCTGTAATTTCTACCCTCTCTGGGCTTAATACTAAGATGGCATACGGTCTGGACAGTCATCCTCCTGATGTACTAAAAAACTGTGCTTCCGTTCTGACCCCCTGCCTAGGCAAACTCTTTCGCCTCTGTCTCTCCTCTAATGTCTTCCCTTCTTGCTGGAAGTTTGCTCTCATTCAATCTGTCCCAAAGAAGGGTTTCCGCTCTCAACCATCCAACTATCGTCCAATTGCTCTCATCTCTTGTATCTCTAAAGTGTTTTAAACTATTCTTGCTTCCAAATTTCTTAAGCACTCCTCTTGTCATAAACTGCTCTTAGATCGCTAGTATGGCTTCCTTAAGGGTCGCTCTACTGGTGATCTTCTTTCATATCTTACTAACTCTTGGTCATCCAACTTTCGGGACTTCGGTGAGACTTTTTCTGTTGCACTAGACAGGCCTTCGATAGAGTCTGGCACAAATCTTTAATTTCCAAACTACCTTCCTTCGGTTTCTATCCCTCCATCTGTGCCTTTATCTCTATTTTCTTTTCCGGCCGTTCCATAGATGCAGTTGTGGACGGCCATCGCTCACTTCCTCATGCTATCAACTCCGGTGTTCCTCAGGGTTCTGTCCTATCGCCTATTCTCTTTCTAATTTTCAAAAATAATCTTCTCAACTGTACATCCAGTCCCATCCATTCATATGCAGACGGCTCTACCTTACACTACTCAATTAATTCCAGAATGCCCCAGCCAGCAGTCCTTCAAAATCAAACATTATGAATCCATAAAACACTTATCTTCTGATCTAGCTACTATTTCCAATTGGGGTAGAGAAAACCTTGTTGCTTTAAATGCTTCCAAGACCCAATTTATCCATCTTACTACCCGTCAGGAACCTCCAGAGGACTATCTCTTATTCTTCAACAACGTAAAAATAAATCCTTTATCTTCTCTCAATAATCTCGGTGTCTCTTTTTCTTCTGCTCTCACTTGGAAGGACCATATTACCAGTGTTGCTAAGGCAGCCTCCCAGAAGCTTGGTGTGCTCAACCACCGCAAGGGGTTCTTTACCCCTGTGCAGCTTCTTGGTCTGTACAGGGGCACAGTGCGTCCTTGTATTGAGTATTGTTCACATGTATGGGGAGGATTCTTTCACACCGCACTCCTAGACAAAGCAGAAAGGAAAGCCTTTCGTATCATTAACTCCTGTCCACTCACCAACTCTCTGCAATCTCTCTCTCTCTTCGCCGCAATGTTGCATCTCTCTCGCTATTCTATCGCTACTACAATAATCAGTTATTCCTCGGAGCTTTCCCAGTGTATACCACCTCCTATACGTAGGGTACGTAGTACCCGCCTTGCAATACAATCCCACCCCTACTCTGTGCAACTCTCCAACCCAAGAGTGAAACGCTATTCTCAGACTTTCTTCTATTCAACTGCAGAGCTCTGGAACTCTCTCCCAGAATCAGTCTTTCCCTCGTCCTATGACTTAAATTGCTTCAAACTCCGTGTGTCCAGGCATTTTAGCTCGAACGTCCCTTGACTTTGGCCCTGTCACTCTTTCAAATCTGGGGGAGGTGCTCGCTGAAGGCAGTTCTGCCTTTTGTCTCCCTCATTCACATGGAAAAATATATATATATATATATATACAGTCATAGATAACAGGAGAACTGGATTTGACACGGGCCAGCGAAGTCAACTTGCAGCTGCAGTAACGGACCCAACCCTGTTTAGTTGAAGTGGTGCTCTCTGTTTAGTTTTTGTGAAGTAATATAATTTTGTAATTATTAAAAATGCAAAATGCTTTGAAAGTGTCCATTTTGTAGGCGTTTTTAGTGCTAGCTGAGACGAATATCCATACCAAGCTGTTGTGGTGAGCTATGCAGGGCAGGTTTCTCGATTTCCAAAATCACCACAGCTATAATATAGCTGTTGAAGTACATACAGTAAGGTAAACAATGTCTAAAATATTAGAGTATTATTAGACAATAAGGATAAGTCACTGGAATAACGAAAAACTTAAACAAATGCGAAATAACTGCGGGAGAAATAGCGGGAGAGGGTACAACAGGGGAAGAGGGTTGTAGGAACGCTAAAAGCAGTAACAAGAAATAGGGTGGTCAGTATGGAAGTGAAGAAGTCCTTGCATGACAGTGTGGTAATCCCGACACTGACTTACGGAAGCGAAGCATGGACGTTGGTTGAGAGACTCAGACCAAGAGTGAGAGCAGTGGAAATGAATTACTTAAGGAGTGCGTGCGGAGTTACATGGAGGGATAGACAGACTAATGAGGAAGTAAGAAGGAGGTGTGGTGTGGAGGTAGATGTGCTGGAAAGTGTGAAAGGAACAACTTGAGATGGTTCGGCCATATGGAACGTATGGAAAGCGAGAGAATGACTAAGAGGGTGTATGAGAGCGAGGTGGAGGGACAGAGGGGGAGAGGTAGACCGAATATGAGGTGGAAGGATGGAGTGAGGAAGTACATGAACGAAGGTGGTGCTGGTTGGGGGGAGGGGCGTCGACTGACTGGGGACAGAGGTGCATGGGGGCGGTTCGTTCGTGGCCACCCCTTCGGGGATCACGGCGTCAGGCAATAGATAGATAGATAGATAGAAATAACTGAGCCCCCACAAACGTTTTGCTTCCCGCACCCTGCACACCTCATTGTTTATGTTTAAAAGTTACACTCCCAGAGTGTGGCCGACTCTGCTGAACTGCGTATTATTTCCAGTGATTTATCGTCTTTAAGTGATTTAATGTTCCTCTGATTTAACACAACAATGGCAGAATGTACAAGTGATAAGAATGTGACTAACTGGTAGCCTTTAGCTACTCCATCTGGCCTTCAATCAGCGGAAAAGGGAAGCGTTTCGTCTTTTTATCAGGGCTAGGCTAAAACAAATTACATTCCTCATTGGATTCAAAGTGTTTCTAGTAGCCTAACTCCAGTGATTGGTGCGATGCTGTCGATCCCACATACTATCCTAAAAGTGGTGAAAGGTATAATGATGACAGTGATGAGGGCACCAATGATGTTAAAGGCGATAAATGGAAGTGATGTGAAAGCAGTTAGCCGAAACAGTAGTGACACCAGAGACAGTTTAATTTGACACCAACAATAATGCTGGATCTTGTAAAATAACTTAGCCTACTTACAAATATTGTATTTATCTATATAATAAGCTTTCCGTGAAAATCTATGGAGTATGGTATTTTATTAAATATCTAGGCTAGGCTATGTGAAAATTTAACACCTAAGACAATTCCTTGATAGGCTAGGCTACCCATAACGGTAATTAAAATGCCCCAGAACGAGAAGCCCACCACAGAAGCCATGAACGAACACCACACAGAAACACCAAAGGAAAGGTCCACAGAACGAAAGGACCAGCTGACCGAGCCAGCCATTTCAGACAGCCCAAGCCCGCAGGGCTAAACAGCTCCAGGACACACCCATTTACCTTTTCTAAAACTGACCATTTTCCACATCTCACGTACACTAACCCCCTCGTGTCCTACACTTCTAACTACAAAGATGATGAACAGGAATATACATTCATATTAAAAACACCCATGCCTGTCCCGACGTTGAGCCAATGCCAACACATCAGACAGCCATAATTATATCTATGTATGTTCTTGCATCCGAGAAGTAGATGTTATATATCTTAGAAGTTAAAACACCCACGCTGTCCCTAGACCTCGTATATCATTTTCCATGACGAGTATAGATATATGTAACCCGTGCCCAGTCGCCCCTTGCACTGTTCCTCTAGTAACTAAGTATTAATATTAACATTCCCTAACATCTTGTCTTGCCAGACTAAGCTTCTGAAGACCCATCGCCCCATAAATCTATGTATGCAATCCTTAGGTTAAGTATTTTTATCCGCCATTGTGTTCACCTTTTTCCATTTACTTTCCACAATTGTCATACGTCTTCCCCTTGCCTCCTTCGTATCCACAGCCCACACTACGCCAATTTATTTCGTGTCTTACACCTCTTACCCCAACCAGAGATTGTATAAGATAACCTGGTTACCAGTATCTGTCATAAGTACCCCGAAACAATAACTAAGTACCCCTACGAACTGCCGCTGTGGGTGGTATTTTATATTTAATAGAAAAAAGCAGTTCCCAGGGCCAACTAATAGTATCCATAACCCTCTGACTGATCACATAACTCTATCTTTTCCAGACTCATATACCACCCCATAGTTGCATTCCCCGGTAGCATTTGGCTAACGTATTCTACTGCCTTTTCAAACTTCCATATCAATTGTAGCCTAATGCCACCCCCACGCCCAGGGACCTTAGGGGCAAAATTTCCCTGTAGCCATTGAACTCCCCCCCCCCCCCCTCTCATTAAGACACCCGCGCTTCTCGACTCTTGTCCGACCTAGCCTCTCTCTCATACCTCTTGAAGATCCTTGAATTGTCCGTTACTAACGCTCTCCAACCTTTTATATATACTCCTATCCAGCCTACCTTCACTTAGTAGGCCAGAACAACATTAGAACTTTACTAGCCCCTTGCATGCCATCTATTCTCTTACAACACATTCACAACCCTGCACCCAATGGTCGTCGGTGCGAGGCTAGCCGCCCCGCCAGTAACTAACTTCTATTGTCATACTTCCAGATAAATGTGGCAGAGTTAGCAACCCAGTCTCCACCATATCCAGCAAACCCTACAATTAACAACCAGCCGAGTAAAACCAGCTAGCTAAGGCACCTTCGGTTTTGGTATTAAAGACACTCACATCTGTCTCATACACAGAGGGTTATTACAAACACTGGTGATATGGCAAGCCCCTAGCCACAGCCGCCGGACGAATATATCAGAGAGAGGGCGCCCAGCTCCCCCTTTTTGCCCACCCGAGGAGGGAGACCCCCACCCCCGCGGAGGTATACCTGGCCCCTGTTTTGACTTTCGAGTCATTGCCAGGTAGCACAGGAATTCTTCCTATCAATGAACTAACCATGAATGACTAACACCTTTACTAACCTCTATTAACTCACAATAAACCATTTACCTTTCTTGCATGCTCTGATCACTAAATTAGCACCTCAGCTATACCATAGAATGAAGATTGAACAATCTAGAGAGACGCTCCTATCACAGCTGTCCCCATCCTCCTCGCAAAGTAGATCCAGTCTCTCTCCCCTAAATACGTCCAGTATAGCCAAAATAGTACCTCTTACTAAGGCTCAGTTATATGAAAATATAAAGGCTTCCTATCGCCCTGTGCCACAACAGTAAATACCATCTTACCTAGTCCCCATATCTATTGAGAGCTCAATTAAGTCCATAAGACTCGAGATCCCTACTGTCTACAGGGTCCAGAACCGAGCCTATAAATCTAACTCCCGCCCCCAGTCAAATCAGTTGAAAGCTAGACACCAACCAGGGGTCACTACCCTGCAGTTAATTTCTAGCTCTGCCCTTGTGTTGTTCCGGAGTGAGATCCCAGAACCGGCAGACTCCGTGGCAGATTTGGATAGAAGGACCTGCCCACGTATTGAAGAACTTCACACATATGGCCCCCCTGGACGGCCGCGGAACCAGTCGTTAGCCCCCAACATCATGGACGCAAGATAACCAGGACCAGACCCATCAGATACTACCCAAGATTCCCTTTAGCAGTACTACATATTACTGTGCTGTTTTAGATTCACTAATTAATATTTCTACGAAGTGGCTAAGACCTTGCCCAGTGTAATTCATACTTAACCATTCCATTTGGGACGTACTAAGCGATCAGTGCTCTTTAATTAACAGGCGACCTTGACTCTCGTAATTACCTTATTCAGATATTAAAACTCTAGTGATATCTAACGTTCGCCCACTGATTTGCGTTCTATGTATTTCTGAGACAAGGATATAAAACTTAGATCAGTACCCCCTGAGGTTACTAGAATTCCCGTGCTCTAAAAATGCGTGTCTAATCTAGTCTGTGAACTACTACTTGTGCACCAGAGCTACCAGTAATAAATCTAACAGTGAATATGAATCTATAAGTAACATTGATGGTCTTCGGTATATAAACCTGTGAAATCAAAGCCAGTGATCAGAAGATTAATACCTGAACGTTGGAAGTGGGAGACTAGGCTCCATCCAGATCCACTTATGCTAGTGTTGTTCAATTCTATTATATTGTCTTACACAAGTATTCTGCAGTGGTATATCAATAAACGTGATCATGTAACTTGCTACCATGTGTTTCTTTGTGTTCTCTATTCCTCATATCTTGTATTGTGCATGCAGCCTTATATACCCAGTCAATTTAGAACTCACATTACCCCAGTTAAACCTGTAGAAAAACAGGGCATAACATTGGCGGCAGCGGTGGTTCTTGATTCGGATAAAAGGTTGCATTACACTGCAAGTTGGGAACAGTAGAAGCATGGCAACATCGCGAAATCTTCAGCCACTCGCACACATTCCCAAGTATGATGTAAACACATATGATATCACCAGTTACTTAGACATAATAAAGCCAGTGTACGATGTGGTACTTCATAATGACCGCGAAAAAATCGCCATGGCAATTTTGCATGTTGTACAGTTGGGAGAAGCCGTTTCCCAACTTGTTGATAAGCCTACTTTTAAAGAATTTATTCACCAAATGGTGAAACAGAATACGCCAGAGAGTACCTGGAACCAGTTTCGATCCTTCGTGATCCGGACTTTAGATCCACTTTTGGGTTCCCCCGTCGCCCCCAAAATAATAAAAGTCGACGAGATCAAGTATGAAGGGGATATAAATGTGACCCTCATACAACTCTACAGATACGTGAGGACCACGTATAGCTATGAAGATTACGACCAACAAAATGAACTCTTATTCACCGCATTGTTAAACATCCTCCCACCCCACATCACCGCCCATCTCGACCCGTATGGCCTATTCGAAGAACATATGCTCGCCATCAGAGAAGAATGCCTACGCAGTTCGATGAATCCCCTATCCAACCTTTTAGCCCCTATCCAAGACTCCGTGCACCCTTCCAAAATGACTTCCGGTGAAAGTCCAACTCCAGTGAACTCTCCCCCCACCAACCCTCAGCAGCCCCCCCCAACAAGAGCCGTATTCTAGCTATGCCTACCAATGTAGGCCTACCACAACATATTTTCCACATGACCCCAGAAATGTTCAGCTATCCCCCCACCAACAAAATTTCCCTTGTGACAGTTTACCGACCTCTCCCCCCACCAACCCTCAGCAGCCCCCCCAACAAGAGCCGTATTCTAGCTATGCCTACCTATGTAGGCCTACCACAACATATTTTCCACATGACCCCAGAAATGTTCAGCTATCCCCCCACCAACAAAATTTCCCTTGTGACAGTTTACCGACCTCTCCCCCACCAACCCTCAGCAGCCCCCCCAACAAGAGCCGTATTCTAGCTATGCCTACCTATGTAGGCCTACCACAACATATTTTCCACATGACCCCAGAAATGTTCAGCTATCCCCCCACCAACAAAATTTCCCTTGTGACAGTTTTCCGTCGGTAGCTTGTGACAGTTTTCAGTCAGTAGCTCCCTTCCACCCCCACACAATTCACACCCCTAGAAAACTTCGAAACCCCACAATTGACTCGCCCTCTCATGTCAAACAAACTCACCAGTCCCAGAGAACCTCTAACCAGACCGAGACTGCCACCAAGAAAATTCCCCAAACTCGTCCTGTTAATGTCAAACAAACCCACCAACCCCAGATAACCGCTAACCAGACCGTGACTGCCACCAAGAAAATTCCCAAAATTCGTCCTATTAACAACCCCAAACCTATACATCAGTCCTCTACCAATAACCCCTGTTCTACACCTAACTCTTCCCCCATCAACCCGCCGCAGTCCCCCCAACAAATCCCGTTTCCTAACTCGCTCACCTCTCACCACCCTGACCCTCCCACACGCGCCGTAAACCCTCCCCTCACGCGTGACGACCTAGGGACCCAACTATGTTCCCCCCCTTCCCCCAGAAATACTCAGCTATTCCCCACCAACAAAATCTCCCTTGTGACAGTTTTCTGTCAGTAGCTCCCTTCCACCCCCCCACAATTCACACCCCTAATAAACTTCAAAACCCCACACTTGACTCACCCCCTCATGACAGACAAACCCACCAACCCCAGATAACCTCTAAGCAAACCGTCACTGCCACCGACACACCCCACCACTCTGATCCTCCCACACGCGCCGTTAATCCCCCCCTCACGCGTGACCCCCACCAAAGTGATTCCCCCCCCCCTCATGCGTACCGAACACCTGCTCACCAGTCGGTCCCCCACCATCATGAGCCCAGCTAAACTATCAACCTCCCCCTCTTCACCGTTACCCCACCCGCCCCAAATTCCCCCCACAAAGATCCCGCTCGACGAAATACCACTCCCATCCCAATCCAACCACAAAACTTTTTCCACCTTGGCTAAACCCCAAAATACTCTCCCTCTCGCCCCAAACAACATAATCAACCTCTCAACTTCAACCACTCCTCGAAATCCCATCCATGTCTCTCCCGGAAATAAAATCACTCTAAATTCAACCCCTCTCAAACCACAACCCTGCCTGCCCAGACCCCCCCCACCATCTCCCTATCAAATCCCCACACCCCAAACCTCCAAACCACCCGATCATAGTAAACTCTCAACCTTCAGCCTTACTCACCCCTCCCCAAACCCCACTCACGACCACAACTCTCTACACAATTCAACCCCTCCCCAGCACCAACCTCTTCCGCAACAACAACCCCGACTCGACCTGCCCGTTTCATCATTAAAACCCCCCTATCACTACCCCCGACCGAAACCACTTAGACCCCCCCTCCAAAACTGGCCCCGGGCCAGCTCGCCCCCAGACCCACATTCCTAACGACAAGAACTAACGGTATATCCACCCCGCCCTTCCAAAGTGAAAGTGAACCACCACCCCCTATTACCCGACCGTCACCCAGACTAACGGCGACCCTAAATACCCCCCCCCCCCCCCCCTGATGATGATGAGGATATTATTGTACTAAATTGTTTCGAATGTTTTCAATTCCTAAGCGATTGGGCATGATTCTATACATTTACATGTTTTCCATATACTGTATATATTTTTTTTTTCCTTAGTCATACTACTTTTCTTGTTAATCTACACTTTTCTGACTATCTTTTAAAATTGCTTTATACATTGTTAAACACTTTACCTCTTCTTAATTTCCTGTGTTCTTAAGTATCTGTCCTTTCTTAAATTTACATGTTTTCCATATACTGTATATATTATTTTTTTCCCTTAGTCATACTACTTTTCTTGTTAACCTACACTTTTCTGACTATACTTCTTTTTACTTCACCCTTGAGGCTCGAGGACGAGCCTATAATGAAGGAGAGGGAAGTAAAATGCCCCAGAACGAGAAGCCCACCACAGAAGCCATGAACGAACACCACACAGAAACACCAAAGGAAAGGTCCACAGAACGAAAGGACCAGCTGACCGAGCCAGCCATTTCAGACAGCCAAAGCCCGCAGGGCTAAACAGCTCCAGGACACACCCATTTACCTTTTCTAAAACTGACCATTTTCCACATCTCACGTACACTAACCCCCTCGTGTCCTACACTTCTAACTACAAAGATGATGAACAGGAATATACATTCATATTAAAAACACCCATGCCTGTCCCGACGTTGAGCCAATGCCAACACATCAGACAGCCATAATTATATCTATGTATGTTCTTGCATCCGAGAAGTAGATGTTATATATCTTAGAAGTTAAAACACCCACGCTGTCCCTAGACCTCGTATATCATTTTCCATGACGAGTATAGATATATGTAACCCGTGCCCAGTCGCCCCTTGCACTGTTCCTCTAGTAACTAAGTATTAATATTAACATTCCCTAACATCTTGTCTTGCCAGACTAAGCTTCTGAAGACCCATCGCCCCATAAATCTATGTATGCAATCCTTAGGTTAAGTATTTTTATCCGCCATCGTGTTCACCTTTTTCCATTTACTTTCCACAATTGTCATACGTCTTCCCCTTACCTCCTTCGTATCCACAGCCCACACTACGCCAATTTATTTCGTGTCTTACACCTCTTACCCCAACCAGAGATTGTATAAGATAACCTGGTTACCAGTATCTGTCATAAGTACCCCGAAACAATAACTAAGTACCCCTACGAACTGCCGCTGTGGGTGGTATTTTATATTTAATAGAAAAAGCAGTTCCCAGGGCCAACTAATAGTATCCATAACCCTCTGACTGATCACATAACTCTATCTTTTCCAGACTCATATACCACCCCATAGTTGCATTCCCCGGTAGCATTTGGCTAACGTATTCTACTGCCTTTTCAAACTTCCATATCAATTGTAGCCTAATGCCACCCCCACGCCCAGGGACCTTAGGGGCAAAATTTCCCTGTAGCCCTTGAACTCCCCCCCCCCCCCTCTCATTAAGACACCCGCGCTTCTCGACTCTTGTCCGACCTAGCCTCTCTCTCATACCTCTTGAAGATCCTTGAATTGTCCGTTACTAACGCTCTCCAACCTTTTATATATATACTCCTATCCAGCCTACCTTCACTTAGTAGGCCAGAACAACATTAGAACTTTACTAGCCCCTTGCATGCCATCTATTCTCTTACAACACATTCACAACCCTGCACCCAATGGCCGTCGGTGAGAGGCTAGCCGCCCCGCCAGTAACTAACTTCTATTGTCATACTTCCAGATAAATGTGGCAGAGTTAGCAACCCAGTCTCCACCATATCCAGCAAACCCTACAATTAACAACCAGCCGAGTAAAACCAGCTAGCTAAGGCACCTTCGGTTTTGGTATTAAAGACACTCACATCTGTCTCATACACAGAGGGTTATTACAAACACTGGTGATATGGCAAGCCCCTAGCCACAGCCGCCGGACGAATATATCAGAGAGAGGGCGCCCAGCTCCCCCTTTTTGCCCACCCGAGGAGGGAGACCCCCACCCCCGCGGAGGTATACCTGGCCCCTGTTTTGACTTTCGAGTCATTGCCAGGTAGCACAGGAATTCTTCCTATCAATGAACTAACCATGAATGACTAACACCTTTACTAACCTCTATTAACTCACAATAAACCATTTACCTTTCTTGCATGCTCTGATCACTAAATTAGCACCTCAGCTATACCATAGAATGAAGATTGAACAATCTAGAGAGACGCTCCTATCACAGCTGTCCCCATCCTCCTCGCAAAGTAGATCCAGTCTCTCTCCCCTAAATACGTCCAGTATAGCCAAAATAGTACCTCTTACTAAGGCTCAGTTATATGAAAATATAAAGGCTTCCTATCGCCCTGTGCCACAACAGTAAATACCATCTTACCTAGTCCCCATATCTATTGAGAGCTCAATTAAGTCCATAAGACTCGAGATCCCTACTGTCTACAGGGTCCAGAAACCGAGCCTATAAATCTAACTCCCGCCCCCAGTCAAATCAGTTGAAAGCTAGACACCAACCAGGGGTCACTACCCTGCAGTTAATTTCTAGCTCTGCCCTTGTGTTGTTCCGGAGTGAGATCCCAGAACCGGCAGACTCCGTGGCAGATTTGGATAGAAGGACCTGCCCACGTATTGAAGAACTTCACACATATGGCCCCCCTGGACGGCCGCGGAACCAGTCGTTAGCCCCCAACATCATGGACGCAAGATAACCAGGACCAGACCCATCAGATACTACCCAAGATTCCCTTTAGCAGTACTACATATTACTGTGCTGTTTTAGATTCACTAATTAATATTTCTACGAAGTGGCTAAGACCTTGCCCAGTGTAATTCATACTTAACCATTCCATTTGGGACGTACTAAGCGATCAGTGCTCTTTAATTAACAGGCGACCTTGACTCTCGTAATTACCTTATTCAGATATTAAAACTCTAGTGATATCTAACGTTCGCCCACTGATTTGCGTTCTATGTATTTCTGAGACAAGGATATAAAACTTAGATCAGTACCCCCTGAGGTTACTAGAATTCCCGTGCTCTAAAAATGCGTGTCTAATCTAGTCTGTGAACTACTACTTGTGCACCAGAGCTACCAGTAATAAATCTAACAGTGAATATGAATCTATAAGTAACATTGATGGTCTTCGGTATATAAACCTGTGAAATCAAAGCCAGTGATCAGAAGATTAATACCTGAACGTTGGAAGTGGGAGACTAGGCTCCATCCAGATCCACTTATGCTAGTGTTGTTCAATTCTATTATATTGTCTTACACAAGTATTCTGCAGTGGTATATCAATAAACGTGATCATGTAACTTGCTACCATGTGTTTCTTTGTGTTCTCTATTCCTCATATCTTGTATTGTGCATGCAGCCTTATATACCCTGTCAATTTAGAACTCACATTACCCAAGTTAAACCTGTAGAAAAACAGGGCATAACAGTAATAGTAGCAGTAACACTCCACACCTATTGAACGAAGCACTTGCAAAATACAGAAAGAGTAACCCATCCTATTTAAAGTATGGTTTATTTGTAGGTGCATTTCAAGGTTTTAATCGTTTTTAAGGTAATTACTGTATAGAGAAAAGGCTCGCACCCTTATTTTTCATGTTTTTTTCCTCCAGATTTTGAGAAATGAGTGTTTTCATGGTTTTAGACTTTACCTATATTTCCAATGTGGGATACAGGATGGGTTGAGGGGGGGCGAAGCCCCCCACGTCTTATTGAAATCATCATCTGTGTTACCAGCAGGGGGTAAATATCGATTATACTCCATACTGAAGAAGTTTGTAAACAGTAAGTATGTCCGAAGGAGCTCTGAGAGTGATAGGACTTTTTTTCCACTAGGCTAATATCGGGTTATGTAAATATGATCAAAATTATTCTTCCACAGTGGATTATACACGAGTACAGTATAAGGATTCCATAGACCTGCATTGTCCCTAATAAATTATTGATAATAAGGCGGCGAGCCTTTTCTAAATAATTATCGTTTTTAACAATATTTACTAGGCTATTTTTAAGCAATATTTGAAAAATATATCCGAGACGTCCAACGACGCTACCCCGCGAGCTTTGTATTAGTAGGCTACGCGGTTTCATTCATTTCCTTTGAGAATCCTTTTTGGTCAAGATTAACCCATTGCCTGCAGGAGACGTACCCGAACGCCATGGCAATTTACAGCAATTTACAGACTTTTAAAGCCTTTTAACCCTTTCCCTGCGGGAGACGTTCCCGAACGTCATGGCAATTTACCTCAATTTACAGGCTTTAACACCTTACGAGCGGCCTATGCGGTTTATTATATGTACCGCACAGCGGGGTGTTTTTAGCCAAAATAGGGCTGTTTACGTGATCATTTTCATGCCTAAATAAGACCCAGAACGTAAAACAAGTACCTATCCCTGAAAGGGCATAAACAGAGCTTTCGAATGACACCATAACGATCCTTGTATGATGGATGTTCTTGCAATAACCGTGCAACGCGAGTGCAAAAAGCAGGTAATTCGGTACTTTCGGTACATAATTGAGTATGTAGCGAGTGAGAGAGGGAGGAGGGAGCTGAGATTTGTGTCAGTAGGTTCGCCGCGGTGGTCTGGAGCAGTCATACGCTCGCTAGTCTCCTGCCACCACTTGTCTCTCTCTCTCAGCCACATTACGTGCTGAAATTGCCACTCGACCTATGTCGAGCGCCGCCACATAGTCCAGCTTTTTTTAACTCGACTTATGTTGCTCGCCGCTAATTAAGGGTTAAAAGCCTCTAAGAACAGGAGCGCGACAGGGTACACATCCATCTCCCAGCCAAGCGGCCGTGGAGACTGAGGGCTCTGAGTCAGAGTCTCGCGAGATATACAGTGCTGCCAAAGGCAAATGTAGCGAGACATTAGCGAGAATTGCTCATTTTAGCGAATGTCTATGTTAGTGCTGCAGGTGAAACCCGCGAGCTACGAAGCTCGTTTTGGTGTCATTTTGAAACTATTTTCTTCTAGTTTTTGGCTGAATACATTACATTTCATTCAGACACTTGCCTAATCAATCAGGAGTGCCTGAATGAGCCCTAATATGCCGGAAATAGGCGGAAATATGCCCGCACCGGTGTTAAAGCCTGTAGAATTGAGTGCGAGGGAGCGGGAGCACGACAGGCTACATTCCTTCCTCCAGCCAGCCGGCCGCGGCACTGAGGAATCTGAGACATGCTCCACAAGATATACAGCGATGCCAAGGCAAATGTAGTGCGACATTAGCGATAATTGCTCATTTTAGCGAATGCCTATGGTAGCGCTGCGGGTGACTCCCGCGAGCTACGAATCTCGTTTTGGTGTCATTTTGAAGTTATTTTCTTCTAGTTTTTGGCTGAATACCGGTCCATATAATTTCATTCAGACACTTGCATAATCATTCAGGAGTGCCTGAATGAGCCCTAATATGGCGGAAATATGGCCGTAGCCAAAGTGTTAAGGAAATGGACCACAGCCTTTTTTTTTTTTTTTTTTAAGTTTAGGCTATAATCTTTCTATAATAATGATTATTACTGGAAATTAGTGTTGTTTTAGTCTTTTGTTATTTAAGAAGCCCTACTACTGATGTGCGGACAGCAGCAGGGGTATGGTGGTGGCAACTCTCAGGTTAGTTTAGGTTGTCAGGTTAGGTTAATGCTTCCATTGATAATGTGACTCGGCTAGGCTGCACTTGCGGCGGAACGTAAACAAATCCACCTCCAATTTTGGGAGGCTTTAACTTGAAATAACTAAATATTAGAGGCAGGGTGTCAATCCACAAAATATGAATTGTGTTATCAGTATGGTTTATTATTTTGTTATCATTATAGCGCGGCGAAGGCGCGAGCTCTAGGGGGGTCCGGGGGCATGCCCCCCAGATTGTTTTTTTGAGAATTTAGGTGTCTAAAACAGTATTTCCTGCAATAAAAAAACCATCAAGGTGGAAAATATGGAGACCAAAATTGTGTCAATTTAGCCTAGCCTACCTTTTTTTTTTGGGGGGGGGGAGTTTCTGTTATCATTATACAAAAAGTTCATTGCGTTATCACTCAAAAAAACAGCGTCGTTTGACACTCTGATTAGAGGTGTGGGTCTATACAAGAAGGCTTCTTCATACTCCCCCACTATTTACGATTAGGTAAGCACCCGCTTCCACCTCCGACGACAATAGTATTACTAACCTTACCTGACAACCATAACTAACTTAAGGGCTGCTGCCCCCAGATCCCCGTTGGTCCTAAAGGTGATGTAGAAGACGTCAAATAACTAAATATTACTGCGGGAGAGTGACAAACAAACCCAAAATCGCACATCGTAAGAAAATGGGTCAACAGAAAACGGTGAGGTGCGAGGTTAAACTACTCGTCGGCGATAGCGTCGATGGACGTCTTCAAATATTGTTTAAAAATAATAGATATAGCTAAAAACTCCTAAAACTTTGAAATGCACACATCAATATGTCATATATTCAGTAGGATCACTTTATCTTTCTGCATTATGTAAGCGCTTTTTTTAACATGCGGGGAGTGTTACTGCTAATATTACTATGGCCAGAACCGGGTGCTCCCACAAAATCCCCAAAGAAATGTTCCCGGGAACGTTCGGCAACCAGGGGCAACAAGTGTGGTGCCTGTGCTGACCTGCTGGTCGACAGAGAGGCTGCACCGTTGGAAGACAGGTTTGAAGAGAATGATGGCGAGCAGGTGGAGGCCATTTACAGGTCCTTCATGGAGCTGTTGGACCGTGGCAAGCTCCTGGCTCCATCCTCCACTGCCTTTGATGTCACGCTGGACATCTGTCATATCTGGAGGTTCCTGGTGATGGAGGAGACCAACCGGCACAAGCTGCTACAGTGTGACCTGCCCAGGAAGGTGTTCATTGAGGTGGTGAACATCCTGGGAAGCGAGAACGCTCAGCTGACCGGGGCCTCCTGTTCTGAGGGACACAGCTTGGTGGACAAGCTCATGTGAAAAATGGCTGGCGCCCTTTTCAATCTGTTTGCTGGCATCATGGTGCGCGAGATCAACAGTAATGTCCACGCTAAGTGCAATCCTGATGCTGCCACAGGGGCTGACACAAGGTCACAAAATGACGACAATAGGCGCAAGCTCACAGGTGTGAAAAAGAGCTGTGTAAGTGGACTGTCAAAGCTATGTACAGTGATCTATTTGAAGAGTGATATGAAATTCGTATTTTTGTGTACATTGGCTTGCGTTTGTAAATCTGTCGACTAGAAATATAACTGTGTATGCTTGAAGTTGTACTTATATAGCTAGCCGTTATTATATAAATTCTCATGTTTGACTTGTATATTCCAGCGGTGCAAAGAAAAGAGTGGACGAATTTAGATACCGCTTTCAGACATTAAAATAGACATTGAATTAGCTGACTTCACCGTGAGTTTCATCAATTTATGTAGGTTAAAAGCCGATATTTTGAGGATTGAAGTTAAAGGTCCATTTTCCAGCTTTGGGTCCCTTACTGCAAAGTGGCCATTTTCGTGTCAAATCCAGTTCTCCTGTTATCTATGATACAGTATATATAAATATATATATATATATATATATATATAGAGAGAGAGAGAGAGAGAGAGAGAGAGAGAGAGAGACTGATACTGATATTACTGATATACAGTATAGGAAGATATGTCCCTGCTATTCACTCAAATCTCCCATCCTCACTAGATCCCAAGTAAGGAGAGCAGTGAGAGACTTTTATACCTTGACCAGACACTATAAACCATCACCCTCATAACTCACTCTCCACATAGACCAATTTTTGCTGACATCGAGAGAAGACAATAATAGGAACCTGAGGGTTATTTAGGAATATTATCTTGCTTTTCTACAATACATAAACTGTAAACGAATTCAGGGGAATCACCTTTACATACATGATATCATCTTCCAACAAACTCTGACGTGAAGTATACTATATATGCAACTATGTATAATGCACTGTCTATCTCATATCATATATATCTATTGTCCTCTATGTATATTGTTTATTTACCATATCATACTTCAAGCCAAATATTGTCCTTGCATTGTCCTAAATTTCGATTTGTGTAGTTGAAGCTAATTTTGAACATTAGATACCTAAATATTCCATTACAGTTTTAATAAACTGAACGGAAAATTCTACGCGCGCGCGAGAGAGAGTTGAGCGTACACAAAACCTTTATTTATTTCCCCTCACAGGCAAGCTATTATACATTTCGTTGCAAACAAGTTAAATTAATGATACAATATTTCAGTTACAGTGAACCATAGTATATACATTGTTTGGCCGTGTGTAACACGGACCTTGTTTACTTATCATAAGATCTATACAAACAACATGATTTATTAAGATGAGATTACAAGAAAACCTCGTTCTTAGGAGAAAGTGGCAATAACTTGCACAGTGCGTGTGTGTAAAAGGAGTACAAAGGAGTACAAAACAAATCAAACAACAACAGGTCTAGTGACCGCTCAAGGCTACTTGCTTTCTATAATACTGATGCTAAAGTGTCCAAACAGTGGTTTAGAGTGGGTAAGGGAAATTTGGAAAGGGAAGTACTGCCCTGGGCAGTAATGTCCGTGGCAGGATTAGGAGACATTAGTAGTCGACAGTTGGGTTAGTAATAGTAACATAACATTCATCTTTCGTGTATCTGGTGAAAAGAGAGTAACATTTTAGTTATTTATAAAGGCAATAATCCTCAATGAATCTGAGGAAAAAACAATGTTATTCATTTACATATGCAGTCAGTCGCGGATTTCAGTCAAGGTGTTTTTGTAGGCGAAGTTTAAAAGCATCAATTGTTCTGCAGTCTATAACATCTCAAGGAAGCTCATTCCACAAGTTGATAACTCGATTGCAAGAAATTCTTAGACTTGTGAGTTAAAATATTTACCAAAAATGTTGCTTCCGTTTCCCTGCGTGTAATTTGATTGGCCGATAGTGAAGTAATTATTACAGTTCATATTATCGATGCTTTTGATGATTTTGAACACTTGAATTATGTCGCCTCTTAATCTGCGCTGGGTTATAGGAAATATATTAAATTATTTAAGACGCTCCTCGTATGGTTTGTTCTTTAGGCTAGGTATCATTTTGGCACTTCTACGTTGAATTCGTTCAAGCTTGTCTATATTTATTTTGTAGTAAGGGCACTAGGATTGAACGCAATATTTCAGAAGAGAGCGGACTAAGGAATTGCAAAGAGTGACGATACATCTTTGGATTTATGCTCAAATGACCTGCCAATTATTTTGTTTGTCTTTTTAATTACTTCTGTACATTGTTGACTGAGTTTTTAGGTTACTCGATATTGTTACTCCCAAATCATTTATCGGTCCTCAATTTTAAACTGGGTGCCATTCTCATTCCGGTTGCAGACATGGCGTACTTTATATATATCCGCATTGAAACACATGTGCCAAATTTGAGCCCTACATGACAACGTATTTAGATTATATTACATATCTTCAACATGTTAATTTAAGAGCATGCTATTTGCAATTGTTATATTGTCATCAAGCGTTGAGATTGTAGCCTCATCTATGTTGTTAATGTAAACTAGGAAGAGAACTGGCTCCAGTACCGATCCCTGGGGTACTCTGCTACTTACATTATTCCATTTGGATGCTTTACTGTTTGTGACTACCCGTTGATTTCTGTCACTGAGTAAATGTTCTATCCATCTCAACACACCGTCTTGTATTCCATGTGCTTTTAGTTTTATCAATAAACGTTTGTGGGGAACCTTGTCAAAGGTCTTTTGAAAATCAAGGTATAGTATATAAACAGCTTTACTCTCATCGTATGGGTTGAGGATATCGTGGAAGAAGTCTAAACATTTTGCTAATCAGGAGCGTTTGTTAGGAAAGCCGTGTTGAGCATCTTTAATCTAAATCAATAGGCCTTCTGGAAGACAGCCCATATATTATTATGTTACCTCCACCAACCGACTTTACTCCTAAACTCAATTAATTAAATCAACAAATATTGTACATGTGGCAGTCCAGGGATTCGAACCTAGGATGCTCACACCGAAATTCAGTGCATTTATCCATTGCGTTATAAAAAAAACAAAAACAAAAACACCCCAGTACTGGTGAAATGGAAGCAATATGAGTTTAAAAGGTATGCCTGTTTACAAACAGCTCCTGCCTTTACCTAACATGTGTCTTACCCCTTTTCCCTCTCCTATGCCCCTCTTTCTCCCTCCACTTCACCCCTTCTCAATTATCCTAATTTTTCCGTCTTTATATCCCCCTATTTATTTTTCCTGTCGGTAATATGTCAACTTATCACTCTCCCTCCCTCCCTCCACTCCTTCCCATCCTCTAACTTGTCTGTCTCTAATGAGTGTTTCTAGCATTTTACATACAACTGATATTATGTTTTTTGGACGATAGTTACTAGGCAACGATTTGCTGCCCTTTTTTAATATAGGTGTTACGTTGGCGAGCTTCCACTGATCAGGCATAGTCCCGGAATGCAAGGGTTATTGAAAAGCAATGTCAATGGTTTGGAGAGCTCATACTTAGCTTCCTTTAGAACTCTAGGTGAGGTCGTATCAGGTCTGGGTGATTATTTACCTTGAGGTTTTCTAAACATTTCAATACTTCTCTCTCTGCAATTATTGCTTAGCACTTCAGAATTATCTATCTGAACCGGTGATGCTGTAGGGATATCACTAAGGTCCTCTATTGTTAAAACTGATGCAACGAAAGTATTGAGGACATTACTCATTAGTATTTCGCCTTTGGTATATTTTCCATGTTCTGCAGTAAATACTGTCTTCTTTCTGATGTAACCATAGAATGATTTTGTGTTTGTTATATTTTGTTTGCAACATAGTCCATGAGCCAAGACCCGAATTTTGGGATATCGGTACCACCCGGGGTGACTAATTCTCTTAGGTGTTTTTAGCTTGCTACATGTCTCTAGTTTATGTTTTGATATGATAGCCCTTGCACATTGGTAGCTTAATGGTCGTTATCACTTCTTGAATAGACATACCCTACCGAAAATTCCGAAATTTTTTTAAATGTCAAATTTGGGGACAGGAATGCCTAAATGTCAACAAAATGCATATAGTAATTGTCACATTTAATACAAGTCCTGTAAATACACACTAAGCATGCCATGGGCTTGTACATACTATTATGGCAAATTACTACTCCTAAATATCATCTACGTCAGACTCGGAATCTGACTGTTGTGCCACCGGCTCTTCTTCAATAGCCTTGTTCTGACATGTCTGTAACCTGCACATGTCCGTGCATTTTAGACCATTGCTGAGGCAAGTACACTTAGGGAGTTCGCATGACCGCACACACTTGCAAGACAGTAGCTGCATAACAGCATCTGGTGCTGGTGAGCCTCGCATCCAGTTGACGGCAAGCTTACCGTCCTCATCTGTCATCCAACCGCAGTCTGTTGGGTTCGCAACAAATGGCTGGCTCTGAAGACTTCTCCTCCAGATCGCAGCCTGGTAGTTTGCACGCAGTGCATGCATGAAGAGGCAGTCCTCACAAGGAGGGAGTTGACTTGACTCTACCTCTCCACGTCTTGCACAGAACAGCTCATACCGAAGCTTGTTTACCTTAGTTGTGTGGGTAGATGGTAGGTACATGTGGCAGGTGATTTCCTGTAGCTTCTCAAAGAGTTCAGGAGACACTTCCCATGAGCGTCCAAGTTCGTGAAAAGCATGCTGGTATGTCTTGTCCATCTTCACCTGCTTGAGTGTCGTCATCTTCCCTCGGCCAGCGAATGCACTGACGGTATCACAGCCTGTAAAGGCATGCATACCAATCAATGAATCACACACGCTGCCTCCCAGTGTGCGGCTCAGTGTGGTGATATCCAGGAATCTTGTCCGGTTCTTCGTCCCGCACTTCTGGAACAGATGGGATGGGATCTTGTGGCACATGCCAAGACACAACACCATGACGTCTGTATCTTCTGCAGTGATGATGACAGACTTGTTCCCAGATTCTGCTGCATGAAGTGTATGGAGAAGAAGGCGTGTGTCTGCTTCTTCTTGAGTTGACTTAAGCTCAGGAGCCTCTTCCCACTGCTCTTTGGTGATCTTGAAGCAGCGCTGCTCACATGTGACATACAGCTCCTTGTCCTTGAGCTTCTCCCTGTGCTGTGGTGCCTTCCATTCTTCTACCAAGAACTTGATAAGACTTGCCTTGTTGGAGGAACTACCGAGTAACTTTCTCCACTGCTGGATGTTGTGCCCAGGTTGAATGTTCTTGAAATGAATTCCTGTGCCTGCACTTCTTTTGGCTCGTTCTGCATCCTTGATGGATGTCTCCTTGTAGATATCAAACACAACATCAATGCGCCTGCTCTTAGCACCTTCATGAACAGCGTGACTCAGTGCTGTACCTGCAAGCTGTGAAAAAGTTTTGTCGTTTCCCTTCAGTTTGTGGATCAGGCTCATCCCATCAATTATGGTAGCAGAGGGCTCGGGTATCACTTCTGCAGGAGAAACATTCCTCTCTAACTCCTTTGCGAGGGCAGCCTTGTTGGTCTTGCGGAGAGACCCATCACCGCTGGCAAGTGCCCAAGGCAAAGGCCCCAGGGGATGAGCCAAGACATCACTCATTTTGAGCTTTCTGTTCTCGGCAACAAGGATCATCTGGCCAAATAGGTTCCTGTCAGCCTTTAAGATAACCTCCTTGGCATGGTCTTGTGAGCGTGGCTTCATTCTGATGTTAGTGAACGTTCTCAGTTTCGTCTTCGTCATCGTGTCATGAAACTGTATAGTTGGCGTATCGATCTCCAGGCGCTCTTCCTTGAAGGCTTGATATGCATCCTCTCCTATTCTGTAGGCCCCTAGAAGGTCTTTGACAACTTCTGGTGGTGCCATAGTCGCAGTTGACAAACTGACAAGATCTTCTTGCTCTGCGTTGAAGGGGTTCAACCAGCTGGTCTCCATCAGTTGAACTAAAGATTGGACATCGGCCTCATCTCTTCTAATCCTGGGCATCTGTAGGTCTGGGTGGCTGAAGTCAGTATACTTTTGGCCTACTACCATAGTCCTGAGCTGCCTTAAGTACCTGCTGCGATACTCCGATGTCAGGTAGTACCTGGCGACAGCTCCGCCTTTCAGGCTGAAGCCTTTTGTGCCCCCTGGTGTCTGGGTGTCTTTGTTGATCGTCTCTTCGATTGTCTGGTCCACAGGGATCCGTCCAAAGGGATTCTTGCTACCGATCTGGACCGAAAAGCCACCTTGCATGAAGTGTTCATGGACCTCTGGGTGTTCAATGGGCAGTCGAGACATCAAGGCATAGTAGTAGGTTAGGAACCGGGCATAGTTCACTTTGTCATAGGCAAAACACCACGGTATCATCTGTCGGATTGCTCCTAGGTGGAGCATCCAGTTGCCTTCTCTGGAGGCTCGAATTAAGTCCAGCATGATCTCAACCATGTCCAGGTATGACATCCAGAATGCTGAGAGGTTGTGTTCATCTCTGAGGGTCTCAAGATAAACTTGGAAAAGCTTCATGATATGTGTGCATGATTCACTCTCCATCAGCTCTTGAAAGAGTCCCTGAGACACATTGCTGTGAAAGCTGTTGATGTCCTTCAGTGTTTCATCTAGATGGTGTATGTCCCTTGAATGGTTTTCTTCTAGCCATGAAAGGAAGCCTTTCCATGCAAGCCTCATCAGTGCTTCATACACGAGCTTGTGTAGTCTCACTGCTCTGTTGTACCTCTTGCCGTTCATCACTCCTGACACTGATCCTTCTGCGATGATACCTGATTCCACACACAGATCTCTAAGACCTGCATCTTGAAACCTCTTTCCTATGGTGGAGATGAGATTACAGATTGTGTGGAAGACGCCCATCCTGATGATAATGTTCTTGAACTTCTCTTGTTTCCAGATAACTTCGGCAGCTTTGGCATAGAGTGCTTGATCAAACACGCACACAATCTTGTTAAGCTGTAAGGACTGCATGATAGCATGCGTTTGTTCCAAGATTTCATTAACGGTGGACATTTCTGTTGCGGGAGCATTGATAGTGGGCAGGTAGCTTACAGTGTCCTGAACCACTGCAATGTCTCTGCGCATTTTGATGTTGAACCCAGTCCAACTGCTGATGGACTGGTCCTCATGGTCTGACATTCGAGTAAGAAGCCAGATATGGTTCTTTGTCTTTGAATCCTGGACTTCCTTGGTAGCGTCGACATACGCAGTCTCAATCCTAGGTGGCCCTGCCCGCCGCCCAACATTGTATATTGGCAGCATTGATGATGTCTGAGTGATGCTTCTTATCTTGGACTTGGTAATCTCTGGCAGGACTTTCTCTGGCACAGAGCCTGCAACCTTGGACTGGACAGCAATGCCATTGACTCTATGAGAAGTACCTGCTCCACTTAGGGTCTCTTCAAGTCGGTCAATGTTATCCCAGGCCAGGGTTGTGAACACACCAGGGTAGATGTTTGCTGGCAGTGGAATGTCATCCTTTGAGCATTCCAGCTTCTGGATACAAAGGGCTGTATCGATCTCCTCAAACATTGAGTAAGACACACAGTGACCAAGACGATTCAGAGTTCGGATCAGTTCTGTGTTTCCTGTCAAAGACTTTACAGCATTGGTCAGCAGTACGTGCTTGGGTGGTTTTGTCTTGCCACTGGTAACAGCAAAGACCAAGTCACTGCCAAAGGAAGTGGCAAGACGTTGAGCTCTTTCAGAGGGAGTTTCACACTCACACTCTCCTGTCAGCAGGGTGTGCAGGAATTGAGTGACTGCTGCAGGAATGACATTCTGATCTGTATCGGGAGGCCATGGCTGACTCACATCTTGTTTATTGATCTCATTCCTCAGCTGCATTCCTGCTTTGGTTAAGACATCTTCAGAGTTAGCTGCTCTTGCTTCTTGCAGGTCTTTTGCCATTTTGTGTGCTTGCCGGGCAAGGTCGTCCATTGAGAGGCTGCGTGGATAGATTAGAAGCTTTCCTTTCTCATCTGGGACAAAGCGTAGTGATTCTCCAAACTCGGTTTCAATCTTTCGGCGAACATGTTTCTTTGTCGCTGGTTTCAGTTGGATAATACCACGGGACATCATGGATCTCTCAAGCCTAGATGTGAGGTTTGTCATAGGCAGTACCTCTGGGTTGGGGAATAATTTGGTCCTTATATACAAGCAGAGTTCCTCGAGGGCTTCTGTCTCAACCTCTTCGTAGCGTGCTTCCTCGCTTTCTTCCTGATTTTCACCTGCACCCGACCTGGCGGCCGCTGGGAAATCATCTTTTGTGAAGAGTTTGTAGCACGACTTGTGGTAGTGACCCTCTGCAGCAACAAGGTCTCTGCTAACTAAACCAAGGATTCTCTGGTTGAGTTTCCTTATTGCTGCTCTGCGAATCTTCTCATCTGCTCGTAGCTCAACACACTGTATGAGTGGCTCCCTTGTCTTTGTTGTTTTTATGTACTTGCTTGACTTCTCGCAGAAGATACATACTTTGGCATACACCCTGCTAGTACTAGGGGCATCCCTTGATGCCCTCCTCCTGGGGTCGACGCTTGCTGATTCTATCTTGACACCCTTGGCAAGGATAGAATCCAGTGACTTCTTCATTGTAAAGAGACTACGACATTTACGGTGATAATGTATGTGTGGTATTCCTCCTTCTTCAAGGCCCTTGGCTGCTTCCAGGACTGGATCATGCTGCCTGATTTCTGCAGCCCTGAGCAATGTGTTCCAGGAGTCCAAATCCTGTGGTGACACCAGAGCATCGCTGTCATCATCAGAGCAGTGGATGATACAGTCGATCCGTGCTCTCTTCCTCGCAGATGGTTCCATCCTGCCGTCAAACAGTCGACACACACCTGCAAAAAATATCACCATTAAACCATGAACAAACAAACACATTACATGGAAACCACTCTACATATGTTTGCTCCTTCCAATAATAAATTATCCCCAAAATATAACAAAAAATCCCCAAATATGAAATAAACCCCTAAATATGGAGAAACTTGAAATACACATCGGAATAATTCTTGTAGAGAATCAAATAAGCTACAAGAGCTGTTAGAATATATTTTTCAATGTTCCCCATATTTAAGGATTTATTCTAGATTTAGAGGAAAATACCCAAAATATAGAGTATATTCCGAAATATGAGGAAATTTGAAAAATACATAGGAACAACTCTGGTAGAGAATATAATTCTACATAGGTGTTCAAAGTTTCGCGATGATTGTGTGATGGATTTTAAAGAAAATGAGGAAAACGCCGAGCGTCACGCTAAAAATCTTTATTTTTGGGTAGCGCCCCTATTGCATCAAAAAAATTAGACTAAGCTACCAGTGCGAGAAGGCTATCATATCTTAATGTACTTACAGTCACTCTATAAACATTTTAGTACCATTCGTGTTTAGTCACCCCAGGTGGTACCGATATCTGGCCTGGCTCATGGACTAATGTAACTCCAGGGTAATTTTACTTTCCCTAATTAACGTTTTGGCTTTGCATCATAGTTCTATGAATTTCACCAGTTCTTCATAATTTTGTGAGGATTCTAATCTATCTTAAACGTTCTATTTAGCATGCAAGCAGTCTGAAATATCTTTATTCCACCATTTAGGCTTATCATTATGGACTGCATGATGTTTTTCCGATGGTATGTAGTTTTGCACAGCTTTCAAGTATGTGATCGTGAAAAATCCCCATGATATATTAGGCTATTTATGTTGTCGCACAGACTGTGTGTGAGGGAAAGGTGGTAGTAGATGGATGGGGAGAGGTAGGGGAAGGTAGTAGAGTTTGAGGGAGATAGTAGAGGTAGAGGTAGTAGAGAGAGGGAGGAGGATGTAGTAGAGGAAGTAGAGGGGGGGGGGGGTAGTGGATGGGGGAAAGTTATGAGAGGGGAGGAGAGGAGGGTGTGGTATGGAGGTATGTCCCGTATGTCATCCAATTTGGAGACGATTACAAGCTCTGGCTCGGCTTTATTACGTGGTTGAATTGTCTGCCTTCTGTGCGGTTCCCCTCCCTCTTTCTACTTCCCTTCTATATTCCCTGCCCTGCATAACCCTATGTTCAGCTCTCTCTCTCTCGCTCACTCACTCACCCTTCCTCGAGATTAACACATTTGCTCTCACTTCCCTGGTCACTGAGTCACTGAACAAGAATTTATGTTTCTGTCTCGCTCATATGTGTGTGTGTGTGTGTTGTTATTTTCTAAGTGAATGAAGGAGAGAAAAGGCAAAGCTGTGTGTAACAAGTGCCCCCCCCCCCCCCCCCATAACATTTAAAGAGTGATAGAGAGCCAAATTCAAGGTATGTTACAGTCAAAATAGCTGGACACACAAAGCTTGAAGCCGTTTAAGTCATTGGATGAGGGAAAATTTATTGAGAGTGGGAAAATTGATTCACTCTTAGGTTAGCAAATTGGACAGAATTGGGGTGGGAATGTGTTGAAAGATGGGTGCCACATGCTGTTCACCAGGGAGGAGGTATACACTGAGAAAGCTCTGAAGAACACTGGATATTGTGTTAGCGGCAGCAGAGTGTGAGAGATGCACCATTGCGATGTGTAGAAAGATATTGTGAGATTGTAGGGAATTTGTAAGAGGAGGTGAGCTGATGAGGCAATTATGCTTTTGATTCTACTTTTTCGAGAAGTGTGATATACAGTAGGTGCAGCATTCCCACCCTTACGAACAGTATTTGCTACATATTTGTACTGTTCCACTGTACATAACAAGAAGCTGTGCAGGGGTTGAGAACCCACGGAGATGGTTAAGCACACATAACTTCCGGGAACCTGTTTTAGTAAGAGTGTTAATAATGATGTTTCCAAAAACGTTCAAATGAAAAAGAGACCAACATTATTGAGAGAAGATAAAGGGTTGATTTGCATGTTGTTGAAGAGTAAAGACCGCGAATGTTGAAACAAATGATAGCTTGAATAGAAATTAGATAGTGTTCCAGGGCAAGTCACGGAGTTCAAACCAGGGGCCAGTACAATGGGGGCATTTTTGCCCTGATCTAGACAATATGTGAGAAACTTCAACATTTTGGAACATTTGTGCTACTACTGTAATCAACGGCCCTTACCATAAACTTGACCCAGGGGCTTGGTTTTAGAAAGTACTTTACCTGAACATAAAATCCTTAAAATGTTTACCATTGAATGGTATGCTTTACAAAATTGATCACAATGTCCGCGACTGGGGGCATGCCTATTGGCGTGAAAGTCGAGGAAGGAAACAGCATGCAACATAAGTATGATTTGCACAAAAATGGCAAAGACCAGTGTTACAAAGAAAGTGCAGTAAAACAGATGCGAATCAAAGCAACACACAAACAAATGTATGGTAGTTGTATTCACGTATGCCATTCAACAGCTGTAACACATTTTTTGCAATTTATTATTTCTATGAATAGCAACGACGGCTAGACACGCCATTTTTGTCCATATCTCAACTTTGGGACTGTAGGCTTTCAGTAGTCTGTAACTCTTACTAGGCCCCAAGATTATCAATTGAAGCTTTGGGATGTTGGGTGCTTCATATGTGTCGCACTAGATGGACTCAGTGGAGCTTCAAGGTGTTGGTGCTTCCTTTCTGCCACGCTACTGTAGATGACGACACCTTATTTATACACGTCACTTGAATGGAGACAGCAGCTATACGGTCGTTCACAGCACCTTCGAATATGGTCGGGCATCTTCTATGCTATGAATTGCTGACGATATAGTGGGTGTTTTCTTGACGTGTCGGTGTAACCAGGATATTTGTAGAACAGGTGGAACAATCACATCACCTTGGGAAAAATCCAGATGTTTTGCGTGGACTCGTACTTAGGTCCTTTTTGTTTGCGGTCCACGACGCTACCCACTGTGCTACCGCCTCCCCCAGTAGTTGAATGTTCATATTTTGTTGTTGCGTTTCACTTTCATTAATATATTCTACATAATACTATAATGCCAAAATTATATGTAAAACAAAAATACAAATAAACAGTACAAGACAATATTTCTGGACTGGTTTCGTTTCTTGCTCCATCATTCTGAGCGAGGTAATTGACCCACATTCTTGTTCCTGCTCTCTCCGTCAAGATGATTTATGTTGTTCTAGTAAAGTGGTCTCGATACATATTAGATTGTAACTGTTGTTCTGTGTCTCGGTTTCATTAATGAATCTTTAAATTTTTTATGTTTGCTTCACTTGTTGTAAGGCAGGTAGATGAGCAGATTGGCGATCAGGTAGGTATGCAAACATCTAAGAGGCAGATATGTACACATAGAAATAAATAGGCAGACATTGGAGAAATCAAACAGGCAGATGGGCAGACGTAGAAGTGACAGACAGATGGGCGGAAGGCAGATCGGCGGACATAGAAAAAGACAGACATAGGCAGACAGACAAGAGACTCATAGGCAGATAGGCTGATGTAGAGAAAAGCAAACATGCAGGTGTAATAGGAGAACAAGACAAGCAGAGAAACACAGACATAATGGCAGACAGTCAGACAGGTGGGCAAGACGAACAGACACACACTCTGCCATTGAAAGAGACAGGAAGGCAAACATTCAGGTAGACAGATGGTGATATATTTTGAGACAAACACCCAAAGGTTTGACAGTCAGACACCAGGTAGTTCTAGGAAAGACATACAGTCATGTTAATGGAAAGCTAGGGAACTTGGGGGACAGGCAATCGAAACCGTATAGGCAAACAAACGGGTAAGTGGAGTGATAGGAAGACACAGATTAAACAACAAACAAATAGGCAGACAGCTAATCACTTATACATATTGACATACGCTTAATCTTCTCGGGAATTATTTGTCCAAGATAACATTGCATTACACATAATTGCCTAACTGAACACTCGTATGACATCACCTCCAATAAATTTGTCTAATATTTTAAGCAGAGACAAACAAAATCTGGAACATACAATTTACTGATGATGTAATGCGTTTAACCGGGTGAGATGAAGGATAAACATTTTGTTTATAGATAAATTGTTATTAGATATTCTTGGGAGAATCAAGGAGGTGAAGAGAATATTGGTTTGCTTAATGCGCGCGCGCGCGTGTAATTAATGGACCATATTATTGTTGATGTCTATTCTCTTTCCATCTTTTTTCTCTCTCTCTCTATTGTCTTTCTCTCCCTCCCCTCCTCTCTCTCTCTCTCTCTCTCTCTCTCTCTAATTGTATTCAGCTAACTATGATCTCAATAACCATTGATGTAAGAAAACATGAATGGTCTCCTCATATGATTGCACTAGTTTTGTAGTGCTATTATTTACCTGTCAAATAATAATTCAGACAATTTTTTTTTGTTTTCATGAGCACGTATATACAGCACATGTGGCAATCAAATGAGGAAACTATAATAACACCAGACGACGATACTGTTGTTACAGTAGAATAATGGCTCTTTGAGCAGTATGTATTGCCTTACCAGTGGTTGTCCCCTTATTATTATTATTATTTTATTATTATTATTGAAATACCACAGGAACGAAAATTCCTGGGAGCGAAACTTCCACCCCCAACGAGATCCCTCTCTTTCTACCACCTCCCTCCACATGTTACACGTCTCGTTAATCACAGTCTTCTAATATACAAATAACATTTCCTTACCCCCTGACATTCTTGAAATACCCACTAAGTATATTCAATTAGATACCAACCATGCAGACTATAATACGTTCGTTGTGTATAGGTACGAGGCGATCTCAAGACACCTTAGCTCCCAGTGCACAACGAACCGGATCATGATTATGTCCGTCTGTATTAAATTATGTATTATGTTGATTTATACCATTGCCTATTTTTGTAATAATTGTATTCAGCTAACTATGATCTCAATAACCATTGATGTAATGCAAATATGAATAGTCTCCTCATACGATTGCACTAGTTCTGTAGTGCTATTATTTACAACCTGTCAATTAATAATTCAGTCACTACAAGCTTGCTTGCTTGCTTTTTTTTTTTTTTTTTTTTTTTTTTTTTTTTTTTTTTTTTTAATGAAATACGTATATACAGACCATGTGACAATTAAATGAGGAAACTATAATAACACATCTGAATAATGCCAACTTGACTTATAAACACAAATATGAATGTAACCAGACGACGATGCTGTTGTTTCAGTGGAATAATGGCTCTTTGAGCAGTATGTATCGCCTTACTAGTGGTTGTCGCCTCACAGGATGGGGGGCGCTGCTCAATAAACTCGCCCCTCGGGGCAAAATCAAATCAAATCTCTCTCTCTCTCTCTCTTTTTATATATATATATATATATATATATATATATATATAAGGAGGTGGAGATAATGAGGTCAGAAGTGTGGGAAGCCATGAAAAGAGTGAAGTTGGGGAAAGAACCAGGAACGGATGGATTGTGTGGGGAAATGCTGAGGTATGGTGGTGAGATAGTTATCGAATGGGTATGGAAAATATGCAAACTAGCATGGGAGAAGGGGAGTGCACCTGATGACTGGAAGACTGGCATAATAGTCCCCCTATATAAGGGGAAAGAGGAGTGTGTCGTAACCACCGAGGAATATGTCTTCTAAGCATTGTAGGGAAGGTGTACAGTAGGGTAGTGATTGAGAGAGTGAGAGTGAGAACGGAGAAATAGATAGGCGACGAGCAGGGAGGTTTTAGGAAGGGACGAGGATGTGTAGATCAGATTTTTCCCTGAATTGTGTTGTGGAGAAATATCTGGAGAAACAACAAAAGGTGTATGATGCCTTTATGGACTTGGAGAAGGCCTATGACAGAGTGGATAGAGAAGGTATGTGAAAAGTACTTAGAATATACGGAGTAGATGGCAAGTTGCTGAAAGCAGTGAAGAGCATGTATGAGGGTGCAAAGGCGGCAGTACATGTGGAGAATGAGCAGAGCGAGTTCTTTGACCTGAATGTTGGATTCAAACAGGGGTGTGTGATGTCCCCGTGGTTGTTTACTGTATATATGGGTGGAGTCATGAACGAAATACTAGGAAGAGCAGTGGATGTTGGTGTATCGCTGAAAAGGGAGGGAAATGAGTGGAAGCTGCCTATACTGCTGTTTGCGGATGATACAGTTCTGATGAGCGATAATGAATGGGAGTTTCAGGGTCTGGTAAATGAGTTTGGAACAGTGTACGAAAAACAGAATTTGAAGGTAAATGCGGGGAAGAGCAAGGTTATGGTCTTCGAAATGGGTGAAGTCACAGAGTGTGAGGTGAAGTTGAACTGTCAGGCTATGGAGATTGTCAGCTCCTTTAAGTATCTGGGCAGTGTGTTGAGTAAAGATGGGAATATGGATGAAGAAATGCAGGAGAGGGTACAACAGGGGAAGAGGGTAGTAGGAATGCTGAAAGCAGTAACAAGAAATAGGGTGATCAGTATGGAAGTGAAGAAGTTCTTGTATGACAGTGTGGTAATCCCGACACTGACTTACGGAAGCGAAGCATGGACGTTTGAGAAGAGACTCAGACCAAGAGTGAGAAGGGTGGAAATGAGTTACTCGAGAAGTGCGTGCGGAGTCACATGGAGGGATAGACAGACAAATGAGGAAGTAAGAAGGAGGTGTGGTGTAGAGGTAGATGTGCTGGAATGTGTGAAAAGGAACACCTTGAGATGGTTCGGCCATATGGAACGTATGGGAAGCGAGAGAATGATTAAGAAGGTGTACGAGAGCGAGGTGGAAGGACAGAGAGGGAGAGGTAGACCGAAGGAGAGGTGGAAGGATGGAGTGAGGAAGTATATGGATGAAAGCGGTGCTGGTTGGGAGGAAGGGAATCGACTCACTGGGGACAGAGGTGCATGGGGGCGGTTCGTTCGTGGCCACTCCTTCCGGGATCATGGCGTCAGGCAATAAATTGATAGATATATACAGTATAATAATTATATAAATATATATATATATATATATATATATATATATATATATAAATCATGAAAAATATTGATTCTTGTGGTAAAAATATATGCGAATATGTTTCCACACTAAAGGTGTGTAGAAAAGGGTAGGTTCACTGCACAAAGTTTAAAAAATGTTAGTGCTAAAATTAAATTGCATCTAAAATTTATTGCATGCACAAAATAAGAGTTTAAAAAGTATGTCCGAGTATCTTATTAGAAGGCTCGGACTGTTGTGTACATATTAAAATAATGTTTATGTAAAAGTGTTAAAATGCATTTCTCTACTTTCGTAGATCTTCAGTTATTATACAAATGTGCAAGAGTGGCTGACTCCAGAGTCAGGTATTTGTTCTGTACTCTTCTGTGGATATCCAGTCATATAATTTTTTGTTTATAATAACTGAAGATCTACGAAAGTAGAGAAATGTATTTTAACACTTTTACATAAATATTATTTTAATATGTACACAACAGTCCGAGCCTTCTAATAAGATACTCGGACATACTTTTTAAACCCTTATTTTGTGCATGCAATATATTTTAGATGCAATTTAATTTTAGCACTAAATTTTTTTAAACTTTGTGCAGTGAACCTACCCTTTTCTACACACCTTTAGTGTGGAAACATATTCGCATATATATTGTACGTTTAATGGCAAATGTTTTGGTTAAATATATGGTCAATATTTCATTTTATTGGGGTAGGATATTTCTCAACTAACTGGTCACACAACCACGATATATAATCCTACATAATGATCAAAGGTCATACGTAAAGGTTGAAATGGATTACAAAAAAATCAAATGTTTTGTAAACTCATTGTGTTAGTTGCTCTTTACATAAATAACTATTGATCACACATCATATAACTATCCTAATAGTTAAAGTCAATTGTCAAAAGTCAAAACAGGAATGATAATTTTTTCGCCCTAAAGTATTTATTGGATTGTCATCTAAATTCACGGTCAAATTTGGTTGGTTAATACAGCGATTTGTGCAAATATGTTTGTTTTACTCGAAGGTCAAGGTCAAAGGTCAAGGTCACGGAATAGATTGCTCATATATGTTAATTTGTATGTTACACTTGTACTCGTTATCTTTATTGTATATATATTTTAATATATATTAGAATCATACATCGTAAGCTGAGTACCATTTTCATATATACTGTATATATTTCTCATGTTCATCCACTATATTGTAAAATTTGTATTGTCAGCACATCGGGCCGACATTCTTTAAATAAACCGGTTCTTCTTCTTCTTCTTCTTCTTATTATTATTATTATTATTATTATTAGTATTATTATTATTAGTATTATTATTATTATTATTAGTATTATTATTATTATTATTATTATTATTATTATTATTTTGCTATTTCACATTTCAAAGTTTTTATTCGAACAACATTAAAATAGTCATACTCGTTAATGTTAACAATGGTGTCATGCTGACCATATTTTAGAGAAATATTCCAATGGTTAAGGTAAAAGTTCAAGCCATGAATTCCATATATTGGTATATTTGTAATGCCTAGACCGAGGCAATTTATACAACAATACACAAAGTCGCAGAGTAGGGTATGCATATATGTTTTGAATGAGAAAAACTGCACATTTGCTTTATCAATATTATCTTTATATAACATGCAAGGCTGTTATAAAAGATTTAACTATTTCTGTTCATGTATTTTTTAGTCTACGCCATTATATTATCGTTAGCTTACCGAGCGTGACGGGACGTGTGTGTTTATATGGAAAAAGTTTGTGTTGATGTTGTGAGTAGGGTGAGATGGAAGAGAAGGAAGGGAGTAGTTGGAAGGAATGGAGGGATAGTGGAGATAAGGAAAGCGTCATATCAAATTATTATAATGGAATATAAAAAGTAAAGGCTATAAGGCTTGGAAGTAAAATCAGAAGAAAATACACCGACAAGGGTATTCCCAGGCACAGCCAATCAGGAGGGTACATTTGGTGTAGCGAGACTAAAAGTGAGCGAGCACGCTAATGCAATTGTGGAATGCGCTGGTTGATCAAAATTTGGCACTGTTCGTTGCAACCTGCGTACTGCACAGACTACTTCAACTCACATATTTCGACAAACAGATCTTCCTGATGGTGAAACAATCGCATTAAAATAGATTGCCTGGCTGCTCTTAAGGAAAAATTAGTGTAATGACAAACACATAGGCAGGAGAGGAGTGGTTAACAAAAAACTGGCATTACCAAGACACTTGGGCGCACTTGACCATTCACAGCTCAGTGCTACGTCCATTACCACCTATAAATTATCGGGAGCACTGGAGAGGACACACTTGGTCATCAAGACCAGCCCAAACACGACCAGTTGGCACTTCCCTAGATGCTGTGGAATCCTATTACAATACAGTAGGGAGAGAGAGGCGGGCTAGCATGGTATGAGAGGTGAGGGCGACAGCAGCCATGCAAGCTTTCCCACAAATCAATGCTAGCAACGGTCGTTCCTGTGGCCTGCAACTGCATAACGGCTGTGCATGCTAGTTCTACGGTGCTGGTTGAGAAGGGAGGCAGCGAAACAACGGAGAATGCAGAAGGCGAGCTGAGCATTACAGTGTGTGAGTGTGTCCTTGAAATTAGCTGCCTGGGTGGAGACTGAGAAACCTAGTGTCAGGCAATATTTCACAACTACTGCATACAAGGATGCGAGATAACACAGGTACTTCATACAAGAATTATTTTTATGTTTAGCCTTTGGGCCCAATAGGAGACAAGATAAGCATAAAAGGCAACAACTAAAACAAGGAAAGCCTATGTTAACTGATTTAAATGGAAGATAAAAATAGACTAACATAATAAGGGCACACCATAGCCTAGTTTAACCCTCTCACATTCTTGATGCAATTTTGAGCCTATTAGGGAGCCTCCTTCTTGCTCTGTACAGGGGCATAGTGTGTCCTTGTATTGAGTATTGTTCACATGTGTGGGGAGGTTCCTCTCACACCGCTCTCCTAGACAAAGTTGAAAGGAAGGCCTTTTGTATCATTAACTCCCATCCACTCACCAACTCTCTGCAATCTCTCTCTCTCCACCGCAATGTTGCATTTCTCTCGCTATTCTATCACTACTACAATAATCAGTGTTCCTCAGAGCTTTCCCAGTGTATACCACCTCCTTTACGTAGGGCACGTGGTACCCGTCTTGCAACTCAATCCCACCCTTACTCTGTGCAACTCTCCAACCCAAGAGTGAAACTTTACTCTCAAACTTTCTTCTACTCAACAGCTGAGCTCTGGAACTCTCTCCCAGAATCAGTCTTTCCCTCTTCCTATGACTTAAATTGCTTCAAACTCTGTGTGTCCAGGCATTTTGGCTCGAACGTCCCTTGATTTTGGCCCTGTCAACTATGGGGGAGGCACTCGCTATAGGCAGTTCTGCCTTTTGTCTCCCTCAATCACATAGAAAACAAAAAAATGTAAAGCCTTTGTTACCATCAGGGGTATTTGGAAACCTTTAGTTTAGTTACTTCAACCTCTGCAGTTGTCTTTGAGTTAGCTGTGGGCAGAAAACTAATTTTGGAAAGGTAATTATAAGAGTGAGAGAACTCTATTTATTATTGCTAATCTGGCAACCTCTGCATCATAAAAACGTGAAAGGGTTAATAAGTAAGCAAATTTTGCACATATGAGATAAGGGAGAAAAACAAGAGGAGGAGAAGAATAGGGAAACACCATTTACCATCACTGCCACTACACCACCAAGGCAAGAGGACACAAGCGCCCTTTCCAGAAACATCGCCCGGGTCGCCTCCATCTCTCAGACACTGCCTCCAACACCAGCAAAAAACATCACAATGACCATAACCAACCCCAAACACAGCAGGACCAAGGAGGATCAGAAGAGACCAAAGGCAAGCAAATCCTTGCATTAGTGTTACTCCACCAGCCACCCCTCTTGCTCCAAGAGGCACCAACGCCGTGGCGCGGATTCCCAGAGGGGCTACCCCAGGCCCTCCTCCAAGCACATCCTCCCTTCTAGCAGTGAAAAGGCTCACTGGGGGAAGCAGCCAAATTGGTAAAACTATGTCAGCCTACCTCCAGATCAGTACAGTTGAAAAACCTTAATTATTTCACTGGGAGAGTTAAGTGCTGGAAGACTTGGTCGAATCCCCAATACATGACAATCTAAGCATTGGCTATAAGATATCACATATTGAAGATATCTTGGCTTTACTGGCATACGTGTTGGATCACCATGGTGGCAACTCAACACCTTTTCCCCGCCTTGATATAAAGAATTTTTATTGTTAGAGAAGGCTGTGGTGGATGGGACTCGTTATCCTTGGTCGGCAACTCATCTAGGGGAGTCAACCTTATACAAATCCGGGTGGATGGGACTCGCCAGCCTTGGTTGGCAACCTGTCTAGGGGAGTAAACCTGATACAAATCCGTACTGCTTACCTAAGGGTAAGGGAGGTTAGTGGATGGATTAGCCGAACACCACTGTAGAAAAATAGTGCTAACAAGATACACAGAGAGCCTCGGAGTTGGACGAATCCTAATTGAGTGGTCAATCCTGTAAGTCCTTCACTAAACTGGCTCCGGTTGTCCCTCTCACAGGGAATAGGTCCGCGTGGGGGCATTCTGTGTATGGCCACCCTCGTAAGGGGAGTAAGGCGTCCGGCAATAGATAGATAGAAGGCTGTACTGACGTGCGCTCTAATAGTAGTAAACCTACTCCCTAGTAAGACTTGTTAGAAGTTAAAGCACTGGCATCCTAGCTTCTTTCTAAGTCAGGGCTAGCAGAAAACCGTATAGCACTGGCATGATGGCATCTTGCATTAGTCCTTATGGTACGCTGTCCTAGACACTTGTGACAAGGCGCATATACGTAAAAGGCCAATTAAAAACCTTCATAAGTTCCTTAACACTTTTGTTGCGGCACTTGTCGTATGACAATTGCTTGGTCACCACTGTACCATATGGGGGTTTTGGACTAAAAGTAACTTTCATTCCCTGTACATTTTCATGTATAAACAAGAGCTAAAAAGTATTTCAATTATATATCCTAGAAAACAGAGGTATAGACCTTTCCAATGACACCTAAATCATGTCTGTACGACCACTGATTGCCATGCAACGATATTGCAGAGGTGACGCTAAATCGGTAAAAAATAGCGAGTTTGAGCGGTTTTCGCTATTCCCAAGTTTGTAAGGGAGCTGGAGATGTCTCCCACTGCCACTAGTGATGGCCCAGACACGGTGGGTGGTGGATGGGATGGTCCCGCGCTGCTTATACTCGCTCGCCTGCCTCCCAGTCCTTGTTCACGGCAGAAATTCGGCAATTGTCATATGACAAGTGCCGCAGTGATGACCGTACTTTTTTATATAACAGCCCGCAGTCATTGAGTTAAAGACTCTTATAAAGGTCAGGACAGTTAAGGAGATTATATAGTACTGGCATAATAACTCCTTACGATAGTCCGATGATACGATATGTATAACACTGGTAGAACATATTCATATTCATTCAAGACCCCAAACCCCAGAGTACTGTAAAGGTTCTTAAAGAGTCTTATAAAGGTCAGAACAGTTAAGAAAGATAGTATAACAACTGGTATAACTACTTCTTACGTCAGTTCGATGATACATTATGAATAACTCTTGTAGAACATAATCGTATTCATTCAAGACCCCAAACCCAAGAATTCTACTAAAGTTCTTAAATAAGTCTTCCATTCTGCTGTCACCGTCACACGACAGGATCACCACCATGGACCAAGACGTCGTTGGGAGTGCCACGTACTTGAAACTGATCACCAGAGCTTGCAGAATGCCCTCCCCTTGAGACATATTGTGGATCCTCAATCGTGCTGTAATTTTATACCTATCCATGTCTGAATGTAACTTTGTACATATCATTATTAAGTTACTTTGAATACGATAACCTGGGTTATATTTATCCTCTATTACCTTTGTGCATGTGTTAATGTGGTTTCAACTTCTCCAGTCGAGTAAGAACCTACCTAAATAGTCAATATAACCCCAGTAAAAACCTGGTATAACAATATATAATATATTATAATATTGATCCCTCATTAGAATTTTATTGACAGGCATTAACACAGGTACTCATACATCGCTTGTCGATATTGAATTCATGAAAGAATAGCAGGTTTTAGCATATATGGATTTTGGTAGGTTATGATATTTTGCTGGATTCTACAACATCCGAGCATATCACCAGCCTACAAGTCGCCGCCTCATATCCTGGCAAACCTACAACTCCCAGACCACCCGACTCCAACGCAGTCACTCCTAGAACGCAGCCGTACTCCTCGGACCAGCAGTGGAATAACAGAAACCGAGAACAGCACCTGAAGTGGCCATTTTCTTTACCTGTGCAACCACCCCACTGCCGCTAATTATCCCTCTATCTGACACTCGGGAGAAGAAAGGGCATAAGTGTACTGAGGTCCTAGGGGTACCTGTAGTCCCTCTTTCACGGAAACCCACCATCAGGAAGAGCGCACAAGAAAAGGATGCAAGACTGGATAAAGAGCTTGCTTGGCACCTAACCCACACTTGTTGCATCCGCCGATCAAGACCCCAGTGCATCCTCCTACTGAAAAAACATTGCGTCCGATAAATGGCTTGCTGCTTCCACCGAGCCCTAGTCCTATATCCACTCCAATGACGATGACTCTACCTTACAATATTCAACTAGATTTACGCAATGACCCCCATGCACTTATTTCAAAACTCATATAATGAGGTCATAGTGCACCTATATTCTAATATGTCAGCTATATCCAATTGGGGCAGGGAGAACATTATTGCTCTCATTATTTCCAAGCCCTATTTCTCAATCAATCTACCTGTCTCAGTCTTCCACACAACTGTCCCTTGCTCTTCAACAATACACAAATCAACCCTATATTACCACTCGTGCTATAATAGCTTCCCAAAAGTTAAATGTATTCCGTGGGTTTTGTATCCCCTCACAGCTCTTGTTCTGTACAGGAGCCCATGTAACGAGTATTGTTGGCATGTGTGGAGAAGTTCCACCCATACCGCAATTATCTCTGAATAACATGACTTAGAAGTTGTAAATACTGTAATTGATCCTTGGAGTAGTTCAGGAAGAGAGTAGATAGTATTTTACACATTCTGCAATGAGTGTAGTGACTATCTCTTTTAACATAGTTATCTCCTCGGATTGAACAGCAACGTCTTTGCAATACTAACTATGCCTTGTAACTCCTTCTCTCTCCCTCTCTCTCGCTCTCTCTCTCTCTCTCTCTCTCTCTCCCTCTCTCTCTCTCTCTCTACCAGCTGTGACCGCCTCCTACTCTATCCAGCCATCATAATACTGGAAGTATATTGGTTGCTCAAACCCTCATCAGATTGCAATCCTTCTTCCCCTTCTTCATGAAAATATTATTTCTCATTCTTTCCCTCTCTCTGAACTAATGAATATTATATACAAGTAAATATAATCTACCATATGTAAACTAATACTGTATTCCATAAACTTGGGATATTAATATAAAACAATTAATATGACTGTATGTACATGTTGTTTAATTGTATAATTACTACAACGTCACCAAGTCGACTAACTCATCATGTATAATCAATTTAATAAAGTAATTTATATATATAATTATCCAACAAATACTATAATAAAGTAGGTGTGCAGTTTTCGCATTACCCAAAAGAAAAAAAGAAAAGACAAAATGCATACGCAACTCTGCGACCTAGAATTCTGCAAATAGTATTGAATCTCTTAGGTAAAATCGGTTCATATACAGTATATATATAGATATACTGTATGTTTTTTTTATACTCACATCCGGACTTGAATCACCGACAGTCAGAACAACCCACAGGCGGACATGAACCACCAACAGTCTGGGAGTATATATATATAATCACATTTATGATCACATTGAATCTTAACCATTGGAATAATTATTTATCTATAATAAGGTCAGCGTAACACTATTTTGTAGCATTTTGAATATGGTGTAATTTAAATTTAAACTATAAATAAGAAATAAATAGTGACCATAATCTGTGACCTTCAACATTCACCTTGACCTTTGAATAACAAAAACAAAAAATTTGGACAATCGTTGCACTGACCAACCATATTTGCCAGCAAAATTTGGTGACGATACGTAACCCGTTCAGTACAGTTCTGTCGGTTTAATTTCATACTGGATATTACGACTATTATATTAAGTTTATGAATGGCCTCCATAAAATTAGCAGGCTTTCAACTATCTTAATTAACCCTTTCTACTACCACAGATCCTTCATAAGCTCCACAAAATCGTCTAATTATAGCTAATATACAATATAAATAACGTCACCGGTACACAAAGGGTTCTTTGACCTTGGCCGTTAACCTTAGATATTATATATATACTGTATATGATTGAAATATATGTTATTCAAGTAAAATGCAACTAACAGTCGTCAGCTAATTGAAAATTGAGTATTTGTTTATGATGAAGGTTAACTTTTGACCTTGGCCGGTGACCTTGACATTTATGTAGGATTATATTTTTGTTTGCTTTGCTGTAACCCTAGAAAATAAAATAAGAGTGTAAAATTTCATTAAAAGATCATCAGTTAGTTTCAGAGGTATTAAAGGAATAGTTGACCTTGATATTTGACCTTCATCTTGACCTTCATGTCTGAAAATGTAACATTTTAATTTGCCCTTAAAGCACAACTGTCTCAACGAATTTTGTGAAGTTTACATGAAGAGTAAAGAAATTAGCATATTAACCTTATATTTGATGTTGACCTGTGACCTTGACCTATCAAATGGAATTATGTTTATTCTTGTATGAACTTGGTCTAGGCATTCCGAATATGCATGTTATGCCTAATGAGAATATTACATTAAATAGGAAATACTAGTAAAAATCATATTTCGAACTTTAACCTTGACCTTTGACCTTGACCTTCGACCTTAGAATTTCTTATCAAGGATTTAGTTAGCTTAACAGCAATGTTTGTATTAACTAGCGTTATGAATACGATGTAATTCGTATAAAAACTTATTGATTACAAATAGTGATCATATACTGTGACCTTGACCTTTGACCTTTGACTTAAAATAAAATACATATATTTGGATGTTCGTCGCATTGACCAACTGAATTTGCCTGTATAATTTGGTGACAATACCTTAAACACTCTAGGAGGAGTTTAGGGATAATTACAAATACTCTTATTTTGACCTTGACCTCTGACCTTAACTATATTCACAATATTTATGTGAAATTTGGTATACTGTATATGATATTTAAGTAATAAGCCATAACATACTAAAGTTTTCCAAAATATGAGTAATTTGTTTTAATAAATAATAAAAGTTGACCTATGACCTTCACCTGTGACCTTGACCTTTTTGTAAGAGTAATTTTGTTTTGCATTGCCATTCCCAATGAAAATCAAATAAGCATGCCTAATATCATTAGAGCCCATCAATTAGTTTCATATATATTAATATAATAGTTGACCTTGACCTTTGACCTTGATCTTGAACTTTATATGTCTCAACATTTATTATTTTACTTTTCAATTAAAGTGCAACTCTCACCAAAATGTGTGAAATTTGCATAAAAAGTAAAGCAAATAGCATATTGACCTTTTATTTGACCTTGACCTGTGACCTTGACCTTTCATATGGAATTGAACAGTTTCTTGTATGACCTTGGCCTAGGTATTCCGAATATACATGGTAAGCCTAGTGAGAATCTAACAGTTAGTATAAGAAATAGTAGTAAAAACCTATTTTGACCTTTGACCTTACCCTTCATAATATTTATCAAAAATTTAGGCAATAGGAAATCAAGGTTACCAGTAACTTGTAGTGCAAATGAAGACATTTGAATAAAAATTAAAATAAATAGTACAAGTTGACCTTTCACCTTGACCTTTATGTAAGAGTAATTTGTTTTTGTTCATTGACATTGCCCAGGACAATCAAATAAGCATGACTAATCTCATTAAATCCTATCAGTTAGTTTCACATATATTTGTAGAATAGTTGACCTTGACCTTTGACCTTCACCTTGACTTTCATGATATGTGTCTCAAAATGTTTGATTTTCCTTTTCATTTAAAGTGCAACTATCTCACCAATTTTGTTTATAATTTGCATGAACAGTAATGAAAATAGCATATTGACCTTTTATTTGACCTTGACCTGTGATCTTGACCTTGCATATGGAATTGTATAGTTTCTTATATGACCTTGGCCTAGGTATTCCAAATGCACATGGTAAGCCTAGTGAGAATCTAACAGTTAGTATAAGAAATACTAGTAAAACCTTATTTTGACCTTTGATTTTGACCTTTGACCTTACCCTTTAGAATAGTTATCTAACATGTGTGTAATACGATATAAATGTTACCAGTTACTTGTATGGTGAAAATGAAGATATTTGAGTAAAAAAGCTAAAAATATATAGTAAAAGTTGACCTTTGACCTTGACCTGTGATCCTGACTGTTATGTAAGAGTACATGTTTTGTTTTATTGACATTGCCCTAGAAAATCAAATAAGCATGTCTAATTTCATTAAAACTCATCAGTTAGTTTCATATATGTTAATAGAATAGTTGACCTTGACATTTGACCTTTATCATGACCTTTATTATATGTCAACATAGTATTTTCCTTTTCATTTAATGTGCATCTATCTCACCAAATGTTGTGAAGTTTGCATGAAAAGTAAAACAAAAATAGCACATTGACCTTTTATATCACCTTGCCCTGTGACCTTAACCTTTCATATGGAATTGTATAGTTTCTTGTATAACCTTGGCCTAGGTATTCCGAATATACACTGTAAGCCTAGTGAGAATCAAACATTTAGTATAAGAAATACTAGTGAAAAACTTATTTTGACCTTTGGCCTTGATCTTTGACCTTACTCTTTAGAATATTTATCTAAATGTTGTGCAACACGATATCAAGGTTACCAGTAACTTGTATAGTGAAAATGAAGATATTTGGGTAAAAAGTAAAATATATTGTAAAAGTTGACCTTTGACCTTGACCTGTGACCTTGACCTTTATGTTAGAGTATGTTTTTGTTTTCATTGACATTGTCCCGGAAAATCAAATAAGCATGCCTAATTTCATTAAAACCCATCAGTTAGTTTCATATATATAAATTTAATAGTTGACCTTGACCTGTGATCTTTATCTTGACCTCTATGAGATGTGTGTCTAAATGTATTATTTTCTTTTTCATATTCAATCGAAAAATATCTATAAGCCCCGCCCACTTCCCGAACCGTTATCATACGGCTGGCGCGCCTGTATCATGTAGCGGTGTCTAGCAGGGTTACCAAACCAAAGAAAAAATACTGTTCAATCAGTTTACAAACATTGCTAGAAGGCTACACAATAGTTAATGGATGCCTAAAATTGCTAGAATAATACCACAATGTTGACCAGAAAAGGCTCAAAGTTTTAGAATACTATGATAATTCTTATCGCTAGGTATAAACTTTGCCGCTAGATCAAAGTAAACATTTATTTATCATTAATATTTGTTAAGAAAGGCATTCAAAGCTATCAACCCTTCTAGATTATCAAGTCAGGATGGAAATTCAAGACGGGAGCCTATTTGCAATGCCTCCATTCCCTTGATCAAGTACATACTTCTAGATTTAGCGGGAAGGTAGCTACATTGACAACACTGTTGGCTTCTACACGGGGTGACACTCGCCGAGTCGCCGTTCACGACAGTCGTCACCTGTCTTCTGAAAAGGAAGGATGCCGTCTCCCCTTGGCAGACCATAGCTATATGTGGCAGACTGGCTGGTGTGCCCCAACGTTTTAGTCAAACCAGGGATATTGTAGTCTACATATTCAAATACTTTGACAACAAATAAAGTCAACCAATTAGATGTATTATCATTATTGACAGCTAAGTGGATCACAAAAGTATTGACTGTAGCAAGTTGACGATCTTTACACTGTATCCAATTTACATTAAGAGAGAGAGAGAGAGAGAGAGAGAGAGAGAGAGAGAGAGAGAGAGAGAGAGAGAGAGAGAGAGAGAGAGAGAGATAGGGGAGGAGGGAGGGATGGAAGGGGGGG
>CM064574.1:14873146-14880805 GCA_032716605.1 Paralithodes platypus
CAGCCTCCTTCACTTTCGGCTGCTCTATCTCCTTGTGATTAGTACATGGGCCCACACTGGGCAGATACTTTTCACCTGAGACACCATCATCCTTTCTCACACCATCATTTAGTGAGAATAATTCATCTAGCCCTATCTCATCAGGGCCCTCAAACACACTTTGCACCCTTGCAACATCACTCTTTGCTAGCGAGAACAATTTCCCTAGTCCCCATTCATTAGGGCCATCTAGCGCACCTGGTGCACTTGCAACACCACTCTTTTTCTCCATTTCCACATTCATCCCATTATTTCTATGAGACATGGGCCGGGTTACAGCACAATCAGTAGGCCTGAAAACAATGATAGGAGAAACACTCACCTTCTTCCCCGCTAAATCATTTCCCAACAGGAGGTCAATTCCTGGCACTGGCAATTCATCCACTAGTCCAACAGTCACCCTCCCATTTACGAGCTCACTTTTAAGCTCAACAGTCACGAGTGGCACAGATAGCTGACCGCCCACACCATGAATGAGGATGCTTTTTCCCTCATGCACAAACTTCTCCAGCACCTTCGTCCTCATGAGCGTTTGTGCAGCACCTGTATCTCTCAAGATTTTCACATGCTTAACTTCATCATTCTTATGAACAGATCCACACGACACAAAGAAAGCAAGTGCATCAGCTCTCTTTCTCCTCTCCTTCTCTTCCTCACTCACACCGACTTTTCCCAGAATAGAGAACGTAGATACAGATTTAAAGTCCCTCATGTACTCAGCTTTACTGACATCTGCCGTAGGCCTCTCCCACGCGCCCTTACGCCTCAGTTTAAGAAAACAATCACGTTCCACGTGACCAGCTTTATCACAGTAGGAGCACGCTACCTCCCTCTTACTTCCGCCACTGGTAAGAGAAGCAGGGGGCTGCCATGGCTTTTCATTCCACTTTTGAGGTGAAATTTTCGGCGACTGGGTGGCAGCATTGGCAGGGGTCGGTGACCTTGGTGCCTCGGGGTGGTGGTGGTAGCTGCTCCCTCTACTTCCGCCCGCTCTACTGTCCGGATCTACTTTGCGAGTTAAGACATATTCATCAGCGAGTGTGGCAGCTTTCTCGGGATTCAGGGTACCTTTCTCTAGGATATGTGAAGCTACGTCTCTGTGTATTGTTCTACAGAAATCCTCCAAAAGAAAGAGCTCAAAAATGTTCTCATAGTTACCCTAAATATCCCGAGAACGCAGCCACCTGTTTAGTTCCTTTTTCTTCTCATACATGAACTCCACATGCGTCAAATGACCAGGTTTATAGTGATTCCTAAACAGCAAGCGGTAAGCTTCAGGCACTAATTCGTAGGCACGTAGAATGGTCCCTTTTACAGTCTCATAATCGCCACTTTGAGACACGGTAAGAGCCGTGTAGGCGGCAAGAGCCTTTCCCTTTAACCCACTTTGCAATAAAAGAGCCCATTTATCCCCAGGCCAGTCCATGTTACTCGCGACTTTCTCAAAAGCCAAAAAATACCCAGTTGGATCTGCCTCGTTAAACGTCGGCACCATGCGAACGTGTTTAGTGACATCAAACACCTTGCCGCCCCCTGGCACGTGCCGTGTCTCGCCAGTCCCGTTATTACACTCGAGTTTCCTCTCCTCCAGTTTCAGCCTCACCTGTTCTACTTGAAGTCTCGCCCGTTCTGTCTGTTGTTTTTCCTGTTCTGTTTGTTGTTTGGCTAACTCCAGTTGCATTCTGAGCAACTCTACCGGGTTGTCTGTGTTCTGTACCGATTGTGATTGTTGTGTGTCTGTCACAGTCTGCATCCCATCTGCAACTAACTCATCCCTGGTGGCGGAAACTAGCCCCAATCTCTCTAACACCCATTCCAATAACTCCGCCTTAGTGTCAGAGATTGCGTTATCAATATCCAACTTGTCCGCCACTAGTTTAAGCTCCTGCTTAGACAGACTAGAGACATTTTCATAAGTGGGATCTGAGCGAAGAAACCCTTCTACGTCCTCATCGCTCATAAGAAACATCTTGGCCTGGTTTAATTGATCCGGTTAAAGCAAAAACAAAGTCAAATTCATGTACCAGAAACGAGAGATGAGTAGCAATACAGTACACCAACAAATCGTCTGAGTGTGATTCCAGTGGAAAAAACAAACAAAGATAAAAGCAAAAAAAAAATACAAAGATTTTAAAAATGATTAAGTTCGATTCCCGGTGAACAAAAGACAAGTCCCTAGTGTGGGTACAAGTTCGCTGAATCCTAAGCAAGGTCGCAAAATTCTTGTTACGATCCTACAATGCTGAACCCAAGAGATTAAAATTCAAGCAAGGGCAACTAGCATGCTGTTGCGTTTCAGAAGGCCAAAATGGTAAATGTCTCAGATAATCGCAAATTAATGAAGAAGGATGATATTAAACACTTCTAATTTTCGTATTAATTATAATTACTAATAACTAGGGAAACGAACAGGTTGATAAGCAAGATGATTCAGTTAATCACGGCAAAGAATGGTAATGGGCTAAGCGCCGAGTGAAGGCCTCGAGTAAATGCACTCGTTACAAGGAATGAACACTATACAAAAAGAACATTTGAAGAACAGTTAATCAACACCTAGCACACTGAACAGAAAACTGAATCACACTCAATCACAGACCAATATATGATACCATGTAGTATCACCAGTTAACACGCTAGGAGAACGTGTGCACTCTAGAACACTAATCAGTGTTCGTTACACACCACACAACACCATATGAAACTCAGAGCTCCTCACAACACTAGGGCTCGTTACACATACACCAATGCTGTCTCATCTCCCCTTCAAAGGACAAAACAGTGCACTACCTACTTGTCTTAACGCACAAACCAGCAGACAACACGTCACGCATGTCCAGGGGTGTACCCAGACCAGCGTGAACAGGAGCACTTCTCCCACCTCTGCCTCGTCGGGCTCTCCAACAGCTATTAACTCTCAACTCTTCCCTCCCTATAGACATCTCTTCCCAAGCTCTATTTTCGGCAAGAACCTGGTGTCACACTAGTCCATACAGCAGAGTCACACGGAATGTCAGATAAAGGCCTCCTGTCGTGGGAAATGTAGATCTTCCCACGCCTACATGCTCCACGTGCATAGACTCCCACGGGTGGTGCTTGCGATACTGGACACTGGACACCAGCCGCTATCGGTGTAGATTAAGGTGGGTCGCCTGTCCCTCTCCTCCCTCCGTCTCTGCTACCACGCTGCTCCCTTACAATATATATATATATATATATATTGTATAATTATTATGTACAGTATATTATGAGCTAAACACCGAATTTTAATTTTAATTTTGATTTTAATTTGGTTAAGATTATCAACTGGCCAGGCTGCGATTATGAAATATTTGTTACCGAGTCCACATTCATCAACATATTATAACAACACTATGAATATAAATTATGATTTTAACAAAATATCTTCGTTCTAAATTTCCTCCTTGAAACAAATACAATGTAAAGAACAAGACACATGTCCGAATCGTCAGTTTGCAGACTAGACCATCTGATAGGTTGACCTCTGACCATTATAATTTAATTTTTCAGGTACACGTTAGGCTCGACTTTTGTTCTTATATAATTATATATTGAGTACTTTTGACTTTGATTGTATGTTACGGTATTCCTAATCGTAGTTCGAAGTATATATATATATATATATGTATATATTATATATATATATATACAGTATATTATGCCAGGTTTTTTCTCGGGTTAACTGGACTATTTAGGTAGGTTATTACTATCTATCTATATCTATATGCTCAGGCCCAATCCCCATTTTGGGGGTAGCCGACTCAAGACAGAGCAAGAACAGGGAAAACACAAAAACAACATAAAACAAAAATAAACACAGACTGGATAAATTGAAACCACATGAAGACTTGCACACAGGTAATAGAGGATAAATATAATAAAGAGTATAAGAATTGATTATCTTATTCAATGTAACTATAATATTTATACAGAGTTACAGTCAGACATGGATTGGTATATACACAATATTTCATAGCACGATCGAGGATCCACATCAAGTTCCAAGGGGATGACACTATGCACATTCCTGTGATGACACTAGGCATTTCCTTGGCACTTCCGACGAGATTCTTGGGCCGTGGTGGTGCTCCTGTCCTGTGGTGATGACAGTAGGATGGAAGATGTTGTAGAACTCTTGGGTTTGGGGTCTTAACCCTTAACTAGCGGCGCGCAACATCAGTCGAGTATAATAAATCTGGACTATCTGGCGGCGCGCGACATAGGTCGTGTGGCAATTTCTGCACGTAATGTTGCTGAGAGAGAGAGACAAGTGGTGGCAGGAGAGTAGCGAGCGTATGACTGCTCCAGACCACCGCGGCGAACCTACTGACACGAATCCCACCTCCTCCCTCCCTCTCTCACTCGCTACATACTGAATTGTATGGGGAAAGTATCGAATTACATGCTTTTTGCACTCGTGTTGCGCGGTTGTTGCAAGAAAACTAGCCGTCATAAAAGGATCATTATGGTGTCATTGGAAAGCTCTGTTTATGCCCTTTCAGGGATAGATACTTGTTTTATGCTCTGAGTCTTATTTAGGCATGAAAATGATCACGTAAACAGCCCTATTTTGGCTAAAAACACCCCGCTGGGCCGGTACATATAAATAGACCGCTAGCCCGCTAATAAGGTGTTAAATGAATACATTACGCTCTACCAGTGTTATAAGTAACATATTATCGGATTAACGTGAGAAGTTATACCGGTGTTATGCGGTCTCTCTCAACTATCCTGACTTTTATAATAGTCGTGTTACGACTGGGGTTCAAATATATCAGGGCTCTTATTCATTGGACTAGTAATGGCATAAATGCTACAACGGAAAGCGCTAGATCCAACCTCTGATGTATATTCCCAGTGAACAAAGAACACAAATACTCTACAGAGTTTTATATGCAATAATAGGCTATCAAACTCTCAATAAATGTGCGTCTACTCTAGGCTTAATGTTATGTGAAAACAGCCTATTACTACCTATAACCGAAGGTGCTTGGTTATGGTATGCAAAGTAAGGTGGTAATAGAAGTTACAGCTTACGTTACTTTAATCAATAAATGTCAGGCACTCCTGCATGAAAGAAAGTGCACTAAAGTCCATCAACACTAACAAGGAATCTTCTTTAAATGTTAGATGCTATAAAGATGCTCGTATCGGAAATGGAACCCAAAAAAGGCAGGCAGCGGAACAATGCTTGTGCAGGCTATGCACACAAAAAGGCAGGATATATAATGCAGTCGGGGCCAAGAATATCCTAAACCCTACAACAATAATAATCGCCACGACAATGCAGTATTCATATCAACAAAAGGAGCCTAAGTCGTTTGTGTCTCCATACATCAAACTAGGCTGCGAAATGCTTGTGTAATCATAAATGGGTATGCATAAAAAGAGTACTTGGTTTAATATACTTAATGTCTACTATGATTGATAAAGTCTAGCTAGTCAATGATACGAGATACTGGTGCGCATGGCATGCCGCATAGCCTAGTGCAAATCTAAAGTCTGTGCGTCAAATATTACGTTATAGGGAAGGGTAGCTCTCTTGAGAGACCTTAATACCGAAGTATTAAGCGTTCTCCTGGCGTACCTCAAAGACAAACGAGCTTAGAACAGTGCAGAATGGTATAGGCAAAAAGCCCTCATTCGTGCATGCTCTACTCTCAATGGCACACAGACTAGAATTTACTCAATCAACTCCAGTTCTCAGGTATGTCGTGCAGCTTTTAACTAAAGCCAGCACTCATAGGAAACAATACCTTATAATATCAGACCCCTAGTCTAGCATTATCTAATCCAGCAGAACACTAATAATTATAGGACGCGGTACTTAAACAATATAAATGCCAACCAATGCTTAGTGATCCACTTATCTTAACAACTAACATACATGGGTTATATCAGACCTTAACGCACAATACAACTGGCCAGCATGAAGCTGATTTTGCAGAGTTAACCAGAGGGGGTATAATATTAATAAAATGTGGTGAAAGATATGGAAAATGAGAGAGATAGTGTGACGCATGTCCAGTGTGAGCATGCTGTACAGAACGCCTAGTCATGCCCCACTCTCGCTAGGATCGTCAGGGCAGGAACTTTGGCTGTAGTCTATGTAGAGCTTCCTAACTTAGTTCATGTGAGCCGTTGTACTATAAGTAATATGAATATGTATTTTGTTTTCATCTGAGTCAACGAGTTCTATTTTATATCATTAGTTATAAGTATTGTGTGTAAAACTTATTTGTAATGATGGGAGAAGCAGCAGCCACCGTTGGGGGTCAGTGGGTGCGCCATGCGGGAGGTGGGCCTAACTCACTAGCACTCCCCCCCTCCCCCCTCCCCTCAGTGCTAGGAAAGCCTTTGTCTATCCCAGAGGAGAGAGAGAAATTACGTAATGATTGTCAGTGGGCGGTCCTTAGTAGTTCACGTTGGGCTCACTAGAGGGCCGGGTATAAAAAGGGAAGTCTAGCCATTTTTTCTTCAGAACTCATTAGGCAGAGCGACTTCTCATTTCCCTTGCTAACTATATATATTCTTCTGACTGATGTGAACTTTCTCTACTACCTTACATTCTTATCTCCTCTTTTCCCTACCCTTTTTAACTTCCATGGTCCCGTTGGTGCAGAGCTAGTCAGCCAACGTATTATCGCTTGAGTTCTCATGAGATACATGCCTATTAGATAGCCTATTTTGGAAGGGTTAACTTAGAATAGGATTGATTTATGTTTGTTGCACTTGTATATGCATTTCCCTGTGTGTTATTATTATTATTCCTGTTTTCTGCTGGTCTAGGTAATGCTAGACTGGGGTAAGGCTTTTCTGTGTTACGAGTTGTTGTTTGATGCAGTGGTTAAGCGATAAACCTGCATACTCGTTTCGGTTCAGTGAAGCCTAGGTTGTCTTCGCGGCTGACTGTGTTGAGTTAATAATTTACAGTGCGTGAGGGCAAGAGCCTAACCACCCTGTATTTTATTAACAGTTTGTTTTTACTTTGTCAAGGAGCCGGGAGAAAACCAGATACAAGGGACCTGGATTTCTCAAAGTGCACTTGTTAGTGTTAACGTAATACTTTAAACAGTTGTGAGGACTTCGCTAGGCTACGAGCCGTTTTTGCTCAGTCACTGCTACCTTTTGCCCACAGTACCCCAGCTAGACATTACTCGATTAGTAGATACAGAATAGTATTGAAGCTTTCCTTATGTATGATATTGTTTATGCACTATTGATTTCATTTGTTGCACGCTTGGCTACTTTAGTGATTAGTGGCCCACGAGCACAATCCGAGTAGGCTATTGCCGTTGCATTTGCGGAGTACTTCTTTTTAATGTTTGCCATTTACTATTGCATATTCCTTTTAATTATTCTTATGCCAATTTAAACCTTTAATAGTATTTAATTGCCAGTGTTTTGCTTATTGAATTACTGTTCAAAATCCGATACGTACTTCTTACGAGCATCCGAGAAGCATCTAACTTTTTTCAGAAGATTCCTTGCTCGATGCTTAAGGGCTATTAATTAACGTAACGTAATAGTGCCGATCCGAAGTAGAGGGTGGAGGACTTCTTAAGTTCTTAGTCAAGGGTGGATTACTTCGGCTTTGGCCAA
>CM064574.1:14880905-15342022 GCA_032716605.1 Paralithodes platypus
ACAAAGAGCCTTTCTGGACTGCCCATGACACGAGCTTTCATATGAAATAAAGCACACTCTAATACATAAACTGTAGCCCCATCCACTGCCCTGGCGATCCTAGTGAGTCACTGTAGGACAAGCCATGCGGTTCTAACGGAGTGGTCAACGTCACACCCCCCCAAGATTTTTCTCAGAGGCCCCAAGGCTCACAAAAATCTGATGGTTAGAACCCATGCTATATCTCCACTTCCCATCACCCAGCGGCAGTAAAATATCTGGCACAGTTCTTCAACAAAACATTTTTCAAAATTATAACCCTCCCCAACACCATAGGTTAAATTATATGTAGTTATGCTCCTCAAGAGCGAGCTTCTCTAGCCCAGCATTCTGAGAGGAGTGCAACTCAGAATTACTGCTATAACATAGTAAAAAAAATCAACTATCAAAGAAAGAGTTTTTATTTGATTTTTATGTTTATAATTTGTTTATTTCGGCTGCACTATAGGGGCAAGCCTAGTTTTTTCTTCTATACCAAACGCTCAACTCCCGCTTTACGACCCAATACGCTGGGCTACAACCGCGAGCCAACAAGCACCAAGCGCAAAATACTATTCAAACTAAAGCAGGAGGCTACCCGTGTGTCAATCTACCCAGGATCATATACCCTTGAACGACCATCTGCAACCACGTTGTCACAACCGGCAATATGGCCTATGTCCAGGTCATATACCAATAACCTTAGTGACCACCTGGTCAGCCTCATATTCCGATTGTGAAACTGGTCCAAGAACTTGAGAGGGTGATGATCTGGGTAAACTACAACGACCGGACCATAGGCTGGAACACAGACCTCGAAATGCCTCAGAGCAAGTACAACCGCCAGCAGCTCCTCCTTGACAACAGAGCAGCTCCCCTGGGCCGAATTGTACTTCTCCGAGCAGAAACTAACAGGATGCTCCAGCCCATCATAGTCCTTTTCCACAAGGACGGCACCAGCCCCCACACCACTAGCCTCCGTTGCTAGATGGAAAGGTAGGCTAAAGTCAGGGGCCCTGAGGATCGGGTGAGTGCACAACAGGTGTTTTACTTCCCTAAAGACCTTCTCACACTCAGGCGCCCATTTGAACTTCTTATCCTTCCAGTTATCCTCCACCTGAGCTTGACTGTCCCGTTCTCCTTCTCCACCTTGACTGCTAAACGTCATCACAGGCACAGTGAGAGGCTCAGGGGGGTGCCTCCCATACTCCTTCATGGGATTAACATGACATAACTGATTGCGCTTCCGTGTCTGGAGTGGCTACCAAGTAAACCAGGTCCGATAGCTCCTCCACCACCCTATAAGGACCAGCGTACTTCGCGGATAAGGGGTGACCTACAAGGGGCAGTAGAATCAACACCTCCTGACCCACGTGAAACTCCCTGAGTTCAACCTTGAGGTCGTACCTGTCCTTCCTGAGGGCCTGAGAGCTAGTCAAATTACGGCCAGCCAACTCCAGACTGCGCAACATCCGTTCTCGACTGTTGAGGACACACTTGAGCATCGAACAAGGTTTTTCTGCGCCCTCCCATACTTCTTCAACCATATGGAGAGGCCCTCTGACACGGTGTCCAAAGACGAGCTCATTAGGGCTGAATCCCAAACTCTCCCCAGGTACCTCCCACACAGCAAACAAAACACATGGCAGGCCAAGATCCCAATCCCTCCCACTCTCAAAGCAACAACAACGAAGCACAGATTTCAAGGCTGAGTGCCATCGCTCTAACACACCCTGGCTCTCCGGATGATATGCAGATGACACAACCCCAACAATCCCATGCTGCGGCATTGCTTGTACAAAGAGGCTAGAAGTGAAGTTGGGTCCCCGGACTGACTGAATCCCCTGTGGGTAACCATACCGGGAAAAATACACTAGCAAGCTTCGGACCACCGTTTTCGCCGACCCATTTCTCATAGGGTACGCGTCAGGGTACCTTGTTGCTACATCTCCCGACTGTGCATCACTGTCCTCCTTCAACTCTTTCGTCTTTTTAAGCCCATCCTCTGCCCCTTCAGGAACAGTTACTGGGTCCTCTCCAGACTCGAAATGTGGTCCTAATAATGAGTCCCCGAGAAGGTCCGTTGACACTAAACTCTCAACCGCATCAACTTTCAACCCCTTCTCGGTACCCTTCCTCCGCCGATCTAAAGATTGTTGACCAGAATGTGACTCCCTGGATGCAGAATCTCCGGTGACAACACACTCCATAGGCTGCCCCGGACACTTCTCAACCCACTCCTGCTCCTCCCTACTCACGTCGGCCGGCTTCTCGACAACGACTAAGGGTGGAGCCTCAGAAGTAGGCCCCACAAAGTCGTTGCCAAGAAGGAGGTCGACGCCCCCAACAGGTAACTTCTCCACAATTCCTACATCCAGGTCACGAGTTACACCATCAACTTCCACCTTCATTCTTACAAGCGGGTATGACCTTGTCGCATTAACTCCCTGAACCACAACCACCCGCGCCGTATTGACAGGTTTACCAGTGAAATTTCTCAACAGTGTTTGCGATGCCCCAGTGTCACGCAAAATTCTCACCTCATGTCTTCTACCCCCCCACTCCACACAACCGAGTCCCCTGTGGTCACTAAAGGCATCACGGACAGGGAATAAGCCTTCCGGATCCTTCTGCACTGGCAGTGTATTTACCTCGGAAGAAATGCCTCTAACAAACTCCGATGTCCTCTTGAACACTCCAATGCCGTGAGCAAAAGACACGGCTGCCGGAGGAGGTCGACTAGGGCACTCATTTGCCTTATGACCCTCCTGGTGGCACCTAAAACACATAAATTTCGGTTTCGGCTTATACTGTGATGTAAAAGGCCCCTGACTTTTCACATACGGTGTGGTGGTAGGTTTGGCTTCAGTTTTAGTTTCATTGCTCTTTGGTTTAAATGTGTCATTGCTACGGGGAGGGGGAGGATAACGGTCCCTAGCACTTGCATCGTACTTCTGTGAGGACCCGCAACCCCGAATCAACGACAGCCGTAGATCAGCCATTTCTGCTGCTTCTACTAGAGTTCTTGGGTTTTTCTCCTTTAAGTTCAAAGTTAGATCACCGCCCGTGCTCTTAAAGAACTGCTCCAACATCATTAACTGCTTAACTCCATCAAACGTTGTTACCTTCTCAGATCGGAGCCAGTTCCCCATAGCATCGGACAAGTCCCGGGCGTGTTCCAAAAAGGTGCTATCTCTTCCCTTAGTTACACCCCGGAACTTCAAACGGTACGTTTCTGGTTGCAGTTCGTAAGCCCTCAGGACAGCCTCCTTGAGATCCTCATACACAATACATAACTCCAAAGGTAACGCATCGTAGGCTTTAAGACCCTTGCCTATTAATCTAGAGGATACAAGTGCTGCCCATTTATTCTCTGGCCACTGGTGTTCCTGGCACTTCTTCTCAAAGCGTGTGAAAAATTCTGTTACACCACTCTCATCAAACACCGGAACCAGTTTCAATAAGTGCGAGAGAGATTGATCATGAACACGGTTACCAGCCCCAAGTCGCTGTCCCGTTGTCTCTACTCGCGACTTCTCTACGTCCATGTCGGCACAGTACCTAGTCGACTCGGCTTGGATTTTTGCTAGCTCTATTTGCTGCTCACCTGCCCTTTGTTGCTGTTGAATCTGAAGCTCACATGTCCTTTGTTGCTGTTGAATCTTAGCTAATTCGAGCTGAAGCAATAATTCTGGAGTTAACCCTTGAGGAGGTGAAGGTGCTACAATGTTTGAAATTACCGGTGGTCCCCCCAGGGGCAACCCACCCTGCCAGTCACCACCCAACTGCGGAAGCGTACCCGGGGTCGGCAAACTACTGGGATGGCTGGGAGTCGAGTGTAGGGGAAGCATGGCCGAAGGGCTCTGAGCACTCAACCCATCTCGCTCACCAGTCACCCTGCCCAGTACACACGTTATCAAGTTATCCTTGGTCATGCTGCTAGTAACCGCATGACCGATAGCTGTGGCCAGGCATTGAAGACCGTACCGATCCATACCCTCCAACCGCTCGGCAGTAACAGGCCATTGCAAAAATATCCTAGCATCCTCCTCACAGTTCACCCGATTAACCCTTTCATCATGCTGCTGTTCCTCGGTCTCGACATTACGTACTGTGTCTCCATTCTCCTCTGACCCGGTATAAGACATGATGCTCACAAAAATTTCCCACCACAATATTCAGAAAAGAAGTACCCCAAACTCTTATACCTCGATATACACACAAAAATTATCGGAAATACTCAAGGGCTATACTATGTTGCAAAAAAAAAAAAATTATTCTTGCTGATCCCCGCAAAATATTCTCCAAAACAACAAATGTTCCCTGCTTAATAAATGTAGGTTCACCAAATCCTAGGTAAGGTCGCCATTTGTTACGACTGGGGGTCAAATATATCAGGGCTCTTATTCATTGGACTAGTAATGGCATAAATGCTACAACGGAAAGCGCTAGCTCCAACCTCTGATGTATATTCCCAGTGAACAAAGAACACAAATACTCTACAGAGTTCTATATGCAATAAAAGGCTATCAAACTCTCAATAAATGTGCGTCTACTCTAGGCTTAATGTTATGTGAAAACAGCCTATTACTACCTATAACCGAAGGTGCTTGGTTATGGTATGCAAAGTAAGGTGGTAAGAGAAGTTACAGCTTACGTTACTTTAATCAATAAATGTCAGGCACTCCTGCATGAAAGAAAGTGCACTAAAGTCCTTCAACACTAACAAGGAATCTTCTTTAAATGTTAGATGCTATAAAGATGCTCGTATCGGAAATGGAACCCAAAAAGGCAGGCAGCGGAACAATGCTCGTGCAGGCTATGCACACAAAAAGGCAGAATATATATAATGCCGTCGGAGCCAAGAATATCCTAAACACAACAACAATAATCGCCACGACAATGCAGTATTCCTATCAACAAAAAGAGCCTAAGTCGTTTGTGTCTCAATACATCAAACTAGGCTGCGAAATGCTTGTGTAATCATAAACGGGTATGCATAAAAAGAGTAATTAGGTTAATATACTTAATGTCTACTATGATTGATAAAGTCTAGCTAGAGTCAATGATACGAGATACTGGTGCGCATGGCATGCCGCATAGCCTAGTGCAAATCTCAAGTCTGTGCGTCAAATATTACGTTATAGGGAAGGGTAGCTCTCTTGAGAAACCTTAATACCGAAGTATTAAGTGTTCTCCTGGCGTACCTCAAAGACAAACAATCGAGACTAGAACAGTGCAGAATGGTATAGGCAAAAAGCCCTCATTCGTGCATGCTCTACTCTCAATGGCACACAGACTAGAATTTACTCAATCAACTCCAGTTCTCAGGTATGTCGTGCAGCTTTTAACTAAAGCCAGCACTCATAGGAAACAATACCTTATATATCAGACTCCTAGTCTAGCATTATCTAATCCAGCAGAACACTAATAATTAAAGGAAGCGGCAATATGAAAGCCAACCAATGCTTCGTGATCCACTTATCTTAACAACTAACATACATGGGTTATATCAGACCTTAACGCACAATACAACTGGCCAGCATGAAGCTGATTTTGCAGAGTTAACCAGAGGGGGTATAATATTAATAAAAGGTGGTGAAAGATATGGAAAATGAGAGATAGGCAGAGGAAAAGATTCTCAGGTGCGAGCGGGGTACAGGTAGCAAGGGAAAAGATGGGTGCGTTCTAGAAACCAGATCTGAGGGAGAGAGTGGCGAGGAACTGTATATATACTTGCACCAGCTCGAGCCGCGTGGGAAAAAAGCGGTTACAAGTCCTCTAGCCACTACCAAAGTAGCTAGCAAAACATTACGTCACCAAGCATGGTAAAGAACTCCCTCAACCAATCCCCACGAGGCCAGCCAGCTGTGACGTCATCGAGCGGGGCAAAAACACTACGCGCCCCCTCTCACTCTGTTCTACTCTCTCTCTCTGATCTTATCATTCCTAGTTAAGGATAAAACATATACTTTACAATTAAATATATAAAGCCTTGACATGGGTGAAAACAAAAAGCCTTTCTGGACTGCCCATGACACAAGCTTTCATATGAAATAAAGCACACTCTAATACATAAACTGTAGCCCCATCCACTGCCCTGGCGATCCTAGCGGGTCACTGTAGGACAAGCCATGCGGTTCTAACGGAGTGGTTAACGTCACAGTATTTTGTTTTCATCTGAGTCAACGAGTTCTATTTTATATCATTAGTTATAAGTATTGTGTGTAAAACTTATTTGTAATGATGGGAGAAGCAGAAGCCACCGTTGGGGGGTCAGTGGGTGCGCCATGCGGGAGGTGGGCCTAACTCACTAGCACTCCCCCCCCTCCCCCCTCCCCTCAGTGCTAGGAAAGCCTTTGTCTATCCCAGAGGAGAGAGAGAAATTACGTAATGATTGTCAGTGGGCGGTCCTTAGTAGTTCACGTTGGGCTCACTAGAGGGCCGGGTATAAAAAGGGAAGTCTAGCCATTTTTTCTTCAGAACTCATTAGGCAGAGCGACTTCTCATTTCCCTTGCTAACTATATATATTCTTCTGACTGATGTGAACTTTCTCTACTACCTTACATTCTTATCTCCTCTTTTCCCTACTCTTTTTAAGTTCCATGGTCCCGTTGGTGCAGAGCTAGTCAGCCAACGTATTATCGCTTGAGTTCTCATGAGATACATGCCTATTAGATAGCCTATTTTGGAAGGGTTAACTTAGAATAGGATTGATTTATGTTTGTTGCACTTGTATATGCCTTTCCCTGTGTGTTATTATTATTACTCCTGTTTTCTGCTGGTCTAGGTAATGCTAGACTGGGGTAAGGCTTTTCTGTGTTACGAGTTGTTGTTTGATGCAGTGGTTAAGCGATAAACCTGCATACTCGTTTCGGTTCAGGGAAGCCTAGGTTGTCTTCGCGGCTGACTGTGTTGAGTTAATAATTTACAGTGCGTGAGGGCAAGAGCCTAACCACCCTGTATTTTATTAACAGTTTGTTTTTACTTTGTCAAGGAGCCGGGAGAAAACCAGATACAAGGGATCTGGATTTCTCAAAGTGCACTTGTTAGTGTTAACGTAATACTTTAAACAGTTGTGATGACTTCGCTAGGCTACGAGCCATTTTTGCTCAGTCACTACTACCTTTTGCCCACAGTACCCCAGCTAGACTTTACTCGATTAGTAGATACAGAATAGTATTGAAGCTTTCCTTATGTATGATATTGTTTATGCACTATTGATTTCATGTGTTGCACGCTTGGCTACTTTAGTGATTAGTGGCCCACGAGCACAAATCGAGTAGGCTATTGCCATTGCATTTGCGGAGTAATTCTTTTTAATGTTTGCCATTTACTATTGCATATTCTTTTTAATTATTCTTATGCCAATTTAAACCTTTAATAGTATTTAATTGCCAGTGTTTTGCTTATTGAATTACTGTTCAAAATCCGATACGTACTTCTTACGAGCATCCGAGAAGCATCTAACTTTTTTCAGAAGATTCCTTGCTCGATGCTTAAGGACTATTAATTAACGTAACGTAATAGTGCCGATCCGAAGTAGAGGGTGGAGGACTTCTTAAGTTCTTAGTCAAGGGTGGATTACTTCGGCTTCGGCCAACACTATTCTTTGGTGTTGTTGTTTCTTACTTCATTGTTTGATTGTTGACCAGACTAGATAATTTCTGTCTCTTTATTAGTCTGTTGTTGAACACTAGTACCGAGTTCTTGTATACCCCGTTATGGCAGATTGAACTCTGGAGGGTATTGGTGTTTTTTTTGTTCGGCTGGCAGTACTCAGGGGTTGGGATCGTGTGTTTCCGTTGTGGCAGCGAGCCGTATTCGAGTCCTGATTGAGAGCCCTTGTGTACCCGAGTGCCAGGTCGTAACAATAGGCAGAGGAAAAGATTCTCAGGTGCGGAGCAGGGGACAGGTAGCAAGGGATAAGATAGATGCGTTCTAGAAACCAGATCTGAGGGAGAGAGTGGCGAGGAACCAGTATATATACTCGCACTAGGTCGAGCAGCGTGGGAAAAAAACGGTTACAAGTCCTCTAGCCACTAGCAAGGGAGCTAACAGCATGGTAAGGACCTCTCTCAACCAACCCCCACGAGGCAGCCAGCCGTGACGTCATCGAGTGGGGCAAAAACACTGCGCGCCCCCCTCTCACTCTGTTCTACTCTCTCTCTCTCTCCCAGATCCCATCATTACTAGTTAATGATAAAACATATACTTTACAATTAAATATATAAAGCCTTGACATGGGTGAAAACCAAGAGCCTTTCTGGACTGCCCATGACACAAGCTTTCACATGAAATAAAGCACACTCTAATACATAAACTGTAGCCCCATCCACTGCCCTGGCGATCGTAGCGAGTCACTGTAGGACAAGCCATGCGGTTCTAACGGAGTGGTTAACGTCACACCCCCCCCAAGATTTTTCTCAGAGGCCCCAAGGCTCACAAAAATCTGATGGTTAGAACCCATGCTATATCTCTACTTCCCATCACCCAGCGGCAGTAAAATATCTGGCACAGTTCCTCAACAAAACATTTTACAAAATTATAACCCTCCCCAACACAATAGGTTAAATTATATGTAGTTATGCTCCTCAAGAGCGAGCTTCTCTAGCCCAGCATTCTGAGAGGAGTGCAACTCAGAATTACTGCTATAACATACTGAAAAAATTCAACTATCAAAGAAAGAGTTTTTATTTTGTTTTTTATGTTTTTAATTTGTTTATTTCGGCTGCACTATAGGGGCAAGCCTAGTTTTTTCTTCTATACCAAACGCTCAACTCCTGCTTTACGACCCAATACGCTGGGCTACAACCGCGAGCCAACAAGCACCAAGCGCAAAATACTATTCAAACTAAAGCAGGAGGCTACCCGTGTGTCAATCTACCCAGGATCATATACCCTTGAACGACCATCTGCAATCACGTTGTCACAACCGGCAATATGGCGTATGTCCAGGTTATATACCAGTAACCTTAGTGACCACCTGGTCAGCCTCATATTCCGATTGTGAAACTGGTCCAAGAACTTGAGAGGGTGATGATCTGGGTAAACTACAATGACCGGACCATAGGCTGGAACATAGACCTCAAAATGCCCAAGCACAACAGCCAGTAGCTCCTTCTCGACAACAGAGCAGCTCCCCTGGGCCAAATTGTACTTCTCCGAGCAGAAACTCACAGGATGCTCCAGCCCATCATCGTCCTTTTCCACAAGGACGGCACCAGTCCCCACACCACTAGCCTCCGTTGCTAGTTGGAAAGGTACGCTAAAGTCAGGGGCCCTGAGGATCGGATGAGTGCACAACAGGTGTTTTACTTCTCTAAACACCTTCTCACACTCAGGCACCCATTTGAACTTCTTATCCTTCCAGTTATCCTCCACCTGAGCTTGACTGTCCCATTCTCCTTCTCCACCTTGACTGCTAAATGTCATCACAGGCACAGTGAGAGGCTCAGGGGGGTGCCTCCGATACGCCTTCATGGGATTAACATGACATAACTGATTGCGCTTCCGTCTGTCTAGAGTGGCTACCAAGTAATCCAGGTCTGATAGCTCCTCCACCACCCTATAAGGACCAGCGTACTTTGCGGATAAGGGGTGACCTACAAGGGGCAGTAGAATCAACACCTACTGACCCACGTGAAACTCCCTGAGTTCTACCTTGAGGTCGTACCTGTCCTTCCTGAGGGCCTGAGAGCTAGTCAAATTACGGCCAGCCAACTCCAGACTGCGCAACATCCGTTCTCGACTGTTGAGGACACACTTGAGCATAGAACAAGGTTTTTCTGCGCCCTCCCATACTTCTTCAACCATATGGAGAGGCCCTCTGACATGGTGTCTAAAGACGAGCTCATTAGGGCTGAATCCCAAACTCTCCCCAGGTACCACCCGCACAGCAAACAAAACACATGGCAGGCCAAGATCCCAATCCTTCCCCCTCTCAAAGCAACAACAACGAAGCACAGATTTCAAGGCTGAGTGCCATCGCTCTAACACACCCTGGCTCTCCGGATGATAGGCAGATGACACAACCCCAACAATCCCATGCTGCGGCATTGCTTGAACAAAGAGGCTAGAAGTGAAGTTGGGTCCCTGGACTGACTGAATCCCCTGCAGGTAACCATACCGGGAAAATACACTAGCAAGCTTCGGACCACCGTCTTCGCCAACCCCTTTCTCATAGGGTACGCGTCAGGGCACTTTGTTGCTACATCTCCCGACTCTGCATCACTGTCCTCCTTCAACTCTTTCGTCTTTTTAAGCCCATCCTCTGCCTCTTCAGGAACAGTTACTGGGTCTTCTCCAGACTCGAAATGTGGTCCTAATAATGAGTCCCTGAGAAGGTCCGTTGACACTAAACTCTCAACCGCATCAACTTTCAACCCCTTCTCGGTACCCTTCCTCCGCTGATCTAAAGATTGTTGACCAGAATGTGACTCCCTGGATGCAAGGGAACGGGAAACAACACACGCCATAGGTTGCCCCCGACACTTCTCAACCCACTCCTGCTCCTCCCTACTCACGTCGGCCGGCTTCTCGGCAACGACCAAGGGTGGAGCCTCAGAAGTAGGCCCCGCAAAGTCGTTGCCGAGAAGGAGGTCGACGCCCCCAACAGGTAACTTCTCCACAATTCCTACATCCAGGTCCCGAGTCACACCATCAACTTCCACCTTCATTCTTACAAGCGGGTATGACCTTGTCGCATTAACTCCCTGAACCACAACCACCCGCGCCGTATTGACAGGTTTACCAGTGAAATTTCTCAACAGTGTTTGCGATGCCCCAGTGTCACGCAAAATTCTCACCTCATGTCTTCTACCCCCCCACTCCACACAACCGAGTCCCCTGTGGTCACTAAAGGCATCACGGACAGGGAATAAGCCTTCCGGATCCTTCTGCACTGGCAGTGTATTTACCTCGGAAGAAATGCCTCTAACAAACTCCGATGTCCTCTTGAACACTCCAATGCCGTGAGCAAAAGACACGGCTGCCGGAGGAGGTCGACTAGGGCACTCATTTGCCTTATGACCCTCCTGGTGGCAACTAAAACACATAAATTTCGGTTTCGGCTTATACTGTGATGTAAAAGGCCCCTGACTTTTCACATACAGTGTGGTGTAAGGTTTGGATTCAGTTTTAGTTTCATGGCTCTTCTGTTTAAATGTGTCATTGTTCCGGGGAGGGGGAGGATAACGGTCCTTAGCACTTACATCGTACTTCTGTGAGGACCCGCAACCCCGAATCAACGACAGCCGTCGATCAGCCATTTCTGCTGCTTCGACTAGAGTTCTTGGGTTTTTCTCCTTCAAGTTCAAAGTTAGATCACCGCCCGTGCTCTTAACCCTTAAAAAGAGGCTCACCACATAAGTCGAGTTAAATAAAGCTGGACTATGTGGCGGCGCTCGACATAACTCGAGTGGCAATTTCAGCACGTAATGTTGCTGAGAGAGAGAGACAAGTGGTGGCAGGAGAGTAGCGAGTGTATGACTGCTCCAGACCACCGCGGCGAACTATACCGAATCTCACCTCCCTCCTACCTCTCTCACTCGCTATATACGGAATTGTATCGGGAAAGTGGCTAATTACATGCTTTTTGCACTTGCGTTGCACGGTTATTGCAAGAAAACTAGCCATCATAAAAGGATCGTTATGGTGTCATTCGAAAGCTCTGTTTATGCCCTTTCATGGATAGATACTTGTTTTACGTTCTGGGTCTTATTTAGGCATGAAAATGATCACGTAAACAGCCCTATTTTGGCTAAAAACACCCCGCTGGGTGGTACATATAAATAAACCGCATAGGCCGCTCGTAAAGGGTTAAAGAACTGCTCCAACATCATTAACTGCTTAATTTCATCAAATGTTGTGACCTTCTCAGATCGGAGCCAGTTCCCCATAGCATCGGACAAGTCCCGGGCGTGTTCCAAAAAGGTGCTATCTCTTCCCTTAGTTACACCCCGGAACTTCAAACGGTACGTTTCTGGTTGCAGTTCGTAAGCCCTCAGGACAGCCTCATTGAGATCCTCGTACACAATATACTCCAAAGGTAACGCATCGTAGGCTTTAAGACCCTTGCCTATTAATCTAGAGGATACAAGTGCTGCCCATTTATTCTCTGGCCACTGGTGTTCCTGGCACTTCTTCTCAAAGCGTGCGAAAAATTCTGTTACACCACTCTCATCAAACACCGGAACCAGTTTCAATAAGTGCGAGAGAGACTGCTCATGAACACGGTTACCAGCCCCAAGTCGCTGTCCCGTTGTCTCTACTCGCGACTTCTCTACGTCCATGTCGGCACAGTACCTAGTCGACTCTAAGTCAGCTTGGATTTTTGCTAGCTCTATGTGCTTCTGACTGATAGTTTTTCTCTCATCTATCTTGGCTAATTCTAATTGCTGCTGAAGCTCACATGTCCTTTGTTGCTGCTGATGCTGAAGCTGAAGCTGACATTTTCTCTCTTCGATCTTAGCTAATTCGAGCTGAAGCAATAATTCTGGAGATAACCCTTGAGGAGGTGAAGGTGCTACAATGTTTGAAATTACCGGTGGTCCCCCCAGGGGCAACCCACCCTGCCAGTCACCACCCAACTGCGGAAGCGTACCCGGGGTCGGCAAACTACTGGGACGGCTGGGAGTCGAGTGTAGGGGAAGCATGGCCGAAGGGCTCTGAGCACTCGACCCATCTCGCTCACCAGTCACCCTGCCCAGTACACACGTTATCAAGTTATCCCTGGTCATGCTGCTAGTAACCGCATGACCGATAGCTGTGGCCAGGCATTGAAGACCGTACCGATCCATACCCTCCAACCGCTCGGCAGTAACAGGCCATTGCAAAAATATCCTAGCATCCTCCTCACAGTTCACCTGATTAACCATATCATCATACTGCTGTTCCTCAGTTTCGACATTACGTACTGTGTCTCCATTCTCCTCTGATCCGGTATAAGACATGATGCTCACAAAAATTTCCCACCTCAATATTCAGAAAAGAAGTACCCCAAACTCCTATACCTCAATATACACACAACAATTCTCGGAAATACTCAAGGGCTATACTATGTTGCAAATTGTTTTTATTCTTGCTGATCCCCGCAAAATATTCTCCAAAACAACAAATGTTCCCTGCTAATAAATGTAGGTTCACCAAATCCTAGGTAAGGTCGCCATTTGTTACGACTGGGGTTCAAATATATCAGGGCTCTTATTCATTGGACTAGTAATGGCATAAATGCTACAACGGAAAGCGCTAGATCCAACCTCTGATGTATATTCCCAGTGAACAAAGAACACAAATACTCTACAGAGTTCTATATGCAATAATAGGCTATCAAACTCTCAATAAATGTGCGTCTACTCTAGGCTTAATGTTATGTGAAAACAGCCTATTACTACCTATAACCGAAGGTGCTTGGTTATGGTATGCAAAGTAAGGTGGTAAGAGAAGTTACAGCTTACGTTACTTTAATCAATAAATGTCAGGCACTCCTGCATGAAAGAAAGTGCACTAAAGTCCTTCAACACTAACAAGGAATCTTCTTTAAATGTTAGATGCTATAAAGATGCTCGTATCGGAAATGGAACCCAAAAAGGCAGGCAGTGGAACAATGCTCGTGCAGGCTATGCACACAAAAAGGCAGGATATATAATGCAGTCGGGGCCAAGAATATCCTAAACGCTACAACAATAATAATCGCCACGACAATGCAGTATTCCTATCAACAAAAGGAGCCTAAGTCGTTTGTGTCTCCATACATCAAACTAGGCTGCGAAATGCTTGTGTAATCATAAATGGGTATGCATAAAAAGAGTACTTGGTTTAATATACTTAATGTCTACTATGATTGATAAAGTCTAGCTAGAGTCAATGATACGAGATACTGGTGCGCATGGCATGCCGCATAGCCTAGTGCAAATCTCAAGTCTGTGCGTCAAATATTACGTTATAGGGAAGGGTAGCTCTCTTGAGAAACCTTAATACCGAAGTATTAAGCGTTCTCCTGGCGTACCTCAAAGACAAACAACGAGCTTAGAACAGTGCAGAATGGTATAGGCAAAAAGCCCTCATTCGTGCATGCTCTACTCTCAATGGCACACAGACTAGAATTTACTCAATCAACTCCAGTTCTCAGGTATGTCGTGCAGCTTTTAACTAAAGCCAGCACTCATAGGAAACAATACCTTATAATATCAGACCCCTAGTCTAGCATTATCTAATCCAGCAGAAACACTAATAATTATAGGACGCGGTACTTAAACAATATAAATGCCAACCAATGCTTCGTGATCCACTTATCTTAACAACTAACATACATGGGTTATATCAGACCTTAACGCACAATACAACTGGCCAGCATGAAGCTGATTTTGCAGAGTTAACCAGAGGGGGTATAATATTAATAAAAGGTGGTGAAAGATATGGAAAATGAGAGAGATAGGCAGAGGAAAAGATTCTCAGGTGCGGAGCAGGGGACAGGTAGCAAGGGATAAGATAGATGCGTTCTAGAAACCAGATCTGAGGGAGAGAGTGGCGAGGAACCAGTATATATACTCGCACTAGGTCGAGCTGCGTGGGAAAAAAGAGGTTACAAGTCGTCTAGCCACTAGCAAGGGAGCTAGCAGCATGGTAAGGACCTCTCTCAACCAACCCCCACGAGGCAGCCAGCCGTGACGTCATCGAGCGGGGCAAAAACACTGCGCGCCCCCCTCTCACTCTGTTCTACTCTCTCTCTCTCTCCCAGATCCCATCATTACTAGTTAATGATAAAACATATACTTTACAATTAAATATATAAAGCCTTGACATGGGTGAAAACAAAGAGCCTTTCTGGACTGCCCATGACACGAGCTTTCACATGAAATAAAGCACACTCTAATACATAAACTGTAGCCCCATCCACTGCCCTGGCGATGCTAGCGAGTCACTGTAGGACAAGCCATGCGGTTCTAACGGAGTGGTTAACGTCACAGTCGTTAATCAAGAACCTTTACAGTACTCTTGGGTTTGGGGTCTTAAATACGAGTCTATTCTGCCAGTGCTATACATCTATCATCGGACTAACGTAAGAGGGTTGGGATGCCTGTGTTCTCCAACTTCTCTTAACTGTCCTGACCTTTATAAGAGTCTTTCAGGGACTTTGGATGTGCTTGTATTTTGGCCTTTTATGAATATGTGTCTTATTGCCAGTGTCTGGGACACGTACCATAATGACTCTATGCAAAGTGCCGTTATGCCAGTGCTACGGTATTTCGAAGCCAATTGCCAGTGCGTGAACTTCTAACAAGTCTTACTGAGGTTTGGTTTACTACCACTAAAGCGCACAACAGTACAGCTTTCTTTAGCGACAGTAATTCCTGATGATCGAGGCGTAGAATTAATATTGAGTGGTGATTCAATCACAATTCTTTTGTAGAGCCAAGATATAAAAACCCTCAACAAACCTTTATCTGCCAGTGCTTTAATAGTTTGTTGAGTATTAGCCCAAATCTTCCAGCTCTTAAAAACCTTCCAGTGAAGAGCGTTTTTAAGAGCTTTCCAACTGTAATGATCTTTATTTGTCTGGCATAGTCTTACTGATGGCGGCGTTTCTCCAGGTGTTCCTTCTACGTGCAAAAAAGACGGATGTGCTGGGAGGAGGACCTGGGGCGGCTGGGGTAGCCCCTCTGTTTTTTCCTGTCACGGCAATGGTGTGTGGCTTGGAGCAAGAAGGGCGCGTGGTGGTGTAGGACTTATGCAAAGTCTTGCTTTTTTTTTTTTTTTTTTTTTTTTTTTTTTTCTATATTCCAACTACTCCCTCTCGGGCATAGGCTGAGAGCCTGTACATTCCACCGCTCAACACGGTGAAGCCCGTGAGGTCTTGTTCCAGTCTGGGGAGTGAGACATGTGAAGCAACCATCATGGCTCGAAGCAGCTCCATCTCTGAAGCGGCCGGTTGCTTCGCTCAAGTGCTTCACCGTCTCAACCTCCAGACTCAGACCCTCACTCTCAGAACGCCACCTATTGAGCAGTGAACTCACTAGGCATTGTCCCCCTGTAACATATTTTGAATATGGGAATATTCATACAGTGTTATTTAATCAGGGAACAATGAGGGTATTTTTTTGGCATTTCGGTGGGCTTTGTGGTAATGCACTGATACTAGGTACAGCACAAATTCAATCCCAATAATATCTTCCCATTGACATATCGGGATTTGAACCCGGGTCCATTGGATTACCAATCCAGTGGCATGACCACTCCACCACACCTCCCCTTGCTTTTCCTTCCTTCCGATCCTTTTGTTCATGTCACTTCCCGGATTCCTGATGGTGACTATGATGTCCTTTCCTGGTGTTAGGTGAAGTGCGGGTGTGATGGAGATGACTGGTATGTACTCTGGTGGTGTGGCGCTTGGGCCTTCTTTCCTTTGGGGTGTGGTGGCAAGGGTGGTAATGTTGGTTTTTGGTGGTGTAGTGTTTCCATCCTCTTTTTTTTTGTTACTTCATTATAATTATAGAGGAGGTGTGGTGGAGTGGTCATGCCACTGGATTGGTAATCCAATCGACCCGGGTTCAAATGCCGATATGTCAATGGGAAGATATTATTGGGATTGAATTTGTGCTGTACCTAGTATCAGTGCATTACCACAAAGCCCACCGAAATGCCAAAAAAATACCCTCATTGTTCCCTGATTATATAACACAGTATGAATATTCCCATATTCAAAATATGTTACAGGGGGACAATGCCTAGTGAGTTCACTGCTCAATAGGTGGCGTTCTGAGAGTGAGGGTCTGAGTCTGGAGGGTGAGACGGTGAAGCACTTGGGCGAGGCAACCAGCCGCTTCAGAGATGGAGCTGCTTCGAGCCATGATGGATGCTTCTCATGTCCCACTCCCCAGACTGGAACAAGACCTCACGGGCTTCACCGTGTTGAGCGGTGGAATGTACAGGCTCTCAGCCTATGCCCGAGAGGGAGTAGTTAGAATATAGAAGAAAAAAATATATATATATATACCGGGTATATATATATATATATATATATATATATATATATATATTTTTGATATACATACAATATATATATATATATATATATTCAGAGAGAGGGAGAGAACATTTTCTGTCTCGCTCAGCAATGATTCATCACTGCAAAATAATGATGGAACCCCGTTCCAACTAACTCTGCTTTGCCCTATCAGCCTCAGCAGGATACTGACTTACAGCAAGTCCGAAATTGTGCGAGGCTAGCCATGAATATATAATCATTCATTACAATCACAACGAAAAGTAGGTATCAAATTCTCAAATTCTTGCTGATGACAAAAACGGCAGGAATGAGGAAACAAGGCTGGTTGGTGGCTCATTACTACATGGCCAACTGATGAGTTCTGCGGTAGGGCTCCAAAAAATGCTGGTGCCACGGAAAATACCCTATTTGTGATCCATGAAGGTGCTGATGATGTGCTGCAAAAGACTAGATCAGAGGAGCTGCTGGCAAAATACCGCATGCTAATCCACCAGTAATAACATTATTCTTTCAAGTGTTCTTTCTAAACTGGAAGCTGAAGATGACTTCTACAACAGGGTCTTCAACCTCAATAGTTGTCTCCAGTCACTTTGCCTTCACGAAGGGATTGGGTTCATGAATTTATGAGATCATTATTACAGACAGTCTCATCTGTTTGTTAGAGACATCCTACACCTAAATCCTGTGGGAGCCGCTTATCTCACTACACTACCTAACAATGCGGTCCAATATTTTCGCCAAACAAAATTTAAACGAATTTGGTCGGGGACAATCAAGAGGGTCCCTTTCAGTGAAAATAAATCACCCTCATCATCAATGCAGCCCCACAGAAAGCCAAACCCAATCAAGGTATTCTTTACTAATTCCCGTAGTATCCAAAACAAATTCTCAGACTTGAAACAAATTGCACACAATGAAAATCACGATATTATAGGAATAAAAGAAACCTGGCTCAACATTGAGAATATAGATTTCTTAGCAGAATATTTACTGACAGGCTGTATTATGTTCAAATGTTGTACAAAAGACAGAAAGGGAGGTGGTGTTTTACTATACATCAACGAAAGTCTTAATCGTGTACTTGCCTCCATTCAGACAGTAAATCATATTGATGCTTTTTATGTTAATTTCAAAAAGTAAATCATACAAAAAGGTAATCTTGGGACTAATTTACCGGCAGGCACGCAGCCCAACCATTAACTATTGATTAAGAATTGTACAACCAAATAGTAGAGATAAGTTATAATCAAAATGCAGTAATTCTTGGGGATTTCAATTTGCCAATGACTAAATTGGGCGAACCTATAACATCACGCACAAATTTATACAAATCTATACAAATTTACTGGAAAATTCACTAAGTCAGTTCATGAACTCCTCCACATGTGGCAACCAAATTCTCTATCTAATCCTCACAACGAAAGATAATTGATCAAACCAAGTCATGGTAGGCGGTGAATTTAGTTCAAGCAATCACCACTCAATAACCTTCAACATTTACATCGATAACATCAAACCAAACGAAAGCCAGGAGGAAGTACTAAATTTAAGAAAGGCTGACTTACGCTACCTGAAAAACATAATTAATTCTACCAATTGGAATTTTATAAACCAGATAACAAATATACAGGAAATTTGGAAAACATTCTCAAACATATATAGTTTAATAATGTTGTAGAATCTTGCATACCATTCCGAAACCGACGTTCAAATCGAAATAATAAACCTAAATGGTGGAACAATGAAATCAAAGATTGTCTAGCAGTAAAGAAACTTGCCCATTAAGCGTTCTAACGGACCATATTTCGAAATCATAGGGACAATTTCACAAATCTCCACCATAAAGCAAAAAAGTGTATTAAGCATAGCAAAAAAATGTATGAACCACATATCGTTAATTTAATTTTTTTTGTTTTTTGTATAACTATAACAGATGTAAATTGGCCTGCTAGTTGACGAAAAAGGGGAACAAATGGATGATGTAACTCGAATGAACAACTCTCTCAATAACTTTTTTGTATCAGGGTTTACTAAGAAAGACATTAACTCTGTTCCTCATATTCCACCCGTTCAAATTAACAACTACAATGACCTATGCAACATTGAAATTACAAATGCAGGCATCTCCGATGTGATATCAAAACTAAAATCCAATAAATCCCTTGGACTCGACACATTTTTGCGAAACGTCATTAAAAAAGTAAATGATGAAATCTCAAAACTACTAACCCTTCTATTTAACAAATCAATACAAAACATAAAGTCCCCAAAGAATGGACATTTTCTAACGTAACAACCTTTATTAACCCTTAAAAAGCGGCTCACCACATAAGTCGTATTTAATAAAGCTGGACTAGGTGGCGGCGCTCGACATAGGTCGAGTGGCAATTTCAGCACGTAATGTTGCTGAGAGAGAGAGACAAGTGGTGGCAGGAGACTAGCGAGCGTATGACTGCTCCAGACCACCGCGGCGAACCTACTAACACGAATCTCAGCTCCCTCCTCCCTCTCTCACTCGCTATATACGGAATTGTATCGGGAAAGTGGCTAATTACCTGCTTTTTGCACTCGCGTTGCACGGTTATTGCAAGAAAACTAGCCATCATAAAAGGATCGTTATGGTGTCATTCGAAAGCTCTGTTTATGCCCTTTCAGGGATAGATACTTGTTTTACGTTCTGGGTCTTATTTAGGCATGAAAATGATCACGTAAACAGCCCTATTTTGGCTAAAAACACCCCGCTGGGCGGTACATATAAATAAACCGCATAGGCCGCTAAAGAAGGGTTAAAAAGGGAAATAAAGTCCTGCCTGACAACTACTGCCCAATAAGCCTCACCTCAATTATATGCAAGCTGATTGAAACAATAGTCCGAAATAAAATTGTATGCCATTTAGAATAAACAACCTTATAAAGGACTCGCAACATGGTTTCCGAAGTAAGCGCTCATGTCTGACAAACCACCTTGACTTTTTCTATAGTATCTTAAATGTATATTATGAAGATAAAGCAGTTGACATCGTCTACATTGATTTAAAAAAAAAAAACATTTGATAAAATGCCTCACAACAGACTGATAATAAAACTTACAGCCCACAGTATTCACGGGTTTGTTCTTCATTGGATTCAGGATTGGCCAAGCGAGTGAAAGCAACGAATAGTAATTAATGGCAATACTTCAAATTGGATGACTTTTACAAGAAGTGTACCACAAGGCTCAGTTCTCGGTCCAATTATATTTCTAATTTATATTAATGATATTGATGATGGGTTATCATGCAGAATCTTCAAATTTGATGATGACACAAAAATTGCTAACAATGTAAACCCGCCATCGCAAATTCAAGAGATTCAGAATGATCTAGACAAGCTATCAAGCTGGGGTCAGACAGGGCGGTTGAATTTCAATATAGATATATGCAAAGTGTTGGACATCGGCAGTGAAAAATGAAAGCGTAAGCTATTAGATTAACGGAATTCAACTAAGAAACGTAAATATAAAAACGGATCTTGTAGTAAATATTACAAGCAATTTAAAACCTGCCCAACAAGTCGATGAAGTCGTCAATAAAACAAATAAAATCATTGGCTTTGTGGTGATCTGAATATCTTATGTATGTATTATTCTATAGATTTTGTTTACTATCTTTTGTTTATTTTAATTGCAGGTTATGGTGATGTTTTGTTAGTCAAATAAAGCCTTGATGAGGTATCCAGTCTTCTTTTTCTACCACAATTTATTGGACTAACAAACTGGATCTCATCTGAAGATGGACAAATTCATGAGACCTGAGTGCCTAGATGTATCTCCAAACTCTCCTAATGCGGCCAGATAATGGAATCACTGGAATCACACATTTTCTGCATTTCTGTGATCTATTACACTCATAATCCTGATAAACTAGATACTCTGATCAACTTTGTTTCACCCACCATCTATAAATACAGTGCCGACTGCACTAACTATGACTCAGCTATAAATCTTCTTAAAGACCTCTATGTCATGCCCAAAAATGATGTGTTCACAAGACATTTGTTGGCTACTCGTGTTCAGAATGATGGAGAGACCGTGGATGAATATCTACAGGAGCTTCAGTTGCTCAGCAAGGACTGCAACTTTAAAGCTGCATTATCGCTTTACAGAATCGGGATGATTACATAAGGGATGCTTTTATCAACGGACTTGCGCTCTCATACTGTCGGGCAGCGCTTGCTGGAAAACAAAATCCTAAATCTGAGTTCAGCCATTGACCAAGACAGGACACTCAAGGTTGCACAGAACTCAGAGTCTTATTCACGCTCTCCTGCACTGACTGCGAGTGCTGCAACTACGTCGGAACAGGCTGAGCCCTTAAATAGTACCTGCGTTGCTGCTTCCTCAAAGTCTAGATGTTATTTATGTGGCGGCTCTCGTCATAATCGTAAGCGCCCAGCAAGAGATGCTATGTGTCACAAATGTAGCAAAAAGGTTCATTTTGCAAGGTATGTAGATCAAATCAGTCGTCCACGTCTGCATCCATTCAGTCTCGTATACTGGCTACTGTATCTATGCTTCCCCAGGAATACTAAACCAGGCTATTATATACATTTTGGTTGGTGATAGTGAAGCCACTGCGAGAAGCTCTGCGTCCTTCATTTCTTATGACTATGCTAAGGAGCACAAGTTGAAGATAGACTCTGCAGTTGGAAATGTCTCTATGGATTCTTCGTCACTTACCTCTCCAGTGAAAGGAAAGTGCACAGTTGACATTAACCTGCAGGGTGAGTGGTACTTTAATACACAGCTTTCTGTGTTACCAAATCTTTGTTGTGATGTCATTCTTGGTCAAGACTTTATGAGCCAACATTCAAGAGTCTAAGTCGCCTTTGGTGGTCCTAATAAAAGTCTTCAATTTTCCAATGCTGCCACTTGCCGTGTACCATCTGCATCTGTTGATATGCCATGTCTCTTCCCAAATCTTGCTCCACACTGCAAACCTATAGCTACTAAATCTCGGAGATTTGGAGATATTGATAAGAAGTTCATACAGTCTGAAATCGATAAGATACTACAGGAGTTATTGAAGAGAGTATGTCTCCTTGGAGGGCTCAAGTTCTGATCATCACAAGTGAGCGCCACTGAAAAAAGTTGGTGGTTGATTACAGCCGGACCATCAACAGATTTACTCGGTTGGATGCATATCCTCTCCCAAGAATGGATGATCTTGCCACAGTTTCTCATTACAAGTATTATAGTTCATTGGACTTGAAAAGTGCCTATCACCAAGTACCCATCCGAGATGAAGACAAGCCATATACCGCCTTTGAAGCCAATGGCAAGCTGTGTTCCTTTTGCAGAGTCCCGTTCGGGGTCACAAATGGTGTTGCTTATTTTTTATTTTTTTCTATGCGAGTGAGGGAGACAAAAGGCAGAACTGCCTCTATCGAGTGCCTCCTCCAGAGTTGAAAGAGTGACAGGGCCAATATCAAGGGTCGTTCGAGCCAAAATGCCTGAACACACAGAGTTTGAAGCAATTTAAGTCATAGGAAGAGGGAGAGACTGATTCTGGGAGAGAGTTCCAGACCTCTGCAGTTGAATAGAAAAAAGACTGAGAATAAAATTTTACTCTTGGGTTGGAGAGTTGTACAGAGTAGGGGTGGGATTGTGTTGCAAGACCGGTACTTCGTACCCTACATAGAAGAGGTGGTATACACTGGGAAAGCTCTGCGGAACATGCATTATTGTAGTAGAATAGCGAAAGAGATGCAACATTGCGGCGAAGAGAGAAAGATTGCATAGAGTTGGTGAGTGGACCGAAGTTAATGACACAAAAGGCTTTCCTTTCTACTTTGACTAGGAGTGCGGTGTGAGAGGATCCTTCCCAAACATGGGAACAATACTCAATACAAGGACGTGCTGTGCCCCTGAACAGAGCAAGAAGCTGTGCAGGGGTAAATAATCCCTTGAGGCGGTTGAGCACACCCAGCTTCTGGGAGGCTGCCTTAGCAAGCCTGGTAATATGGTCTTTCCAAGTGAGAGCAGAAGAAAAAGAGACACCAAGAATGTTGAGAGAAGATGAGGGATTGATTTTTGTATAAGGGATAGTCCTCTTGGAGGTCTGTACAGGTAGTAAGATGAAGAAATTGGGTTTTGGAAGCATTGCTTCCAAAGGACGATTGATAACATTATCAAGCAACACAACCTGCATGGAACTTATGCTAATGTGGCCAGTATTGTCATAGCAGAAAAGGCTCAGCAGGAGCACGATGAAAACTTGGCAAAGTTTCAAGAGGTTGCCCAACTCCACAATCTTACTTTCAATGAAGAGAAGTCTGTTATACCAACCACATCTATTGATTTTCTAGGCTACACTATACCTCATGGTTCACTCAAGCCAGATGTTGAAAGGTTGCGACCATTGAAGGAACTACCGATTATAAACGATCAGACTTTTTTACGCCGCAATATTGACATGTTTTCCTATTTCTCACTATGGCTTTCTCAATTCTCTGACAAGATTATACCTCTTGTTGTTGGTAATACATTTCCGCTCAGTCCTAAAGCTGTGAAGACCTTCAATGGCCTTAAGGAGGAGATCAGAAAAGCTGTTGTGCACTCAATAGATGAGACTATTCCCTTAATAGTAGAGACTGATGCTTCTGACACAGTTATTGCAGCTACCCTGAACCAAGCGGGTTGCCCAGTTGCCTTTTTTTCTCTCGCACCCTTACTCCAACTGAATGCAAACACTCATCAGTTTAAGAAAGAGGCCTATGCAGTTGTAGAGGCTGTGAAAAAGTGATCTCACTATTTGTCAGGGCGACGTTTCACAATTGTTACGGATCAGCAGGCTGTCACGTACATGTTCCATACACAAAAACTGGGAATGATAAAAAATTACAAGATTCAACGATGGAAAATTGAATTGTGGTGTTATGAGTATGATATCATGTACCAACCAGGTAAAAGTAATATTCCAGCTGACACACTCTCACAAGCTCATTGCGGAGCCACTATCAGTAATGAGAATTTGTCTGAACTTCAAAATCGTCTTTGCCATCCGGGTGTAACAAGACTTGCCCATTTTGTTAAGAGTGAGAAATCTTCCTTACTCTGTTGACGAAGTGAGAAGAGTTTGCGCTGAATGCCCTGCATGTGCTCGACTGAAGCCTCGGTTCTATGCACCAAAATTAACATCTCTCATCAAAGCTACACATCCAATGGAGCACCTCAGTCTGGATTTCAAAGGGCTTCTTCCTTCTACCTCCAGAAATCGCAATATGCTGGTGGTAGTAGACGAGTATTCACGCTTTCCTTTTGCATTTGCATATCCAAGCATGACCTCTGGCACTGTTGTCCAATGTCTAAATCAGATATTCACAGTATTTGGTACACCTTCATACAATAATTCTGATCGTGGGCTCTCATTCCTGTCGAAGGAGCTACGTGAGTACTTGTCTAGCTTGGGCATTACCACCAGCAGAACAATGCTCTACAATCCTCGAGAGAATAGGTAATGTGAGCGTTACAATGGCATATTTGGAAGCATGTTTTCCTGGCTTTGATGTCCAAAAATCTTCAAGAATTTCAGTGGGAGACAGTACTGCCTGATACACTGCACTCAATCAGATCTCTGCTTTGTACCACCCCTAATGCCACGTCCCATGAGAGACTCTTCTCATACCATCCTCGATCTCCCAGTGGTCATTCGTTACCCACTTGGCTACCAGTTCCTGGACCTGTCCTGCTGCATCGCCATGTTCGTGCCAGTAAATATGACCCACTTGTCGAAGAATTGAACTGTTAGAAGGAAACCCACAATATGCTCATGTACGATTTGCTGATGGGCGCGCATCGACACTCTCAGTGCTTGACTTGGCTCCGACTGGTAACATATCACAATGCGAGTTGCCAGCAAACGTCAATGCGGATCCTTGTACAGAAACTCATTTGGTGGAGTCTATTGTGCCAGCTGGTGAATCACCTACTCTGGAATATTCGGACACAGCTGGGGATGGAAACAATACTATTTAAGAGGGCACTGTAGAAGTGAGATCGTCCACTCCCCGTAAATCTGGTAACCTAGTTGATCTACGACCAGATGCTGAACCCTCCACTTCAGTGCCTGTTGGTCCGGAGCTTCTTATATATATATATATATATATATATATATATATATATATATATATATATATATATATACTGTATATATATGGAGAATAAATAAAATATACGTGTGATCAAATTATGTAGTAAAACTCACAGGGAAAATTAAACCTTGGAACACCAAGCTTTCGTCTATTCTCTCAAGACATATTCGGGACTTATTACCCTGAAGATGTATTGAGAGAATAGACAAAAGCTTGGTGTTCCAAGGTTTAATTTTTCCTGCAAGTTTTACTACATCTCTCTCTCTCTCTCTCTCTCTCTCTCTCTCTCTCTCTCTCTCTCTATACTGTATATATATATATATATATATATATATATATATATATATATATATATATATATATATATATATACATACAGTATATATATATAATTATATATATATATATATATATATATATATATATATATATATATATATATATATATAGAGAGAGAGAGAGAGAAGGATATGGTTTGCTCACTCTTGTTCTAATGATGTCGGACATCTAACCAAAAACCTCTCCAGCAATTTTTCTTACTCGTCTTTCCCTCCCCTTTTCCACTCTGATGTCACAACGGTCACTTCTTCCTCTGACAAAGCTGAACTCTTTGCTCAAACTTTCGCTAGAAACTCAACCTTGGATGATTCCGGTGCTATTCCTCCCTCTCCACCCCCCTCTCTCCTACCTATGCCTAATATCCTAATCTCTTCTAAAGATGTATATTCTATACCCTCTCTGGGCTTGATACTAAGAAGGCGTACGGTTTGGATGGTGTTCCTACTGTTGTACTAAAAAACTATGCTTCCCTGCTGACTCCCTGCCTAGGCAAACTCTTTAGTCACTGTCTATCCTCTAACGTCTTCCTTGCTTGCTGGAAGTTTGCTCTCATTCAACCTGTCTCAAAGAAGGGCGACCACTCTCAACCTTACAATTATCATTCAATTGCTCTCATCTCTTGTATCTCTGAAGTTTTTGAAACTATTCTTACTTCCAAATTTCTACAGCATTTATCTTCTCATTGCCAGTATGGCTTCCTTAACGCCTTAAGAGCGGGTGGTGTGTATTTTACACCGTACCGCACAGCGAGGGGTTTTTACCCTAATTAGGGTTGTTTCCGTGCTCATTTTCATGCATAAACAAGACCTAGAGCGTAAAACAAGTATCTATCCCTGAAAGGGCGTACACAGAGCTTTCCAATGACACCCGAACCATCCTTGTACGACCGCTGGTTCTCTTGCAACGATCGTGCAACACGAGTGCAAAAACCCTAAAATAAGGTAATTTCCGTACATAATTCCCTGTGTAACGAGTGAGAAAGGGGGGAGAAGGGTGGGATACAGTTCAGTAGGTCCACGGTGGTCGTGGGGAGCGGTCATAAGGTTACTACGCTCGTCCCACCGCTCAGCTCTCTCTCTCTCAGCAACATTACGTGCTGAAAATGGCACTCGACAGCTGTCGTGCACCGCCACATAGTCCATATTTATTTCACTCGACATATGTTGCGCGCCGATGGTTAAGGGTTAAGGGTCACTCTACTGGTGATCTTCTTTCATATCTTACTAACTCTTGGTCATCATCCTTTCCGGACTATGGTGAGACCTTTTCTATTGCGTTAGACATATCTTTTCCATTGTGTTAGACATATCGAAGGCCTTCCATAGAGTCTGGCACAAATCTCTAATTTCTAAACTACCCTCCTTCGGCTTCTATCCTCCATCTATGTCTTTGTCTCTAATTTCTTTTCCGGGCGTTCCATAGCTTCAGTTGTGGACCACGATCATTCACTTCGTCATCCTATTAACTCCGTTGTTCCTCAGGGATCTGTCTTATCTCCTATTCTCTTTCTAATTTTCATAAATGATTTTCTCAATTGTACCTCCAGTCCTATCCATTCATATGCAGACGACTCTGCCTTACACTATTCAATTAGTTTCCCAGAACGCCCCAGCCAGCAATCCCTCAGAAGCAAACGTGATGAAGCCTTAGAACATTTATCTTCTGATCTAACTACCATCTCCAATTGGGGCAGAGAAAACCTTGTTACCTTTAATGCTTCCAAAACCCAATTTCTCCATTTATCTACCCGCCGTGAACTCCCAGCGGACTATCCCTTATTCTTCAACAATACAAAAATCAACCCTTCATCTTCTCTCATTATTCTTGGTGGCTCTTTTTCTTCTGCGCTCACTTGGAAGGACCATATGACCAGTCTTGCTAAGGTGGCCTCCCAAAAGCTGGGTGTGCTCAACTGCCTCAAGGGGTTCTTAACCCCTGCTCAGCATTATTGCTTTGTACAGGGGCACAGTGCCTCCTTGTATTGAGTATTGTTCACATGTGTGGGGAGGATCCTCTCACACAGCACCTCTAAACAAAGTAAAAAGGAAAGCCTTTCGTACCATTAACTCCCGTCCACTCACAGACTCTCTGCAATCTCTCTCTCTTCGCCGCGATGCTGCATCTCTCTCGCTATTCTATCGCTACTACAATAATCAGTGTTCCTCAGAGCTCTCTCAGTGCATACCACCTCCTCTACGTAGGGTACGTAGTACCCATCTTGCAACACAATCCCACCCCTATTCTGTAAAACTCTCTAACTCAAGAGTGAAACGTTACTCCCAATCATTCTCATATTCAACAGCCGAGCTCTGGAATTCTCTCCCTGAATCCATCTTTCCCTTATCCTATGACTTAAATTGTTTCAAACTCCGTGTGTCCAGACATTTTGGCTGGAACATTCCTTGAGTTTGGCCCTGTCACTCTTTTAACTCTGGGGGAGGCACTCGTCACAGGCAGTTTTACAATTTGTCTCCCTCATCCTCATATATAAAAACAAAATATATACAGTGTATACATATACTGTAGTGTATACACATATGTATGTATGTATGTATGTGTGTGTGTGTTTGAGACTGTTTGCATATTTTTGCTTTAGGAATTCATAGGAGAAACACCTTTGATATAAAAGAGGGATAAATGCGACTGAGCATAGTGAAGGAGGAGAGTGATAAATTATAGAGATACACGACTGAAGTAACAAGTCTGAGTTTCACCTCCACGACTGAAATATGAGAGTTGTGTGTCCGGGATGTTGGCCTGGCTCACAGTTATGGCTGGAGGTGGTGGTGGTGATGATGGTGTTGATGGTGTTGTTGGTGGTTGGGATGGTGGTTATAGTGTTGGTGGTGGGGATGGTGTTGGTGGTGGTTGGGATGGCAGTGATAGTGTTGGTGGTGGGGATGGTGTTGGTGGTGGTTGGGATGGTGGTGATAGTGTTGGTGGTGGGGATGGTGTTGTTAGTGGGGATGGTGTTGATGGTGATGGTGTTGTTGGTGGTTGGGATGGTGGTGATAGTGTTGGTGGTGGGGATGGTGTTGGTGGTAGTTGGGATGGTGGTGATAGCGTTGGTGGTGGGGATGGTGATGGTGTTGTTGGTGGTTGGGGTGGTGGTGATAGTGTTGGCGGTGGGGATGGTGTTGGTGGTGGTTGAGATGGTGGTGATAGCGTTGGTGGTGATGGTGTTGTTGGTGGTTGGGATGACGGTGATAGTGTTGGTGGTGGGGATGGTGTTGGTGGTGGGGATGGTGTTGGTGGTGGGGATAGTGTTGGTGGTGGGGATGGTGTTGGTGGTAGGGATGGTGGTGGGGATGGTGTTGGTGGTGGGGATGGTGTTGGTGGTGGGGATGGTTGTGGTGGTGGGGATGGGTTTGGTGGTGGGGATGGTATAGTGATGGTGTTGGTGGTGGGGATGGTAGTGTTGGTGGTGGGGATGGTGTTGGTGGTGGGTATAGTGTTGGTAGTAGGGATGGTGGTGTTGGTGGTGGGGATGGTGTTGGTGGTAGGGATGGTGGTGGTGGGGATGGTGTTGGAGGTGGGGATGGTAGTGATGGTGTTGGTGGTGGGGATGGTGTTGGTGGTGGGGATGGTGGTGGTGGTGGGGATGGGTTTGGTGGTGGGGATGGCGATGGTAGTGGGGATGGTACAGTGATGGTGGTGGGGATGGTGTTGGTGGTGGGGATGGTGTTGGTGGTAGTGATGGTGGTCGGGATGGTGTTGGGGATGGTGTTGGTGGTGGGGATGGTGTTGGTGGTAGGGATGGTGGTGGTGGTGTTGGTGGTGGGGATGGTAGTGGTGATGGTGGTGGGGATGGTGTTGGTGCTGGTGGTGGGGATGGTGTTGGTGGTGGGGATTGTGTTGGTGGTGGGGATGGTACAGTGATGGTGGTGGGGATGGTGTTGGTGGTGGGGATGGTGTTGGTCGTGGGGATGGTGTTGGTGGTGGGCATGGTGTTGGTGGTGGGGATGGTGTTGGTGGTAGGGATGGTGGTGGTGGTGTTGGTGGTGGGGATGGTAGTGGTGGGGATGGTGTTGGTGCTGGTGTTGGTGGTGAGGATGGTGTTGGTGGTGGGGATTGTGTTGGTGGTGGTGGTGGGGATGGTGTTGGTGGTAGGGATGGTGGTGGTGGTGTTGATGGTGGTGGTGGTGGGGATGGTGTTGGTGGTGGTGGTGGTGGAGATGGTGTTGGTGGTGGTGGGGATTGTGTTGGTGGTGGTGGTGGGGATGGTGTTGGTGGTAGGGATGGTGGTGGTGGTGGGGATGGTGGTGGTGGTGGGGATGGTGTTGGTGGTGGGGATGGTGGTGGTGGTGGGGAAGGTGTTGGTGAAGGGTACAGCATGGTGGACTGAAGAGGTAAAAATAGCTGTTCAAGGCAAGTCAAAAGTGTATAGAGAGTATAGGTGGGTAGTAGAGGGAACAAAGATCTGGAGAAACATAAAAGAGAGAGGTACTTAATGAAAAAGAGAGTGGCGAAGAGAGTTTTTTTTTTTTTTTTTCTATATTCCAACTACTCCCTCTCGGGCATAGGCTGAGAGCCTGTACATTCCACCTCTCAACACGGTGAAGCCTGTGAGGTCTTGTTCCAGTCTGGGGAGTGAGGCATGTGAAGCATCCATCATGGCTCAAAGCAGCTCCATCTCTGAAGCGGCTGGTTGCTTCGTTCAAGTGCTTCACCGTCTCACCCCCCAGACTCAGACCCTCACTCTCAGAACGCCACCTATTGAGCAGTGAAGGAAAGTAAGAGAAGGGCAGATTTGGAAGAAATCTAAGTGTAAAATGGAGGGAGTGTAAGACACTGTTCTGGAAAGAGTTCAAGAACGTTAGGGAGGGTAGCAGGGAAAATAGTAAGGGTGTCAAAGATAAGAATTGGCAAGTATTAGCCGAGGAGCAAGAGAGGGTCGAGAGGGAGTACTTCAACGAATTGTTAAACGTAAGGAATGAAACGCCTGCAAACATAGTTGGATAGTGTATGGGAGGGAGAAGAAGAGAAGTAGTGGAGGAGGAGGTGGGGATCAGGAGGTCAGAAGTGTGTGAAACCACGAACGAGTGAAGATGGAGAAAGCATTAGTAATAGAGTGTGTGGGGAAATGCTGAGGTATGGTGGTGAGAAAGTGATCGAATAAGTATATATGGAAAATGTGTAAACTAGCATGGGAGAAGGGAAATGCAACTGATGACTGGAAGACAGCATAATAGTCCCCCAGTATAAGGGGAAAGAGGAGTGTGTGGTAACCACCGGGGGATATGTCTGATAAGCGTAGTAGGGAAAGTGTACAGTAAGGTAGTGATCGAGAGAGGGAGAGCAAGAACGGAGAAATGGGTAGGAAGGGAAGTGGAGACATATCTGGAGAAGCGACAAAAGTTGTATGCTGCCTTTATGGACATGGAGAAGGCGTATGACAGAGTTGATAGAGAAGGTATGTGGAAAGTACTGAGAATATACAGAGTAGATGGCAAGTTGCTGAAGGCAGTGACGAGCATGGTTGAAGGTGGACAGGTGTTGGTGCGTGCGGAGAATGAACAGAGCAAGTTTTTATATTTGAATGTTGGGTTAAAGCAGCGGTTCCCAATTACATTTTGGCCATTACCCAAATGTTTCCAAAATCATGCTTAGCAACACACCCATTACCCCCACAACATTGTGTTAGTATTAGTTACACACTGAGGTTAATGTGCAATAAATATAACTATTAGGTTGGAGTTCCCTTTATTAAGATTCAAGAACAATGACATAAATACAGTAATTACATAAAATACAGTAATTACAGAGGCCAATGACACCTTCAGTTGAAAACTAGGTAAATATCAGTTGGCAAACTATATATTGCAATGGAAATAATGTTCACTCATGAGAAAAATGTCACCTTCGGTATGAGATAATTTCTGAAATGCGTGGGGATAGCTTTGTAAGGGCACATCTAATATAATTTTCTGGTTGTAGTCTACTGTATATATTTCTGTGCTTGCTTCGGATGGTCAAAAGAGCCGAAAATCCGGACTCACGTAAGTTCGTTGAGCCAAATGGTAGAAGACTTTTAATTGCCTCTAAACTTGCCAGTGGGAACTCTGCATTAAGGCTAATCCAAAATTAGGATAACTTCTTGGACTTAAATTCCATTTGTATGAGAATGTTTGATTTTATTGCAATTATTTCTTCTGGGAGTCCATTTGGCTCATCTGGCAGATGTTCAGTGGTACATTTGAATGGATTTTGAACCATGCATAGGCGAGTAGGTCAATGGCAGGGAAATAGTCTTCCATCCTCAGATGCAAACTCTTTATACTGTATGTGCACTCATTGTACTCTCCATGTCACTCAGTTTTATAGAATAATTATCTTCCAAGAATTCTCCCAACTTTGGAAATGCAGCTGTTTGCCCATTTTCAGTTTTGAGTCCCACAAATCCAGCTTGGTACGAAATACTTGTGTTTTTTCATTCAACGAGACAACATTTTCTTCTGATCCTTGCAGTGATGTGTCCAAGGCATTTAAATGCGCAAAAATATCCACTAAATAGCATAGAAGGGCATTCCATTTTGGATCTTTGAACTTCCCTGCCAAGTTATGCCCCTTATCCACCAATCCACATCTGAATATTTGTGCGTCTGTATTTAATGTTTTTTCCTTTCACCTGAACTTTCCTAAAGGCTGTCGTTACCCCCGCTGAATGCGAAAATACCCCCAGTGGGGTAATTTACCCCTATTTGGGAATCGCTGGGTTAAAGCTAGGGTGTGTGATGTCCCCATGGTTGTTCAATGAATATATATTGTTATGTCGGGTTATACTATATTTTAGCCCGTTATATGGTCTTTACTAAAATCCAATTATGGACTTATAGACTCGAAATGTCCTCAACAGGAACACATCTAACACGTTCTTATTCACAATTAGGTACTCAATCAGGTGCTACAGAACACAATAAATACACACATGTAAATTATATACTTCTGGTTTATTCACTTGCATATAAATATAGATATGATTTCTTAACTATGATTTGTACATAGTAAGATAATCTTCAATGCGTGACATAATCAGATTAATATGGAAATCACGTGTATGGCGAGATCTGAACTATGGACTGAGAGTTAACTTAGCTATTATAAGTAATAGCAAGTAGGCAATGGAATACATTTAACATACGTAACAGTCTCTACTCAACATCATAAGTAACAGAACTAATAGGATAGTATTATAAGGGTAATATACAATTATAGAATAGACACAGTTACATATAGAATCAACCCTTGATAATAATATTTATGTGATTTGAGTGTCTAACGTAGAGTATTCTTAATAGGTTAATTAAGGTAAGATGAAATCTAAAAACACGTATGAATAATAAGGCCTCGGCAAAAGGGGGAACGCACGAGGATTTCTAGTTCAATGCTCACTCACGGGTGGCGAGAGGCGCGCAGGTAGTTTAAAGACTACCGCGGATAGATAAAACTAAGCAGGTAGGTCACTCAGGTCATACAATGTACTGCAGTGATGAAAATAATCTTCACAGTTAGTGCGATCTTATTCTTAGTATTTGGAGTAATCAACTGAAGTTAAGAGGATAGGGACGTTGAATTGTTTTTACAAATTATTATATACTTGGATTATGATGAGAAAATTAGAGTATGAACATATAATTAATCAACGATTAGGCTATATGCGATATTAATCTTTCGCGTCGAGGAATTCAGATTTAATAATTTGCCTCTACTGATGAATAATCAAAGGTTTAATTTCTCCTGAACTGAATCAGTCAATATAATCGTTAACGAAAATAAAAGGGTTAATGGAAATAGAGCAACGCGTAAATAAAATAGCGTGTACTAGTGATTAGTATAATACTAATAATACAAAATGACGTACATGACGAAGTTGTACTTAGATGGAATTACCTGATAAGGTATAAAGGAGGTCTGAACGAGTTAACAGATTCCTATATGGAATACAGAACAAAATGGCGTATTCGAGATGATGAATAATTAGATAACAGATCTATACAAGACTAGAATTCCTAGACGAGATGAATCAAGATTATCTACATCGATAATGGAGTGAACGAATATATTGTTTGTACAATAAACAAGTAAACACTTAATGCATCTAAGCGTAATTCAAAGCTTCTCGAAGAAATTAGATTTAAATAATTAGCAATAAAACTTCTTGAAAAGGGGGGACTGAGATAAAAAAAATATGGAATTGAGCGTAGGCTCTAGGTAAAAGTATTATTTAAGAAGGGAATAAATACATGGAATACACTTCAACTTCGCTTGCTACATATATAATAGAATGGACATACACAAGGAAAATCTTTGAGTATTCGGCTACATGATTAATTAACACGAGTATGTAACGTATGCGTAGTATGTTCTAGGAGAGTTATAGATAGAATATTAACACTAGAGCTTGGACACAGATCTATATAACAATAAATATAAGCTCTGAAGGATTAACACATACGAAATAATTAAGAATCTTGAGCACAGATCTGTATAGAGTTTAGCCATAGCACTGGAATATTCACATATTTTACATTACCTTCACAACAATAATCACAACGTAAGATACTCAGAGACTCTTAGGGTGATATAGGAGGGTAGTTGTTCGAGAGTAAGTCTGGCCGACGTGGTACGTAGATTCACTGGTCAGGACTTCAGGAGGAGCTGCTTCTCACAATCAGGACTTCAGGATCCGGACTTCAGAGGGAACACAACAGGGCTCGTTGTATTCTCGAGGGAGGGGGAGGGGGAGACAATTTTCCACTGCTGTTAGATGCTCCGCGCTTTTCAGCCTTAAGAACATTACCCCAGTGGATGCTTGCTTGCTTTTCCTTCAACTTCCTTAAGACTATGTTCTGGTTAATTTTTCTCTTTTATTTACAGGAACTCAATGTTACAAGGATATTTGTGAATTGTTGTGATATAATTGGTGAGGTTAATACTTAACTTAAACATACATGATAGGTATTATTTGATACATAATGATAATAGGTATTTTATTTAATACTCGGATGAGAGTCACTGAGTCTAGAACAGACATAATCGTAAAATTGGTGATTGTGCTATAATAAAGGTTTATTGTTGATACTTTGGATAACTCCGTTCTTCTTTAACTTCTCTCTGTGATTTATAGTTATGTGGCACACAAGACCTATTACGTCCACTTATCCCGATAGCACTCGGGTCCTTGGTGTTGCATTTGCATAAACATGTGTTCATCGTAATGCAACTTTGGCTGCAGGGCAAATGACAGCTGTTGATTGGTGGAGACAGTTTGAAAGCTGGACAATGATTGGATCCAACTCGTACCATTTTGTCTGGGTGACTGACCCAGATGACCCCACTCCCTGGTTCGTAGAACATGGGAAATTCCTGGTGATACGGGGTACTCCTCTGTTTCCTGGTATTTGGAGCATGGGAATTTCCTGGGAATAGGGGGTACTTTGGTAAGTGGTTTCTTATTTGTTGTTTGGTGTCTCGCTTCTCTTTCCTGTTCACCTGCAGGCTAGCAATCCTACAGGTGATATTTGACCCCGTTCTATTCAACCCCGTCACTTCATATAAATATATATATATATATATATATATATATATATATATATATATATAAAATTATATATACAGGTATATATATATATATATATATATATATATATATATATATATATATATGGAGTCATGAAAGAAATACAAGGAAGAGCAGTGGATATTGGTGTACCGCTGATAAGGAAAGGAAACGAGTGGAAGTTGCCTGTACTACTGTTTGACGATGATACAGTTCTGATGAGCGATAGTGTATTGGAGTTGAAGGGTCTGGTAAATATATTTGGAACAGTGTGTGAAAAACGGAATATGAAGATAAATGTGGGGAAGAGCAAGGTTATGGTCTTTGAAAGGGGTGCAGCCACAGAGTTTGAGGCGAGGTTGAACGGTCAGGCTATGGAGAATGTTAGCTCATTTAAGTATTTGGGCAGCGTGTTGAGTAAAGATGGGTGTATGGATGAAGAAGTGTGGGAGAGGGTGCAACAGGAGAAGAGGGTTGTAGGAACGCTGAAAAAAGTAACACGAAATAGGGTGGTCAGCATGGAAGTAAAGTAGTCCTTGTATGACAATGTGGTAATCCCGACATTGACTTATGGGAGCAAAGCATGGACGTTGGTGAAGAGACTCAAACCAAAAGTGAGAGGGGTGGAAATCAATTACTTCGGAAGTGCGTGCAGAGTTACATGTAGGGATAGACAGACGAATGAGGGAGTACGAGAGCGGTGCGGTGTGGATGTAGATATGCTGGAAAGTGTGAAAAGGAACACCTTGAGATGGTTTGGCCATGTGGAAGTTATGGGAAGCGAGAGAATGACTAAGAGATTGTACAAGAGTGAGGTGGAAATATAGAGAGGGAGAGGTAGTCCGAGTGAGAGGTGGAAGCATGGAGTTAAGAAGTATATGCATGAAAGCGGTGTTGGATGGGAGGAGGGACGTCAACTATCTGGGGACAGAGGTGCATGGCGGCGTTTCGTTCATGGCCACACCTTCGGGGATCACGATGTCTGGCAATAGATAGATAGGTAGACATACCAAGGATGGAATGGAAAGATGAAGCGAATAAGATTATATACCAGTTACCAGAGCAGACACATTAAAGATTTTTTTTTTTTTTTAGTTGAATAGATAACGTCAATCGAATACACAGTAGAGAGAATAGATCAGAGTACAATACAGCTAGAAATGGAGGAAGTCTAATACTAAGCACAACCTACAGCTAACATTTGATCTAGTAAGGAATGAAATGTTCTATTGACAATACAAAACTGAACATGTGTCATTAGTTCTTATGTGTGTGTTGGGGGGGGGGGGGGCAGAGGTTAATAGTTACCCAATCTCAGAGGATATTATATACTGGGCAGAGGAAAGAGAGCAAAGCAAGTAGAACTGAGGTAAGAAATAGATTAGTAAAAGCCAAATGCAGAGAATACAGTAGATTGTTTAAACTAGAGATAATAAGTTTACCATTAGAGTATAGGAATAATATAATAGAAACTCCAAAGCCTTTAGTAGAATCAATGTAAAATATATAGTAGAATAGAGAACACAAAATAGAGATAACTTAGTAAAGATAATAGAGAACAGACAATGAAGATAAAACAATCGACATAGAGAGGCGCAACTTGGTCATCAATGACTGTCAGAATATAGATTATCATAAACACAGTACCTATATTTAATAAACTATATACACTATATATATAATACATATAGGAATAAATGAGACAAACGAAAAGGAATTGGGAAACAGAGAAAGGAAAGCTTGAAATATAGATCTCAAAAATAGGAATAGCAGCTAATACTGAACAGATATAATATAAGAAATTATATTATGTAGCATTTTGTTTAGTAAATTATATAATATATTACCGAAAGAGTATCAGCTTGGTCAAAGGGAGGAGGGGTGGTCCTGATTAAGTGAATGGATATTGACACAACGGCAGGCTCGGAATGATGGCAGATGTGAGGCAGGTAGATAGACAGAAAATTGGGAGGGCAGGCACGCCTCAATATCAATGTAGGTAAGTCGGGATGGACAAGTATAGGAAGGAAGGAATGTTGGATGGTAGCCAGGTCTAAGGATGGGAATCTTTGGGTAGGGATGGAGAGGTGTGAGGCAGGCAGGTATGCAAGCATTTAGATACAAATATGTATTAACCCCTTCAATATGTCACACAGGAATGAGCTTGGCATACATCCAGGCCAGGAGTGGTCAAAAAATGGCAGTGGGAGATAATAACAAATAGTTCGTAATTATCAAAATTATCATCTTCACAGTGGGTGACCTACTAATACGTCCTATGTAAAAAGAAAACATACTGCGGGCGGGCGACGTACCTTCGTTTTGGTATTACCAGCTGAGTTAATAGCACCTAGCAGCTTTCTTTTTTGCCAGATACTTCCATAAGCTTCTAAATTCCTCACCCATACTAATATCAGCCTACTCCAAGCATTGGATGTGAGAGAGAAAGTGTTCAAGCAAGAGGTGTTTTAGAATATGAAATATTGCAAAACCAGTCCACTTCTACATGTATTTACAACAGCAATATACCAGGTACTAATCTGGAGTTCCTTTCATGTTATAGGCCATACCTTGTACTGTATTCTAAGCACAAAACTTGATAAAATAACGGTTTATTTCATCAAGTTATGTTGAACATAAAATTAGGAAACAGAGAGATAGAGTAATAATGTGCATGCTCTGGGGCCCAGCGCTGACTGTAAACAAAGCAATATGAGATTATTGATTGATTGAAGTAGAATTTTATTTGTGAGACTTCGACCTGATCTTTTCATTGGAACTCATTTGAATTCGGTCTGGGCTACGGATATGGCACTAGGGCGACATATATTGAACAAGACATATGGGAAAGTTCTCGCCAGACTGTATGCTTCCCTACAGAGCTTGCCACACTAATATAGTTTAATATAAATTTAATGAAAGCATAACCATACTGAACGTATCCCCAAAAAATTTCCAGTCTTTTTTGTAGTCACTAGCTATACATAAATTTGTTTTTGGTTAACCAAATAATATTCTTTGTAGGGATTGGAGTCAAGGTACCCATCAAATGTCATCATAATCTGAGTATGCTCTTGAAACAGATTCACAAGAGTGGTTTCAAATGCCTACCAGAAGCAAACAGGTTAATGAAGTAAACAGTGAATGATGGAGAGTGAAGAATAAGACAAAAAACCCAGGCTTGCAATTCAAATAATAATAATAATAATAATAATAATAATAATAATAATAATACAAAAATAACAACAATAATAATAATAATAATAATAATAATAATTAATGCAATAATTAAAATTATAATCGGTTTATTTTAAGCCGACAGCTGATGAGGCAGAAAATACACTGACTTAACCCATTGGCTACGAGGACCATTCTGGAACGCCATGGCAATTTATAGCAATTTACAGGTTTTTAAAGCCTGTGGCGACGAGTCCGATTGAGTGGGAGCGTGCAAGACCCCGTCCGATCTCCAGCCAGGCGGCCGTGGCACTGAGGTATATCAGACATGTCTTGCTAGACATATGCAGCACTGCCAAAGGAAAATGTAGTGCGACATTACCTTACTATTAGCGAATATTTGCCGATGTATATGGTAGCGCTGCGGATGAGCCCTGCGCGCTACGAACCTTGTTCTGGTGTCATTTTGAAGATATTTTCTTCTAGTTTTTGGCTGAATACTGTTACGGCTGGATCGGCAATACATATTCGGGATTCTTGATCGTAGGACAGAAATGGCTTAAGTGACAACGACACGCTCGATTCCAGTCCCAAATACTATATGCTCCAGACAACAAAAGCACCAACGCCCTACAGAGTTATCGTCTACGGTAACGAGGTACCTTAACTCGGCGAAAGTGTACAACAGGGGTAGGCTATGAGGCTAAACTCCCTCAGACATTTATAGGTTACGTTATTACTAAAGAAATGCAATACTCAAGAAACTACGTTAATATTAAGCCTCTAATAATGTAGAATAGAAGCAGGCTAAAGGTATGACAGTGAAATGCTAAATGACAAATGTACACGCCTACTTGAAAGCGCGTGCACTACACTAACTGTCCCCTACTAACATGCACTAGCATGTAGCATACAAGATGTTCATGATCCAGTAGATACCTAATAATACACATGGGAGGAACATAAACAGTAGTCACTTATTATAATAATGAATCTATACTTGGAATAACTAAAAGGTTGCAGGCAACAGTACTGCGCCGGTAGCCTACTACCGCATAGGCTACTTCGCTTCTCTCACTCTGTCTCCCCTCCGAGTCCGTATGCGCCCTACGCAACAGAACTCCGGACACAGCAGCAAAACGACAGTGCAGTTAATTGATACATGAAAGTATTAATAGTGTTGTCTTGTGTGTGAGTAATGTGTATTGTAAAGTGTTATAGATATATACTTAAAGAGAGCTGCAATGCATAGTAAAATAAAGATATATCCCACTCATCATCCCCATGTGTTCTAGCTAGCAGGCCAAGTCACAGGAACAACGAGTCCCAGCACCGAAAGCGAGAACCCAGGAGAAGACTGTAGAGAACACAAGGACAGATAAATTACGTTACTCTACTATACCGGCACTACGAGCGAGCTGTAGTCTCGGGTGCTACACTCGCTCCTGGCTCGGTATGCAAATCAAGGCTAAGTCCTCGTCCCTCTACAGACAACTCCTGGGCATGGTCGGGCTCTTACACATGGCACCAGTCTAGTCACAAATGGGATGATGAGCAGGGCATATAACTCGTGAACATGTAGAACGTTCACCAACTATCCTCATCAAGAAGATCGCTGTTCACATTAACCCCTTAAATCTAATACATGTAAATATATGCTTGTCCTAAGAGTAATACGAGAGGTGAGTGCTGAAACTCCTTTAGGACCTCAAGGGAAGGTTATGCATTTAAATAGAGAGAAGAATGAAACGAGAGTAATGTCGTCAGAGAGAAAGAGTGCAACCGTGAGAAGTGGGGAGAGAGAGCAAGGGATGTTAGAATCTCAAAGGTTCTAGGCAACCTAGTCCAGGAACACACAGCCAACCTCCAGGCAGTGTGCTGTACGACAACATGGGCCCAGCCCAGGCAGGCAACAATGGACTACCAACCCTATCGCGCCTAGCTATAAGGGCAAGGCTGCCAACCAGTCCATACGTCTGGCAACCACCCGGCCGGCAGCGCGGCGTGTTGCTACCCTCTTGCTCTGAAGCCCAACTCACTCTCTCTCTCTGAATTCCCATTATCCTATCTATCAACTTCTCTATTGATACTACATATTAAATGGAAGGTCTCGACATGGCTTAAAACAAAACCCACCACTGGTTAGCACATGACGAGACCTTTGCAGAGATACAAAGAACATAGTTATAAGTTGTCACACTCAATATACATAGCGGCTGACGGTAGCCAGATCACGGGCGGTACAGTGGAGTACCAAGGAGTACAATCAGGTTGCGTTGCCCAGCACTGGGGTGCGTCACAATACATTTAATGTAATTCAGACACTTGCTCAATTATTCAGGAGTGCCTGAATGAGCATTAATATACCAGAAATATGCCCGCACTGTAAGTGTTAATGTAGATCTTATCCTAAGGGATCAACAGACTGATCCGGGCTGCTGACGAGAGCGCTTACATACCTCCAAGAGAGTAAGACATGGGCAGGAGACTCTGTGGGTCCCCAGAGATTGGTCCTAGTACAGTGACTAAGAGCACTCGGCTACCGTGACCGTGATAGTGTAGTTGTGTGTATGTGCGTGAATTAATGGCTATGTGTGTCCGTAAAATATCATGTGTCCCTAAGCCGGTTAATAGTGCTTGAATTTAGTTATAACAAATATTGTGAAGGTTTTATTAACGGAAATTATGAACATTGCAAACTCTGAGAGAGTGCGGAAATCACACACACACACACACACACACACACACACACACACACACACACACACACACACACACACACACAGACACACACACACACACACACTACGCCACTAAAACATATACACCCAGCGTGGTAAAAAGAGTTCAAGGTAAATATAAATCTTCTTCAGACTCTCCTTATCAAAGCTTCTATTCCCTTTAACCAGATTTGGCTTTCAGTATTCAATTTCCATGTGCATTCGCGAAGCAGACAAGTTATTGAAGTTACTGACTGAGCCCGTGACGGAGATGCACTTAGAGATGTAAGACGGTTTCACATCAGAACACTTTCTCATAAGTTGTGATTGGTAACGTTATGCAGGCAAATCGTGGTAAATATTGTAAGGTGATATCAGCAATAATTAAAGAAGGTATTAGTAGCAATAATTTTGTAGATAATTAATTCAAAACCAAACAGACCAGACTCGCCGGAAAAAAAACTGTTTAATTGGATGAATTTGTCCTTCAAGGTACACTCATGAACATTATTTTCTGAACATTTTGGAGGCGAAATACTGATACACTGACGAACAATGTTGATACACATGTAGAACCACAATGTTGACATTACTAAAAATCACTCATTCATGCTCACCGTCATGCTATTATCATTGAAAGGTATTGAAGTATTAAAGATCACGACTGTACACAATGACGTAAGACTAGTAAGCACTAGCACACAATACACAAAATAGTGCAGTTATACCCTAAAGTCATTCTTGGCGAACTGCAACTAATTTATCGGCGTATGGATGGGACTCGTCAGCCTTGGTTGGCAACCTGTCTAGGGGAGTAAACCTGATACAAATCCGTACTGCTTACCTAAGGGTAAGGCAGGTTAGTGGATGGATTAGCCAGACACCACTGTAGAAAAATAGTGCTAACAAGATACACAGAGGGCCTCGGAGTCGGGCGGATCCTAAATTGAGTGGTCAATCCTGTAAGTCCTTTACTAAACTGGCTCGGGTTGTCCCTCTCACAGAGAATTGGTCCGCTTGGGGGCATTCTGTGTATGGCCACCCTCGTAAGGGGAGTAAGGCGTCCGGCAATAGATAGATAGATAGATAGATGGATGTAGAGACCCCACCGCCCGTCACTTTGTGGCGCAGATAGCCCCTGGAGGTTGGTACTGGGAATCCCACCTCCAGAATTCAAGGCTGTAGACACCAGCCGAACTGGGCGGTACTCCCAGGGAGTACTAGGTGGCTGATAAGGAAAGCTGAAACTCCTGTTTCACCACCTGGCCTTCCTAGTTGATCCTTTCTGTGCCTTGAAAATTTGAGGGCAACCCCAACCTGCCCTCCACAGCACCTTCTTCTATCAATACATTATACTACAAATATCTTAGACACTACACTACTTTTGCAAATATGATGATGACGTCCTTACACCCAGCCTCGGAATCCCCAGGGGAGGGAACGAACTCTTCAAAGTGCCCTGGACCTCTACTCTACTTCTACTCTATCTATCCATTTCGGTAACATTCGTGGCCTTTCCACTAACTTCCACTCTGGAACACCATCTCTCTTCTATCAAACCTGACTTACTTTCCCTCACCGAAACTCAGTTGTCTAAGGCAATAGACAGCAAACACTTCTCTATATCCGCCTACTATCTCTATCCTCAATGCAAAGCCTTAGGTGGATATTGTGTGTATGTACAGTAGCCCAACTAAGTATTGCGACAAAATATTAGGTATGTGGCACCTGTCTAGTTTGCACTCCCGTCCCAAGCCCGTGTGGTCGTGTCTAGGCAGGGGCCAGCCCCCGCCCTACCACACAGACACGGCACACAAACAAAGTACTCGCACATGTTGGGCGCTACCTATGACAATATAACTACCGGTATATCATTATTATTTTGTATCATAGTAGAAGGTTCGTTCTCTCTCTCTTTATCTCACTCTCTCTCTCTCTCTCTCTTTCTCTTCTGCTTGCTATCTCACTCTCACTCTCGCTCTTTCTTCTTTTATATCCTTTCCTTCAACTTTCCTTATTTATCGGATATGCCATCTCTACTAGAATTAAGTCCTGACCACCTCGTTTGGATCATAAGCTCTGTGTGGCCAGTGTATCTATGTAAATCTATGTAAACAATAATATCTCTCTCTCTCTCAAATTAATTAGAAAAAAAGGCATCGTTTAAGAAAAGACTGGACGATTATCTGATGAAGATTGGATTAATATGAATGAATCAGTAGGCATGTGTAATATCCCATCCAAACTCATTTTTGTCGATATTCTATAAAAAACTGTTATGACTGAGGTTTAAATATATCAGGGCTCTTATTCATTGGACTAGTAATGGCATAAATGCTACAACGGAAAGCGCTAGATCCAACCTCTGATGTATATTCCCAGTGAACAAAGAACACAAATACTCTCCAGAGTTCTATATGCAATAATAGGTTATTAAACTCTCAATAAATGTGCGTCTACTCTAGGCTTAATGTTATGTGAAAACAGCCTATTACTACCTATAACCGAAGGTGCTTGGTTATGGTATGCAAAGTAAGGTGGTAAGGGAAGTTACAGCTTACGTTACTTTAATCAATAAATGTCAGGCACTCCTGCATGAAAGAAAGTGCACTAAAGTCCTTCAACACCAACAAGGAATCTTCTTTAAATGTTAGATGCTATCAAGATGCTCGAATCAGAAATGGAACCCAAAAAGGCTGGCAGCGGAACAATGCTCGTGCAGGCTATGCACACAAAAAGGCAGGATATATAATGCAGTCGGAGCCAAGAATATCCTAAACGCCACAACAATAATAATAATCGCCACGACAATGCAGTATTCCTATCAACAAAAAGAGCCTAAGTCATTTGTGTCTCAATACATCAAACTTGGCTGCGAAATGTTTGTGTAATCATAAACGGGTATGCATAATAAGAATAATGGGTTTAATATACTTAATGTCTACTATGACTGATAAAGTCTATCTAGAGTCAATGATACGAGATACTGGTGCGCATGGCATGCCGCATAGCCTAGTGCAAATCTCAAGTCTGTGCGTCAAGTATTACGTTATAATGAAGGGTAGCTCTCTTGAGAAACCTTAATACCGAAGTATTAAGCGTTCTCCTGGCGTACCTCAAAGACAAACAACGAGCTTAGAACAGTGCAGAATGGTATAGGCAAAAAGCCCTCATTCGTGCATGCTCTACTCTCAATGGCACACAGACTAGAATTTACCCAATCAACTCCAGTTCTCAGGTATGTCGTGCAGCTTTTAACTAAAGCCAGCACCCATCGGAAACAATACCTTATAGTATCAGACTCCTAGTCTAGCATTATCTAATCCAGCAGAACACTAATAATTATAGGAAGCAGTACTGAACAATATGAATGCCAACCAATGCTTCGTGATCAACTTATCTTAACAACTAACATACATGGGTTATATAAGACCTTAACGCACAATACAACTGGCCAGTATGAAGCTGATTATGCAGAGTTAACCAGAGGGGGTATAATATTAATAAAAGGTGGTGAAAGATATGGAAAATGAGAGAGATAGGTGGAGGAAAAGGTTCTCAGGTGCATAAAGGGGGACAGGTATCAAAGGGATAAGAGGGATGCGTTCTAGAAACCAGATCTGAGGGAGAGAGTGGCAAGAGAGCTGTATATATACTAGCACTAGCTCGCACCGCGTAGACAAAGCGGTAACAATTCCTTCAGCCAATACCAAAGAAGCCAGCCAAACATGACGTCACCAAGAATGGTAAAAAACTCCTCCAACCAATCCCCAAGAGGCCAGCCAGCCGTGACGTCATCGAGCATGGCAAAAAACACTACGCGCCTCCTCTCACTCTGTTCTACTCTCTCTCTACCATATGGACTGTAGTAAGTACTTCACTATCGACCAATCTAATTACACGCGGGGAAACGGTTGCAAAATTATTGGTAAATCTTTTCTATCTATCTATCTATTGCCTGACGCCGTGATCCCCGAAGGGGTGGCCACGAACGAACCGCCCCCATGCACCTCTGTCCCCAGTCAGTCGACGCCCCTCCCCCCAACCAGCACCGCCTTCGTTCATGTAGTTCCTCACTCCATCCTTCCACCTCATATTCGGTCTACCTCTCCCCCTCTGTCCCTCCACCTCGCTCTCGTACACCCTCTTAGTCATTCTCTCGCTTTCCATACGTTCCATATGGCCGAACCATCTCAAGTTGTTCCTTTTCACACTTTCCAGCACATCTACCTCCACACCACACCTCCTTCTTACTTCCTCATTAGTCTGTCTATCCCTAAATCTTTTAACTCACACAAATCTAAGAATTTCTTCTTCAATCGAGTTGTCAACTTGTGGAATGGGCTTCCCCGAAACGTTATAGACTGCATCACCGTTGATTAATTTAAACTCCGCATAGACAAATATCTCGCATCAAACCCGCGACTGACTGCGTTTGTAAATGAATAACTTTATTTTATCGCCCCCTCAGTTACTAACCCATCTGTCCCCTACTAACTTCCTAATCCTGCCACGGACATTAGTTCCAGGGCAGTAATTCCCTTTCCAATGTTCCCTTACCCACTCTAAACCACTGTTTGGACATTTGATCCTCAGTGTTTTGGAGGACAAGCAACCTAGAAGGGTCACTAGATCTGTTGTTGCTTGATTTCCTTTGTACTCCTTTGTACTCTCTCTCTCTCTTTCAAATCCTATCATTACTACTTAATAATAAAACATATACATTTGCAATTAAATATATAAAGCCTTGACATGGGCGAAAACAAAGAGCCTTTCTGGACTGCCCATGACACGAGCTTTCATATGAAATAAAGCACACAATAATACATCAACTGTAGCCACATCCACTACCCTGGCGATCCTAGCGAGTGACTGTAGGACAAGCCATGCGGTTCTAACGGAGTGCGTCACAAAACTGTCCTTGCATTTCCTTAGTGGAGGGTGGGGAGAGAGCCCTCTATTTTACTGTCCTACTCTTCCACTATAAACTGCCCCTGTCTAGTAGTATTAAGGCCGGACCACCTAGTTGTGACCGCAAGGTCTGTGTGGTTTGATTATCTGTGTAACTCTCTTTCTCTCAGGTTAATATCAATCGATTTTCACGCGTCACACTTTGTAGATTAATTAACACACACACACACACACACACTGAGAGAAACGGAAGGCAAACTTCACTGTTTTATAAACCCACATTTTACACTGAATTCCTTTATAAAACAATGACCTGTAAAAAAAAAAAATCTATTATCTAATTTACACTCCTTAGATAATGTGTTATAGTCTGCATCATATTGCAATGCTGGGTTATATGGGTGATGTTCTATTTGCAACAACTGCATCTGGTAATATTATTAAAGATAAAAACGTGTTTAACTATACAGCTAAATGTATTGCTGTTTATATGAGATACTAATAAAATATAGAACATTATTGTTACCGTATCATGATTTCAGAATCCAATGAAATTATGTGTACTATGGTAATATATGGGATTATAACTAAACGTTATTAAGTACATATAATTTAACATATTACATAATTTAACACACACACGCGCGTGCGCGGTGGTCAGTAGCATAATGGTTAGAGCGCTTGGTTTACAGACAGATGGACACGGGTTCCAGTCCCGGACAGGAAGTAGACATTTGGGCAAGTGTTCTTACACAATGAGGCTCTCTTGACCTAGTATAAATATGCCCCTGGAATAAGAGGCCACTTATGACGTCCCTTTAGGGGTTGGCGGTCTGTTACTAGCTATACGGGTACCATAGAGGTCAATCAAACCTTCAATCCAGTTATCGGTACTTGGTTGATTACAGATTAAATGCATATCTACAGCCACTCCGACCATGCATTAACACTTTACCTGCACTTCACGCAATATATTCCTAGTTAAGGAGGCGCGATAACAATGAGCAAGCTCATGTGATATATAAACTGTATATATATATATATATATATATATATATATATATATATATATATATATATAGAAAGAGAGAGAGAGAGAGATAAGAGTGAATCTATCTATTATGTCTTTAATAAATGCCATAAACCGTGGATTTGATTCACGGCTCCAGGTATTGCATACAAAATTCTCACCTATATATATTTAATTTGGGGAGGTGTGGCAGAGTGGTCTTGCCACTGGACTGGTAATCCAATGGATCCGGGTTCGAGTCCCAATATGTCAATGGGAAGATATTATTGGGATGGAATTTGTGCTGTACCTAGTTTCAGTGTATTACCACAGCACACCGGAATGCCAAAACAAAATACCCTCATTGTTCCCTGATTAAATCGCACTGTATGAATATTCCCATATTCAAAATACGCTACAGGGGGACAATGCTTAGTGAGTTAATTGCTCAATAGGTGACGTTCTGAGAGTGAGGGTCCAAGCCTGGGGAGTGAGACTGTGAAGCGCAGAGGCGAAGCAGATTCAGAGATGGAGTTGGGTTCGAACCGTGAATAGGTGCTTCGCATGTCTCATTCCCTAGGCTGAAAGAAGACCTCACGGGCATCACCGTGTTCAGCGGTAGAGTGTAAAGGTTATCAGCCTATGCCCGAGAAGGAGTAGTTGGAATAATTATAGAAAAACAAAACAAAATTGCACATCGATAGATATATAAGTTGATAAGCTTTGTCCATTATATTTTATTTATATATTATTAATTTTAATATTATTATTATTAGTAGTAGTATCAGTAGTAGTATTAGTATTAGTATTCGTATTAGTATTATGTATATATTTATTTATTATATTATATTTGTGTTTGTGTTTTATTTTTATTTATTTATTTATTTTGTTTGTCAGACGTCTTAAATCCCGGGAAGGGTTTGGCCTTGAGCACTGGATGTTAGTTACGAATAGCTAGGTTAAGTTGCCCATGTTTGATATCTACCAACAACATTTTGACAGGGGGCTGCAAAGCGCCAAACATTCGATCAGCATCAGTCTCTCTACTGACTATACGCTATGGCTCGAGTAGGTCGAAATTGCTTCGGTTAAAAAAAAAAAAAACGTGAAGCTGTGATTATTGGAAACCGAGGTGATGAGATAATCCCCAATACTCTCTTGGCCACATCACAGCTAGTAATCCATTCAGTAAGTTATGGCTCATCAGGCTGCTAAGGTTGCTGAACGTGGTAGGATGGTCGGGATGGACGAGAGTCTGGTTCAGCTGACGACACTGCAGAAGGGGTCGGGGTGCATCGGTCAACTGTTTACCGGTGGCTGAACACGTGGGAAGAAGAAGGCCAACTTATAGACCGACCTAGAAGTGGAGCCAAGCGGAAAACTACACCAGAACAGGACCAAGCACTCAAACAATATATGGATAACCATCCAGTCTCCAACGCAGAGTAAGCAAAGCGACATTTACAACTTCCAGTTTCTACAGAAACTGTACGCAAGAGATTGAAGGAGATGGGTTTTAAACATAGATCACCAGCTGTCAAGCCAAAGCTAACAGAGAGGCATAAACAGACGAGGCTTGATTTTGCTCTACGATTTGTTGACCAGGCCATTGAGTATTGGGCAAGAGTTTTGGTCTCAGACGAGAAAACATTTAGCTCAACCACGCATGGAAGACTGCTGTTGGAGGCCTACGAACACACGGTATGTGAGTTAGTCATAAGTTATACTGTGCATAATATATAAATTATATAAAGAATAGTTATACACAGTAATACTTTCCATCATAACACTCATGGCTAATTTCATGTTAACCGAGCATTATATAGCATTCTAATTTCTTTACTCATCCAGTAATACCCCTAACTTGCTAATTAACTCTTTACTTTACTGTTCAAATAATATTAACTAGCATGACATGATACAATATGGACACTAACCACTGCTATCTATACCACCGGTTGTTTACTTATAACCAACCACGCTTCGTTTGATAACTTGTCCTAGCCACCTCGCCCGCCATGCTATCTGTGCAATATAGGATAGATCTTCCCCTATATTTCCCTCCCCCCTTAGTGAATGCATTTAACTTGTTTTCGAATATAATTAATAAACCCTTACCTGAATTATCATTGGTGAATAGAGAGTCCAGTTTATCATGAATATAAATTAATATATAATCATTAACCCCATTAGGGTTAGGATTCAATTTGCCAGTTTAATCGGGCTTTTCATTGGAGGGTATATATAACTTAAGGAGGTTCTGTAGGAATTTTAAGGACACATACTGTCATATTTACCCTTTGACTTTCATAATCGCTTTCTACTCTGAATAATATAGTCTCCCTTTCTACTCTAAATATAATAGCTTAATGCTAGTCTGAATAAACTGGCAAAACGCGTCCTGATTCCACGATATACATAAACATAAATAAATAATCATAAAAAGGTGATTTTTTTTCAGAGGGCTGATCTCATTGACATTCAGCACGTCACAACCATGTGCCTATCTAATTATATCTTTTAAGCTTTTTGTCGGTATTGATCCTACTGTTGTTGTTGTTGTTGTTGCTGTTCCCCAGGCTGTCTGGCCGAACAAGGCCAAGGCCATAAACGAGCGCCCCCACAAAACCCTTGATCCTACTGTAGCACTCGGTAGCGTATTCCACATATCTACGAAACTTGTGCCTGCTTATATATTTACTAAAACGAAATTGTTGGCCTTCTATCGCTTTCACGAAACTATATAATGTGTGCCTCTGGTTAACATCCACTGGGACTACACATTATTGATAAACCCTTTCATATTGGTATTCTTTTACTTCCATCAGATATGATCCTGCGAATATCTATGAGGAGGCACGCAGTGCGCACGTTACCTGCAATTTAGGGGGGTGGATTGGTCTGCATGGAGTTGGGGAGTTGACCAAGATTGATGGCAGGTTTACTTCAGACCAATACCTGGAAATACTGGAAGAGGTTATGCTGCCTTCAGTCCGTGCCATGTCCCTCCCCTACCCAGAAACTTCATGCAGGACAACTGCCCCATACACACAGACAGGGTGGTAAGGCAGAGGCTCCAGGAATAACCTCACTTGGAGCTACTGCCATGGCCTCCCAACAGCCCTGATTTGAACCCTATAGAAAATGTATGGGCTAACATCGTGAACGTGTGTGAGGACGGCCAAGAGAGGACCCCGGAACACCTGATGCGCCATGTGGTGACTGAGTGGGAGGTTCTGCGGAGAAAGCCTCAAATCATCTACAACCATGTGGAGTCTATGATGAGGTGTCTCCAGAAGGTCATAGACAGCAAAAATATTCATTATCTTATCATATTATGGTAAATAAGTCAATTTAAATAATTATTTTGAACATATTAATATATGAATAATTAATAAAATATTATTCACGGTTTCATTAATTAGGTTTATTTGTAAGTTGATTGGTGGGTTGGTGATATGAATATCAATCAATCAATCAATCAATTTTATTTCGTAGATAAACTACATATAACAAAAATACATTCCAATTAAATATTTTACTGTACAGTATATACAGATTATCATAATATATGTATATAAATGCATACACATAAATATCCATAGTCTTCAGTTGTTTTATGAAGTCCAGTAGGCACATTTGTTTTACTTATTAGGAACTTTAGGATAATAGGATTTAAAATATAATTAAGATAATCAATACAAATTAGACTTAAACCACACAACTAGATACGTTTGTTGTATAGTTACATAATAATCCACATAAGGGCCCGTTAACAGGACCCAATATAATAGGAAGCAATATATTAAAATTATTAGAAAGTGTAGCAGTCAGAATAAAATTGTTAATAGAGAATCTGTAATTAGGGAAACAAATATGGCAAGTATAACTATATAAGAGTTATACAGTTTTAGAGTATCACTATTTGTATTATAAGTTATATATTAATTGTCCAGTCCTTTCTTCATGTTTCTGAATCCAGGTTATTCTAGCATGTACAATATCTAGGGCAGTGTTTGACACATCCACGCCGTAAATATTTTTGAAAAGATGGTAAGTAAATTATTAGAAATATAAATTTTTAATTATTGATAGGTTAGATTCTACTAATAGGCTTTTTGATCTCAAAATGTTATGAAGATAACGTGCGTAAGATAGAGCTACATTATGTTCAATAACAGTTGATTACAAATATCTGCAACCTGATGATTACTGGCGAAGGGTGGCGCTCCTATCATCCGTTTTAGTGATTTAGCATATGCTACTTCAAATGCCTTAAAATAACGATGTCAATGTATTGTTTATGATTCCAGAGAAACAGACCATAATCTGGTTTACAATATGAATTGAATAACAAATTAAGGGTATTTTTATCTTGCTGACTAAAGTTTCTTAGCATACTATTAAAACTTGCATAACATTTACTTAGTCTCTTTTCAATATCATCTTTGTCTTTTAAATCATGATCAATGCTGTGTCCAAGGTATTCATAACTTTTAACCAATTCAAGCTCATCCTCCCCTAGTTTAATGTGACTATGTTCCTTTAAAACATGTGAATTACCACTAACCATGCATTTGGTTTTTCCCTTATTAATTTTTAGTTTAAGCTTGTCAATTGAAGAGCAAAATTTATTATAAAGTGTATTCATACTAGAGGTGGAATTGGCAAGTAATACAATGTCATCTGCATATGCCAAAATGTTTAACTTATTTGTACCAAAATTGGAACCTTCTTTCATGTTGCAGATATCTAATAAAAGATAATCTATATACAGCTTAAAAAGAAACGGTGACAGAACACCACCCTGCCTAACACCATGCTCTATGTATTCATAATTGCTCTGTGCTCGGTGCCATTTTATGCTAGCCTTTTGATTACATATTGGACAAATCTATGAAAGTAAGGAAACTTGTACCCTTTACATTTGAGTTCCTGTGCAAGACTTCTTTCAGCAAAAAACACGCATCGGTCGTGGACAAATCCCTCCGAAATCCAAACTGTCTTTCATTTAGCACAACCTTTTCCTCAATAACATCCAACATTATAATTTCGAATAATTTTAACATGCATGATGGCTGCATCACAGGGCGGTAATTATTTGAGTCAGAAATATTTTGATTGATATTTTTTACTATTGGAGTGATGGTACCTTTTAATAGATGCGGTGGTAAATAACAATATATATATATATATATATATATATATATATATATATATATATAATATACTATATATGTTGTACAATAAAGTCAGAGTTTCTCTGTATTCTTTATTAATTACTTTGATAAATAAACTGTTCATGCATTATTTTGTGTTTGCATATTACCTTTGGACGGTCATATATTACTCTAATATGCGTTTAATGCAATGCAATAAATCATTATAGACAATTAACAAGGAATTGCATATCAATCGGGAAAGTGGAACACTATACCAAAAATAAAATATAATAACTATTACTGCATTTGACAACTAAGTTTGTAAACCTCCTCACTAATCTACAAGTGATAAATATGTTAAATTAATTATCGCTTCTATTAAAAGGCTCGCATATAAGCTTTAAGTAGCATTAATTCCCTATGGCATGTTTGTATGAAATTTACTTTAATCTTCTAACTATTCTGTTCTCCCATATTCGAATTTGGGAAACACTACAATAATGTAAATGTAATGTTAATTAAACACCCTGTTAAATGACGAAGGTTGACTCAGCAATGGCAAATACCAAAATACAGTATAATATAATATATAATAAGTAAATTATGTTAATGAATAAATTAATATATTTGGCATAAATCCATTGTCTACTATTATGATAAAACAGACCTGTTATAAATGTTTAAATATCTTTAGGAATCCTTAGCCCATTTAATCCGTAGCCAATCCTTATTCCTACAAGGGGTAAGGAGTATTAAGAATTCGGAAACCTCTATCACTAATCAGCCCCAAGCTCACTAGCTTCACCTCAGATGCTATAAACGTTCGGACAAATTAAGTCTCTTAGTCATTTAGCTGTATAGAATTACATTTAATTGAGCAACATCTAACACAGTTGATGCATATCAACGTTTAGGATAACTCATAAAATCTATACCCGGTGTCAGCGAACTTGGAGCTAATCCTGACCCATATCATCTTATAAATAAAACACAAAATATATGAGTAGATCAGGAAATAGATGTAGAAATTGACTACCCGTGTCTTGGGCACTTTCTGGGTTACATAGAGGCTAAGGATAAGAATTATAGCCAATGTCGCTGACACCAACACCAAGTATAGTGTTAAGGAGAGGCTCTATTAAAACAATCACTAAACCGTATATAATAGATTATAAAATAACAATCTATGCAACTTATTGTCTTCATTTTAAGTTATATATAGAATGTGGATCTATAAAGTGGGAGGGCATGTACGCAGCCGCATACCTTACCCTCTACGCATGCGCGAAAATGTAAGCCTCCCTTGGCCCCGCCCCCCGCGTTTAAATAAACTCTTCAAACCGTTCCTGCCAGCTCGCTCTGTAGTACAGTCACTAGAGCTCCTGCCTGGCATCCAGAAATCCAGTGTTCGATCCCACTCGAAGTTTAGTATATTTTTATATTTTTATTTTGTTATTTGTGTTGTTTTATATTATATTATATTATATTGGGGTTTGGTTAGGTTAGGTTAGGTTAAGTAAAGTTAGGTTAATCTAATCTAATCTAATATTTGTACATTTTCGGCAGTGGGCAGGGCCTGGGGTAAGGTATGCGGCTGCATACAGACCCACCCCTATAAAGTAGTGATGCTTACCATTCTGGTGTGTGTGTGTGTGTGTGTGTTTTTTTTTTTTTTTTTTTAAGAGACAATGAACGGAGGAAGGAAAAACACATAAAACAAACAGGTCCATGTACCTAAAGGCATCCTCCATTCATAAAATGTTTGTAACAACTGGATTTAAACTTTTGTAGATTGTAAGTTTGTGGAAAGCAACTCGAGGGAAGTGAATTCCAAAGAGTAGTAGTTCTAGGGATAAATGAATATTGATAAGCAGAAGTTCTGCATTGTGGAGGAGAAAGTGTAAATTCATGGGCACTCTCAGCTGCCCTAGTTCTATGGGGAAAGATGTGGAGAGGCGGCACAATTGAAGCAAGTTCCTCGGAACAATTGCTGTGAAAATATCTGTAGAATAATACAAGGGATGCAATGTTTCTTCGTATGGATAATGTAGGAAGGTCCTGTGTGATTGCAGGGTTATTGATTAATCTAATAGCTTTATTTTGAATTTTGTCCAACTGCCTCAATGCAACCACTCCACTTCCTAATGTGCTAATCTATAAAGTTTGTCGCGCATAAATCTATTTAGATTTTGCGGAGAGAGAGAGAGAGAGAGAGAGAGAACCTTCTCTTAATATACAAACAAATAATAATAGCAATATTGTCATACGTAGCGCCCAGCGTGTGAGAGTACTGTGTGTGTGTGCCCTGGCTGTGGTAGCGCAGGCGGTGAGGGCCTGCCTAGACAAACATGGTCTCTGCTAGACACCGGCTTGAGACGGGAGTGCAAACTAGACAGGTGCCGCATACCTAATATTTTGTCGCAAAACTTAGCTGGGCTACTGTACGTAACAATCTTACTTGCTGTCGTGTTCCCAAATTTGACTCTACTGAATTCTCAGCTCTCTGGCTTAAGTTATTTTGTCACTCTCTCACTAAATATATCTGTGATGTTTATATCTCCCCTAATTCTACGGACTATTTAAAAATGTTTGACTAGCTTACTTTTAAAGTGGAACACATTCTAACCATCTCTCCCTTCTCTGAAATCTCCATTTTAGGAGATTTTAATGTTCACACAACCAATGGCTCTCCTCTAATTTCACTGAACAACCTGGTATACAAGCCTACAGCTTTTCTACCCTAAATGACCTAGAGCAGTTAGTTCAGCAACCCACCTGTATCTCGGACCACCCTGGAGTTCTGCCCAACATCTTTAACTTAGTTCTAAACTTCTGCTTATACTGTAAACCTTCTCTCTCCGTTGGGCTCCTCCGATCATAACCTTACCTCTGTCACTTCTCCTATTTCTCCAGTACTGCCTTCTGACCCCATCCCCAGCTGGCGGTGCTTGTGGCACTTTGGTGCTGCCGACTGCGAGGCTCTACGGCAGTACTTCTTTGATTTCCCGTGGAATGATTTTTGCTATCATGGCAGGGGACCCTCAGAGAGTGCCGAGCACATTACTGAAGTAATCCTTTCGGGCATGGAAGCATAAATCCCATTCACTTTCTCTCAGACTAACTCACAAAATGTTTGGTTTACTCATGCTTGTTCTACTGCTGTTCGCAATAAGGTGGAAACATTCAAATGGTACCATCTCCTTCAAACTCAAGAATCCCTTACTTTGTATGTCTTTGCCCAGAATCAAGCCAAATCTGTTCTTCGACTCGCCAAAAACTCTTTCATCAATAACAAATGCTCTGAACTTTCCAACTCTGGCTCTTCCAAAGCTTTTTGGCATCTAGCCAAAAGCCTCATCAACAACTTCACTTCCTCGTCTTTTCCTCCCCTCTTCCATTCTGACGGTAACACCATCACCACTTCCTCTGACAAAGCTCAACTCTTCGCTCAAGCTTTCACTAAAAATTCTACCTTGGATTATTCCGGTGCTATTCCTCCGACTCCACCCCCATCTCACTTACTTATGCCTAATATCATAATCTCTTTTAAAGGTGTACTCTCGGCCCTCTCTGGACTTACCAAGAAGGCATATGAACCGTATGGTGTTCCTCCTAGAGTATGGTTGGTTGTTGGAAGGAACATAATAATTGATATTGGTTCAGGAGTAATTTATCGAGAGGACTTCCCTAAGTGGTTAAGGCCCCATTAATTGCTCTTTCCATTCACATATACATAGCCTACGTGAGTTGCAGTTGGGATGTGTGTACATGCTTAGATTGATATGCAGGATTCGAAGTTGCATAATAAATCGTAGGCAGTGTACACCAACCTTTAACTGTCTTCGTGGTGCGATGTATAAGGTGTTGATTTTCGGTGTGAGCATCCTGGGTTCGAGTCCACGGACTGCCACATGTGTTTGTAAATTTCATTAATCGATTTTAGGAGTATGGTTGGTTGTTGGAAGGAACATAATAATTGTACTCAAAAACTGTTCTTCCGTGCTGGCTCCTTGCCTAGACAAACTGTTTTGTCTCTGTGTCTCCTCTAACGTCTTTCGTTCATGCTGGAAGTTTGTTCTTATTCATCCTGTCCCAAAGAAGGGTGACCGCTGTCATCAATCCAACTATCGTCTAATTGCTCTCATTTCTTGCATCTCTAAATTTTTTTAAACTATTCTTAACTCAAAATCTTGCAAGCATTTATCTTTCCAAAATCTACTTTCAGATCGCCAGTAAGGTTTCCTTAACCCGTCAAGTGCGGGGAGACTCTTATGAGTTTTACTGGGCCACTGAGGGAAGACACTTATGATCCTAGGCCTAAAAAAAAACATTTAAAACACCCCAGTAGCAATTGATTTTTTTTTTTTTTTTTTTTTTTTTTTTTTGCCCCTTGTCCATGCCACATATCACTCCTTCACATCCCCTCCTTCCCCCCTCCTCCCCCTTCAATTATCACCTATTTTTCCTGTTATTCCCTTATTCTTAGGTATATTTTCGTGCTAACAATAGCGAGTTGCTAGCAGGGTGTGGTCATATGTGTTACCAAGCGTGATAAAGATTAACCCTTTGGCGCACGATGACTCGTTCAGAGTCATTAGGTATTTTTTTCCTAGGCGCACGATGACTCGTTAAGAGTCATTAAACTTAAAAATATTCGCCAAAAAATAAGTTTTCGTCTGACGCGCGTCATATTTGGCATAGATATTAAGTATTACGTCTAGTTCAATGGGTACAATTGGCAACCCCCTCAGTTTAACCGTTTACTCACGGCTGGCTGGGAAGGGAGCAGAGTACAGCTCAGTCTGTGTTTCGATACTTTCACGTTTATTCGTGTATCTCAGTAACTATTTGGTTTATAGTAATTCTAAAGTTACCAGTGGAATCCTCATTAAATTCCGCTTCCATATATGTATGCAAATCAAATATATTGCAGGCAAAATTTTGAGCTAGCGCGAGTTGGAGATAAGGTATTTACTTTTTGTTTTACAATTCTTATTTCGGAGTGCCCCAATGTGGTTGTTTTGTATTTATTCTATGTTTTTATTCGCTTATCTTCAAGTTCAATCAATAACGAAGCCGATGGTACCTCATTAATCCAAATACACAGATTTTTTGGTCGATAAAAATGTCACAGAAACAAATTATCACCGGTCACAAAACTGGCTCTGAGTGAGCTGAGATATACTTTGGGAGTGGGAAAAACTTTGTTTGGAAACTATAGGTGCGCCAAAGGGTTAAGAGAGAAGGAGAGAGACGTCAGTGTCTCTCCAGGCATCGTGAGGGGTGGATGTAGGCCAGGCTGGCTCACACTTGATGAATGTAACTCTCGCTCTCATTTCGCGATTTTGACCAGCCAAACACTGTTTTCACTTGTTTTATTGTTGTAACATGTTAATGTTAAACACGTGGTCATTTGGAGTAAGGGGTCGGGCGCAAGTTGGACTAGATAATAGTCCATCAGGCGCCTGGCCCGGGGAGACGATTAATATGAAGGGTGTGCCTGGAAGTGTGGTGGGAGGGCTGGGTGGCTTTGGCTCCGCTGCATGTCTGCCTGCCGAGATCGGAACCTCTCCGGGTGGTCAGGGGCCGGGGGAGTGCTGGAGCGACCTTGGTAACCCTGGTCTCTGGGTCTTCTCCTGGGTGACCTGGATGTGTGAGAGTTTGTGTTTTTTATCTGTGTTTATTTTTTGTTTTGTGTTGTTTTTGTGTTTTCCCTGTTCTTGCTCTGTCTTGAGTCGGCTACCCCCAAAATGGGGATTGGGCCTGAGCATATAGATAGATAGATAGATAGAACATGTTAATACCTTCATATTATACGAAAAATAGGCGGATATGGATAAGTATTAATTATATTTATGGTAAAATCACGATTTTAGTGATGGAAACAGTGAAATAGGTCCGCACCAGGACATAGTGTTCACGACATACGACATACGGACATACGGTGCGCACTTCTTAGGTTAAGGGTCACTCTACTGGTTATCTTCGTGCTTATCTTACTAACTCTTGATCATCCTCCTTTCGGGACTTCGATGAGACTTGCTATTGACTAGACATATCGAAAGTCTTCGATAGAATCTCGCACACGTCTTTAATTTCCGAACTACCCTCCTTCGGTTTCTATCCCTCTATCTCATATTTCCTTTCAGACCGCTCCATAGCTGCAGTTTTGGACGGCCATTGTTCACTTCCTTAACCTATCAACTCTGGTGTTCCTCAGGGCTCTGTGCTGTGTCTAAATTATCTTTCTAATATTTATCAATGATCTCCTCAACTGTACCTCTAGTCCTATCCACTCATATGCTGATGATTCTATCTTACACTATTCAACTAGTTTTTCACATCAACCGAGCAAGCAAGCACTCCTAATCAAACGTGGTGAGACCATAGAATGCCTATCTTCTGATCTTTCTATTATTTCCGATTGGGACAGAGAAATTGTTTATACTTACAACGCCTCCAAGACTTAGTTTCTCCCTCTATCTCTCCATCACACTCTTCCACAAGACTATCAACTATTCTTCAACAACACACAACTCAACCCTTCATCTTAAATCAACATTCTAGGTGTATTTTTTTCATCTGACCTTTCTTGAAAAGATCATATTACCACTCTTGCTAAAAATGCTTCCCAAAAGTTAGGTGTGCTTAACCATCTCCGTGGGTTCTTCACCCCCACACAGCTTCTTGCTCTGTAATGGGGCACAGTGCGCCCCTGTATTGAGTATTGTTTGCACGTGAGGGGAAGTTCCACCCATACCACACTTCTCGAACGGGTAGAATCAAAAGCATTTCGCCTCATCAACTCGCCTCCTCTTAGTAGTTCCCTACAATCTCTTTCTACAAGCCACAATGTTGCATCTCTTTCACTCTTCTATTGCTATTACAACAATCCGTGTTCTTCTGAGCTCTCTTAGTGTATGCCCCTTCCCTTGCAATGTGTGCAAGGCACCCACCTTTCAATACAGTCTCACCCCTATTCTGTCAAGCTCTCCAACCCAAGAATTAGCAAATTTTCTGTCTTTCTTCTACTCAACAAGTGAACTCTGGAACCTTCTCCCTCAATCAATCTTTCCTTCATCCTATGACTTAGACTTCAGTAAACTTCGAGTGTCTCCAACGTCTTTTGAATTTGGCTCTGTCACTCTTTTAACTTAGGGGGAGACACTCGCTACAGGCAACCTGCCTTTGTCTCCTCCATACACATAGAATACAAAATAGAAATGTTCAAGTGCCATTCAATATTCTTGCTAAATTCATAACAAAATTATAAATTACATGTTAATAACACTTGGGTAATGTAAAGTATAAAGCAAAAAAATTGTTCAGTTAATTAACATTTACCAAACATTAATTTGGACTTTGTGAATAGCAAAATGTATGCTGGCATCGCACGAACGTTTGTCCTCCTTAAATGTTTTATTTTGTATTGGTCGCGTAGGTAGTGTGGAAAACGTTGGTAATAATTATGTTACCTGAATTAATATTTGTTCATTCTTGTTTCCGATACCAATTAATACAAATCTAGAAATGTGAAAATGTTGATCATTGAAAACTCTCAATGTGATACTTTAGTTACTTTTTTCGACTTACTTAATTTGACTAATTTGAATGATCTCTGAAAAAAAAATATATATTTACTTTTTTCCGATATTTGATTTCGAAAATGCATATATCATTGCGCCCCATACACTAACCATGTGCCTGTTTAGTCACCAATACAACTTTAAATGAATACCAATTGTTACCATATATTAAGTTAACTTACACAGACATGGTATATTAAGGGGAGATGGTTCACTTTTTGGGCGATTTTTGCATGTATTCATTATTTGTCTAGTTTCCTCCCTAGACCTCCATCAAATTAAACAAAAAAACATCCATTAGATTCCCCTTTTAGATAAATGTGTACATTTTTCGGTAGAAAAATTTCCCGGCCGAAGGCCGGTTCTTCCAACATTACAGGCTCACTATCGTTCGCCAGGGCAAATATGTACACCTAAATAGCACGAAAGGTCTAAATATTGACGAAGAAATGGGGCGAAAGGTTTTGAAATCGACTAACTAATGGGGCAAACATCTTAACATCTGAAAAGTAATGGGGCTAAACATGAGGAAGAAAGTGGTCCAGAAAACCGGCCCATCTCCCCTTAAGCTGTCTCTCTTACCTGCAGGTTATTATGGCTTCACTTTTAATTATTTTTGGTTAACATTAGATGATTAGATACTATAACTTCGAAAGGACCTTGCAATATGAAATGACTCCTAATGATCACAATTATTCATCCTCGTCTATCATATCGCCCACATAAATTGAACAAAATTCGTGCAAATGTTGACCAATATTAAATGAAAATAGCGATATCTTAGAGAAGCGGTTAAGAAGGTTTGTGGGTACTTACAGAAATTGGCTGTACAATTTGTTATATTTAGCACTTCATAAATTGGATCGGGTGCAATCTACTGAGAGAGAGAGAGGGAGAGATATGTACATGTATTTATATATATACATTGGCCACACAAACCTTAAGATTCTAGCAAGGTGGTCATGACTTAATTCTAGTAGGGATAACAAACCCGATATTACGGAAAAGTGGAAGGAAAGGATAACAATTAAGAAGGCTCTCTCCGCACCCTCTGACCCCTCTAGCAATTACCGTACATTAAGAAACTTAGGAATACAAAGGAAGGCAAGCAATAACAGACCTAATGGTCCTTCCAAGGCTGCTTGTAAAAACAAAAGAGAGAAAACAAATATACCACAACCATCAACTGGAGGATTTCAGCTCCAGAAAGACTGTGGTCAGAAAACAAAATTATAGCACTATAATGACACTATATATACTGATAAGGTCACGTTACTCGGGCTTGTGACGCAGTTAGTCGGGGATTTACGGCGAGATATTTATCAAAGCGATATTTAAATGTCTGGACTGTATGGCACTCTACTACATGTCTAAACAATTTATTCCACAAGTTGACTACTCTGTTGTAAAAGAAGTCTTTATGGTAAAGTTTATAGGGGTTTACCTGGTATTTGTGCAGGAAATCAATGTTATTGAGTTCTATTAATGTTTCGGTAATTGCAACTATATATATATTTCTTCGTTTAATAATATGATTTTCAGTTAATGTGTTTTGTTTCGCAGACTTCTTGCATTGAAGTAAAGTATATTGATCTTCACATACGAATAAGTAGTTATATTTGTATTCGTAGTAGACGCTAAAAAGTTGATGAGACCTCAGTCGTTCTATTTACCTGATTTTGAAGAAGTTGGTCTGATTTTAGGGTAAGATGATGATTATGGGGTGACCATGGTAACCTGAGCACTACACACCAGGTTTTCCTAATTCGACACCTGGTTTTCCTGATCTGACACCAGGTTTTCCTAATCTTACACCTGGTTTTCCTGATCTGACACCAGGTTTTCCTGACCTGACACATGGTCTTCCTAATCTGACACCTGGTTTTCCTGATCTGACACCAGGTCTTCCTGATCTGACACCTAGTTTTCCTGATCGGACACCTGGTTTGCCTGACCTGACACTAGGTTTTCCTGATCTGACACCTGGTTTTCCTGACCTGACACCTAGGTTTCCTGGCCTGACAGCAGTTGGTTATTGACCTGATGGCGAGGGGATGGTTTTGGTGTGAACATCTAGCTCTCTTTGACCTTCTTATTGTCCTGAGCCGTGGTAGTGTATGGGTGGGGAGTGGGAGGAGAGCAGAGGAGGGAGGACAAAGGGAGAGGGGCGGAGGGTCAAGGAGAGCAAGGATGGTGGGAGGAAGGGTGGCGAGGGATGAGGAAGGAAAAAGGGTTCTTTCGTCCGGTGTTTGTACGTGATAGGAGTGTAGTGGGTGGGCGATGAGTGAGAGGAGAGTGTCTCAGTCAAAATGGATAGAAGTAAAGAGCTCAAAGCGTGACGCCACACGGTAATTTCCGCAAATGGCCTAGGGGTAGTACCACTGTCGTGGGCAATAATAATATAACCAAAACAACTCGGTGATTACTCCGTATTCAGTACTCCTTGATATCTGCGCGCCTGATTTATCTGCAGTGTTACCATAGTTAGGGAAACTTCTACATAATGAGGGGGAATTAGATTAAAGAGGGAACGTCTGTAAGAGTGAATTAGTAGGAGTACAAACACTTGTTAATTATTTAAAATAACATAGATATATAAAGGCAAGAGAGAAACAAAGTAAGCTTACATATACACTATATCAAATACTGATATTTGATGCAAGTATAACTCCAAGCAACACAACACGAATACAAATGTCATTTTGAATGTATAGTATTAGTTACATGTTATATATATGTTAAATTGCAGAGTGTTATTAAAAATAGAAATGTTGACATAGTTAAGTTATACTTACGACATCTAGCGATACTCTGTCCAATCCTGTTAGACGTTGTTAACTCCCGAATCTGGCAACAACAATGGCGGGGTCTCTAGAAAAGGCTTGACTGTGAACCTCCACATAATGACGACAATTTCACGATGATCTGGCCTTTACAGTAGCCTTTAGTTATGTCTACTGAACTCTGTCATGATTACTGAGTCTGTGGATATCGTTGATTTGATTATTCATAGCGTTATTAGTACAACATAGGGATTATTACGAATCAATAGATACCCTCCCATTTTCTTTTGCGATTGTGTTGCCATCTCTCGTGTGTGTGGATCAATAGTTTTAGAACTGTGACGTCACTCTTTCAACTCTTTACTTTTATCTTCCTTGAGTAGGGCCTTGAGAGGAAGGGGGAGAAAGAGGGGGGTAGGGGAAAAGTCTGGGGTTGCAGTTTGAGCCAGAGACAGTATGAGGGAGATATGAAAGCTCCTATGCCTACCATTAAAATACATGATACCATACATAGTGGTGTCGGGCATCGTTTTGAGGCTGCAACCAATGACATCTATTGGAGCGACGCTATCTATTGTTCTGACGCGGTACTAATGCTGCTGAACAAAATCTATGGTTTTGTCTTCACACTGCTATTGTATTGATCTTTTAGGCTAAGCAACCCCAACATAGTCACTTTACTAAGGTCAGACTCGCCACTGTTATAATAAACATAACAAACGAAAATACCATTGTTTTTCTTTATGGATATATTTACTGATTTCATTATTGCATTAGCTCTAGTAAGTCTATTGCCATGATATATACGATACTAGGCCTGTATAGCCTGGTTGAAATGACATTTTCGCATTTGATTTCAACTATCCAGATTTATATGATAATTTAGCGTTGATCTGGTTAATTCTATGCGCATATGAATATGGCATTTGCCAATAAACATTTTCTATTCATAAATGACATAGTCAAATGAGCAAACACATTAAACAAATTAAAAATGTCTGTCAACTATCGGGATCATCGAAATTTACTGCGAAAACGCAATTTCGGACTGACAGAAGGTACAGTACGGTATGTATTGTAGTGCACAATGAAGAAGCATATTCATATAAGCGATCAGTATTATTATAACTAGATTCCGTAGAGTTCGAGTTAGTTTACATCAGAGTGTTGTGATATTGTTATAATCAAAATACCTAATTAACTTATATCATATCAATAGTATGGGTGCTTAGTAATAACCAAAGCTAGGGTGATATCTTTACACATGACAATTTTAGTGTTGTTTTATTTGGTCATTTAATATTCAATGAGGTAACAAAAGATAATATTAATTCATATCCTCACATTGACAATGAAAACGAACCACAACGATTCTATTATGATTTCCGTATAATGTCTGTAAAAGGAATATATTTATAATAATCACGAATCATACCATAAACAGCTGTGAGCACACATCTATTTAGTTATGTATTACTTTACAACCCGTAAGAGACTGTATTTGTAGTATCATAGACTACAATAGATCTGGACTGGACACGAAAATGGAACTTTGCAGTAAGGGACCCAAAATCGGAGAACGAACCCCCAAGTTTGAACCTCGAAACCGCGAAAATGTGATATTTTCGCTGTTTTGAGGTTCGAACTTGGGGGTTCGTTCTCCGATTTTGGGTCCCTTACTGCAAAGTTCCATTTTCGTGTCCAGTCCAGATCTACTGTAGTCTATGGTAGTATATATAGGGATGGATGTAGTTTTCGGGTGTACGGTCGTCTTGTTTACATTAGGGCGATCACCGCGATTAACTTCGCGTTTATTTTGACGGCGATTATTTCGGTTATTTGCCCCCTGCTGGCAATATATATGATGATGTCAATATGTCATGGGGGGAGGGTGGGTGGGGGAGGGGACATATTATTGTATCCAAAGGCAGTCAAAATAAACGGGAACATGATGGCAAGCGTCCGACGTCTCCGCCGCCGCCACTGTCATGTTTACATTTGTCGATCGCCGTGGTTAAGTTCGCGTCTATTTTGACGGCGATATTTTCGGTTATTTGCCCCCTGCTGGCAATATATATGATGATGACAATATGTCATGGGGGGGCAGTCAAAATAGACGGGAACATGATGGCAAGCGTCCAACGCTGCTCCGCGTAGTGTAAACAAGGCTGGCGGTACTCCCGAATTTTACATTCTACCCAATAACATTTAATATATAATTGTTCTGTGTGTTTAGCTTACTTTATAGAAATAAGATGTATCAGCACTCAGCTAAACACGGGATACCCCTGTGGCATAAATTCACAAATTACACTCATTTGTGGATAAAGAAAAGAACATTAGATAAAGAAGGTTAATCTTAATATAGCGCAGTGAGATATCAGAAAAGGATTGAGAACTGTCAGATAGTATACAATAAAGTCACTATACATTGCCCTGCCTGAGTAGTTCACGAGTAGCCTATTCCTTACATTGCCTGCCTTCAGCAAATACTATCTACCTTTCACTTGCTTTAGGGAACTATAAATATAGGGTCTTGTTTTCCTTATATATAAATCTAAGAGAGGGCCTTGGTTTTTGGGTGGAACAGAAGGACAAGCATTAATCCCTCTTTCAGGCGAGATACAAGGACAAATAACTGACAACTTACGTCAGCCTTACCTCCGTGAGTCTGTCTGCTGAAATGAATGGTTGCTATTTGCCAGCTATATTTTTTCGTCAACTAATAAAATTCATGAATAAATTTACGAAATGTATTTTAATTGGAGCTCCAAATTCGTGTGTGTGCATTATAAGTTAACACTTGTATAACCAAATGTTATAGCCAAGTCGATGACATACAGATCGACACTAACACCATCTGTTGTAGTTTAGTTAGTCAAAATAGGACTTCTGAGGCTATCAGCTCTTCTGGATTATTAAGCCAGCACACTGTAAGTCAAGAATAGCGTCAGGACTGGAGCCTCTTTTAGAGAACTCCAGTCCCTTGCCGTGTAGAGACTCGTAATTCAGCAACAACAAAAACTAAAGTGTAAAAATAAGGCCTATGATAAGACTAATTGGCAACTCCCAGGTATCTCTTTTCTCTCTAGGTTACCTCTCATGATATTCCATTCTCGTTGGTTTGAGTGGCCTGGGTGGATGGGAAGGTGGCGAAGTGAGGGAAAGGGGCTGGAGAGAATGTGGGTGGGAGAGGCGGCGTTGTGAGTGCTATGGTGAATATTCCTTTTCTCGTGATATTTGTGTATTTCATTGTTCAACTTACTAGAGTATCACGTGGTGCTGTTGTGCGAGAGATGGATTGCGTCACCTCAGCTTTGAACAATTTCGTATTCCCTTGAAATTCGTGGAAGTAGTTGATGCATGCGACCAGGTTTAGCTCCCACAAATCCCGACTGGTTGATTTCTCTGGCTTTGTTAGTTCCATATCCATATGTTTTCTGAGCGGTGGGATTCCAGTTATTATGGACTTATTAGTTTCCTTTTCCCTCTCTTTGATTATAATTTATAATTTGGTTATGATTTCAATTGCATTAGTTTTCCCAATTTCGTACGTGTCGTTACTACCTACGGTCACTATTAGGCAGGTGTCATGATGGATAGGAGACGGTTTGATGTGCCTAGGAATATGGTCTAGTTTGGTACCTGGTGTCACTTAAGGGGAGGTATTTAGTTTGTTCCCTAGACCTCCATCAAGCTTAAAATTACACCCCCTTGAGTCCCTTTCAAGATATATTTGTACATTTTTCGGTAGAAAAATTTCCCGGCCGAAGGCCGGTTCCTCTTAAATTACAGGCTCGCTATCGCTCGCCAGTTTAAATTGACACCTGAATGGCACGAAAGGTCTTAATATGGGTTGAAAGTTCTTAAATTCGCTAAACTAATGGGGCAAACATTTTATAATATCAAAAGCAATGGGGCTAAACATGAGGGAGAAAGGGGTCAAGAAAAAAATCCCTTAAGTGGAGATCTCCCCTTAACTGATCTCTTTCCTGGCGCCAATGTCGCCCACGAGGCCGCTTGACCTCCCATGAAAGTTACTGACAGTAATTTGGGTTTGAGTTTAATGTTTACACTTTTGGGTGGCTGTGTTTTTGTTTTGTTTTGTTTTTTTAGTTGTCATAATTTGTTTCTCCTTTGATTTCTCTGTGAGTGCTCTCATTAACTGCTGATGGATCTATATTGCTATTGAGTGCATCAAATTCGTTGGCAAGGAACATTTTGCTCACAGTATTTTACATGTGACTAATTTGAAACTTGGTTCTGGGTCTGAGAGGGGGCTTTGCCTGGAGATATTTAATTGATATTTTAGGAGGAAATATTTGTGATTTGAGTTTGTTAACTTCATTGTTATTCCTGTATGGTTAGTTCTAAAAACTGGAATTTCTCGCCTGTCACGCACTTGAAGCACTTTTCATCAGGATAAACGTAACAAAATATGCATTCAGCATAGAAACCCTCCATACATCAAAGCGTTTTCAATTTCTTAAAAGTCAATTATGAAGGAATATGTGCTTAAAATTGGTAGTGAGAATGGTCTATAAGGTGAATAGAGATGTACAGAGGTTTAAATTAACCGTTAGTAATGTCGAGGAGCACTGGCTGAGGATGTCGGATATATCCTAGAGTGCACTGGCTGGAATTAATTAATTGGCTTCAGGTGCCTTGTGGTTCCTTCCGGGGAGATACTCGAAGTAAAAGAGATTGTTTCGTGCATTACACTCATTTCAGAGTGAGCAAAATACTATGAACTCTTCAACTTCTGAAGGAAGTTCCAGGTATAACATATTTTATATGTGAACAAGTTTTCCTAAGTACTAGTGTTGAATATTATAGATTCTAACTTCCAGCCGTGGTTGTATGTGTTATTTATATTTGGGCTAAACATTTTGCCATAATTCACATTTTCAAACCCATAAGTACTTTAAAACCTACAAGCTGACCTCGTAGTCTGCGTGCTTCCAATGGAAAGAGACCAAGAGCTCTCAAGCGGTCCTCATAGCTCAGTCTTCTGATCGATGGAATAAGCTTTATAGCCCTAGCTTGTACACTTTCAATCGATGTATATCTTTTCTAAGTGCTAGAGACCAGAATTGAACAGAATATTCCAGGAGAGGTAGCATCAGAGTGTTGCATACTGTGAGGGTTATTTCCTTATTTATATACTTAAATTGTCTTTTATTATAGCCCTATAATTTATGAGATTTCTTCTTTACTTCAATGCCCTGCTTGGAAAATTTAAGAACACCCAATTTATTTTCCAAGTCAGTTACTTACAGAGGCATTCCTAATAGCGAATAGCATAACTTGGGGATTGCTTGGTCGATATGCATTACCTTGCACTTATCCAAGTTTCTTGGTATTTGCAATGTATCCGACTATTCACCAAGTCTGTTAAGATTCATTTTGAGCTGTTCAATCACTTTGGGATCCTTCACATTCACTCCAAGCTTAATGTCATCGTCAAACTTGGAGATCACAATCAACAGACCAATATCAATGTTATTGACATGTACTATATGATAAACAGAAGTGGGCCAAGGACAGATCCCTGTGGAACTCCAGAAGTGATTGGAGTCCACTCAGAAGAAGCACCATTGATTACCACTCGTTGCTGTCTGTCTGTTAGCCAACTTTCTATCGTACTTTGACCATTGTATTGATACTTAGTGCACTCACTTTAGACATTAGCCTACAATGATGCACTTTGTCAAAAGCTTTTTGAAAATCTAAATAAAGGATGACTATGGCTCTATTGTGTCATACTCATTCAGCATTTCATGGACAAATTCCAGCAAATTAGTACAACATGATCGGTGTCACCTTAATCCATGTTGGGAATCTCTAATTAAGTTGTGGATTTCCAGGTTGTTAAGTATCTTGTCTACTAGTATCCCTTTCAAATGTTTTTTTATGATAGAAGTCGAGCTTATTGGCGTTAATTCTTGAGTCACTCATGATCCGCTTTCTCAATGATTGGGATCACATTGGACAGTTTCAAGTCTTCACGGACCACTCCAGATTTCAGCCAAGTTCGGTGCAATTTAATCTTGCACTTCTCTTACAATTGGCCATCTGAGCCAAATGATTTGAACCTATTTAATCCTTGTCTGGCGGGGGTGGACTTAAGTCGGGCTAGAGAACCATGGACTATGTGGCGGGGACCGACTTCAGGTGTGTGCAATTCTGAGCAATATTTGGCTTTGAGAGAGAGACGAGCGGGGGGAGGAGCGTAGGCAGGCTCTGACCATTCGGCACGGCTCTCGCGCCAGCACTGGGCCCGCCTCTACACAAACCCACACTCACTGCCTAGCTACACAGGGAATTATGTAAGGAAATTACCATATTTTAGGGATTTTGCACTCATCTTGCACGATCGTTGGAAGAGAACGCGTAGTCGTAGAAGGATGGTTCTGGTGTCATTGGAAAGCTCAATTATCGCCCAGATACATAATTGTATTACGCTCTGGCTCTTGTTTATGCATGAAAAACAGCATGGAAACAAGGTCGTTTAGGGTAAAACCACCCGCTTGGCGGGTAGTAGAAGTTACTGACGGGCCCGCTCGTAAGGCGTTAACTTGTCTATTCTATTTGCTACCTCCTCTGGGGTACATCAAATCCTGCTAAAAACTTCAATCTCATGCACTAATCCTGGACTTGGCATGTCACTGGTATTTTCCCTTGTAAGTACTGAGGCAAAATAGCTGCTTAAGGATTTAGCTATATCAGTATCAAAGGTTTGTAGTTGGCCTGTTGGATCCTTTACAGGTCCAATGCTACTTTTGAATGGCTTCCTGCTGTTCACATAGCTGAAACATGCTTTAAGACTCTCTTATGCTTTAACCCTTAATTAGCGGCTCACCACATAAGTCGTATTTAATAAAGCTGGACTATGTGGCGGCGCTCGACATAGGTCGAGTGGCAATTTCAGCACGTAATGTTGCTGAGAGAGAGAGAGACAAGTGGTGGCAGGAGAGTAGCGAGCGTATGACTGCTCCAGACCACCGCGGCGAACATACTGACACGAATCCCAGCTCCCTCCTCCCTCTCTCACTCGCTATATAAGGAATTGTATCGGGAAAGTGGCTAATTACATGCTTTTTGCACTCGCGTTGCACGGTTATTGCAAGAAAACTAGCCATCATAAAAGGATCGTTATGGTGTCATTCGAAAGCTCTGTTTATGCCCTTTCAGGGATAGGTACTTGTTTTACGTTCTGGGTCTTATTTAGGCATGAAAATGATCACGTAAACAGCCCTATTTTGGCTAAAAACACCCCGCTGGGCGGTACATATAAATAAACCGCATAGGCCGCTCGTAAGGTGTTAAGACTCTCTTTGCAGAGGGCTGCAACCCTGAGTTCTTATTTCCACTTTGCTTCGTTTATAAGCGATTTCACTCTCCTACACATATTCTTGAAGGAATCTAAATTTCTTTGGTTCTGACTTTCTTTGGCCTTTCTGTATGCAACCTTTCTCTTTCTAATTGCTGAAGCTATGTCACTGGTGAACCATTTTGGTTGAGGTGAGGCTGATTTGGTAAGTTTAGTAGGAATGAATGCACCTTGTCGATCCATAAATTGCTCTTTGAATGAGCAAAAACTATTTCTTCAAGATCTGAACATTTGCTACAAATATATTTGAAAAATACTTGAATAGCCTGGAAAGAGCTGCTGCAACTGGGTTACGAATTTGCTTGATTATCAAAATACATTACGTTAACTTCTTCGATTGCCCCTGACCATGAACCGAGTTATTGAGAAGTCGTCCAAGTCGTGCTGATCCTACTTGTTTCAAATGGAGACTGTCTCTATCAATGAGATGTGGTTGCAGGAAAAAAGGGTCCCACGTACTGATGAGCTTTTTTCTCGGAACAAAGGTTATGGAGACGATTATTAAGGCTGAATGCTTTATCAGATAATTTCTGCTCAGCTGATTTTCTAGGGAGAACACCTGCAACAATTATATGGCTAGATTTAATCTTGAACTGTTGGATCACCCTTTGATACTTTTCCAGCAGTTCCGCGGACCGCGTGTGTTTCACATTATTTGTACCTGCGTGGATTAAGTATAGTGTATTATTTTGGGCACCATTTGCAGCAGCAGCAATGTCATCTAATCTTGATTCTGTGATACAGAAGCGTTACCTGATTTTGTGGCCCCTTCCCAAAAAATCTGGCAAGTAGCCTAAGACTATTGAGTCGCCGACCAGTCTTACTTCAGCAGGGTTTCCCTCTTCTTTGGCCCAAATTTGGAATTTATTGAGTGTTGTTATGGGGATAATAGTCTTCTTCTGGGGTTTTATACCGTTACTCAAGAAACATAAATTATCTTATGGCAGAAGAATGTTGTTTAAGGGGGTAACGGTTTGCACTGCATCAGAACATGGTGAGGCAGGGGGAACAATCCTGGATTCTGCATCAGCAATCCTTGTGTAAAGAAAATGTGGAAGAGTAGAGAGGAAATGAGAGGAGAAAGTGGGAATAAAAAAGGATATAGATGAAGGAAAGACAGATAGAAAGATGAAAGAGTAGAGCAAGATTAATTAGATTGAGGTGGAAAAATTAAGATAGCCGAGAAGCGGGTATTAACCCAAGAGCGGCGCGCCATTGATACTTCAAACCCTTCCACCAAGAGAGGATATTTTGGTTCATTCCCGCCTAAAATTTATATTTTACCATAAATATTGTTATTACTTATTCAGATGCCCCTATTTTACATTTAATATGATGATATTAACATGTAACACAATAAAACAAATGGGAATAGTAGTTGGGGGGTGAAAAAGACTAATTATTGCCGACCCTCCAGTCATAAGGTGAGAGAAGAACGAGACATATATCCTCCCTCTTCGAGGCCTGAAGGCAGACTGATGTCTCTCTCTCTCGCTTTCTTTCTCTTCCCACGATATCTATATGCGCACTAGATGACCTTTGGAACCGTGTTGGAGATATTGGCGTGATAAATAAACCGATAAACAAGGGAAAAAGAAGACAAATTGGTGATAATTGAAGGTAGGGGGGAAGGAGGGGTTTTGACATATGTGGAGGAGTGATAGAAAGTATGGAGGGGAATTATCTCACTTAATCACATATTCCTTTGTTTTGAGTGCTACTAGGGTCTTTTAAAAGTTTTGTTTAGGCTTTGGATCTTAAGAGTCCCGTCACCTTCCACCACCAAAACCTCTTAAGAGTCTCCTTGCCGTTCCCGGGTTAAGAGAAAAGAAAGGAGGATAGAGATTGGAGCAAATACGAAGATAAATGGAGAATTAGGATAAATAAAGAGGAAGCAAGGACAGATGACAAAAGAACATAGGACAGAGAGGATAGAGAAGGGTGAGAGAATAAAAAAAAAATGAAAACACTTAGAAGGTGGAGTGAGGGAAGCTAGGATAGAGAAAATATAAAAACAATAGAGCAAGAAGTGAATTGATGAGTGTTTGTAAATAGAGAGGGGTGAATAATATAATGAGAAGGAGAGCAGAGAGAGGAAGTTCCGCTTCCCAGAAGGTGTGGAGATAAGTAAATGAAAGGAGTAAGAAGCCTCTCAACTTTTTGGGGGAGTAAAATGTGTTCACTTTTCCGTTAATTTAGAACATGTACAATTCGATGTCATAATCTCTAACCCACTCTTAATAATTTGAGGACCCCCTATGTTTTTCTTTATACAATTATAACTGTGGATTGATTTTTGGATAGAACTTGCTTTGCAACAAAGAGTATATATAATTTTGTGGTTGACCTTTAGAAAATTATAATCATTGATTTGCCTACATATATATACTACCATAATATAAAATAGGTGAAGTACGCTCATTCTTATGAGTGGGATCTAGAAACTATAGGCATTCGATTGTACAGCACATTTATGAAATAATAAACAGTTAAAGTAGCCCGACGTCTGCACATAAATTTTTATTTTATATTATTTGTTTCTATGTGAGTGAGGGAGACAAAATGCAGAACTGCCTGTAGCGAGTGCCTCCCCCAGAGCTGAAAGAGTGACAGGGCTAAAATCAAGGAACGTTCTACCCAAAATGCCAGGAATAAGCGGAGTTTGAAGCAATGTAAGTCATAGTAAGAGGGAAATACTGATTCTGGGAGAGAGTTCCAGTGCTCAGCTGTTGAATAGAAGAAATATTAAGAATAATGTTTCACTCTAGAGTTGGAGAGTTACACAAAGTAGGGGTGGGATTGTGTTGCGAGACGGGTGCAATGTGCTCTACGAAGAGGGGGTGGTATATACTGAGAGAGCTCTGAGGAACACTGATTTTTGTAATAGCGGTAGAATAGGGAGAGAGATGCAACATTGCGGCGAAGAGAGAGAGAATGCAAAGAATTCGTGAGTGGACGCGAGTTAACCCCTTCTGTACCAGCGATTGCAGGGAGCCGTCAGTAGATAAGTCACTCCTCAGTCCCAGCGACGGCAGGGAGCCGTCAGTAATGTTCTTTCCGTTTAACTGCCAGTATCAGGCAGTGCCTGGTACCACAACCGTTTGAGCACTGCTCTCGAGTTGGCAACACTTCTCAGCTTATGTCCAACCCTCTGCAGGCTGGGAGAGCCAGTATTCCTTCATCTTTTGAGGTGGGAGGTTGTTCTATCCTGCCATTTTGGCCACATTGATTGGGACTAGGGGGGGGGGAGGGAACATTTATTACTGTATCCTCCGGTATAGTAGGGGATAATGAAATGAAAGGCTTTCTTTTTACTTTGTCTAGAAGTGCTGTGTGAGAGGATCCTCCCCACACGTGTGAACAATACTCAATACATGGACGCACTGTTCCCCTGTACAGAGCAAGAAGCTGCGTAGGGGTAAAGAACCCCTGGAGGCGGTTGAGCACACCCAGCTTCGGGGAAGCTGGTTTAGCAAGAGTGGTAATATGATTTTTTCAAGAGAGATCGGAAGAAAAAGAGACACCGAGAATATTGAGAGACGATGAAGGGTTAATTTGTATGTTGTTGAAGAGTAGGTCATAGTTTTCAGGAAGAGGTTGATAAGTAATGTGACGCATGTCCACGTGTGAGCATACTGTACAGAACACCTAGTCATGCCCCACTCTCGCTAGGATCGTCATGGCAGGAACTTTGGCTGTAGTCTATGTAGAGTTTCCTAACTTAGTTCGTGTGAGCCGTTGTACTATAAGTATTATGAATATGTATTTTGTTTTCATCTGAGTCAACGAGTTCTATTTTATATCATTAGTTATAAGTATTGTGTGTAAAACTTATTTGTAATGATGGGAAGAGAAACAGCCACAGTTAGGTGTCAGTGGGTACGCCAGGCAGGAGGTAGGCCTAACTCACTAGCACTCCTCCCTCCCTCAATGCTAGGGGGAGCCTTTGTGTATCCCAGAGGAGAGAGAGAAATTACGTAATGGTTGTCAGTGGGCGGTCCTTAGTAGTTCACGTTGGGCTCACTAGAGGGCCGGGTATAAAAGGGAAGTCTAGCCATTTTTTCATCAGAACTCATTAGGCAGAGCGACTTCTCATTTCCCTTGCTAACTATTTATATTCTTCTGACTGATGGGAACTTTCTCTACTACCTTACATTCTTATTTCCTCTTTTCCCTGCCCTGTTTAACTTCCATGGTCCCGTTGGTGCAGAGCTAGTCAGCCAACGTATTATCGCTTGAGTTCTCATGAGATACTTGCCTATTAGATAGCCTATTTTGGAAAGGTTGACTTAGAATAGGATTGATTTATGTTTGTTGCACTTGTATATGCATTTCCCTGTGTGTTATTATTATTATTCCTGTTTTCTGCTGGTCTAGGTAATGCTAGACTGGGGTAAGGCTTTTCTGTGTGACGAGTTGTTGTTTGATGCAGTGGTTAAGCGATAAACCTGCATACTCGTTTCGGTTCAGTGAAGCCTAGGTTGTCTTCGCGGCTGACTGTGTTGAGTTAATAATTTACAGTGCGTGAGGGCAAGAGCCTAACCACCCTGTATTTTATTAACAGTTTGTTTTTTCTTTGTCAAGGAGCCGGGAGAAAACCAGATACAAGGGATCTGGATTTCTCAAAGTGCACTTGTTAGTTTTAACTATCTATCTATCTATCTATATGCTCAGCCCCAATCCCCATTTTGGGGGTAGCCGACTCAAGACAGAGCAAGAACAGGGAAAACACAAAAACAACATAAAACAAAAAATAAACACAGATAAAAAACACAAACTCACACACATCCAGGTCACCCAGGAGAAGACCCAGAGACCAGGGTTACCAAGGTCGCTCCAGCACTCCCCCGGCCCCTGACCACCCGTTAGTTTTAACGTAATACTTTAAACAGTCGTGAGGACTTCGCTAGGCTACGAGCCGTTTTTGCTCAGTCTCTGCTACCTTTTTGCCTACAGTACCCCAGCTAGACTTTACTCGATTAGTAGATACAGAATAGTATTGAAGCTTTCCTTATGTATGATATTGTTTATGCACTATTGATTTCATGTGTTGCAAGCTTGGCTACTTTAGTGATTAGTGGCCCACGAGCACAATCCGAGTAGGCTATTGCCGTTGCATTTGCGGAGTACTTCCTTTTAATGTTTGCCATTTACTATTGCATATTCTTTTAATTATTCTAATGCCAATTTAAGCCTTTAATAGTATTTAATTGCCAGTGTTTTTGCTTATTGAATTACTGTTCAAAATCCGATACGTACTTCTTACGAGCATCCGAGAAGCATCTAACTTTTTTCAGAAGATTCCTTGCTCGATGCTTAACACCTTACGAGCGGCCTAGGCGGTTTATTTATATGTACCGCCCAGCGGGGTGCTTTTACCCAAAATAGGGCTGTTTACGTGATCATTTTCATGCCTAAATATGACCCAGAGCGTAAAACAAGTATCTATCCCTGAAAGGGCATAAACAGAGCTTTCCAATGACATGATAACGATCCTTTTATGATGGCTAGTTTTCTTGCAACAACCATGCAACGTGAGTGCAAAAAGCATGTAATTCGGCACTTTCCCCATACAATTCCGTATATAGCGAGTGAGAGAGGGAGGGAGGAGGTGGGATTCGTGTCAGTAGGTTCGCCGCGGTGGTCTGGAGCAGTCATACGCTCGCTACTCTCCTGCCACCACATGTCTCTCTCTCTCAGCAACATTACGTGCTGAAATTGCCACACGACCTATGTCGAGCGCCGCCAGATAGTCCAGATTTATTATACTCGACTTATGTTGCGCCCCGATAGTTATGGGTTAAGGACTATTAATTAACGTAACGTAATAGTGCCGATCCGAAGTAGAGGGTGGTGGACTTCTTAAGTTCATAGTCAAGGGTGGATTACTTCGGTTTCGGCCAACACTATTCTTTTGTGTTGTTGTTTCTTACTTCATTGTTTGATTGTTGACCAGACTAGATAATTCCTGTCTCTTTATTAGTCTGTTGTTGAACACTAGTACCGAGTTCTTGTATACCCCGTTATAGCAGATTGAACTCTGGAGGGTATTGGTGTTTTTTGTTCGGCTGACAGTACTCAGGGGTTGGGATCGTGTGTTTCCGTTGTGGCAGCGAGCCGTATTCGAGTCCTGATTGAGAGCCCTTGTGTACCCGAGTGCCAGTTCGTAACAAATGGCGACCTTGCTTAGGATTTTGTGAACAGTATAAATTTTTGCAGAGTTGTACAACATTTGTTTGTTTGTATTTTAGCGTGCATATTGAAGATTTTTTTTTTGTATGGCAATTAGTAAAGCATTTAAGAGACTCCAGTTAATTTAGTAATTAGTGCTTGCATAGGAAGTTTAACACTTTTGTCTCGAGAATTTTTTTGTGGACTTCAGTATGTCGTGCATTAGCACTGACGATGAGCGAGAGATGTCACTTGAAGGTGTGCCGTTAGTAACCAGTGAGGAGGATGCTAGAGTTTTTGTGAGTAAGCGGTACCACGTGACGGAGGAGAGGCTGACTGGGGTGGATGTTTGTGGCTTGCACCTGATAGCCAAGGTTTTGGGCATTTCCAATGTAGCAGGGATGTCCAAGGGGGAGCTGATTTCCTGGGTGTTGCGTGGGCGACATGGGGTTTCGGAGGGGAGGGCGTTTGGGGGGGTTCCTCCCCAGATCCCCTCTCACTCGACTCCCACAGTGCCGTCCACTCAGTTACCGGAGGTTAGCACTCTCCCACAGAGGGATGATAATTAGCAGATTGGAGTGCCCTCGGGTGGTGCACGTGGTGGTTTCCCAGTTTTTGCCCCCCCTCCTTCAGTAGTGGCAGCTCCCTCTTCCTGCCTGTCTCAAGATATGGTATTTAGACTTGAGCTTGCTAAGATTGAGGCTAGGAAGCAGGAGATGAGACCAGGAGGCAGGAGGATGAGACGAGGAGGCATGAGATTGAGGTTAGGAGGCATGAGGCTGAGCTTAGGTACGACTCGAAGAAATATTGTGCTAAATTAGATTTAGATAAGACTCGTGCAGAGTCGACAGGGACTCGGATGGGCCGTGAGGGCCAAGTAAGAGAACAGTCCTTGGCCCACTTAGTCAAATTGGTGCCGGTATTTAGTGAAACTGAAGTCACAGAATTTTTTAATCGTTTTGAGAAGAAGTGTAGGGAGCATAATTGGCCTGAAGAGAAGTGGGCAGCTCTAGTCTCCTCAATACTTACGGGTAAGGGTCTGAAGGCTTATGATGCACTGCCTTTAGAGTCTTGCATTGACTACCCAGAATTGAAGAGAGCTGTCCTACGGGCATACGAGTTGCAACCGGAAACATATCGATTGAAGTTTCGGGGTGTTACAAAGACTAGGGAGGCGACCTTTCTTGAACATGCCCGGGACTTAAAAGATGCACTTAAAAACTGGACACGTTCTGAGAAAGCTGAGACGGCAGAACAGATGACTGAGCTGTTTCTGCTCGAGCAGGTTTATAAGTGTACTGGTGCAGAAATGACTTTAACTATTAAAGAAAAGAACCCAAGAACTCTTCAAGAGGCAGCTGAGATGGCTGACCTCAGGTTGTCGCTAATCAGGGGATGTGAATCTGTAAAGCGTGTTGATGCAGTTCCCAAGGGGCGCGATACTCCAAACCCTCGAGCTCAGGACAATCACTATAGATATAAACCTCAGTTTAAAAGCAAAGATACCAGGACTGAACCAAAGACTACAGCTGTCCCATTACAGAAGGGTCAGAACTCCGCCCCTTATCAGAAGAGACCGATAGGGGAAGTGGAATGTTTTCATTGTAGAAAGAAGGGGCATTATGCAAAATCTTGTCCTAGTAAGCCGCCAGCTGCAGCCGTGTCTTTGGTGCGTAGCATAGGTGTGGCTGAAATGTCGTCTGGATTTACCCAGGGTAGTTTGCCAGCGGCAGGGTCACAGGCTATGTATAAGACTCAGGAAGGCTCGTCCCCTGTCCGTGATGTCTTTTGCGCCCATAGAGGGACCGGTAGGGTAAGTTGGGCGGGTTGCCAGCATAAGGTGGAAGTTTTGCGTGATACTGGAGCTTCACAGACACTTTTGAAGAATTTCACGGGGCGACCAATTAATGCGGCACGGGTGGTTGTTGTTCAGGGTATTAATGCGACCAGGTCATACCCGTTGGTTCGTGTGGAGCTGGAAGTTGATGGTGTGATTAAGGACTTAGATGTTGGGATCGTTGAGAAATTGCCAGTGGAGGGCGTCGACCTTCTTCTCGGCAACGACTTTGCGGTGCCTACTTTAGACGTTCCACCCTTAGTCGTTGCCGAGAGGCCGGCCGACGTGAGTAGGGATGAACAAGAGAGGGTAGTGAGTTGTCAACACCAACAGATGGCATGTGTGGTAACTCGTTCCCAAGCATTTAAGGTATCACAGCCTATTTCCCAGGCCACAGAACAGCGGAGGAAGGGAATTAAGGAGAAGCGGAAGGCTGGGAAAAGTTTGAAGAGTTTAGAACCAGTGGCTCTCCCAAAAGACCCAATAGCAGGACCTTTGACTGAGTCTGTTGTAACTCCAGTGCCTAACACAGTTGATAAAGTAGTGGAGGAGGCAGAGACTCAGAGACGTTACCTGCAGCGAGAAAACCGGATGTCTAAGTTGGATGTTGGGGGAGGGCATGAGTTGTTGACCAAGCAGTTAGACATGTTGGCTCCCACAGACATTCGAAAGTTGCAATTAGAGGATCCAGAGGTTTTGCAGTGTACCAATGGGGCTGTGGAGTTAGAAGAAGATAGGGATGCAAAGGCAGGGGATTTTGTTTTCTTTAATGGAATTTTATACCACCGATATCAAGATCCTTAAAGGAACTGGGAGGGCGGATCAGGTACAGTTGACCAGCTGGTCGTGCCAGAGGGCTGCAGGGAAAGTTTGCTTAGGTTGGCTCATGATTCTCCATTATCAGGACATTTGGGTGCCAAGAAAACGGTGGCGGCTTTGGGGAAACTGCTTTGGTGGCCGGGGATGAAGTCTCATGTGCAGTCATGGATAAACTCATGTGATATTTGTCAACGTGTCGGGAAACCGAACCAAGTTATTCCTAAGGCTCCGTTACACCCTATTCCTGTGATTGGGCCACCCCTTAGTAAAATTATTGTTGACATGGTTGGTCCACTCCCTCCCACTAAGGCTGGAAATAAATTTTTGTTAACCATAATGGATGTTGCCACTAGATACCCCGATGCATACCCTATGAAAAATGGAATGGCTGGTCAGGGATCTAATTTCACCTCCAACATGTTCAAGCAAACAATGCAACAGCATGGGATACGAGCAGTAGTATCATCAGCGTATCACCCTGAGAGTCAAGGGGTGCTTGAGCGGTGGCATGCTACACTTAAAAGCATGCTCAGGTGTTATTGTGCTGACAACGGTATGGATTGGGATCTTGGATTGCCTTATGTGCTGTTTGCTGCTTGGGAGGTACCTGGTGAGAGCCTGGGATTTAGTCCAAACGAGCTGATTTTTGGACACCGTGTCAGGGGCCCCCTTAACATGCTGAAAGAAATTTGGGAGGGGACTGTGCAGCCTTGTCCATTATTAAAGTATGTGCTTGAAAGCCGTGAGCGCATGCTTAAGAGTCTGGAGATGGCAGGTAGAAATTTGACAGAATCACAAGCTTTGATGAAGGACAGGTATGATCGCAAAGTGAGGCTCCGGAAGTTCACTGTAGGACAAGAGGTATTAATTTTGTTGCCTTTGGTTGGTAACCCCCTCTCTGCGAAGTACACTGGACCTTATAAAATTGTAGAAACATTTTCAGACTTAGATTACCTTGTTGCCATTCCAGACAGGAGGAAAAAGAACCAGTTATGTCACGTGAACCTTATTAAAGAGTATGTGAGGCGCCCCTCTGAGCCTCTCACTGTCCCTGTGTTGGCTTGTTGCGGCCGTGGTAGAGAAGGAGAGGGGGACAGTCAAGCTTCAGAGGAGGATAGCTGGGATCAACATGTTTCAGCGGATCAGTGGGCGGGGAACTCGAGCCTAAGGGCTGACGAGGCTATAGCTCATTTGCCTGAGCCGCAGTTTGATGCTATCCGTCAGTTGTTCGGTTCATACCCCACTGTATTTGCTGAACACCCAGGCCTCACTACTCAGGCTATGCATGATGTTGACGTGGGGGACCATATACCCTTTAAGTCAATCCCGTACCGTGTGCCCCCCATAAAACTACCAGCTCTGAGGGATGAGTTGGAGTATATGCTCGGTAGAGGGTTGATAGAGAAAGGCACAGTTAAGTGGACTTCCCCTGTAACACTGCAGCCTAAGCCAGATGGCAAGGTACGCTATTGTATTGATTTCCGTAGGTTAAACGGTTTGACTCCAACTAACCCATATCCTCTACCACGGGTTGATGATAGTGTTAACAAAATTGGTAATGCTCGTTTTTTGTCTAAAGTAGATTTAGTAAAAGGTTACTGGCAAGTACCTTTGTCCGAGCGTGCTAAAGAGGTATGTGGTTTTGTTGTGGACGGGAGTACCTACCGGTGCAATGTTATGCCTTACGGACTTAAGAATGCACCAGCAACGTTTCAGAACCTGATGAATGAAATTGTAAAGGACATTCCAAATTGCACCGTATATTTGGACGATGTAATCATTTATGATGACGACTTTGAGAGCCATTGTGAGCACCTTGAGACCTTGTTCCGGAAACTTAGTGAAGCAGGTCTGGTAGTAAATTTGGCAAAGTGTGACTTCGTAAAAGCCACTGTGCAGTACCTTGGGTTTGTAGTGGGAAGGGGACAGGTGTGCCCTCCTCAGAACAAGGTACAGGCTATCAATAAATTTCCGCACCCAACAACCAAGAAGCAGATTATGAGATTCTTGGGTATGATAGGCTACTACAGACGCTTCATAAAAGGTTACTCAACGGTGTTGGCACCTCTCACATATTTGTTATCTAAAGACAAAAAGTTTTTGTGGGCACCTGAGTGTGAAAAGGCTTTCACTTTGGTGAAACATTTGCTATGTACTCACCCGATACTCAGGGCCCCAGACTTTAACAGGCCTTTTCAGCTGGCAACAGATGCTAGTGGTGTAGGGGCTGGTGCCGTCTTGCTACAGACAGACAATGAAGGTGTGGAACACCCAGTAAGTTTCTTTTCTAAGAAGTTCAATGCTGCACAAAAGAACTATTCTACAATAGAAAAGGAATTACTGGCGATTGTGCTGTCGCTCAGGCACTTCGAGGTGTATGTTCCAGCCTATGGCCCAGTCGTGGTTATCTACACTGATCATCACCCTTTGAGATTCCTGAATCAATTTCACAATCGCAATATGAGACTGACCAGGTGGTCTTTGATGTTGCAGGAGTATAACCTGGACCTCCGTCATATTGCTGGATGTGACAATGTGATCGCGGATTGTTTATCAAGGGTGGATGATCAGTCGTAGGCTATCACAGCTGTGTGGGTTTGAGTGGAGGAAAATAGGCTGCCCTTATAGTGCAGCCGGGAAAAAACATATTAAAATATAAAAATTATATAAAAACTCTTTCTTTTGATATAGGTAATCGTATAAGTTTGTCATAGCCTATAGAGTTTGAGTAGTCCACGAACTATCAAACGGCTGAGCTGCTGTAAGCTCGCTCTGGGAGCATGATATTGTGTCTTTTTGCTATTGTTGGGAGGAGTTATAAAATGTGAATTTTTGTTTTAATAATAAGATGTGTTTTGGTGATAAACTCAGCTTTGTTTTAGTGCCATGCGGTCGCTGGGTGTGGGGGGCTTGATGGGGTTCTGTGTTTGTCAGATTTTAGCTCAGGGTTGAGCGAGTAAAATCTTGGGGGAGGTGTGACGCATGTCCACGTGTGAGCATGCTGTACAGAACGCCTAGTCATGCCCCACTCTCGCTAGGATCGTCAGGGCAGGAACTTTGGCTGTAGTCTATGTAGAGTTTCCTAACTTAGTTTGTGTGAGCCGTTGTACTATAAGTATTATGAATATGTATTTTGTTTTCATCTGAGTCAACGAGTTATATTTTATATCATTAGTTATAAGTATTGTGTGTAAAACTTATTTGTAATGATGGGAAGAGAAACAGCCACAGTTAGGTGTCAGTGGGTACGCCAGGCAGGAGGTAGGCCTAACTCACTAGCACTCCTCCCTCCCTCAGTGCTAGGGGGAGCCTTTGTGTATCCCAGAGGAGAGAGAGAAATTACGTAATGGTTGTCAGTGGGCAGTCCTTAGTAGTTCACGTTGGGCTCACTAGAGGGCCGGGTATAAAAGGGAAGTCTAGCCATTTTTTCATCAGAACTCATTAGGCAGAGCGACTTCTCATTTCCCTTGCTAACTATTTATATTCTTCTGACTGATGGGAACTTTCTCTACTACCTTACATTCTTATTTCCTCTTTTCCCTGCCCTGTTTAACTTCCATGGTCCCGTTGGTGCCGAGCTAGTCAGCCAACGTATTATCGCTTGAGTTCTCACGAGATACTTGCCTATTAGATAGCCTATTTTGGAAGGGTTGACTTAGAATAGGATTGATTTATGTTTGTTGCACTTGTATATGCATTTCCCTGTGTGTTATTATTATTATTCCTGTTTTCTGCTGGTCTAGGTAATGCTAGACTGGGGTAAGGCTTTTCTGTGTTACGAGTTGTTGTTTGATGCAGTGGTTAAGCGATAAACCTGCATACTCGTTTCGGTTCAGTGAAGCCTAGGTTGTCTTCGCGGCTGACTGTGTTGAGTTAATAATTTACAGTGCGTGAGGGCAAGAGCCTAACCACCCTGTATTTTATTAACAGTTTGTTTTTTCTTTGTCAAGGAGCCGGGAGAAAACCAGATACAAGGGATCTGGAATTCTCAAAGTGCACTTGTTAGTTTTAACGTAATACTTTAAACAGTCGTGAGGACTTCGCTAGGCTACGAGCCGTTTTTGCTCAGTCACTGCTACCTTTTTGCCTACAGTACCCCAGCTAGACTTTACTCGATTAGTAGATACAGAATAGTATTGAAGCTTTCCTTATGTATGATATTGTTTATGCACTATTGATTTCATGTGTTGCAAGCTTGGCTACTTTAGTGATTAGTGGCCCACGAGCACAATCCGAGTAGGCTATTGCCGTTGCATTTGCGGAGTACTTCCTTTTAATGTTTGCCATTTACTATTGCATATTCTTTTAATTATTCTTATGCCAATTTAAGCCTTTAATAGTATTTAATTGCCAGTGTTTTGCTTATTGAATTACTGTTCAAAATCCGATACGTACTTCTTACGAGCATCCGAGAAGCATCTAACTTTTTTCAGAAGATTCCTTGCTCGATGCTTAAGGACTATTAATTAACGTAACATAATAGTGCCGATCCGAAGTAGAGGGTGGTGGACTTCTTAAGTTCATAGTCAAGGGTGGATTACTTCGGCTTCGGCCAACACTCTTCTTTTGTGTTGTTGTTTATTACTTCATTGTTTGTATGTTGACCAGACTAGATAATTCCTGTTTCTTTATTAGTCTGTTGTTGAACACTAGTACCGAGTTCTAGTATACCCCGTTATAGCAGATTGAACTCTGGAGGGTATTGGTGTTTTTTGTTCGGCTGGCAGTACTCAGGGGTTGGGATCGTGTGTTTCCGTTGTGGCAGCGAGCCGTATTCAAGTCCTGATTGAGAGCCCTTGTGTACCCGAGTGCCAGTTCGTAACAGTAAACTGATGGAGAAATTAAGTTTTGGAAGCATTGAAAGTAACAAGGTTTTCTCTGCCCCAATTAGAGATAGCAGAGAGATCAAAAGATAGGTGTTTTATGGCTTCCTTACGTGAGTTTTGGAGTTCCTGCTGTGTATGGTGTTGTGGAAGGCTAGTTGAATAGCTTAATAGAACCTTTGATGCTGTAAGGGTTAAGTGTGTTATTACAGTTTAGTACTTCGGTTACAGAACCATAATGCTACTAAGAAGCGTCAGTATTTGTTATCAACTCTTCGAACCCCAGAGCTATACATTAGCCGACGCCTACTTTGTTACACACAGCTCCAACATCGCACATTGTTCGTAGGGTTCTCAAATTTGTACACTTAGTAACTTAGGATGCGGGGCAAATAAACAATAGTTTGCAGCCCACAAAGACCACCCTGTGCTACCCCATTTTGTTTAACCCCTACTGTACCAAAGGGTACTACAATAAATGTACCCACCAGTCCCAAGCTATGTGGCCAACATGGCTTCAGAGGCAAGATATAACAATCTCCCACCTCAAAAGATGGAGGAATACTGCCTCTCCTAGCCTGTGGAAGATTGCAGCCAACCTAAGAAGTGTTGACAAGGTCTTAGAGCAGTGCTCAAATGTTTTGGTACCAGGCACTGCCTGATACTGGCAGTTACAAGGACCGTATATTACTGACGGATTGCAGCCGTCGCTGGGACTGGGGAGTGATTTATCTACTGGCGGCTCTCTGCCGTTGCTTGTATTATACGGGTTAATAAAAAATAAATATATATTTATATATATAATACTACTAATAAAGTAGAAGTGCCGCTTTCACGTTTAGGAAAGAAAACGGCATGCTAATTCTGTGATTTTTGTTTTTGTCTTCACAATTGACTATTAAGGGCATTATATATGTATTTTTCAGCATGTATATATATATATATATATATATATATATATATATATATATATAAATTATATATATATAATTCTGCTTCTCAGAATTGATAAAATAAATAATACTAATAATATTAATAATATTACGAAAGCATGCCTGGGACTGGGTGTTACATTAAGTTATTTTTAGGATGGGGCTCAATGGATTAACCCCTCTTTGGCGGGACCGGACTTAAGTCCGTATCTAAAAATCTGGACTATGTGGTGGGGCCTGACTTAAGTCTGTGTGCAATTTTGGTGCAATATTGGCTCTGAGAGAGAGACGAGCGACAGGAGGAGCGTAGGTTGCCTCATGACCGCTCGCCACAGCTGCCGTGGGCCTACTGACATCTACTCCACACACATCCACACCCTCCCTCGCTACACACGTAATTATGTAACTAATTGACCGTATTTTAGCGATTTTGCTCTTCGGTTGCACGTTCGTTGCAAGACAACCAGTGATCGTAGAAGGATGGTTTAGGTGTCATTGGAAAGCTCAATTAACGCCCTTTCAGGGATACATAATTGTATTATGCTCTGGCTCTTGTTTATGCATGAAAAAGAGCACGGAAACAAGGCCATTTATGGTAAAAAAAAAAACGCTGGACGCGTACTGGAAAAAACTGACGGGCCCACTCGTAAGGCATTAAACAGCGTGCGACATGTGAAATCCAATATTATATGTTCTTCTGTTAACCCTTAACTGGCGGCGTGCATCATATGTCGAGTGAAAGAAATTTGGACTATGTGGCGGCTCACAACATAAGTCGTGTGGCAATTTCAGCACGTAATGTTGCTGAGAGAGAGAGACAAGTGGTGGCAGGAGAGTAGCGAGCGTATAACTGCTCCAGACCACCGCGGTGGACCAACTGACATGAATCCCATCCTCCTCCACCCTCTCACACTCGCTACATAGTGAATTGCATGGGGAAAGTACCGAATTACATGGTTTTTGCACTCGTGTTGCGCGGTTGTTGCAAGAAAACTAGCGGTCATACAAGGATCGTTGTGGTGTCATTGGAAAGCTCTGTTTATGCCCTTTCAGGGATAGATATTTGTTTTACGCTCTGGGTCTTATTTAGGCATGAAAATTATCAGGTAAACAGCCCTATTTTGGGTAAAAACACCCCGCTGGTGGCTACATATTATTTACCGCCTAGGCCGCTCGTTAGGTGTTAATATAGCAACACAAATGTTTTTGAGAGAATACATTTGATTAATTCATACAAGAGTTAGAATATGCAAGTGAGCATTAAGAACAGAACACAAGGGAAGACGGTCCATGCCAGTAACCAACTTCTGAACCCAAATACCCGGAGAGAAAAGGGAAACTAGAAATAGGACATCGAAAACCTTTAAATCATTGGTTTCAACTATAAAGGATATGTACTTGATTAAAGTTGATAAATTTATAAATGTAGCCCCCACCATCAACTACAGTTGTATTTTGTTGCCGATACCAAATCTCAGGAGAACCAAGAGGTTACCTGAGTAAAGTTATCGATCGGGAATTACAAGAAACGAAGCTTGGGTAATCCATGCTTAATATATTTTCTACAAGGTCAAATATGAAAATATAAGTTTGTTAATTTGAAGTAGAATCGATATTGTAAACAGTAAATTAAAATAAATTATTTATTTTAAGTTTATATTAAGATCAAACTATTACAATCTAATTGATATCCTGGACAGAAGTAAATTACTGTGCAATAAATAAGATCATATACAGGGTTGCCATTTGGTATTTTTCATTACCAAATCAGGCCCAATTTGGTAATGAAAAATCCTTTTGGTATTGAATAATTATGATTTGGTATTGAACCTGAATTTGGTAATGAAAATTAAGAAATTTGGTACTGAAACGATATTTCCTAACACACAATACATACACTTAAGGCAAATGTTGGTGTCAACAATGATGCGAAAAAATATATTAATATTTTCCCTTGTAGTATGGAACCTCTCTCTCTCTCTCTCTCTCTCTCCTGACGTGACAGATTCCTGTTCGCGGTTCGTAACTTCGTATGGGAGTCTGGGATGGCTTAAGTTACCAATTCACCATTTTCCTAGCTTTAAATCAACATAATGGGAGTCTTGGTAATGAATTATTTTTACAGGATCCTGTGTTTTTCATTACACATTGGTATGTATTCAGTGAAATTAAATTATATATATACTGTAAATAGACACAGAGACTGGATATGGATTGTCTTCTCTCGTAGATTAACCTGCAAACCTTAATTCATCTACACAACATACTGGTATTTGCAAGGGGAGATATTACTCATATATGAATATAAATAATCTGTGTACATCTCTCTCTCTCTCAATATATATATACAGTATATATATATATATATATATATATATATATATATATATATATATACATATATATATTGTATATACCGTATAGTACGCCTGCTTTATAAATTTGGTAATGAAAAGTGCAATTTGGTAATACAAATTGAGCAGTTTGGTAATGAGCCCGATTTAAAATCTGGCAACCCTGATCATATACTGTACAGTATACCAATAATTGAAAAGAAACATTATCAAAGAGAGTGGACAATCTATATGTATGTATGTACCGGTATATATTCATACATAAATAAATCTAGATTTTCCACTCTCTCTGCTCTTATTTCTTTTAATTTGGTAGTATATCAAATCTAGATGAATACAATACATATAAAATGAAATGAGATAGAGAACATTGAAGTGTGTCCACATACTGTACATAGTACAACACATGTCTACGCCAAGATTCAGAATGCACTCTCAAGAGAAAATGTAATACATTAAATAAAAGACGGTGCAAGACTGTAAATGAATTGACATTGAAAAGCTTGTGATGTAAGAGGTTATACTACTGCTTCTCTAATAACATAAGGGCTTCAGCAAATGTGTACAACAAAAACTAATTAGATGTTGAATGCACGACAATTATTACTAAATACCATAGACAGGGCGTAATTATATAGTATATACCAGTAGTAGTAGTAATATTTGTATTAATATTAGTATTAATTATTTTGCGTCAGGGAAAAGTGGCATTTTGTTTTAAAATACTTAATTATTAATTTAATTATATAATACTTTGAAATATTATTCTGACTGCTTAATTTCACTATGGATTGAGAGAACTAAACAATATATGTTGTCCTAAATTCATTAACACGTTCTAAAATTCAGTGAAGAACAGAACTAAAATAATCAAAACCTATGTCAAAACCAAAGGTTCCTCTAGATATGTTTGGTTGGATAATCGTGTCCTCCAACTAGACTAAGTTATGGCCTTTTATGGGTCTTTACGCCATTAATATTAGTCAAGTTTTTTTATTGATCTGTAGTTAGCCATTTTTTAAGCAATTTAGTTACTTTAATTGAGATTTGTTGACTAGTTAATGTTCTAGTAGTCAATACTGTGACGTTAACCACTCCGTTAGAACCTCATGGCTTGTCCTACAGTGACTCGCTAGGATCGCCAGGGCAGTGGATGGGGCTACAGTTTATGTATTAGAGTGTGCTTTATTTCATATGAAAGCTTGTGTCATGGGCAGTCCAGAAAGGCTTTTTGTTTTCACCCATGTCAAGGCTTTATATATTTAATTGTAAAGTATATGTTTTATCATTAACTAGTAATGATAGGATCTGGGAGAGAGAGAGAGGGAGTAGAACAGAGTGAGAGGGGGCGCGCAGTGTTTTTTGTCCCGCTCGATGACGTCACGGCTGGCTGCCTCGCGGGGGTTGGTGGAGAGAGGCCCTTACCATGCTGTAAGCTTTGCTAGTGGTTAGATGACTTGTAACCGCTGTTTTCCCACGCGGCTCGAGCTAGTGCGAGTATATATACAGTTCCTCGCCACTCTCTCCCTCAGATCTGGTTTCTAGAACGCACCCATCTTTCTCCCTTGCTACCTGTACCCCGCTCGCACCTGAGAATCTTTTCCTCTGCCTACCTCTCTCTTTTTCATATCTTTCACCACCTTTTATTAAGACTATATCCCCTCTGGTTAACTCTGCAAAATCAGCTTCATGCTGGCCAGTTGTATTGTGCGTTAAGGTCTGATATAACCCATGTATGTTAGTTGTTAAGATAAGTGGATCACGAAGCATTGGTTGGCATTTATATTGTTTAAGTACTGCATCCTTTAATTATTAGTGTTCTGCTGGATTAGATAATGCTAGACTAGGAGTCTGATATTATAAGGTATTGTTTCCTATGAGTGCTGGCTTTAGTTAAAAGCTGCACGACATACCTGAGAACTGGAGTTGATTGAGTAAATTCTAGTCTGTGTGCCATTGAGAATAGAGCATGCACGAATGAGGGCTTTTTGCCTATACCATTCTGCACTGTTCTAGTCTCGATTGTTTGTCTTTGAGGTACGCCAGGAGAACGCTTAATACTTCGGTATTAAGGTTTCTCAAGAGAGCTACCCTTCATTATAACGTAATATTTGACGCACAGACTTGAGATTTGCACTAGGCTATGCGGCATGCCATGCGCACCAGTATCTCGTATCATTGACTCTAGCTAGACTTTATCAATCATAGTAGACATTAAGTATATTAACCTAATTACTCTTTTTATGCATACCCATTTATGATTACACAAGCATTTCGCAGCCTAGTTTGATGTATGGAGACACAAATGACTTAGGCTCTTTTTGTTGATAGGAATACTGCATTGTCGTGGCGATTATTATTATTGTTGTTGTGTTTAGGATATTCTTGGCTCCGACGGCATTATATATTCTGCCTTTTTGTGTGCATAGCCTGCACGAGCATTGTTCCGCTGCCTGCCTTTTTGGGTTCCATTTCCGATACGAGCATCTTTATAGCATCTAACATTTAAAGAAGATTCCTTGTTAGTGTTGAAGGACTTTAGTGCACTTTCTTTCATGCAGGAGTGCCTGACATTTATTGATTAAAGTAACGTAAGCTGTAACTTCTCTTACCACCTTACTTTGCATACCATAACCAAGCACCTTCGGTTATAGGTAGTAATAGGCTGTTTTCACATAACATTAAGCCTAGAGTAGACGCACATTTATTGAGAGTTTGATAGCCTATTATTGCATATAGAACTCTGTAGAGTATTTGTGTTCTTTGTTCACTGGGAATATACATCAGAGGTTGGAGCTAGCGCTTTCCGTTGTAACATTTATGCCATTACTAGTCCAATGAATAAGAGCCCTGATATATTTGAACCCCAGTCGTAACAAATGGCGACCTTACCTAGGATTTGGTGAACCTACATTTATTAGCAGGGAACATTTGTTGTTTTGGAGAATATTTTGCGGGGATCAGCAAGAATATTTTTTTTTTTGCAACATAGTATAGCCCTTGAGTATTTCCGAGAATTGTTGTGTGTATATTGAGGTATAAGAGTTTGGGGTACTTCTTTTCAGAATATTGTGGTGAGAAATTTTTGTGAGCATCATGTCTTATACCGGGTCAGAGGAGAATGGAGACACAGTACGTAATGTCGAAACTGAAGAACAGCAGCATGATGAAAGGGTTAATCGGGTGAACTGTGAGGAGGATGCTAGGATATTTTTGCAATGGCCTGTTACTGCCGAGCGGTTGGAGGGTATGGATCGGTACGGTCTTCAATGCCTGGCCACAGCTATCGGTCATGCGGTTACTAGCAGCATGACCAAGGATAACTTGATAACGTGTGTACTGGGCAGGGTGACTGGTGAGCGAGATGGGTTGAGTGCTCAGAGCCCTTCGGCCATGCTTCCCCTACACTCGACTCCCAGCCATCCCAGTAGTTTGCCGACCCCGGGTACGCTTCCGCAGTTGGGTGGTGACTGGCAGGGTGGGTTGCCCCTGGGGGGACCACCGGTAATTTCAAACATTGTAGCACCTTCACCTCCTCAAGGGTTATCTCCAGAATTATTGCTTCAGCTCGAATTAGCTAAGATTCAGCAGCAAATAAAATTAGCCAAGATAGAAGAGAGAAAAAGTCACCAGCAACAAAGGGCAGGTGAGCTTCAGCAGCAAATAGAGCTAGCAAAAATCCAAGCTGAGTCGACTAAGTACTGTGCCGACAGGGACGTAGAGAAGTCGCGAGTAGAGACAACGGGACAGCGACTTGGGGCTGGTAACCGTGTTCATGAGCAGTCTCTCTCGCACTTATTGAAACTGGTTCCGGTGTTTGATGAGAGTGGTGTAACAGAATTTTTCACACGCTTTGAGAAGAAGTGCCAGGAACACCAGTGGCCAGAGAATAAATGGGCAGCACTTGTATCCTCTAGATTAATAGGCAAGGGTCTTAAAGCCTACGATGCATTACCTTTGGAGTTATGTATTGTGTACGAGGATCTCAAGGAGGCTGTCCTGAGGGCTTACGAACTGCAACCAGAAACGTACCGTTTGAAGTTCCGGGGTGTAACTAAGGGAAGAGATAGCACCTTTTTGGAACACGCCCGGGACTTGTCCGATGCTATGGGGAACTGGCTCCGATCTGAGAAGGTAACAACATTTGATGGACTTAAGCAGTTGATGATGTTGGAGCAGTTCTTTAAGAGCACGGGCGGTGATCTAACTTTGAACTTAAAGGAGAAAAACCCAAGAACTCTAGTAGAAGCAGCAGAAATGGCTGATCTACGGCTGTCGTTGATTCGGGGTTGCGGGTCCTCACAGAAGTACGATGCAAGTACTAGGGACCGTTATCCTCCCCCTCCCCGTAGCAATGACACATTTAAACCAAAGAGCAATGAAACTAAAACTGAAGCCAAACCTACCACCACACTGTATGTGAAAAGTCAGGGGCCTTTTACATCACAGTATAAGCCGAAACCGAAATTTATGTGTTTTAGGTGCCACCAGGAGGGTCATAAGGCAAATGAGTGCCCTAGTCGACCTCCTCCAGCAGCCGTGTCTTTTCCTCACGGCATTGGAGTGTTCAAGAGGACATCGGAGTTTGTTAGAGGCATTTCTTCCGAGGTACATACACTGCCAGTGCAGAAGGATCCGGAAGGCTTATTCCCTGTCCGTGATGCCTTTAGTGACCACACGGGACTCGGTTGTGTGGAGTTGGGGGGTAGAAGACATGAGGTGAGAATTTTGCGTGACACTGGGGCATCGCAAACACTGTTGAGAAATTTCACTGGTAAACCTGTCAATACGGCGCGGGTGGTTGTGGTTCAGGGAGTTAATGCGACAAGGTCATACCCACTTGTAAGAATGAAGGTGGAAGTTGATGGTGGGACTCGTGACCTGGATGTGGGAATTGTGGAGAAGTTACCTGTTGGGGGCGTCGACCTCCTTCTTGGCAACGACTTTGCGGGGCCTACTTCTGCGGCTCCACCCTTAGTCGTTGTCGAGAAGCCGGCCGACGTGAGTAGGGAGGAGCAGGAGTGGGTTGGGAAGTGTCCGGGGCAGCCTATGGAGTGTGTTGTCACCGGAGATTCTGCATCCAGGGAGTCACATTCTGGTCAACAATCTTTAGATCAGCGGAGGAAGGGTACCGAGAAGGGGTTGGAAGTTGATGCGGTTGAGAGTTTAGTGTCAACGGACCTTCTCGGGGACTCATTATTAGGACCACATTTCGAGTCTGGAGAAGACCCAGTAACTGTTCCTGAAGGGGCAGAGGATGGGCTTAAAAAGACAAAAGAGTTGAAGGAGGACAGTGATGCACAGTCGGGAGATGTAGCAACAAGGTACCCTGACGCGTACCCTATGAGAAATGGGTCGGCGAAAACGGTGGTCCGAAGCTTGCTAGTGTATTTTTCCCGGTATGGTTACCCGCAGGGGATTCAGTCAGTCCGGGGACCCAACTTCACTTCTAGCCTCTTTGTACAAGCGATGCCGCAGCATGGGATTGTTGGGGTTGTGTCATCTGCATATCATCCGGAGAGCCAGGGTGTGTTAGAGCGATGGCACTCAGCCTTGAAATCTGTGCTTCGTTGTTGTTGCTTTGAGAGTGGGATGGATTGGGATCTTGGCCTGCCATGTGTTTTGTTTGCTGTGTGGGAGGTACCTGGGGAGAGTTTGGGATTCAGCCCTAATGAGCTCGTCTTTGGACACCGTGTCAGAGGGCCTCTCCATATGGTTGAAGAAGTATGGGAGGGCGCAGAAAAACCTTGTTCTATGCTCAAGTGTGTCCTCAACAGTCGAGAACGGATGTTGCGCAGTCTGGAGTTGGCTGGCCGTAATTTGACTAGCTCTCAGGCCCTCAGGAAGGACAGGTACGACCTCAAGGTTGAACTCAGGGAGTTTCACGTGGGTCAAGAGGTGTTGATTCTACTGCCCCTTTTAGGTCACCCCTTATCTGCGAAGTACGCTGGTCCTTATAGGGTGGTGGAGGAGCTATCGGACCTGGTTTACTTGGTAGCCACTCCAGACAGGCGGAAGCACAATCAGTTATGTCATGTTAATCCCATGAAGGAGTATGGGAGGCACCCCCCTGAGCCTCTCACTGTGCCTGTGATGACGTTTAGCAGTCAAGGTGGAGAAGGAGAACGGGACAGTCAAGCTCAGGTGGAGGATAACTGGAAGGATAAGAAGTTCAAATGGGCGCCTGAGTGTGAGAAGGTGTTTAGAGAAGTAAAACACCTGTTGTGCACTCACCCGATCCTCAGGGCCCCTGACTTTAGCCTACCTTTCCAACTAGCAACGGAGGCTAGTGGTGTGGGGGCTGGTGCCGTCCTTGTGGAAAAGGACGATGATGGGCTGGAGCATCCTGTTAGTTTCTGCTCGGAGAAGTACAATTCGGCCCAGGGGAGCTGCTCTGTTGTCAAGGAGGAGCTGCTGGCGGTTGTACTTGCTCTGAGGCATTTCGAGGTCTGTGTTCCAGCCTATGGTCCGGTCGTTGTAGTTTACCCAGATCATCACCCTCTCAAGTTCTTGGACCAGTTTCACAATCGGAATATGAGGCTGACCAGGTGGTCACTAAGGTTACTGGTATATAACCTGGACATACGCCATATTGCCGGTTGTGACAACGTGGTTGCAGATGGTCGTTCAAGGGTATATGATCCTGGGTAGATTGACACACGGGTAGCCTCCTGCTTTAGTTTGAATGGTATTTTGTGCTTGGTGCTTGTTGGCTCGCGGTTGTAGCCCAGCGTATTGGGTCGTAAAGCAGGAGTTGAGCGTTTGGTATAGAAGAAAAAACTAGGCTTGCCCCTATAGTGCAGCCGAAATAAACAAATTATAAACATAAAAATCAAATAAAAACTCTTTCTTTGATAGTTGAATTTTTTTAGTATGTTATAGCAGTAATTCTGAGTTGCACTCCTCTCAGAATGCTGGGCTAGAGAAGCTCGCTCTTGAGGAGCATAACTACATATAATTTAACCTATGGTGTTGGGGAGGGTTATAATTTTGAAAAATGTTTTGTTGAAGAACTGTGCCAGACATTTTACTGCCGCTGGGTGATGGGAAGTGGAGATATAGCATGGGTTCTAACCATCAGATTTTTGTGAGCCTTGGGGCCTCTGAGAAAAATCTTGGGGGGGGGTGTGACGTTGACCACTCCGTTAGAACCGCATGGCTTGTCCTACAGTGACTCGCTAGGATCGCCAGGGCAGTGGATGGGGCTACAGTTTATGTATTAGAGTGTGCTTTATTTCATATGAAAGCTTGTGTCATGGGCAGTCCAGAAAGGCTTTTTGTTTTCACCCATGTCAAGGCTTTATATATTTAATTGTAAAGTATATGTTTTATCATTAACTAGTAATGATAGGATCTGGGAGAGAGAGAGGGAGTAGAACAGAGTGAGAGGGGGCGCGCAGTGTTTTTTGTCCCGCTCGATGACGTCACGGCTGGCTGCCTCGCGGGGGTTGGTGGAGAGAGGCCCTTACCATGCTTTAAGCTTTGCTAGTGGTTAGATGACTTGTAACCGCTGTTTTCCCACGCGGCTCGAGCTAGTGCGAGTATATATACAGTTCCTCGCCACTCTCTCCCTCAGATCTGGTTTCTAGAACGCACCCATCTCTCTCCCTTGCTACCTGTACCCCGCTCGCACCTGAGAATCTTTTCCTCTGCCTACCTCTCTCTTTTTTCATATCTTTCACCACCTTTTATTAAGACTATATCCCCTCTGGTTAACTCTGCAAAATCAGCTTCATGCTGGCCAGTTGTATTGTGCGTTAAGGTCTGATATAACCCATGTATGTTAGTTGTTAAGATAAGTGGATCACGAAGCATTGGTTGGCATTCATATTGTTTAAGTACTGCATCCTTTAATTATTAGTGTTCTGCTGGATTAGATAATGCTAGACTAGGAGTCTGATATTATAAGGTATTGTTTCCTATGAGTGCTGGCTTTAGTTAAAAGCTGCACGACATACCTGAGAACTGGAGTTGATTGAGTAAATTCTAGTCTGTGTGCCATTGAGAATAGAGCATGCACGAATGAGGGCTTTTTGCCTATACCATTCTGCACTGTTCTAGTCTCGATTGTTTGTCTTTGAGGTACGCCAGGAGAACGCTTAATACTTCGGTATTAAGGTTTCTCAAGAGAGCTACCCTTCATTATAACGTAATATTTGACGCACAGACTTGAGATTTGCACTAGGCTATGCGGCATGCCATGCGCACCAGTATCTCGTATCATTGACTCTAGCTAGACTTTATCAGTCATAGTAGACATTAAACCTTAATTAGCGGCTCACCACATAAGTCGAGTTAAATAAAGCTGGACTATGTGGCGGCGCTCGACATAGGTCGAGTGGCAATTTCAGCACGTAATGTTGCTGAGAGAGAGAGACAAGTGGTGGCAGGAGAGTAGCGAGCGTATGACTGCTCCAGACCACCGCGGCGAACATACTGACACGAATCCCAGCTCCCTCCTCCCTCTCTCACTCGCTATATAAGGAATTGTATCGGGAAAGTGGCTAATTACATGCTTTTTTGCACTCGCGTTGCACGGTTATTGCAAGAAAACTAGCCATCATAAAAGGATCGTTATGGTGTCATTCGAAAGCTCTGTTTATGCCCTTTCAGGGATAGGTACTTGTTTTACGTTCTGGGTCTTATTTAGGCATGAAAATGATCACGTAAACAGCCCTATTTTGGCTAAAAACACCCCGCTGGGCGGTACATATAAATAAACCGCATAGGCCGCTCGTAAGGTGTTAAGTATATTAACCTAATTACTCTTTTTATGCATACCCATTTATGATTACACAAGCATTTCGCAGCCTAGTTTGATGTATGGAGACACAAACGACTTAGGCTCTTTTTGTTGATAGGAATACTGCATTGTCGTGGCGATTATTATTATTGTTGTAGTGTTTAGGATATTCTTGGCTCCGATGGCATTATATATTCTGCCTTTTTGTGTGCATAGCCTGCACGAGCATTGTTCCGCTGCCTGCCTTTTTGGGTTCCATTTCCGATACGAGCATCTTTATAGCATCTAACATTTAAAGAAGATTCCTTGTTAGTGTTGAAGGACTTTAGTGCACTTTCTTTCATGCAGGAGTGCCTGACATTTATTGATTAAAGTAACGTAAGCTGTAACTTCTCTTACCACCTTACTTTGCATACCATAACCAAGCACCTTCGGTTATAGGTAGTAATAGGCTGTTTTCACATAACATTAAGCCTAGAGTAGACGCACATTTATTGAGAGTTTGATAGCCTATTATTGCATATAGAACTCTGTAGAGTATTTGTGTTCTTTGTTCACTGGGAATATACATCAGAGGTTGGAGCTAGCGCTTTCCGTTGTAACATTTATGCCATTACTAGTCCAATGAATAAGAGCCCTGATATATTTGAACCCCAGTCGTAACAATACTAAACTACTTTGAACTACTTTAGATTATAAATTATGGTTGTATGTATACTTCATCTCTTTAATACAAGTGCATTATTTAAACCACATTTTGAGATATATTAATAGGATTAGGAAGTACATATAGAACTCAAAGAGGTTAAATCAATTCCCTGTTTCCCACAGGTCTATTATACGCTGATTGATATCGTTAATGGTAGCCTTGATAATAGATAAATATCTCGCCGTAATGAAAGTGGCCTATGGTTCATTAAATATATAGCTAAGTATAATGCCACAGAGTCGGCTATATGTATTGTGTAGGTTTCGAGCATCAATACACATTATGTGTGTATTACTTGAATGTATTATGTCCATTGTGTGGGTGTAAGCTACTTGCAAGGTTGTTGTTGTTGTTCCCCAAGCTGCCTGGCCGAACAGCCCCAAGGCCCCGAGCAATTCCAAGGCCATAACCGAGCGCCCCCACAGAATCCTCCCTGCCGACCACAATAAAGCCTGGGTGACCGAAGCCACTCCATGGCGGGGAGCTGAGGAGGGTGCGGAAACGCCCGGGAAACAAGGTTATAATAAGTTGCGAACATTGTGTGGGTGTTGTTGATTGGTGTTTGCTCTGTTAGCTCTGTGAGTGTGGAATATTGGGAGTTGAGGGCATTGAACGTTGTGTCCATCGTCTTTATGTGTCTGAATTTGCGTGTAATGTATGTTACATACTTGTGTATACAGTTCAGGATGTACCGCAGTGTGTATGAGCGTGTTTGTGTATGTGAACTGGGTCATTGAGAAGGGTCTGCAAATTGTCTAATGTTAACACTCAGCCACTGTCACAACCGCAGGATAAATATATATTAGATTATACTGCACATCCATTAAGCTTCCTAAGCTTCTTACTTTCCTGTTATGTTGCTTGTACTGTATATGCAGGTAAATAATTATATTTAATATCTATTAACAATAACAAAAACAGATAATAATTTTGCATAATGGTATCTTTTTAAAAATACTGTTCTTCTTCATTATGTAATTGTAGTCCTTAAGCCCCCTCCTACCCCACACACACACACACACACACTTCTGCCAACAACATATAATTATAAACATTGAGCTAGTTGAACGCAACCAGTGCCAACTATGTACTGCATATATACTGTACATACTGAACTTAAAACATGGATAGGAAACACCAGAGCTTCATTTCTTCTATCTATCTATCTATTGCCAGATACCATCATCCCTGATGGGATGGGAAGAAAAACTATTTTCAACCCACATGAGAAACGGATACTTCATCATTGGTGATATGAACGCACGGTTTGGAAAAATGGCTCGAGACATACCAACCCTCGCTGAATTACCGAATGCTGATTCATTCTCATACCCAGATATTAAAGATGATATTGCCTTTCCTAACAATAATGCAAATATACTATCAACTATATGCATAGATAACAAATTACTTTTAATTATTAACCTTATGACCCCTGAACAACATTTTATTGGTGGTAAGACCTACCGGAGACGTGATACATGGATATCCGAGTTGGATACATGCGTCGCGTCATAGAGCGTAATGGATAAATTGAGTGACTTTTCAGTAATACAGCGTGATGATCTCCCTTCTGACCACGCCCCAATAACTGTAACTGTTTCCATGACTGGTATTGATAGAGATAATATCTTAACCCGGGCATCTCACTTGGGAGATCACGCTGTACTTCACAGGACAGTAAAAACAAATAGATATATCAGAAAGCCAATTATAATTGATCGCATTGATAAACGTTTATTTAAAGATAATATATCACAAATTGATGTACCCGAGACAGATGAGGATGTAAACAGTTTTGCTGGAAAGTTATTAGATGTACTATATGAGTGTGCAGAGAAGAGCGGATATGATGGTGAAGTGCGTCATGATAATGGTAATGTTAATTTACGTAGATGGGAAAGACTGTTGAGAGATGGAGATGACTCACAGGTGTGGAAGGCTATTACCTGGAAGGGTGAGTGCGGTAACTCAATGAATGATTGTAATTCCTGTCCAAGTGATAGTGATTTTAAAGTTGATTTTGAGAATCTCTTTAATCCAACCAACAATTCAATGATGCTTTCACTTGCTGATTTTAGTACCATTACAACAATCCCTCTTCTGGATGAGCCTATATCACCTAACCAAGTCGAAGAACAAATACACTAAATGAAACCAGATAAAGCATGTGGTCCGGATGGAGTGTCTCCCGGTATGTGTTCACTTTTGCCTGTTCGGTGGATTTTAACCATAACTATGCTGTTTAATAATGTATTTTCATCTGCAGTTTATCCTGAATCTTGGAGTAGGGCTAGATTGTTTACAATTTTTAAACGAGGTGACAAGAATAACGCTAACAATTATCGTGGTATCAATGTTATTAACTGTATAACGAAGCTGTATGACATGGGCGGGTGCCCAACCCCGAAAGGAGTTGAAGTAGGGGAGCTATCCCCCCACCAAAGGCGGCTTTCTAGGGCCTTTCCTAGCTGATGCTGAGAGGATTGGGTTCTAGTCATGTGGTGATGGGCTGTTCTATCAGAGTAAAAGCTGAGCGATCTCTGCCATACCCATAGCTTACTCTGACTGTTCCTTTTACTTATATATCTTCTAGATCTCAAGTGATGGCGTCTTTTCCGTGGATTGACCTCCTTACTGCAAACCTAGAAGTTGGCAGATTGGGAGCCAAAGCGTCACATTTTTCCCTTGCCCCTCAACTTTCCCTTCATAATTGCTGAGGGGCACAGGGCCTTGGGTGGGGTTTTGGTTTCCCGGGCATTTCTGCACCCTCCTCAGCTCCCTGCCTTGGAGTGGCTTCGGTCACCCGGGCTTTGTTAGTGGTAAGCAGGGAGGGTTTGGTGGGGGGTCGCTCATTTATGGCCTTGGCCTTGCTCGAGACCTTGGGGCTGTTCGGCCAGACAGCCTGGGGAACAACAACAACAACAACAACAACATGGTATTGTGCGAAAGACTAAATTATTGGTTTAGACCGTACCGAAAGCAGGCTGGCACACACAGAAAACGGGGATGTTTAGAGCACATTGTCACCTTGCGTCTTCTCATGGATTTAGCAAGGTGAAAAAAGTTAACACTATTTTTAACATTTGTGGATTTTTCGAAAGCGTATGATTTAGTACCAAGAGACATAATTATTATCTCTTTCCCTGGCTTGTATCCATTCGGCCCCATTCAGCCAACTGTTTTAAGACGTTTATCCTCATCCACATATTTATTTCTTCCTGGTGAGCGATAGCGAGCCAGCATTGTATGGAGAAATCTGGCTTCGCCGGAGACATTTTTCTATCGAAAAATGCACAAATTTAGCTTGCTGTCAAAACAAAAATATATATATGCTGGCTCGCAGGAAAATATTGACACCTGGATGGGGTAAACGTCTTAAACAGTAGGCTGAATTGGGCAGAATGGATACAATTCAAAGAGAGAGGGAGATAAAGCTAAAAAAAAGCGAGGTGGCTCCCTTAACACCTTACGAGCGGCCTATGCGGTTTATTTATGTGTACCGCCCAGCGGGGTGTTTTTAGCCAAAATAGGGCTGTTTACGTGATCATTTTCATGCCTAAATAAGACCCAGAACGTAAAACAAGTATCTATCCCTGAAAGGGCATAAACAGAGCTTTCGAATGACACCATAACGATCCTTGTATGATGGATAGTTTTCTTGCAATAACCGTGCAACGCGAGTGCAAAAAGCAGGTAATTCGGTACTTTCGGTACATAATTGAGTATGTAGCGAGTGAGAGAGGGAGGAGGGAGCTGAGATTTGTGTCAGTAGGTTCGCCGCGGTGGTCTGGAGCAGTCATACGCTCGCTAGTCTCCTGCCACCACTTGTCTCTCTCTCTCAGCCACATTACGTGCTGAAATTGCCACTCGAGTTATGTCGAGCGCCGCCACATAGTCCAGCTTTATTTAACTCGACTTATGTTGCTCGCCGCTAAATAAGGGTTAAGGCAGGAACACTTAGAGAGTAAACTACTCTGGGTTTCAGAGGCCGTGTGGCATCGTTTTTCAGGAATAACTTATTAACAAACATTTGGATCAGTATGATATTTTGACACAGCTTTGTTCACACCGTCCCCTAATTTTTGTCAATATAGTGCATTACCAAAAGTGTAGAAATAAGCCACTTGTCCCTGTGTCATGAAGTTAAAGTTGCACATTAATGACTAAGAAACGGACAAGGCTACCGTGGCTTACCTGTGAGAACCACCAAACCATTATTGCTCCTCCATCAAACATGGTAGTTATCAACCACAACCCAACCCTATTATCGCCTTTACATTCAAGTTATCTGTCAATATCAAGTATAAATATACAAACAGTATGTATTTTTGTATATTTATACTTGATATTGACAGATTACTTGAATTTAAAGACGATAATAGGGTTGGGTGGTGGCTGATAACTACCGTGTTTGATGGAGGAGCAATAATGGTTTGGTGGTTCTCACAGGTAAGCCACGGTAGCCTTGTCCGTTTCTTAGTCATTAATGTGCAACTTTAACCTCATGACACAGGGACAAGTGGCTTATTTCTACACTTTTTGTAATGCACTATATTTACAAAAATTAGGGGACGGTGTGAACAAAGCTGGGTCACTGACTGTATGTGCTTATGTAATGACAGTTCTGCCTGTGGAATTAAACTTCGGTGAAATTTAACACCTTCGCTGCAGCCAACGTATCCATACGTCCTATATAAGAAAAGCCTATACTGCGGGCGACGTACCTTTACGTGTTGGTATTACCGGTTGAGTTGGTTGGACCAACCCGATCTTCTTCTTGTCAGAAACTTGCAGGAAGTTCTCAGCTTGCCACCCATACTCAGATCACTGTGCTCCATGCATTCGTTGTTGGAGGGTGTATGCAAGAGGTATTTTAGAAGCTGAAAGACACCAACAAATGTGCTAAATCTAAATTTATTTGTGACAGTATTAATTTGAAATTTATTTCATGTTACAGAACATTCACTCATACTGTCTAGTTGGCAAAATGACTAGTAATTTCATCGAGCTATCGCAAGAGTAAAAATACGAAAGAAGGAGATAGAGGTTATAATATGCTTAATGAGTGCCTGCTAGCCGGGAAGGAAGGAGGAAAGTCTCGGATCGATATTCCCAAGATCGTAAGGGGAGGATTGAATGATTGAAAACTTTCATGGGGAATGTTTGGGCCAAACTTTTCATTAGAATGTGTTTTAATTTATTCAGGGCTATGGATCTGATGTTAGGGTGACGTATATTGAGTAGGTAAAACGGGAAAATGCCTGTCAGAGCATATTCTTAACTATGTAACTCACTGCAAGGAAAGGGTTAAGAAACATGCATTTCCTACTTGTTATATATTTTATATTTTTCATTGGAAATTTACTCAGGCTGACGAAGGCATTTTTTGTGTACTATTATTTCATGAACACCTAAGACCCATGGTGCATTGGGGTGGAGTCTTCGAAATTATTGGCTTTGTCTTCAATTAGTGGTAACTATTTATTTAGATTAACAGTGTTCCTGGATTGCCTAGCAGGGACCGCATTGCTTTGTGTTGTCTATGTATCTGTAATTTTATGTAACACACTTTTACTCTCATGTGTGTGTTTGTGTGTAGGGTTTCAAAGTATCCATCATCATTTTTGTTATGTCTGTATAATTAAGGGGTATATGAGGTCTTTAACTGGGTGAGAAATATGAAGAGCCAATACAAAATATAATTTATCATACATTGGAAACACTCACAAATATATGGAGTACATTACACAATTAGAGCGGTAATCAGCACAACACTCAACAAATACATGGGATGGGGGGCAAGAGGGGATAGACAAGTCAGCGTTAACGGTTCAAGTCGCCTCAGGGAAAACGTGGCAACCTCAAGGGTCCCGGTGTGTGTCCTGGTGTGCTGAGGTGGCTCCTTGGCAGGCTTCTCAGGATTCGTGACCAAAGGGGAAATGGACCATGTGGAGCGGGCAAGCCCACCGTTCGAAGAAGAGGACGATGTGAGGGCTTGCACCATGACGGCGTCTAACCCGGCTAGTGATGGGGGAATTAATGAGAGGGCAGTGCGATGACTAGGTATGATGTGACGACGTTCATCTAGCTGCGGATGAAGGGGCTGAAGCAAGGGGGAAACGGGTGCAGGTGATGATGCTGGTGTCTCTGTCTCTCGGGAAATCTTGTCAGTGCAGCTGCCAGGGGCGTTGTACAGGTGGTCCTCTCCACATTCCATCTCGGCAGTAGGGGAATCTTTTCTCTACTCACTGTGTGTCCTAGGAAGTTCGTCTTATCACTATCAGCTCAATTGATTTAAGTAATAATTGTGAGGGTTTAGTAGGGTCTTTTCCTGTAGCTCCTCACAGTCGGCAAGGGCTGGGGTTAGGTGGAAGAAACCTAGGGAGAGTTGGTGAAGGTGTGGGGGCCCGGTCGCAGCGACAGGAGTGACACTGGATTAGCGGCGGCGGTTGTCTGCACGACATCCCTCCTATATTCTGCAATTGCTCAGTGCAATTATTGCGAACCTGGGGGGAGGAGAGCTTCACTCCTGACTCAGGGGCATTCGGGGGGTAATACAGATGCGGGCGTCTGAGAGTGCCGATGGACTTTCCTGTGACTTAGTTGTTAAATTTGCCTCACAATATTTATCCATTTATCTACCATTGTATTTACTTCAAGCCAGTTTCCTGGAGGTGTAAATATTGGACAGGAGTGTTCTACACTTATCGATTGTTCATCCATTCAATGCCATCATTGAGACCATCCCTTATATATTAATAATATATTCTAAGACTCAAATTATCTACATTCTCTGCATGCACACCAGGTTATTTTCTATCCAAGGATTATTTTGAACTTTGCTAAATTTGTTGGCAATATTACTCATATCACGTGCCATCCAATACTATTGCCTTACATATGCTGTTACAAAATATACATAAACTAATTTGAATATTCAACACACCCCGACTGTCTACAAACTGACGAAAGCAATACACTTTCCGTGCTCACACTCTCTTTGTGAAAATATACAAATAACATAAGTTTCGTCTTACAGTAAGTCCACAGCCGTTAGCTGAACTCGTGAAACTCTGCAACTGTGGGCTTTCAAACATTAATTACATCACACCCTTGTAAACATTCCATGGTTCATTGTTACCAGCGTATTGTACCCGAGTTGTGCAAACATTACATGAAGGAATACTGTGCTGGTTATTATTGTTGTACTTTTATACCGAGTGTGTGTGTGTCTGTATGTGTGTGTGTGTCTCTGTGCGTGTGTCTGTATGTGTGTGTCCGTGTGTTTCAGTATGTTTGTGTGAGTGGATATAATGTTATTCTCTCTCTCTCTCCTATGTTTTTTTTCCAATCTGCTGTATCTGTCTATCTATATATCTTACGTTTTTGGAAGGAAATATGAAATATATTCACTACAGACAAGACAAATGTAACAGCAATAAATGTCGTCCGAGGTCCCAGCGGCTATATTTTGTACACCTAAGGATGTGTCTGTCTGTCTGTGTGTTTCCCTCTCCTTGGTTTTGCCAATCATAAACACTTTTTTTTGTCCTATCTTAATTTTAAGCATTCCCTTTGCTTATCAAACATCCTAATTTATTCATCTTGCTTGTTCTATGGTTACATTTATTGGGTTTCGTCAAATAATTGAGTATGCATCTGTTGCTATATTTTTACAATTTTATATAAAATCTTTAAGTATGACGGTGAGATGACGGGGTTGGGAAACCAGGGCAAGGCTATGACGGTAGACACCCTGATCATGCCGGGAAAGGAGCAGCCTAACAACACCAGAATAGCTGTGAACGGGGAAACGAAGAGGAACAGGAGAAGACAACACCAAGAGAAGGAGAGAGACAATAGGACCCGACCAGTTTCCCAGGCTTTAATACCTGCCGGAATAGGTCACCCTACCCCTTTTCCCAGACCTACCCATGCTATAATCTCCGGGAGTCTAGGTCAGTCTGCCCGAGAAAGGAGTTCGAGCTCGGGCGAATCACAGGGACCCCTGCTCCTCCAATGGCAGAAACAGAGACAAACGCCCAAGGCATATACCCAGTTCCAGCCCGATTTGCAATATAGTGAGGAACTATTTATGCAAGTTCCCCACCAAGAACCATTGCGATATCGACATCGATGGGAATCCCAGCACCACCTCTACAGCACCTCCTGGGAAGACTGGGAATAGTACAACCAAAGTGATAAATAATAAACCTATTTCCTGCAGACTAAGAAAAGCCAGATATCATGATGAACAGAAAATAATTCATTACGCAACCATGCCACCCTCTAAAAATTGGAGGGCCATATCGAGAGATCGAAAATCTGTGTGTTTAGATAAATAACTTCAGTGTATTTTTAGATTAAGAATTGCCTTCACCACAGCCAAAACAATGATATCCACATGTCCCTATGTTATTGAGATAGATTAACTTGAGTTCTAGAAATAAACCGTCTATAGTCTTACTGAAACTGAAGGAAGTTAGCAAATACTATTGCTTCCTTCCACTGGTTAAGCCGGTTGTGGGAAAGGATTGGTATTGAGTCTCAACCTGAACGAGAGTGTGTAGAGGAGCCCGGAACCAACTTCTCCAGTACCTGAGAGAGAGGCAGTTCCCCATGACGTCCAGCCCAGCAGAACCACGAGTCCTACGTCATCCAGATTCTTGTTTATGGCTACCTCTACCCTTTACCCTAAGTGTCTCTGAGTGTTATAAGTTGTGGCTATTGTTGTGAAGGTAAGATAAAATATGCAAGTATTATATTACATTTAGCCCACTGAACCCCAGCTAGTTAATAATAAATGTACACCCCAGGACCAGAGGGTTGTCAAAAAATTAGTTTTTCCAGAAAACACCAGGAATGGGTTAGAAATGAAGGAAAACCCACAAAAACCGATCCCCTAGGTCATTAAGGGTCCTACCGTGCGCCCGAAAGTCGGAATTATCATGGGGAAATTGGTAGGCAAAAACAGGTTTTTGCGCGCTCACGCGCACGCGGTTGGGCTTTGAAAGTTTTCAACCATCGGCATTGCTGCGTGGGATACTTAAACAGTTCCCATACAAATCTGAGCCCTCTAGGTGCCATAGGACCGGAGTAATTAAACCCCGACGCAACATATACGTCCTGGGGTTCAGCGTTACATACATTGCCGACGCACTGCTTGCATCGCTGGGGTTCTGTGGGTTAATTATAGATCTGTGCCTAAGATCTATCCTGAACATTTGATACCGGTGTAAGTCCTATAACTTTGATCCGTACAATGATTAATTAAGTACGAGATATTACTAAGAGAAATTGTGTTAATCATTCAGACCTTTAATTGTACGCACGTTACATAGTCATTTTTACACGTGTTACTAAGCCAGAATACTCTCAGATTTTATTCGTATGTGTTTATTATTCTTTGGGTATCCAAGTCAAAGTGAAAGTGTATAACGTGAACTGATTTCCTTTTTAAATCCAATATATACCTAGAACCTACGCCCACTTCAGTATCCTTATATCCGCGTAATTATTGCCAGAGAATACTTATAATACTATTTCCCTTATTTGACAGTCAAGAACCCTTTCCATTGAGTTAGAATTAATAATTTATCAAGATACCTGATCTCTATTAGTTCTTGTGAATAATCTGATAATATACATTACTCGGGTCATGTAAATCTTTCCACACCCATCTAGGAATTCAGATTGTACATTCCTTGATCGATTCCGCCTACTAATTGGCTATTGATTATATTTATTACTTCATCTAGTAACCCATTGATTATAATTGTATTTACGTTCTAATACAACGCTACAGTAGTTCTGCGTTCTTTTAGGAATTTGTTCATTTATTCAGAACTCCTTTCATGCCATCAATTATATGGTATTTCCTAGGTGCAACTTCGCTGTGTACGTTCACTTCTCATAGCTCCTTATAAAGCTATCTTTCAGCGCATTTTAATTTGCGTTTCTTAAAGTAGTTCGTTAATTTATCCCAATCTATAATACATTTTATTTTATCTATTCCAACACAGTCGCTGTATTTATTGTGCAACTGATTTCCTCAACCCGTGTGATTTGACCTCATCAATGATAAATTGTTATTTCCTGAGACCGCAATCCATCTGACCAAGAGTCCCCAGGGCGGCACCTTTGATGGTCTCACCTGAGCGCAGCCAAATTTCCCTTTACCCACCACGTAGACTCACACGCAGCGGAGCGATAAGTTCCATATCGTACCTTGTCTTTGTCAGAATACTTCACGTTAGACACTTTACTCACATATGTATTATTGTCAATGATTCTTGTTTGTGTATATATATATCTGTCTATCATTGTGTATTTTCACTATTCAATTACTATGTAAGTGACGAAATGACCTACATTAGAGAGTACAACTAGTTAACTTTCTCAGTCACTAATTTACTTACCTGCTATTTAATATAATAGTGGAGTATAGTACTACATATCATGTATTCTATGCCATTGAATAAATAAAAGTATAATCTAACCTGTGTGTTTATTGTGTTATCGTTGCCAGATTGAGTAAATACTTATCATAGTCACTAAGCTCGATGTGTTCCTGTTGAGCATATTCCAAGTCTAAATATCCGAAACCCGGATTGATGAATAGACAATACTGAAGCGAGTTGGATTACAACCCGGCATAACAACGGCATCATCAAAAGCTATTTTAAATTAGAAATGGGCGATTTTTACTGGCATAGGAAGAAAAAGCTGGTATCAAAAAATTTATTTCTTTCGAATTCCGTTTGACTCTCTATTTTAGTCGTCAGTCCTCCCAAGTGATAACAAGTGAAGGCACTGAATTTTTCTGTCTTATCTATCTATTGCCTGACGCGTTGATCCCCGAAGAGGTGGCCACAAACGACCCGCCTCCATGAACCTCTGTTCCCAGTCAGTCGATGCCCCTCCTCCCAACCAGCACCGCCTTCATCCATATACTTCCTCACTCAATCCTCCCACCTCTCCTTCGGTTTACCTCTCCCTCTCTGTCCTTCCACCTTGCTCTCGTACACTCTCTTAGTCACTGAAATATCCTCCCTGTTAAACTCATGGGCTCACAGGGAAGAGAGAGGATACTCCGCTGGACATAACTAAATCCTTCGATAGAGTCTAGCACTTATTTCTAAACTACCATCTTTCGGTTTTTATCCCTCTATCTGTGCCTTCATCTCCTATTTCCTATTTTCTTTCTAACCTTTTCACAGCTGTGGTTGTGGACAACCATCGCTCATTCCCTAAACCTATCAACTCCGGTGTTAATCAGGGTTCTGTCCTACCTCCAGTTCTATTTCTAATATTCATTAATTATCATCTCACAATACCTCTAGTCCTATCCACTCCTATGTCGATGACTCTACATTGGGTAATTGAATTAGCTTTACACAGAAAACCTAAATGCAGTTATTTCAAAACTTATGTGAAGAGGCCATAGCACGCAACTCTTCTGATCTATCAGCTAATTCCAATTGGACCAGAAATTACCTTTTTGCTTTCAAAGCTTCCCAAACTCAATTTGTCTATCTATCTACCTTACAATCTTCCACACGACTATCCTTTACCCTTCAATAACACACAAATCAACCCTTCGTCTCACAATATTCTTGGTGTCTCTTTTTCCTATGACCTTTTTTGGGAAAAGACCATACTAATACTCTTGCTGAAACAGCTTCCCAGAAGTGTGCTCTGTAGAGGGGGGTCTGCGCATCCATGTATAGTGTACTGTTAGCTCATGTGGGGAGGTTACTCCCGCACTGTACTTCTCAAAAGGGTACAGTCAAAAGCATTTTGTCTCGTCAACCCACGTCTTCTAGCTAATTTTCTACAATCTCTCTCTACACGCCGCAATGTTGCATCTCTCTCTCTCTCTCTCTCTCTCTTTCTTCTACTATAATAATCAATGTTCTTCTGAGTGTTTTCAGTGTATGCCTCCTCCCTTATGGAGAGTAGGTGACACACGACTGTCAACACATTCCCACCCTTATTCTATCCAATTATCTAACCAAAGAGCAAACTGATTTTCCCACTCTTTCTTCTACTCAACAAGTACTCTATAATCTGGAACTCTCTCCCTTAATATATCTTTACCTCATCCTACAACTTGAACTCCTTCAAACTCTGTGTGATCAGACATTTTGACTCTAACGTACATTGAATTTGGCTTTCTGCCACTCCTTCAATTTGTAGGGGGAAACTCGTTACAGGCAGCTTTGCCTTTTGTCTCCTTCTTTCACATAGAACACAAAAAATAGAAACAAAGAACACTAGACAGAATTTTGCCTCTGAATACAGTTCCGTCATCAGCTCAATCATTTTCCTCTATGTATATGAAAGATACAAAAGGCAATGCTGCCTGTAAAAAGTGTCCACCAAATTCAAGGTACATTGGAGTAAAAATGTCGGGATACACAGAGTTTGATGCAGTTTAAGTCATAGGCTGAGGGAAAGGTAGATCAAGGGAGAGAGTTCCAAAGATTACTTATTAAGCAAAAGAAGGATTGGGAAAATCAGTTCACTCTTGGGTTAGAGAGTTGGACAGAATAGGGGTGGGAGTGTGTTGAGACATGGGTGCCAACCACTCACAGTAAGGGAGGAGGTAAACACTGAGAGAGCGCTGAAGAACACTGATTATTGTAATAGATGTAGAAGAGTGTAAGAAACTCATCATTGCGGCATGTATTGAGAGATTGAAGTGAATTAGTAAGAGAAGGTAAATTGATGAAATAAAAAGCATTTGACTTTACCCTTCCGAGAAGTGCGGAATGGGTGGAACCTCCCCACAAATGTGAACAGTACTCGAAGAATGGGTGCACTGTGCCTCTTTACAGAGCAAGAAGCTGTGCCCCCCCGCACAGCACAGAGACAGTTGAGCACACCTAACTTTTGGAGAACAGCTACCCAAGGGCGGGTTCTTGGGGGAACAAAATACTTTAATCAGATCTGAATCTATTGCGTCCTACTCCCCTGCACACTCCTCATTCTTAAACATTTCGAAATTGAACACCTGAAGTTAATAATATGCTATTTCCTTAGTTTATACACACAGAAATATGGTATGGACAACTAACTTGTGGTCAGTAGCAATACATTTACATAACATTTACATTTCTATATATGCCTCTTGTACTTTGCTCTTTCTTTCCTCCTCTGCTTCTCTCTCATTCTTAGAGACCTCTCACTTCGCCCCCCAGCATACAACCTTCAACTAAAACTTATTTGTTATTTTTTAACGACTATATTGGCAGTAGTACGTAGTTTATCTATGAAAGCAAAGGTAACCTTGGAATTGTTTGATTATTCAAAATGAGTTTATATAAAATAATTTCAAGATTATATAGACTTAAGATAATTAAATTATACTACTAGTAGACCTGACAAATTACACAGAGTACGTTATACTCCAAATCATACAGTCTGTTTTCTCAGACTGTCATTAATGTACTCATAAAAAGGTAAACATGCAAGACAAAATTACTATATAACCTCTATTACTGCTCCAGCTATTACCGTATTGCATGTATTCATAATATTTTAGTTAATTTAAGCATGGCAGTGACAAATAATACTTACAGATATCTCATACACAGCTTGTGGAAAATATGATCGTCACTGACGATCTGTATAACATTGTTTGTCTTTTGTCTGTCCAATAATTTGTAAGTAATAATATATATATTAGGTGTTATCTAGTATCTGTGTACCGTATAATATATATATTAGGTGTTATCTAGTATCTGTGTACCGTATAACTCTGTTGAATATATAACTGTTACAAGTGCTGTGAGTCATGTCCGACAAATGGCTATTTATAAATATATGTAAAATCAAATATTAGGAGTAGGGACTTTAGGTTTGTTTTATTCTCTTCCACGTACTATGAGTTATACATATCACCAACATTAATATCTCTAAAACAACTTACAACAAAATAAACCGAGAGTGATGTACGCAACTGTGTATGAGTGTGAGTCCAAGAACTGCGAATGTATGTGCTTGCGCTACTAAATTCATATAAAATAAACTATTGACGATAGATAAATTCTGATTGCATTTTTGGAAAGTGTGTGACAAATAATTGCCATATGTACAAACCTGTTCTCTAATTTATGATGTTATGAATTCAAAAGATGTTTGAAAAACATACAAAGAAAAGTAGTCCGCATCAGTGTTATCGATGTTTCTTATTTGTTTGTGAGTTTTGCTTCTGTAATATTGTTGATTGGCCTTTCCTCTATCTATTGATACATAATAGATTGAACTAAACGTAATTCTTGTTGCTGAAAATCTATGGACACTGAATATTTTGGATACGCATGCATAATTGTTTTCGCCAAGTACTGATATTTATGACCATTCATGTAATATCAACTATTGCCAATATATACATCCTGATGACACAGAATGATCGGGGATAATGCTCCTAAGTTCATATAAAAATAATGTATTGCTCAGCTTATAACAAATTATGAAAGTGTAAACTCTGCAAAACTATTAAATATTTCTTATATATCATTCTCAATGTGATAACTTGATCTGATGGGATTTTTGTTCCGGTATTATAATAGGTCTTGTTCTATCTTTGGATTTATAATACATTGCGTGTAGAGGTAATTATTTTGTTGTTTTTGTTTTTTCTATTTGAGTGAGGGAGACAAAAGGCAGAACTACCTACCCCATAGTTGAAAGAGTGACAGGGCTAAAATCAAGGGACGTTCGAGCCAAAGTCCCTGGACACACGGAGTTTAAAGCAATGAAAGTCATCGGAGGAGGGAAAGACTAATTCTGGGAGAGAGTTCCAGAGCTCAGCTGTTGAATAGAAGAAAGTCTGAGAGTAACGTTTCACTCTGGGGTTGGAGAGTTGCACAGAGTAGGGGTGGCATTGTGTTGCAAGACGGGTACCACGTACCCTACGTAGAGTAGGCGGGAGAGCTCTGAGGAGCACTGATTATTGTAGTAGCGATAGAATAGCGAGAGAGATGCAACATTGCGGCAAAGAGAGAGAGTTTGCAGAGAGTTGATGAGTGGGCGGGAATTAATGATACGAAAAGCCTTCCTTTCTACTTTGTCTAGGAGTGTGGTGTTAGAAGATCCTACCCACATACTCAATACTAGGACGTACTGTGCCCCTGAACAGAGCAAGAAGCTGTACAGGGGTAAATAACCCCATGAAGCTTTTGAGCACACCCAGCTTCTGGGAGGATGCTTTAGCAAGACTGGTAATATGGTCCTTCCAAGTGAGAGCAGAAGAAAAAGAGACACCAAAAATATGGAGAGAAGATGAGGGACTTATATTTGTATTGTTGAAGATTAAGGGATAGTCCGCTGGGAGTTCCGGACGGGTAGATAGATGGAGAAATTGGGTTTTGGAAGCATTAAAGGCAACAAGGTTTTCTCTGCCCCAATTGGAAATAGTAGTTAGATCAGATGTTAAGTGTTCAATGGCTTCATTACGTTTGTCTTTGAGGGATTGCTGGCTGGGGCGTTCTGGAAAAGTAATTGAGTAGTGTAAGGTAGAGTAGTCTGCGTATGAATGGATGGGACTGGAGGTACAGTTGAGAAGATTATTTATGAAAATTAGTAAGAGAATAGGAGATAGGACAGAGCACTGAGGAACACCGGAGTTAATAGTGTGACGCACGTCAGCTCCCCAGCGACCACGAGGGGGCGGCGGTTGGTTCCCTATCCTCTTCTCCCCTCTCCCCAGGCAATGAAATGGACTACAATTATCAGAGAATGTTGTTCTTTCTTTCATAGTGTTTGTGTTGTTACAGACAGTCCCGTGGTGGTCTTTACTTTCGTCTGTGACAACGTGAAGTAGTTTATATCGTTAGTAGAATGTAAGATGCATTGTGGAGGGAGAGAGAGAATAACGCGAGCGTGGTGGTAATATGTGCGTGCGTAGGTATGTGTTGCCTCCCTCACTCGAGGTGTTTTCCCGCTCGCGCGCTTTCCTGCACCCTTGATTGGCTGGTGGATCCTGGCGCCTTCTGCAGCCCTGCTGCCTGGTGACGTAGTCGTCTGTGATTGGCGGCCGCGGTCCTGGGACGGTGGTGCGGGCTCCTGTTCTTGTGTCTCCCTCAGAGCTCCTCGTAGTGCTGTAACGCTAACATCCCTTTGCAATCTATCAGCCCACCTCACCCCCCTATTGCGAACTTTCTCTACCACTGCTTACCTTCTTCTCTCTGTATATCTTACTATTAATTAACTGCCCTTCCCCTTGACGTTGATTTCATATATCCGTCACTGTATTATACAGCGAGATCTCAGAGATATTATATGTACTTAGTTAGGCATTTTGGATCAGAGGGTTATCCATTTTGGCTTGGGGAGGTTTAACATACTCATCGTGTTGCCCCATCCTTATTTTCTTGGGTGTCTGCCAGGTTAGTCGATGCTAGACTGGGAAGAGGCTATCAGGTTGCAGTTTCCTATGAGCATAGACTTCGTTGAGCCTATGCAACTGTACCGGATACCTGCGGAGGCCTAGGTCATTTTCTTGTCTGTGTACCTTAGAGCCTAGCACTGTGTTGGCGTGAGGGCGTTGGCCTAGTCCACCCAGCACTGTGCTAGCTCGTTAGCTTTTGACTTAGGAGGGTCGCCAGGAGAGAACCAGGTACACGAGACCTGGATCTCTCAAGAGAGCACCCCGTCATTTAATGTAAATAGGTGCACAGACTTGAGAACGACACTAGGCTACCGAGCAGGTGGCTCGGCCCAGGTAGCTTAGCCTACGACTCCCCTGCTAGACTTCGTCCACCTGGCAGACCCCCGATTAGGGTTTATAATCTCATTGTGTATATGTGTGCAGCATTATTGCTCCTTATGTTTATAGTAAGTCGTGATTGTTGCTGAGAGACCCAACCAGAGCAGGCTAGTGCCTGGTGGGAGAAAGCATATCTTTTTGTGGTTAGAGTTTAGACTGCCGACTGTTTTATAATTACACCTGTGCCAGATAACACTGTATGTCCCTACACTATATATGTTCCCCCAGTAATAATACACAGTTCAGAATCCGAGACGTACTTCTTAGTTGCATCTGACTTTTGCAGAAGATTCTGGCATGATGCTTTAGGACTTTCTTTGTTTCACTTTCTTTCAGACAGGAGTGACAGTTTACTGATTATTTAACGTAACGTTAATTATCCTTCTTCTAGTTTGCTATTAAATCGTTGCTGCGATTTAATTACGCTATCTATATTTTTCCTTGTATACCTTAATAAAGTAATCGTATGTTGTATGAGTATAGGCTGCTTCAGTGATCATCAGCCTATAGTGTGCACCTTTTACCGAGTCATAGGATACCTCGTTGTCCAGGCACGACTCAGGGCGGTATAGGTGTTTTGTTCTCCAGTGGTTAACACCTTACGAGCGGCCTATGCGGTTTATTTATGTGTACCGCACAGCGGGGTGTTTTTAGCCAAAATAGGGCTGTTTACGTGATCATTTTCATGCCTAAATAAGACCCAGAACGTAAAACAAGTACCTATCCCTGAAAGGGCATAAACAGAGCTTTCGAATGACACCATAACGATCCTTGTATGATGGATAGTTTTCTTGCAATAACCGTGCAACGCGAGTGCAAAAAGCAGGTAATTCGGTACTTTCAGTACATAATTGAGTATGTAGCGAGTGAGAGAGGGAGGAGGGAGCTGAGATTTGTGTCAGTAGGTTCGCCGCGGTGGTCTGGAGCAGTCATACGCTCGCTAGTCTCCTGCCACCACTTGTCTCTCTCTCTCAGCCACATTACGTGCTGAAATTGCCACTCGAGTTATGTCGAGCGCCGCCACATAGTCCAGCTTTTTTTAACTCGACTTATGTTGCTCGCCGCTAATTAAGGGTTAAGGCAGGGGTTGGAACTAGTGTTACCGTTGTTACATTTAGCCTTATCTAGTCCAATAAAGAAGAGCCCTGTGTCTTGTAGAACCTGGATCGTAACAAATGGCGACCTTGCTTAGGATTTTGTGAACTTAAGAAATACTGTGGGAGTATAGTGGTAATTTTTTTTATTGAGGAATACAGTGGACACAGATTTTTTTTGGCAAGCAGTATAACACATAAAGAGGCTTCAGATAACTTTAGGTGAATAGGTGCTTGCATAAGAGATTATATATACTTTATTTTTGTTATAAACTTGCATACTTCTCAGTATACACCATGTCTAGCAACAGCTCAGTTAACGGGGATAATCAGACAGTACAGCCTACGGGTGTTGAGCAGCAGCAGGAATATAATGATGGCATCAGAGTTATTAATTGTAAGGCTGATGCGAGGAAGTTTGTGGAGATACCAGTAACAGCGAGTCGGTTGGAGGGGATTGATTGCTATGGTCTGAGTTGTTTGGCCACGGTCCTGGGGCGTGTCGGCTTTGGCAGCATGTCTAAGAGTGACCTGGTGGCTTGTGTGTTGGGTGGTGGCAGTGGGTTGCAGGGTGGAGCGGGGGCTTGGGAGCCTTTATCCAAGCCTCCCTTCCACTCTACTCCTATCGCGCCCCCTAGGTTACCAGACCTTGGCACGCTTCCGCAATCTGATAGTCGCTGGCAGCGTGGTTTGCCCCTGGGTGGGTCTCCTATAATTGCTCCTCCCCCTCAGGGTTTGACTGCTGATATGTTGTTGCAACTGGAGTTGGCTAAGATCCAGATCCAGCATGAAGTTGAGATGGCTAAGATTCAGGCTGAGATGGCTAAGATTCAGGCTGAGGAGAGGACAGCATGCCGTGAGGCAGAGTTGCAGGTTGAAGCAACTAGGTACTGTGCTGAGATGGATGTTGAGAAATCTAGGGTGGAGACAACAGGGCGGCATCTCGGTTCTGGGAATCGTGGGTCTGAGTCTTTATCGCACTTGATTAAATTAGTCCCTGTGTTCGATGAGTCTGGTGTGACTGAGTTTTTTGCACGGTTTGAGAAGAAGTGTCGGGAGCATGAGTGGCCGGAGATTAAGTGGGCAGCCCTTGTATCATCAAAGCTTGTTGGGAAAGGTCTCAAGGCATATGACTCGCTGTCATTGGAGGACTGTACTAACTATGTGGTGTTAAAGGAGGCTGTGCTCCGGGCCTATGAGTTGCAACCAGAAACCTACAGGTTGAAATTTTGGGGAGTTGTAAAGAGAAAGGAGAGCTCTTTCCTTGAACATGCCCGGGAACTGACTGACACTATGGGGAATTGGCTCCGGTCTGAGAATGCGACAACAGTTGATCAGGTTAAGCAGTTATTTTTGTTGGAGCAGTTCTTCCGGTGCACAGGCAGTGACCTGACATTAAACCTGAAGGAAAAATGCCCTAAGACCGTAGAGGAGGCAGCTAAGCTTGCTGACCTCCGGCTTTCTTTGATTCGTGGGTGCGGGTCTGCTCATCGAAGTGAGACCGGTAACAAGGGGCGTAACACTCCACCCCCCAAAGTCAATGAAGCACAAAATAACACTGTAAAAAGTAAGAGCAATGATACCCATTATAACTACAAACACAAAACCGTCCCGTTTTCAAAGGGGCAGGGCCCTTCCCCACCACCTCAAGGGGGGAAGTGTAGTGGTGAGGTGAAATGTTTTAAATGTCAGAAGGTGGGTCGCTTTGCACGTACATGTCCGAGTAATATTCCTGCTAAGCCTGTGTCTTTGGTTCGCAACTTGGGGGTGTCTCTGAGTTCTTCTGAGTCTGCCCGGGGTAGGTCGTCAGTTGCGGGGACACAGCCTGTGAAGAAGGGTTTGGAGGGCTCGACACCTGTCCAAGACACTTTTTGCAGCCATCGAGGGCACGGGCTTGTGAGCTGGGGGAATACTAAACATCAGGTCAAATTGTTGCGTGACACTGGGGCATCACAGACACTTCTTAAAAATGTCACAGGCAAACCTATAAACGCGGCTCGGGTTGTTGTCGTACAGGGGATCAAAGCTACCAGGTCATACCCGTTGATTAGGTTGGAGCTGGAGGTGGATGGTGTGTGTCGTGAACTTGATGTTGGGATCGTAGAGAGCTTGCCAGTTGAGGGCGTCGACCTCCTTCTGGGCAACGACTTTGCGGTGCTCACTTCGGAGGTTCCACCCTTAGTTGTTGCCGAGAGGGCGGCCGACGTTAATAGGGAGAATCGGGAGGGGGTCGAGAGGTGTCAGCTTAAACAGATGGCCTGTGCAGTCACCCGTTCTCGCACGTCAGTTGAGTCACAACCATTATCTCAGTCTTCAGACCAGCGGAGGAACGGTCGGAAGGAGCAAGCTGAAGCTGGGAGTTTTGTGAGTTTTGCTCCAGCGGCTCTCCTTAGCGGCTTAGTACTTGACCCAGAGGTGAGCTCCGGAGTGGCCCTAGAACCTGTCACCCCTAGTGACATGGTTGGGCGTGATGGCACTCCGCGACTTAGTAGTTCCCAGTTGGAGGAGAGTTGTGGGAACGGGGCTATCAAACACGAGGACGGGGAAACATGTCATGTGAACCTGTTGGAGGAGCTTGTGAGGCAACCACCTGAGCAGCCTACTGTCCCTGCGTTGGTCTGCAGCGGCCAAGGTGGAGAAGGAGAGTAGGGATTGTCATGTCTCGGCGGAGCAGTGGGCGGGGGACACGAGTCTGGTGGCTGTGGAAACGCTAGAGCAGCTGCCTGAGCAGCAGTGTGCAGCGCTCCAGCACCAGCTCGGTTCATACCCCACTGGTCGTGCCGAGCCCCTGAGCCTCACAACTCGGGTGGTGCAAGATGTTCCGCGGGCAGGTCACGTGAATGTTGAAAGACCGTTAGCCTCGTTTCGGTGGTTCAAGGTGGGCGACGAGGCTTGGACATGGTTGACAGGTCAGGGTCGACCCATGGCTGCCAAGGGTGGTGGTCAGAAGGAGGATATTGAGCAGATTGGTGAGATTGGCTGTGGAGTGGATGTGCCCGGTCGTCGCATAGCCTCCCAATGCTGCTCTAGTCGAATGCAACAGCCCTACCATAGACCGACTGTATCTGGCCATGTCGCTAAAAGCAGTGATGCTGCGCAGGCAGATGTAGTCGTAAGGAATGCGGGGGTGCGCATGTACGGTATCGGCGGGGAAGCCTTAGCAATAATGAACTATGGGAGTGACTGCACAGGTGGTACTGATTGTCCCTCTCATGACCTGGCTGTTCTAGGGACGAAGGTGGAGAAGGAGGGAGACTACAGGTTAGAAGCTGCGGTCTCGGCTGGGTTGTGGGAGGGCACTAGGCATGTTGTTTTGCGAGATAAGTTGTTTACTAGGCTGTGGCAGTGCATTCGCATGTTTGTTGCTTCTCCAGGCCTGATGTACAGGGTAGAATCCGACATGGAGGCTGGAGACAGTGCGAGGCTCAGTTTAATTCCCTACCGTATAAATCCTGCTAAAAAGCCTGTCGTGAAAACAGAGCTAGACGACATGTGGAAAAAGGGTCTGAGGGATAAAGGATATTGTGAGTGGTCGTTGCCAGTGAGTTTGCAACCTGAGTTGAGTGGTATGATCAGTGTGTGTGCATTATCTCTGACAGACACCTATCCATTGCCCAAGGGTCTGAGGGATAAGGAATGTCGTGAGTGGTCATTGCCTGTAACTTTGCAACCTGTGTTAAGTGGCAAGATCAGTGAGTGTGTTGATTGCGAGAGTGTGTGTGCATTATCCCTGACAGACGCCTATACCTTATCGAGAGTTGACGACACCATAGACCGCCTCGGGGCTGCATCGCCTATCACGAAGGTAGAACTAGTGAAAGGTTATTGGCAGGCCCCGTTGCCGGAAAGCGCGAAGAGAAATGCCAGTCTTGTGATGAACTGGGCAGTTTATCAGTGTCAGGTGTTGTTTTGCTGCCGGGACACAAGTTGGATGTGTGGCATGCTAAGGGCACTGATAATGTTTTGGCTGATTGTTTGTCATGGGAGGGTTTGTTTGCAGGAGAACCCTCGCCGTTCAGTCAGTGTGTGTTGAGCGTGGAGGAAAATAGGCTACATATATTTAAAGCCGAAAAAGAAAAAAAACAACAATAACATTTAAAATCAACATAAAAAAACTTTCTGTTATTGTAAATTTAAGTATGTTTTGTTACAGCTGAAGCACTAGCTATTAGTGGGCTGAGTTTCGTAGAACTCGCTTTCGGAGCGTAACAATTTTAAGTTTGGCTATTGTGTTGAGGGGGTAAATATGTAAGTTTGTTTCATTTTATAAGTATGTTTTTTTGTGAAATCTATATGCTGTATTATTGTGCTGGGGTGGGGAGGTTAGGTGACGTGGGCCAATTTCAGATATCAGAACTTGCCTAATGTTAAGTGTCTAATATCCGGGGGGGGGGGTGACGCACGTCAGCTCCCCAGTGACCACGAGGGGGCGGCGGTTGGCTCCCTATCCTCTTCTCCCCTCTCCCCAGGCAGTGAAATGGGCTACAGTTATCAGAGAATGTTGTTATTTCTTTCATAGTGTTCGTGTTGTTACAGACAGTCCCGTGGTGGTCTTTACTTTCGTCTGTGACAACGGGAAGTATTTTATATCGTTAGTAGAATGTAAGATGCATTGTGGAGGGAGAGAGAGAATAGCGCGAGCGTGGTGGTAATATGTGCGTGCGTAGGTATGTGTTGCCTCCCTCACTCGAGGTGTTTTCCCACTTGTGCGCTTTCCTGCGCCCTTGATTGGCTGGTAGATCCTGGCGCCTTCTGCAGCCCTGCTGCCTGGTGACGTAGTCGTCTGTGATTGGCGGCCGCGGTCCTGGGACGGTGGTGCGGGCTCCTGTTCTTGTGTCTCCCTCAGAGCTCCTCGTAGTGCTGTAACGCTAACATCCCTTTGCAATCTATCAGCCCACCTCACCCCCCTATTGCGAACTTTCTCTACCACTGCTTACCTTCTTCTCTCTGTATATCTTACTATTAATTAACTGCCCTTCCCCTTGACGTTGATTTCATATATCCGTCACTGTATTATACAACGAGCTAGAGATATTATATGTACTTAGTTAGGCATTTTGGATCAGAGGGTTATCCAATTTGGCTTGGGGAAGTTTGACATACTCATCGTGTTGCCCCAACCTTATTTTCTTGGGTGTCTGCCAGGTTAGTAGATGCTAGACTGGGGAGAGGCCATCAGGTTGCAGTTTCCTATGAGCATAGACTTCGTTGAGCTCATCCAACTGTACCGGATACCTGCGGAGGCCTAGGTCATTTTCTTGTCTGTGTACCATAGAGCCTAGCACTGTGTTGGCGTGAGGGCGTTGGCCTAGTTCACCCAGCACTGTGCTAGCTCGTTAGCTTTTGACTTAGGAGGGTCGCCAGGAGAGAACCAGGTACACGAGACCTGGATCTCTCAAGAGAGCACCCCGTCATTTAATGTAAATAGGCGCACAGACTTGAGAACGACACTAGGCTACCGAGCAGGTGGCTCGGCCCAGGTAGCTTAGCCTACGACTCCCCTGCTAGACTTCGTCCACCTGGCATACCCCCGATAAGGGTTTATAATCTCATTGTGTATATGTGTGCAGCATTATTGCTCCTTATGTTTATAGTAAGTCGTGATTGTTGCTGAGAGACCCAACCAGAGCAGGCTAGTGCCTGGTGGGAGAAAGCATATCTTTTTGTGGTTAGAGTTTAGACTGCCGACTGTTTTATAATTACACCTGTGCCAGATAACACCGTATGTCCCTACACTATATATGTTCCCCCAGTAATAATACACAGTTCAGAATCCGAGACGTACTTCTTAGTTGCATCTGACTTTTGCAGAAGATTCTGGCATGATGCTTTAGGACTTTCTTTGTTTCACTTTCTTTCAGACAGGAGTGACAGTTTACTGATTATTTAACGTAACGTTAATTATCCTTCTTCTAGTTTGCTATTAAATCGTTGCTGCGATTTAAATACGCTATCTATATTTTTCCTTGTATACCTTAATAAAGTAATCGTATGTTGTATGAGTATAGGCTGCTTCAGTGATCATCAGCCTATAGTGTGCACCTTTTACCAAGTCATAGGATACCTCGTTGTCCAGGCACGACTCAGGGCGGTATAGGTGTTTTGTTCTCCATTGGTTAAGGCAGGGGTTGGAACTAGTGTTACCGTTGTTGCATTTAGCCTTATCTAGTCCAATGAAGAAGAGCCCTGTGTCTTGTAGAACCTGGATCGTAACAATAGGATGAGGAAGTGAGCGATGGCCGGCCACAACCTCAGCTATGTAACGGCCAGAAAGGAAATTAGAGACAAAGGCACAGATGGAGGGATAGAAACCGAAGGAGGGTAGTTTAGAAATTAAAGATTTGTGCCAGACTCTATCGAAGGCCTTCGATATGTCTAGCGCAATAGAAAAGGTCTCACCGAAGTCCTGAAAGGAGGATGACCAAGATTTAGTAAGATATGAAAGAAGATCACCAGTAGAGCGAACCTTAGGGAAGCCATTCTGGCGATCTGAGATTAGATTATGAGAAGAGAAATTATTAAGAAACTAAGAAGCAAGAATAGTTTCAAAAACTTTAGAGATACAAGATATAAGAGCAATTGGACAGTAATTGGAGGGTTGAGAGCGGTCACCCTTCTTTGGGACAGGTTGAATGAGAGCAAACTTCCAGCATGAAGGGAACATGTTAGAGGAGAGACAGAGACGAAAGAGTTTGCCTAGGCAGGGAGTCGGCACGGAAGCAATTTTTTTTTAGTACAACAGGAGGAACACCGTCCAGACCGTACGCCTTCTTTGTATTAAGCCCAGAGAGGGTAGAAAGTACATCCTTAGAGGAGATTAGGATACTAGGCATAAGTAGGGGAGAGGGTCGTGGAGAGGGAGGAATAGCACCGAAATCATCCATGGTGGAGTTTCTAGCAAAATTTTGAGCGAAGAGTTCAGCTTTGTCAGAGGAAGAAGTGATGGTTGTGCCATCAGAGTGGAAAAGGGAAGGGAAAGACGAAGAAGATAAATGGTTGGAGAGGTTTTTGGCTAGATGCCAGAAAGCTGGGAAGAGCTAGAGTTGGATTGTTCGGTACATTTAATATTGATGAAAGAGTGCTTTGCAAGTCGAAGAACAGATTTGGCTTGATTCCAGGCAGAAACATAGGAAGAATGAGATTCTTGAGTTTTAAGGCATCGGTACTGCTTGAATGCTTCCTCCTTGTTTTGCATTAGAAAGAAAATGGAAAGTATGCTTCCATGCCCGAGATGATTACCTCGGTAATGCGTTCAGCACTCCCAGAGGGAGAGAAAAGATCGACAGTATAAGAAGAAGGGTTAGAAGTTAGAAACAAGTCAAGAATGTTGGGCCGATCTCCGAGGCGATCCGGTATATGTTTGGGTTGCTGAACTAACTGCTCTTGGTCATTTAGGATAGAAAAGACGTAGGTTTGTTCACCAGGTTGGTCAGTAGTGTGAAAGGAGAACCATTGGCGGTAGTGAACGTTGAAATCTCCTAAGATGGAGATTTCTGAGAAGAGAGAAATGGATAGAATGTGTTCCACTGTTGAGTTTGTATAGTCAAAGAATTTGGAAAAGTCGGTAGAGTTAGGGGAAAGATAGACAGCACAGAAATATTTAGAAAGAGAATGACAGGAAAGTTTGAGCAATAAAGTTGAGAATTCAGAGGAGTCTATCGGGAACACGAGAACAAGTGAGTTTGTTGTGCATGTATGCACAACATCCGCCTTTGGCTTTGAAACTAGGATAGAGAAAGTAGGAGGATATAGAGAAGGGGCTGCTGGCAGTTGCCTAAGATAGAGTGATATTCTAATGTATCAACTCGCAGTAGTGAAATTTGCGCTTGAGAGTGGACAGTAGTGGTAGTAAGTTTTTTGGAAACTTAAGCAACCGTGAGAGAGTTAACAATAACTATACTTTGAAAATTTACCATGAAATTATTTTGGCCGATCCTTACTAAGCTCGAAGGGCAACTGGATTGCACAAGTGAATGTGTCAGTGGATTTCGTTTAAACACATAGGGAGCTATGAGATATGAAGATCGGTACCTCACAATTGAAAATCAGTCAATTAGTGTTCAAGGTAATTGCAAATTAGGGTATAATACATACCACAACTAAAAATCGATCTAGATACTACAAAATCCCCTGTATCATCTTGTTTAGTGTTCAATCAACTCACAGAAAGTGATTCTTTAATTTCATCTATTAATGTTTTTATATCGTATTAACTAACTTATGAAATTATTTACGAAATTAGGTGAATTATTTACCGTTTGTTTCGACTTTGATAATGCACTGTCCACGAAAGGGGAGCAGTAAAAAACAATGTCACTTGGAGTTTATAACAGTTTTCATTTGCTTTAGATAGGTACATGAATTATTCTTGAACGGCCAATATAGTTTTGGAACCTATAAATATAAAAAGTCAATAACTTACATTTTACATAAACGGTTCCCAAACCTGTCTAGTCAGGAGAGAATAGTGATGCAAGACCACTCTTAACACTGGCTCAGCTCGACTGGTTTGTATTGATATGCAAGCACTCAGCTGCCTCAGTGGGGCTGCTAAATATCGCAATACAATAAGAGTAGATCACGTAAGGAATATTGTTTTCCAAGTTTATATTCTTTACTGGCGATGCCCCCTGACGCGCAACCGCGAAAGTTTTAACCGGGGGCCTCCCGTTGACTAAAACGGTCACGGATGAGCAATCTTGAATTTAGGCATTTGTGTTATTCGTGTTAAAAACGTCTTTGTTTGCCAAATGGATATTTATTTCTAAAATTAAGGAGGTACGACACTAATTTAAATGTGTCTCTACTGTATACATAATTTGTACCCTAATTTCGAAGGTAATTATTTATTATTGTCTAACCTCTACAGTAAACATAGAATTGGCAGACCACGCAAATTATATAAATAATAATCAATCATAGTTATATAAATAGTGATTACACTGATTTAGATATAAGGATAATACATGAGTAATAGGCATTTAATTGTTCATTCTAATTTTAGTTCGTTCCAATATTAAAAATAATCCTGTGTAAAAGCCTTTGTTATACAAATCGTATCTAAAGACCTATGCTAATTTCCTTGACTTAATTTGTCATAGATATTACTTATGATATTTGTGATGTATAATTGTACATAGTGATATCTAATTTTGCCTCACGTTTTTATCCTATAATTGGTACTTTTCTTGTAGCCATTTGCATCTAGGGTATGTTTGGTTGGGTTTGTTAACAACTGACATCATAAATTATCAGTCAAATCCTTTGATGTACTAACATTTTCCTTATCTGTACAGTCACAGAAGAGAACAAGCTGTTCAATAACTGGGCTTATATTGTGCAATTGTCTGTAAAACCTATGGATTCCTCATCCATATAGAAGACAATTAATTGTTTTTATTTATATTTTATAATCACGCACAGTCTCAATAATTACATTTGCTTAATAACATTCTTCATCACATCATACATCTTATGCTTAATCTTTTATTCATTCCGGACAAGAAACGACAGGAAGATGCAAATGCTGGAGTGTTTTTTATATTCATTCTGGAGGGAGAAGCCTATATACTGTATATATAGCTGTCTGTGTATCTGGGTGTATATATATATATATATATATATATATATATATATATATATATATATATATATATCGGTTATGGCCTTGGCCTTGCTCGGGGCCTTGGGGCTGTTCGGCCAGGCAGTCTGTGGAACAACAACAACAACCCCTGAGGCGGTTGAGAACACCCAGCCTCTGGGAAGCCGTTTTAGCAAGAGTGGTAATACGGTTTCCGAGAGATATCAGACAAAAAAGATGCTGAGAATACTGAGAGAAGATGAAAGGTTGATTTTTGCATCATTGAAGAATAAGGGATAGTCCTCTGGGAATTCTTGACAGGTAGATAAATGGAGAAATTGGGGTTTGGAAGCATTGAAAACAACAAGATTTTCTCTGCCCCAAGTGTAAATGGTTGTTAGATCAGTAGATGAGTTTTCTATGGCTTTATCACATGATTTTTTTTTTAGTGATTGCTTGCTGGGCCGTTCTGGAAAAAGTAGTTGAATAGTGTAGGGTAGAGTCATCAGCATATGAATGGATAGGACTGGAGGTACAGTTGAGAAGATCATTTATGAATATCAGAGAGAAAATTGGAGATACGACAGAACCCTGAGGAAGACCGGAGTTGATAGGATGAGGAAGTGAACGATGGCCATTCACAACCGCAGCTATGGAACGGCTAGAAAGGAAATTAGTGACAAAGGCCCAGATGGAGGGATAGAAAAGGAAGGAGGGTAATTTAGAAATTAGTTATTTGTGCCAGACTGTATCGAAGGCCTTCGATATGTCTAGTGCAATAGAAAAGGTTTCACCGAAGTCCCGAAAGGCGGATGACCAAGAGTTAGTAAGATATAAATGAAGATCACCAGTAGAGCGACCCCTAAGGAAGCCATACTGGCGATCTGAGATTAGATTATGAGAAGAGACATGCTTAAAAAAAATTTAAGTAAGAATAGTATTAAAATCTTTATAGATGCCAAGAATCTTTTGATTAGTCTGAGAGAAAGAAAATGGAATGTATGCCTCCATGCCCGAGAGGATTACCGCGGTAATTTGTTAAGCACTCTCCGAGGGTTTCTGGCCATGGAAGCAAGAATCATTTCATGGGAAGTCAAAGCATTACTTCCGAAGAGCCTCCCAGTTGGCAGCGCCAAAGTGCCACAAGCGCCGCCGGCTCAGAAGATCAGATGGCCATAATGGAGAGGTAGGACAGGTGACAGAGATAAGTTTATAGTCAGAGGAGCCCAAAGGAGAGCAAATATACATTATAAGCAAAAGGGTTAGAAGTTAGAAAGAAGTCGAGAATGTTGGTCCACTCTCCGAAGCGATACGGGATATGGGTGGGTTGCTGAACCAACTGTTCTAGGTCATTTAGGATAGAAAAGATGTAGGCTTGTTCACCAAGTTGGTCAATTGAAAGAGAGGAGAGCCAATGGCAGTGGTGAAAGTTGAAATCTCCTAAAATGGAGATTTCTGAGAAAGGAGAGATGGATAGGATGTGTTCCACTTTAGAATTTAGATAGGCAAATAATTTTAGGAAGTCAGTAGAGTTAGGGGAAAGATAGACAGCACATAAATATTTAGTATGAGAGTGACAGGATAGTTTGAGCAATAAAGTTGATAATTTAGAGAAGTCGAGGTCGGGAACACGAGAGTAAGTAAGTTTGTTGTGTACGTACACACAACATCCACCTTTGACTTTGAAACTAGAATAGAGAAAGGTACAGAGAAGGGATTGCTGTAAGTAGTCCCAGGCAACTGAGTTTTGGAGAAAAAGAGAATATAAGGGTTGGAAGAGGAGAGGGGTGTTCAACAGAATAAAAGTTAGAGGAAAGGCCACAAATGTTGCAAAAGTTGTGGGAGTATTATTTTATGGGTGGGCATTGTTGTTATCATTTTGGTGTATTGGAAAGAAGTGTACTGTAGTGTGCTTCTGCTTGTGTGGTATATCATTTATTATATATAAATCGCCTGGTCCTGATGAGGTATATGCTAGAGTATTAAAAGAATGTAGGGATGAGTTAAGTTACCCATTAACATTTTTATTTAACAAGTCATTGGAGACAGGTATAGTTGCAGAAGCTTGGAAGCTTGCAAACGTAGTTCCGATCTTCAAAAAAGGTGACAAATCAATAGCATCCAATTACTGTCCCATTAGTCTTACATCAATCATAGGAAAGCTACTAGAGTCAATTATTGCTAGTAAAATTAGAAACCACTTAGATACATTTAATTTAATAAATTTTTCTCAGCATGGATTCACTCAGGGCCGTTCTTGCCTTACTAATTTGCTTAGTTTTTTCTCAGAGGTATATGAAGCAGTAGATAATGACAAGTCATATGATATAATATATTTAGATTTCAGTAAAGCTTTCGACAGAGTACCCCATGAGAGATTGATGAGAAAGGTTGAGGCACATGGAATAGGTGGGGCGTTGTTGGGATGGATTAGGTCATGGCTAATTGGTAGGAAGCAGAGAGTCAGCATAAATGGTACGAAGTCAGAATGGGGAGCAGTCAAAAGTGGTGTCCCCCAGGGATCTGTATTAGGTCCTCTGTTGTTTGTTATATACATAAATTACCTTGATTTAGGTATAACTAGTAGGATAAGTAAATTTGCAGACGATACCAAAATGGGGAGAACAATTGATTCAGATAAGAGATATAGAGTGCCTCCAAAGGGATCTAGATACCTTACACGAATGGTCAGTAAATTGGCAGATGAAGTTTAACATTGACAAATGCAAGGTATTAAAGATAGGGAAGATGCATACAAATGTTAAATATAAACTAGCTAATATGGAATTAGAAAACTCGAATTGTGAGAAAGATCTAGGTGTGTTTGTTAGCAATGATTTGAAGCCTAGACACCAGTGTATAAGCGTTCGAAAAAAGGCAAACAGGATTCTCGGGTTCATCTCTAGGAGTGTGAGTAACAGAACTGCTGATGTTATCTTAAAACTTTACTTGTCATTAGTGACACCCGATATGGATTATGCTGTTAAATTTTGGTGTCCTTATTACAGAATGGACATAGATTCATTGGAGAGAGTACAACGTAGAATGACAAAAATGATCCATAATATTAGAAATCTTTCGTATAAAGAAAGGTTGAAGAAATTAGGCTTACATTCATTAGAGAGACGCAGAGTTAGAGGGGATATGATAGAGGTGTTCAAGTGGGTTAGTGGGATTAACAAAGGGGACATGACAAATGTACTAAAGCTCAGTGATAGCGAAAGAACTCGTACCAATGGCTTCAAATTAGATAAATTTCGTTTCAGAAAAGATATAGGCAAATATTGGTTTGGTAACAGAGTTCTAGATGGGTGGAATGGACTACCAAGTGCTATAGTGGGATTAAAAACTATAGGGAGCTTTTAGATAAAATTGGATAAGCATATGGACGAGAAGGGTTGGGTGTGAAGGGGGATCAGCAGGGTTGGGCCAATCAGCGCTCTGCAGACCCCATAATCCTGCGTTAATCTCTAACCGTTTTGGTAAGATGATCCTCAGGGTATTAGAGTGTTCAGCCTATAATTGGGCTTTGTAATTGGGGTTGTTTGGGACAGGGATCTGCCTTGCTTAGGCCAATCGGCTTTCTGCAGACTCCCATTTTCTTATGTTCTTATGTTCTTATATATTGTTACGAATAGATGGTGAGACTTCAAGTTCGTGAACTTCATGCACATACGTAGCCAGCACCTCCATAGTCTCCAAACCGACCATTCACCAACTCGCAACAGAACAAAGCACACTACACACGAATCTAGGCTCTCTGAGGACCATAAGTGCGTAAACAATCCTCGAAACTAGTGCTGCCCTACAGCAACTAGAACTCTGAGTGTGTAGTGGAACTTAAACATGAACTTTTAATCAAGCAAAAAAAAACAGCATCGTATTCGTCGATCACTGGGACGGATCCATCCCAAGCTGAGGCCAGGTATATAACATGCTCTGCGTTTACTTTACTATACTAAGATACATTAATTGGCCACATAATTAACTACCAAAACGATGAGCAGTCCTAAAATGACGAACTCTCAATGGATTTCTCATATTAAGAGTCTGTGCCAAAATGCAGTACATCACAGAGAGTAACCAAAAGTACTAGAGTTAATTATAATAGGCACTGAACACTAGAATAAAAAAACCAACCCGTCCAGGACACCAGAGTGGCTAATCTAAAGCAATCCTCCCATACAACTGAAGGCTAATGAAGCCCTCCACCCTCAGCTTCGAAAAGGACACTTAATTATATTATAACTCCACAGTTAAGCAAATATGGCAGTTACTAAGCAAATAGGTGAAGGTAACTGAACCATGAAGCCACAGTCATGAAGCGACTGAGTTGAGTGCCGCAACAACAAACAAACAACAACAATACACATATGCAGTTATCTAAGACAGTGAAATGAATGCCTTGTTGTGTACATCGGCCGGCAAAAGCCCGTGGCAAAGTGTACACCAGCTAAGTGCAATACAATATGTCAAGTACAATGCAATAATAAATGCCAAAATACAAGGGCCTACGTCCTGTGCCTGGTTGTAATTAAACACAATTTGCTTTCATAATTCCCACAGTCTCTCGGAGCCTGGAATGGAATGTACAGTACGTTACATAAACATTAAACAAGCATGAAATAAAAGCAAGCCAGTAGGGAAAATATCCTCCTCTCACAGTACACCACCACAGGATTACGACCATACGCATATCCAACCACATGCCAGGCTGCAGAAGGTTGCCAGCTGGTACAATTAACATACGTCAACCTCAATCATCCAGGAACACTTCACGACTAAGCAGGAATGCATAGGCAACGTCTGCGAATAACGTTAAGTAGGCAAACCAGGCTCACACACACCCGGTGCCGCCACCCTCAACAACAAACGACCAGCAGACGACAGCCGCAGAAGTCAGTCAGAGCAGCAATATTTGTCCAGCAACTCTCGAGCACAGCTACATTACATCATATTTCCAGCAACTCTCGAGCACAGCTACATTACATCATATTTCCAGCAACTCTCGAGCACAGCTACATTACATTATATTTCCAGCAACTCTCGAGCACAGCTACATTACATCATATTTCCAGCAGCTCTCGAGCACAGCTACATTACATCATATTTCGAAGCTTAAGCACCAAGTGTCCTATGCCCACCGATAGTACAACAATGCACCCCAGCCACCCAGGTGCTCCAAACAAAAGGATCATGTAATAAAGTATGGTTAGTGAGGAATATATAGGAAGGAAAATACGATGGACCGAAGCTCGGAAACAGCACACAAAACAACAGCACATATGCTCACACGCTATAGCACGCTATCTCATGATATTGTAACAATATATATATATATATATATATATATATATATATATATATATATATATATATATATATATACTGTATATACTGTATTTGCGATCAAAGTATATTTATTTAGTAGTATGTTTGCTCATATTTTCATCTATCCATCTGTGGATCAATGTATCTACGTAATAAAACAAAATAATAATATTCGTCTGCTTAATTATATAGCACCTGGATATCCTCCTTCGAGGATTTACAAGCGCATAACATGTTTCAATCAACCAGAAACCATTACCCATCTCCCCCTTTCTCCCTTGCTCAAGGGGAGACTGTAACCGCCGGTTATATACCAGAACAGTTTTCAACCTGAGCGTGTTTGATTGCAAGTCTGCCGGATTGGAAGCTGACACGCTATCAACTGAGCCAGCCGGACGGGTCACGGCTGTACAATAAAATAATTTCTTCATTGATAATGCAGTGAACGACATGAAAGTAACAGATGTCTATCAGGTTATAACAATTTTTTTTTGCCATTGTGGTGTAGTGGGAAGCATACTTGCCTGTTATCAAATTGTCCTTGGATCGAAACCCGGGTGGGTTGTGTGAGAGATTAAGTCTAGTGACAGGATTTGAGTTAAAGACAGACACGAAGAAGGAAAGATGGTAAGTGTTCTGGTTTATGGTATGAGGATGAAGTGGTCACTTGCAGAATTGGTGTCTGAGTTTGAAGTGCCATGTGAAAGGACAAAGCTGTAGCCATCTCCATGTTGTCTAATGTTACTTACAAATCATATTGCATAACTATACATCTTCAAAGTTTAGTAAGTATAAGAAATGCGTGAAAAAACATTAACTAGAGTTTACCGTAGCAAATGATATACACAGATAGTATTAACACCAAAATATTCAAAGTTACTTATTCCCAGTCAAAGTATCCTGTATTACATAAACTTATCTTACCATTTTAATTTCTACTGATAAACATAGAATATCAAATATCATAATATTTTAAGTTGAACTTCTATCTATCTATCTATTGCCAAACGCCATGATCTCTGAAGGGGTGGCCACGAATTAATCGCTACCATGCACCATTGACACCCAGTCAGTCGACGCCCATCCTCCCAATCAGCACCGCTTTCACGCATATACTTCTTAATTCCATCCTTCCACCTAACTCTCGTAGTCATTCCCTCACTTCAATATGTTCCACTTGGCCAAACCATCTCAAGGTGTTCCTTTTCACACTTTCCAACACATCTACATCGACACCACACCGCTCTCGTACACCCTCATTTGTCTGTCTATCCCTCCATTTAACTCTGCACGCACTTCTCAAGTAACTCAATTCCACCTCTCTCACACTTAGTTTGTGTCTCTCCAACAACGTCCATGCTTCACTCCCTACAAGGATTTCTTTACTTCCATGTTGACACCCTAATTTTAGTTACTGTTTTCAGCATTCCTACAACCCTCCACCCCTGTTGCTTGCACCCTATCCTGCACTTCTTCCTCAATACCCCCATCTTTACTCAACAGACTGCCCAAATACATAAATGAGCTGACATTCTCCATACCCTGGCCGTTCAACCTCACATCACATTCTTTGACTGCACCCCTTTGTAAGACCATAACCTTCCTCATCCCCGCATTTACCTTCAGATTCCATTTTTCACACACTGCTATAAACATATTTACCAGACCTTGCAACTCCCACTCACTATCGCTCATCAGAACTGTATCATCAGCAAATAGCAGTACAGGCAACTTCCACTTATTCACTTTCCATATCAGCGGTATACCAACATCCACTGTTCTTCCTTGTATTACTTTCATGACTCCATCTATATATATATATATATACGGTATATATATATATATATACTGTATATATATATTATATATATACTGTATATTATTATATATATTATATATATACTGTATATAATGAACAACCATGGTGACATCACACACCCTTGCTTTAATCTAACATTCAGATCAAAGAACTTGCTCTGTTTATTCTTCACACACACTGCCGCCTTTGCACCCTCATACATGTTCTTCACCGCTTTCAGCAACTTGCCAGCTACAACGTTTATTCTCAGTACATTCCACAGACCTTCTCTATCAACTCTGTCGTAGGCCTTCTCCAAGTCCATAAAGGCATACAACTTTTGTCCCTTTTCCAGATAATTCTCCATAACAAATTTCTAGGTAAAAATCTTGTCTACACACCCTCTTCCCTTTCAGAACCCACCCTGCTCCTAAGATACCCATTACTCCGTTCTCGCTCTCACTCTCTCGATCACTACCCTACTTTACATCTTCATTACTATGCTTAGAACACATATCCCCCGGTGATTACCACACACTCCTATCTCCCCTTTACCCTTATACTATTATGCTATTATGCATTTCTTTCAGTCATCAGGCACACTTCCCTTCTTACATGCTAGGTTACATGTTTTCCATACTCATTCAATCACTATCTCAATCAGCATTTCCCTGCACACTCCATCTATTTCTGATACTATTTAAAATTGCCTAATGAAGCATAATGAACATTGACTCTGATTCATATCAGCCGAATAAACTGGTCGCTTTGCAAAGGATTAATACATGTCACATGAACAATTATTGTAGTTGTTGATTAGTAGTGAAGTGTAACCGCTATATGTGCTATATGTTTATCGTATGTAGCCTGTATCACATGAGGACTATTTAATACATTTGTGTCTTAGTGTGGTATCCGTTATGAGTTACTGTATTTGATATAAGATATGTGATTTATGTTTGTGATAACTTAATATTATATGGAACGGCATTAAGACGACTATGATAATGAAGGTGCAGATTGTCATATAAAAGCCCTCTTATAAAAGATTTGTCATGGAAGAGTTAAAAAAGAGTATCAGGGTACTGGCATGGATAATAAATAGGTAAATGGTTGAGCCATATTTATAATTAAATACTCTCGAACCTACTTCAAGAATGAATAATAAAACTCTTAAAGCATGGAAGGTATACAAATCAAGTTATGATAATGATTATTAAATCACAATTTAAAAAATATATGATGAACATATACATATAGTATAAATGCCAACAGAATGTCTCAAAGAATAGCCGATATCCTGAAGGTCAAGGTTAACGTGAGGTAGAACGTGACTCGGGCTACGGTCAAATATACTGAGGTCACACCGTTTCAGATAAATAGAATATGCAAAATAAGAATATCAGCTGATGGGTGAATAACTAAAGAGTTATAAATTATTAAGAGGTTTTATTTCTCTACTAGCATTTATGGATTGATTTGATGATAATAGTTCAGGTAACTGAGCAAATAAATATTAGTCTGGTGTGGCAGACTGAGTCCTCGGCATTGAAATATTAACGCGATACGGACAACAAAGAATTACTAGGAATTCGAATTAAATGTTTAAACTGGGTGTGAAGCCAGGAAACATGAATACAATGAGTCTAACTAAGAGACACGATAGATAACACTCTTTGTGAACATTTATACACGGCTTTACGTACCCTGATAATCCGATTAACTAAGTATTAGATCTGTCAAGGGTGTTCACAACATTTACGTGTAGTGTGCGGGTAATCAGGCCGAACCGATATTTATAGACACCTGAGTGGCAATATATGAATATATATTACACAGTATATATATAAATCAATTCCAGGGTAGCGTTAGTATGTACTCTCGACACAAGTAACGAAAGGACTAAGGTGAGAATAAAGATCTCGGATAATTACGTTAATTTGAACACAACATATCCTACACAACCTTTGCAATAATCACGAAACACAATAGGTAAACAAGAAGCACTTAATTTGAGTTGGAGTATCGTAGAGAGAGTAGCCTTGTAGAGATCGGACACATGTGGGGCGACAAAATGCGTGGCCCGTCTTGGCCTCTTGCTAAGGGGGGAGGTTCAGCGATGCCCTCTCACAGGTAGCACTAACGTAGGTCACTTCCAGTATTGCCTCCACACACTCTCTCGTCCACACCGTAGCAGCTTGAAGGGCACGATCTAGGAGGATTTGGCTAGCCTCCACGGAGTGTGCTATCCGATCGAGTTGTTCATGTATACTCCCCTACAGGTTACCCATGGGATATAGTGCCTCGACTTGCCTAACTCTACCCTGATTTTGGCTAGGTAGTAACAAACTTTACGGAGCGTGACAAGTCGGTGGAAACCGAAACATGTATGTGCATGGGAAATCTCGTTTCTGATTTATTGCGTGGTTGTCTAAAGCCTTAAAAATACAATGTATATATGGTTATGTGGGGAATGGTATGTTGTATTTATTTATAATAAAAGTAGCTAATCTAAAGCTTAGGTGTACATAGGATAAATCATTTACAGTATTGGAGGCCTCTCTCTATTTAGAGGATTGTGTGGAGCGGTTTGTTTGTCTTCTCGTTTGGTCGAATTGCAGACAAAGTCTCGCCTAGCGGTGGTAGTAATGCATGGAACCGCCAGAGTGACTAGAGACGAATGATGGAGGTTGATGTCTTATTTACATAATCTCTTCCTCCGTGTAGTCTAAAGGGTGGTTCACACATAGCCGAGTCGGTGCGCGAGTCCAACACGAGTGCTGAAATTTTGCTATTCGGCAATGACTCGTCGAGACTCCTCAACACTCGTGGTAGACTCGTGTATACTCTTTGTTTACTCGACACACTTGTGGGTACTCGCCACGGGGTCCAAAAATGTCTTGCATGCATGAAATTTGTGTGCCACGTGGCGAGTACCCACGATTGTGGTCTACATATGTGTAGACTCGTGTACATACGTGTTAACTCGTGATGAACTCTGAATAACTCTTCATTATTCGTGTTAACTCGTGTTGACTCGCGTAAACCCGTGTAACACTCTTTGCTGATTCGTCGCTTTTCGTCATCATTTCGCCGATGACGAATCAACATGTGTCTACACGTATCAACACGTATGTAACACACATGCAACACGTATCAACAAGAGTACAAAGCACGAATGTGAATGCCAAAATATGGTGGCACCATGATGCAAGAGTTTACACGATTCAAACAGGAGTAAAAACATGAGTAAACAAGAGTATACACGAACCACTGAGAACAGAACACGAGTGTAAAACGAAAAAGCGAGTGTCATTTGAAATACCGTTATTTCAAAAATGTTGGACGAATTAACGAGAGATTACACGAGTCTACACGGATGTAACGTGAGTCAACACGTGTACAACAGAGATCCAACGAGAGTCAACGCGTACCTACACGAAGTTACACGAATCGTGGAGTGTAGCCCGAGTGGTGGCAACACCGTGTGAAGAGGTGGCAACTACGCCACTCACACAGACGCCTCCCGCACCCTGTAAAGTGCCCCCACCCACGCTGCCTCGTCCCAGTCCACCGTCGCACCAGTGACCGACCCCAACCTTGACCTGCCTCGCTGACCTCCCTATCTGCTGTACATCCACCCACGCTGCCCTTTGCCATGGCCCCTGATAAGCCTGAAAAGAAGAAGGTCCCTGCCAGGTCCATCCACCCTCAACATGTGCTGAAGGGTACGCTGGCCAACAAGCGTGTCATCGCCAAACAGCCGCCTGGGCCCAGCCAATCACGTGACACAGCAGCCACCCCACGCCGCCCACCCCCGCCAAAGTACAACCAACGTAGTGCGTCGCCCAGCTCAGATGACGTCATACCAGACAGCCAGGCCGCTGATACTATTAGTGATCGTCAGGACATATCCGATTCGTTCGATGCAGATGATACCCTCATGGACGATGACGAAGCTGTGATGGACGACAGCCAAGAGGAGCCCGAGGATACGGAGGCCATGTCTGGGGGTGACGATGAACAAGGCGACTCACAGGACATGGCCGATGATATCCCCGTGTATGGGGCTATCAAGAAGAACAAGCTTACCAGGATCCTGTTGCACGACGAGACTGAGCACATGCTGGTAGAGTGGGTGAAGGACAACCCCTGTACCAGAAACGTCTCATGTCACAGGTAAGTACCCCATAATAAAGCCTGCATTATGTTCTTGTAGTGATAATGTGTGTTTTGATACCTTTTGGTTGTGTTCTTGGTTCGAGTTCATGTGTTTCATACGTTAAATTCATCCTGCACTATTTAAAATATGTCAAGAGTTGCATATATGAAATGCTGTGCTGCCAATATCACCCACATTCCATTCAATGTCTGTTTACATCCTTGAATCTATATTTGATTATGTACCTATTTTTTACCTGCTCACGCCGATATGTGAAGCATTTATACAATATGTCCAATGCCCAATTAATGTTTCTGTTTCCGCAGGAACTCAGCTGAAAAATTGGGTGACGGGTATGCGGACCCGGTATTCTAAGCTCACCGACGAGAAGAGTGGTGCGGGCACCCCTGGCACCAGCGAGGGGCGGCCAAGGTCTGGCCGTGATGAGTGGATACTAGAAAAGTTCTCCTTCCTGGAAGGGCACATTTCCTGTGTCAAAACCCGGGTCACAGCTAAGGTGAGAACACTAATATACATACCTAGGTCTAGAATTTTATATGAGGGTTAATATATGGCTTTTTAGTCACCATACTCATGCATGGGCATTCCGTAAACTGCTCTAGAATGGATAGTGTACTATACATTTGTGACAATAATAAATAAATTGGAAACTATAAGACCAAGTTATAACCAGCCAGAAAATATATAAGTTCTCCTGTTAAGAAAAGAACATTGTAATAATATGCTCCCATTTATATAATATTGTGGGTTGTAACATATCTAAAGTTTCAATATATATTTAGTGCTTTATTCCAGGTATACATATATAAAGAAGGATTTATATAAACATCAAATGTCTTTACGTACTAATATTTATTGTCAAGTTACATATGCTATCAATCATAGCTTAATTATGCTTTGAAATACTATATTTATGCCTTTCTTTCAGTTCCCAGAGCCCCAGCAGGCCGACCAGCCCCCTACTTCCGCGCCAGAGCAGGTGTTGGTAGACGACCCAGAGAGTGTTGGAGAGGACTCTGCCATGCCCCCACCATTCGGGACAGGGCTGACTGCTGGCTCCAGCACCAAGAAGCACCGCAAAAGTCCTGATGCGAGCTCACCTGTGGAGGTAAATATGAAAACATTGTTAACATAATTCATAACTGTAGTATTCATATTAAATATATTTTTGTGGAGGCTGTATATTGGCCAGACGAGCTCACCTGTGGAGGTAAATATGAAAGCATTGTTAACATAATTCATAACTGTAGTATTCATATTAAATATATTTTTGTGGATGCTGTATATTGGCCAGGCGAGCTCACCTGTGGAGGTAAATATGAAAGCATTGTTAACATAATTCATAACTGTAGTATTCATATTAAATATATTTTTGTGGATGCTGTATATTGGCCAGACGAGCCCACCTGTGGAGGTAATTATGAAAGCATTGTAATATCATCGATAACGAGATTATTTATATAATAATGGCTGTAGAACATGCGTCAACTGTGGAGGAAGATAATGATAAACTGTTAATGATTACAAGTTACCATTCCGTGCATATATTAATATATAATAACAACATGTATCTAAACAACGCATTTTTGTTTTTCTAAGTGGATGAGAAACGGGACGAGCTGAGGAGAGACATGGCCGGGCTGATGTCGACCCTGGCAGGCAAGCAGACGAGGTACTCCAACTTCGTCTCCTACTTGGAGGAGCAGCTGGACATGTTGCCTAACCCAGTAGGTGACACATTGTCACGCAAAATCATGATGCTCGTGCTGCAGGCCAGGGAAGATGTGGATGGCAGCCCACAGACGTCACCCTCTCAACCATCTCTCTCGCCCCAGGCCACCACAGCACCACAACAACCCAAGCTACCAACCCCACCCCAGCAGGCAGGACCTTCGTCTGTGGTACCACGTGGGGCCCCAGGTTTCACCACCCCCACGTTCTCAGATATGATGGCCTCGTTGAGGTCACCTGTACCTGACTGGTGGGCGGGCTCTATGACCCCCACACATGGCAACAACCTCCTGGTTCCTTCAACCCCCAGCAGACTGCCAACACCTGGTGGATTTCTGCAATACACCAGAATGAACCCGGCAGCCACCATCCCCTGGCCTGCGGATGACGAGGTGTGAGTTGGGGTGTTAAACTGTCCAATGTAGTCATGAACCCCATTGATGGGGAGGACGAGGCGTTACATAATTATAATATAATATAAAATAATATAATAATGAAACATATAAATGTATAATATATAAATAATATAATAATGAGACAGAAAAATAGAAAACAAATACCATAATATGAGACAAAGAGAAATAAGGTCACAGTAATTCATAGACAAATGTAAATTGAAAGTTATGTCGAATATATCAATGACTCTGAAAACACACAGAAAAGGTGACACAGAAGTATATAAATAATTATAAATGTATTAATATATAAAGAACATATAATAATCATACTGAAATATATTATTAAAACAAAAGACAAATAAGAAACCAATAGCAAATGTTACACAAAAAGAAACAATTATATATATATATATATATATAATATATAGAGAGAGAGAAAGACAATGTAATGATGAGACTGAATAATAATTAATTATATTACCTATATAGGAGACTAATATAAATAAAATTACAGATATATATATATATATATAAATAAACTAGATCTTACCCAAACAGGAGACTAATATAAAACCAAACATAGTATTAACCTTATATCATGCCATCCGGCCAGGGGACACTTCCCCTGGCTGAGGAATAGTAGTCTGTGAGGTGCTAGCGTTGAAGCTTGGCCAGGGCTGTCACGACATTCCCGGAGAGTCTCTGCAGGGGACTCATCCTCTCCAAATCATCCCTCCACGTCCCAGGAATGACAGCATGCGTCACAGGGTCCTCATCGTCCAATATGTTGACGTCCTGACCAGGGTACCGCAGCTGCATCAGGTTGTGCATGCAACAGCAGGCCAGAACCACTGACTCGACACGGGAAGGGTATAGGGCTATATTGGATAGGAGGCACCGGAACCTGAGATTGGGAGAGAATGGTTAGGATGATGTATATTTATACTTGACTGGAGTTATAGTTGATATTATGAGGGTGGCATATAAATTGCCTTGTTATATCACATGTTGCCTCTACGAAACCTGTGTTTGTGGGAAATAACATAACATTACCATCACATTACATGACCATGACATTAACATGACATGGCATGACATTACCATAACATGACATTAACATAGCATGACATTACGCTTACCTGGAGGACATGATGCCAAAGGCATTCTCCACAACGCGGCGAGCCCTGGACAGACGGTAATTGAAGATGCGTTGAGGTAAAGTGAGCTGGCGGGTAGAGTGTGGCTTCATCGACCACCTTCGCATGGGGAATGCGTCGTCACCAACCAGGAAGTAGGGAACAGGGGTGTCGTCGTTGGCCAGAGGTTCGGCAGCAGGGAGTCCCAGGGTGCACCCATCCAATGCTGCTCTGATGCTTGTTCTTAGAAAAACACCTCCACCTGAGCAGCAACCGTGATTGCCAATGTCGCAGTACAGGAATTTGTAGTCTGCGTCTACAATAGCCAGGAACACGATGGAGTGGAAGCCCTTATAGTTGTAAAATTCCGTTCTGCCATGGGGAGGGCATCGGATGGCGCAGTGCTTTCCGTCGATGGCACCAACGGCATGGTGGAAATCCCACCGTTTAGAGAACTCCCTGGCAACCGCCTTCCACTCCGCCAGGGTCCTGGGGCAACGTATAAGCTCCTCCTGGTACTCTGCGATGATGGCTACACATGTCTCAGGCACAATGAGGGAGATGGTGTTCCGGGCCACACGGAACGCGTACTGCAGGCTAGGATAGGAGTCACCCGTGGCCAGGTAGCGGAGTGTGATTGCCAATCTCAGCCCAGGTGACAAAGCCTCCCTCCAAAATGTGTCCTGCTTCTCTATCCTGGGCCCGACACGCTCCACCAACTCCTTAAACATGACTTTGTCCACACGCAGGAAGTTCCGGTATGATTTGGGGTCCTCCACCTCAAACTCCTTCAGGAGTTGTTCGTAAATACCGAACTGTGGCCGTCTCAGTAACCAACTCCTGGCCCAAACTGTCCTTGCTTTCCTTTTCCGTTGACGTTGGCGTTCAGCTAGCGCCTCTACTTCCTCGATGTCTAGGAGATCCATCCGCATCTTCAGGAGTCTCACCATAGCTGCCGCGTTGCGCTGATTGATGGTCATGGTGGGTGGGTGGGTGTGTCCTCTGTGGTGATGAGTGGTTGTGTGGCAATGCGTGGTGGTGGGGGCTGCCTTTATATAACTTTCGTGCACAGTGGTTGTCACTCTCAATGAATCTTGGTGGGCTCTCGGCGACTCTTGTACACTCGTGACGACTCGTGTAAATTCGTGTTGTCTTAAAGATACTCAACGCGGCTTTCGTAAAAACGTTCCTGTTTAACAAACCTCTTAGACTTCTTCCACGATATCCTCAACCTCTACGATGAGAGTAAAGCTGTAGATATTATATACCTTGATTTTCAAAAGGCCTTTGACAAAGTTCCCCACAAACGTTTACTGCTAAAACTAAATGCGCATGGAATACAAGACGGTGTGTTGAAATGGATAGAAAATTGGCTCGGCGACAAAAAGCAAAGAGTAGTCATAAACGGTAAGGCATCTAAATGGACCAATGTAAGTAGCGGGGTACCCCAGGGATCGGTACTAGGACCAATTCTCTTTCTAATTTACATCAACGACATAGATGAGGGTCTCACCTGTACAATCTCAAAATTTGCTGACGATACAAAAATTGCAAATAGCGTACTCTCAAAAGATCAAGTTGACGATATGCAACACAATCTAGATAAATTGTCACATTGGGCCCAAATTTGGCAAATGAGTTTCAATGCGGATAAATGTAAAGTACTACATATCGGATACCTAAATGAGAAAGCAAACTATTCGATGAATGGCACTCAGCTTAAGAATGTAAACAGAGAAACCGATCTGGGAGTAACAATATCGAGTAACCTAAAACCGAGTCAACAATGTTCAGAAGTTGTTAAGAAGGCAAACAAAATATTTGGCTTTATAGGCAGATCATTTGAGCATAAATCCAAAGAAGTTATCCTAACCCTTTACAATTCCTTAGTCCGCCTTCTTCTGGAATACTGCATTCAATGCTGGTGCCCTTATTACCAAAAAGACATAAACAATAGGGTGGTCCAAGAAGAGGGAGTAAAATTTCAAAGTGCACTGGTCCTTTCTCCACACCGCTTCTTTTTTTCGTGTTGCATTCCTCTCCTTGTGTGCACAATTTCATCGCGATACAATGATATTTAGAGGTCATCCCATCATCTCTCTTTCTATCATAGGATTTAACCCGGAAAATATCACATACCCGAATTGGGGCACTTCCCGACATCACAGACCCAAATGGTGTTGATTTCTGAATTCTCCGGGGTTGATAACCCCATAGACAACATTTTATCAACTAAAAACTGATATACAGCTGTCTGAATGCTGAATTTCATTATTTGGTTTTACAGTAAATTTTAGGGGTAGGCCATACCCTGGTTAGGGTACTTCTAGTAGAGATAAAGCAAAATGGTTCGCATTTTGAACTCAGAAGAATCGATTTACACATAGAAGTGGTTTCATCGACACTGATTTATTGACAATTCACAAAATATGGCCAAAAACATTGTTTGTCTATAGGAAAATTGAGAAATTGAAATTTTCTGTCATATTTTGCAGGTTTTAGTAAATAAATGAAATATGAAAGCATTTCTATGTGTAAATCGACCCTTCTGAGTTCAAAAATGCAAACAATTTTGTTCTATCTCTATTAGAAGTACCCTAACCAGGGTATGGCCTACCTCTAATTTACGGTATGAAAACCAAATAATGAAAATCAGCATTCAGACAGCTGTATATCAGTTTTTAGTTGATAAAATGTGTCTATGGGGTTACCAACCCCGGAGAATTCAGAAATCAACACCATTTGGGTCTGTGATGTCGGGAAGTGCTCCAATTCGGGTATGTGATATTTTCCGGGTTAAATCCTATGATAGAAAGCGAGATGATGGGTCGACCTCTAAATTAAGTTTCATCGCCATGAAATTTCATAGGCTTGTAACCTATGGGTAATGGACAAAAAATAACCTTGTGGAGGAATAAAAGTATAAAAATATTTTTGGTGGACCACCCTAATAAACAAGCTAGAACGAGTTCAACGTAGAGTTACCAAAATGATACCTAGCCTAAAGAACAAACCATACGAAGAGCAAGAGCGTCTTAGAGAATTAAATCTATTTCCTTTAACCCAGCGCAGATTAAGAGGTGACTTAATTCAAGTGTTCAAAATCATCAAAGGCATCGACAATATGAACTGTAGTAAGTACTTCACTATCGACCAATCTAATTACACGAGGAGAAACGGTTGCAAAATTATTGGTAAATCTTTTAACTCACACGAATCTAAGAATTTCTTCTTCAATCGAGTTGTCAACTTGTGGAATAGGCTTCCCCGAGACGTTATAGACTGCAGCACCGTTGTTTCATTTAAACTCCGCCTAGACAAATATCTCGCATCAAACCCGCGACTGACTGCGTTTGTAAATGAATAACTTTATTTTATCCTCCCCTCAGTTACTAACCCATATGTCCCCTACTAACTTCCTAGTCCTGCCACGGATATTAGTTCCAGGGCAGTAGTTCCCTTTCCAATGTTCCCTTACCCACTCTAAACCACTGTTTGGACACTTGATCCTCAGTGTTTTGGAGGACAAGCAGCCTAGAAGGGTCACTAGACCTGTTGTTGCTTGATTTCCTTTGTACTCCTTTGTATTGTTTCGTATAACATCCGTGTTAATGCGTGTAACAATCGTGTTGACTTGTGTTGCCTCGCGTTGACTCGTGTTAGACTCGTCCATACTCTTTGTTTGCGTGCTCTGGAATGTGGCCGTTATTTATCAAATTTTGGACACTCGTGTTTGGTTCGTGTTACACTCGTTTCGATTCTCAGTTACTCATACAGACTCTTGCATGGACACGTGTTGACTCGTATTGACTCGAGTTAACTCGTGTTACACTCTCGTTGACTCGGGATCAATTGCTACTCGCGGGCGACTCGGCCTCCAGCGACGGCGATAATCGACGAGTGTGACTCGTGTTTGACTCGCGCACCGACTCGGCTATTTGTGAATCATGCTTAAGTCTGGCCCAGGTGTAGGCGGCCATTGTTTTCCTGGCGCCTGAGGGCACAAACCAACAAACTGTGGCGGATGTCCCGCGCGTTTCTCCTGCAGCTGTGAAAGGGGGGACTGGTGTATTTTTCCTGTTGTTGTCCAAGGGAGGCTGCTTACGGTCTCTCTTTCAGTTCCTTATGGACGCAATTTTGTACACAGGAGATTCTGGTCCTGCCGTTGATGGGAATTGGTTTGTGGTCTTCTTGGGTGATATATTTTCTAGCTGTGTCATCTCATCTATCTTTCCCTGGCTTGTATCCATTCGGCTCCATTCAGCCAACTGTTTTAAGACTTTTATCCCCATCCAGGTGTCGATTTCTTCCTGGTGAGCGATAGCAAGCCAGCATTGTATGAAGAAATTCGGCTTCGCCGGAGATGTTTTTCTCTTCTAAAAATGTACAAATTTAGCTTGCTGTCAAACAAAAATATATATATGCTGGGTTGCTACCGCTCGCCAGGAAAATATTGACAGCTGGATGGGGGTAAACGTCTTAAAACAGTAGGCTGAATGGGGCCGAATGGATAGAAGCCAAAGAGAGAGGGAGAGAAAAAAAAGCGAGGTCGGCTTCCTAAAAAGAGTCACTCCTATAGGTCTCTAGTGAAAAGATAAATAGTAAGCCTACGTAGTCAAAGATTTGCTTAGTATAGTTTAGGATTAGGTGTGTATATATGGAGAGAACATTATCAGAAGCACGCATTTTGAACATGGTTCAACAAAGGATATCACATGAAATAAATGTCAGAAAAATATTATATCATAACTACGCTGATTGTAGCTAATCTATGTGAGACATAATTGGTATCAACATGAGAAGGCTTACGCTCAACACAAATACATCCAGCAAAAATAGGTTTAAAACTTGTTCGGAAAATCTCATTCAACTTTGAATAGGAAGCATGAGAACTATCACTAACCCTACAAACAGATATATTGTAACTAGGGAAACAAAATAACAATAGAACAACCTACATCCGATTTAATGAAGGATCTCCCTTAGTGAAACATTGTTCATATCTGACACCCCGTCCACACACACACACTGATACTTCTACGTCTAATGCCCTACTCTATTGTATTGAATGACTTGTTAAGTAACTTATCCTGTATTATTGAATGTTTTTATACCAAATGCTATAAATAATTCAAAGGAAAATGTTTGGACAATATGAATAAAGTGATCAATGAAAAGGTTTAATTTGCCTATGCTTCTGGCTAACCTTATACAATATAATTTATATTTTGACAGGCCTCTTGTAATTAATGGGATATAAACTCTACAATATATCAACCTAATGACTTCTACAGGCCATTGTAAAGTGAATGAAGTAGCATAATGGTAGCCGAAATGAGGGGAATAAATCATCATATAATTATAGGATTTAACCTGAGCCATTCACAGAGCCAGACGCCCTAATCCCTGACGGGGCGGCCACAAACAAACTTCTTCCACGCCGCTACGTCCACTGACAACACTCGTCCTTCCTCCCAGCCCACCCCCCTCTCCCCCATGCGTGTCTCCACTCCACCTCATTCTTGGTCTACGCCTCCCTCTAACCCCTTCCACCTCACTCTCATACACCCTTTTTGCCATCCGCACGCTCACCATTTGCCCATACCACCTCAATACATTTTTCCCTACATTCTCCACAACATCCACCTCAACATCACACCTCTCATTTACTTCTTGGTTCGTCAGTCTGTCCATCCACGTGACTCATCAGGCTCCTCTTGGATAACTTATTTTGACTGCACTCACTCTCGGTTTAAGACCCTTTCAGACTCATATGATGCAGAGGTTGCCAGATTAGCAATAAGAAATAGAGTTCTCTCACTCTTATAATTACCTCTCCAAAATTAGTGTTCTGCCCACAGCTAACTCAAAGACAACTGCAGAGGTTGAAGTAACTAAACTAAAGGTTTCTAAATACCCCTGATGGTAGCAAAGGCTTTAACCCATTCGTAGCGGGGGCGGACTTAAGTCCGACTCCAATTTGCAGTAAGTTAGGAGCATTATTAAGGCTTTTTAAAGGGTTAAAATCGAGTGCAAATGGCCGGGAGCGCAGCGGGCCAGACAGCCGACTCCCAGGGTTTGCCGCCGCCCACTGACTCATGTTCCCTCTGTTCTCGAGAGGCCGGCAGCGTTGCTAGTAGTGAGCGTAGTGGGAAAAAATATGCCACTATACGCTAAACTCCCATGTTGGTGGTAACACTGCCTGAGAACGACGAGTGCTACGTAGCTCGTTCTGGTCTCATTTTGAAGCTTTTAGCGCCTAGTTTTTTGCTGAATACATTTCTTTTCATGCAGATACTTGATTTATCATTCAGGAGGGTCTGAATATGCCCAAATAAGCCCAAAACCCCCTGCTCGACAAGGGTTAAAGTATCCCTAATAGGCTCAAAATTGCGTCATATGTCGGAGAGGGTTAAGAAGAACATAAACACATAAGAAAAATGGAAATCTGCAGACAGGCTATTGGTCCTTACGAGGCAGACCCCTTCTTCCCTAGATCCCTATTACTTATTTCCCTACACTAAAAATATCTCCCACTACAACCTATATCCCATACACTTCATCTATATTATAGTAGCTACCGAAGAACATCTCCCACTAAAACTGATATACTCTATAGAGTCTATACATTATCTATCTTAAAGCTACCTATATCCGTTACACGTCATCTATATTATAACTAACTAAGAGCATCCCCCATTAAAACCTATATACTCCACACAGTATCTATCATAAAGCAACCTGGCAACGTCCACGCTTCACTTCCAGAAGGTCAAGGTGCGGACTACAACACTATCATAAAATGACCGCTTTGCTCTCATACTTACCTCTCTATTCTTTACCACTTTCCTCATCCCTTATCACCTACAACCCTCCTGCCCTGTTGCACTCTTTCCTGTACCTCACTCTCCAGACTTCCATCCTTACTCAATACACTGCCTAGATACTTTAAGGATCTCATATTCTCCCATCTCCTGACCATGCAGCTGTATCTCACAGTTGGTTATTGCATTCCTCTCATAGACCATAACTTTGCTCATATTCACATTCACCTTCAAACTCCGATGCTCACACACCGTTCCGAACTCATTTACTAAGCCTTGCAACTCCTCTCATTGTGGCTTAACAGTACAGTATCATCCACAAATAACAGCACAGGTAACTTCCACTCATTTCCCTCTCTTATCAATGTCACTCCAGTATCCACTATTCTACCTTGAATAATTCCATCAATTAATAAATTGAATAACCATGGAGACATGACACACCCCTTCTTCAACCCAACTTTCAAATCAAACAACTCGCTCTTGACGTGCACTGCCACCGTCAAACCCACATATATATTCTGTACTGCTTTAAGCAACTAGCCATGTACTCCATAATCTTAAGAACCTTCCACATTCCTTGTCGCTCCACTCTGTCATAAGCCTTTTCAAGATCCATGAATGCTGCTATTATATCTTTTTACCCTTCTCCAGATATGTCTCTACTATACATCTTGGAGAGAAGATCTGGTCCACACATTATCTTCCTCTCCTGAAGCCACCCTGTTCCTCATCCATCAATCCCTCCATCACTCCTCTTACTCTGTCCATTAATATCCTACCATATACCTTTAGTACTATGCTAATCCTTACAGAGTTGAGATACTCTGTGTCTGCTGACTCAGAATCGACTGATAGGCTATGGGTCCACTTTGAAAGTTATACCACCTCAGCTATCAACCCTTCTCTAGGTAGACCTGTAGCAGATTTTTTTATTTTTTTTTTCTATGTGATTGAGGGAGGCAAAAGGCAGAATTGCCTATAGCGAGTGCCTCCCCCATAGTTGAAAGAGTGATAGGGCCAAAATCAAGGGACGATCGTGCCAAAATGCCTGGACACACAGATTTTGAAGCAATTTAAGTCATAGGAAGAGGGAAAGACTGATTCTGGGAGAGAGTTCCAGGGCTCAGCTGTTGAGTAGAAGAAAGTTTGAGAGTAACGTTTCACTCTTGGGTTAGAGAGTTGCACAGAGTAGGGGTGGGATTGAGTTGCAAGACGGGTACCACGTGCCCTACGTAAAGGAGGTGGTATGCACTGGGAAAGCTCTGAGGAACACTGATTATTATAGTAGCGATAGAATAGCGAGAGAGATGCAACATTGCGGCGGAGAGAGAGAGATTGCAGAGAGTTGGTGAGTGGATGGGAGTTAATGATACGAAAGGCCTTCCCTTCAACTTTGTCTAGGAGAGCGGTGTGAGAGGATCCTCCCCACACATGTGAACAATACTCAATACAAGGACGCACTATGCCCCTGTACAGAGCAAGAAGCTGTGTTGGGGAAAAGAACCCCCTAAGGCGGTTGAGCACACCCAGCTTCTGGGAGGCTGCCTTAGCAAGACTGGTAATATGGTCCTTCCAAATGAGCGCAGAAGAAAAAGAGACACCAAGAATATTGAGAGAAGATGAAGGGTTGATTTTTGTATTGTTGAAGAATAAGGGATAGTCCGCTGGGAGATCCTGACGGGTAGATAGATGGAGAAATTGGGTTTTGCAAGCATTAAAGGTAACAAGGTTTTCTCTGCCCCAATTGGAGATACTATATAGATCAGAATTTAAGAGTTCTATGGCTTCATTACGTTTGTCATTAAGGGATTGCTGGCTGGGGCGTTCCGAAAAACTAATGGAGTAGTGTAAGGTTGAGTCGTCTGTGTATGAATGGATGGGAATTAAGGTACAGTTAAGGAGATCATTAATAAAAATTAGAAAGAGAAGAGGAGATAGGATAGAGCCCTGAGGAACACCAGAGTTTATAGGGTGAGGAAGTGAACAATGGCCATCCACAACCGCGGCCATGGAACGGCCGGAAAGGAAATTAGAGACAAAGGCACAGATGGAGGGATAGAAACCGAAGGAGGGTAGTTTCAGACAGATAGATAGACAGTTTCATCAGGTTAAATTCGCAGGCAATTGAGACCACACAATTAACCAGTTGAACCAACTGGCTCTGACAGCATTCCCCACGGAGACTGCTGCTAAAAGAAAAGTCAGTGTGTTTAGGGCTTTGTTGAGGATACTGCCCATCCCGGTGAGAGGTAATGTTTCCATAGCAGAGCCCACGGGTTATGACGTAGACATGCCAGTAATTCGGCATATCTTAGCTTTGAAACAGACGCAGAAGACAGATAAAATAGCGTGATTTGCAGGACAACTACTCATCCTCAAGCTCCTATAAATTTTCCCTCACCTCCTGCATTTAACCGTTCCCAAGACAAAATGGAGGAATGGGCCAGAGTTCGACCCTCAGACTGGAAGCCATGTACTTCCAGGTGCCCCCTTGTTGCTCTAAATAAAATGATTTGGGGAACTAGTGAAATGTCACCCCAAAATGTCTCAGTTTTGGAGCCAAATTCCGTGGGTAAAGCTCCGGCGCGCGGCTACAGTAATCGAGGATGGGACTGCCGGAGAAGAGGGAAGCAAAGAGAGAGAAGTAACAGAGGGAATTGAGGCAGTAGAGGAAATCGCAAAATGTCAAGATAGCCTGGATTTTTAATCTGCCCCCGTGAACAGACCGCCAAGCTGGCGGGGGCTCGTGATGAGACAGGCAAGGGTAAACCCCCCATTTATCCTAAACTCACCATAAATGGGATCAAACCTAAACTCTTGGTAGACACAGGCGCATCGCGTTCCTGTCTTTTCTCTTCATTCTATAACAAGAACAAAATTCCTTTTGGCCCCCTTCAACCCTCCACCATAGTTTTAATTGAAGCGAACGACGGTATCATTCCAAACCATAGAGAAACTAAGCCACTCTATGTTCGCACTCTTCTCCTTGATCATGGTAAACACCATTCTTTTATGGTATTTCCCTCCCAAGAAACCAAGTACGACGGTTATTTGGGTTTCGACCTGTTGACTGCCTTAGATGCCACTATTAGTTGCGGTAACAGGACATTGACTTTCCACCCCCCAGTTGAAAAAAACAAACAAAAAACAGTAACAAATGAACCCCCCCTAACCTCCGAAGACCACTCTAGAATTAACCCTACCCAGGTCATCCGCACTATCAAGACCGCTCAGGCTGTTACCTCAAAGGCTGTGATGCTACGCCTCACCATGAAAAGTGGATTCCCATTCTACCTACATTACCTGGTGACGTCATACTTACCCCTAACCTTCAAAGTCTGTTCAACCATAATTGTCTAACCTCCCGTACCATTATTCCCCATAAACTCAGTTGTATCAAAATAGCAAATATATCAGATCAACTCCTTACCTTACCGAAAGGATTAGCTATCGGAGAGCTAAAGAGCCACGAGGAATAATTAACTTTAACTAATGAACAAGACTCCCCCACCCCCTTCCAAATCCCTGACATACCTCCTCACTTGACCTCCCAACAACAACTTGACTTACGTGACTTGATGACTTCTTTCCAAGACATCTTCGCCACATCCAACCGAGACGTCGGGAAAACTAACATGCTCCACCACCCCATTCATATAATAGGGCAACCAATCTGACAACCTATCCGTAGAAAGAACCCCATACAAAGACAAGAGGAAAACTCCCAGGTAAAAGAGATGTTAGACATGGGCGTAATAAAAGACCCTACCAGCCCGTGGTCCTCCCCTGTAGTATTAGTCCGCAAGAAAGATGGCTCCACTAGGTTTTGTATAGACTATCGCCAACTCAATGACGTAACGATCAATGACACCACCCCTCTCCCTCACATTGACGATTCTCTAGATTCCTTGCTAGGTGCAAATTGGTTTACCACCCTCGACCTTCAGGCCAGATAATGGCAAGTCCCAGTACTTCCGGAACACTAACAGAAAACGGCTTTCGCAACCAGTCAGGGAGACTCTATGAGTTTACCGTGCTGCCGTTCGGGCTTTGTATTGGTCCTGCCACTTTCTCCAGGCTCATGGAATCCGTGTTACAAGGATTAACATGGGAAACCTGTTTAGCCTATCTCGATTTGACATCACTGTGTTTGGGGAAACTTGGGCAGAACATGTCCAACGTCTTTGCCAAGTGTTCCAAAGAATCCAAAACGCACAGTTAAAACTCAAACCCTCCAAGTGTACTTTAGCTCAGAATGAAGTTAAATTCTTAGGTCATGTAGTATCCGAGCAAGGAATCGCCCCTGATCCCGATAATCTCAAAGCAATTAGTGCCATCACTCCCCCTAGTAATGTTAAATGTGTCCGAGCCTTTTTAGGATTGGCCTCCTATTACCGTAGATTCGTCAAGAATTTTGCCACCATCGCCAAACCCCTACACGACTTAACAAGAAAAGAAGAGCCTTTCTTGTAGACCTCTCAATGTTTGCAAGACTTTCACTCTTTAACCTCTGAAGTGCGCATGGGGGTAATTGGAAACGTCCCCCTGTGCTGACGTATTTGAGGTGTTTCCGTCACTAAAATATTCATTGTGTCATTAATAGCATTAATACTTATCCATATGCGCCTATTATGGGTTGATTATAAAGGTATTAACCTGAAACAACAATAAAACGAGTGAAAACAGCGTTTGGATGGTCAAAATCGGAGATATAGCCCGCGAGTTGTATAATGTATGGGTGAGGCAATCTGCTTTCCCGCCAATTTCCCCCAAGGCCACTGAGACACAGTCGATCGATACTCTCTCTCTCTCTCTCTTGCACTCGCTTGCTATCAGTGATGACCACACCCTCCAATCGGATTTCTAATGTTAGCACAAAAATATACCTCAGAATAAGGGAATAACAGGGAAAATAGGTGATAACTGAAGGAGAGGAGGAAAGTGGGGAAGGAGGGGAGGTAGAGGACTGAGATTTTGCATGGCCCAGGGGCCAAATTTTTTTTTTTTTTTTTTTTTGTTTTTTTTTTTTTTTTTTTTTTTTTTTTTTTCGATGTCAAAAGTTGATTTTTTTTTTTCTCTGACTCTTAAGAGTCTCCCCGCAGTGCGCCGGGGGAACTCTTAAGAGTCTCCCCGCAGCTCCCGGGTTAAAAGACTTTTTAGTAGCCTCTCCAGTCGTGTCCTTCCCAGATTACCAGCAACCCTTTCGATTGTATACTGACGTATCTCAATTTGGTATCGGTGCAGTACTCGGTCAAACCAGAGATGGACGCGAGCACATTATTGCCTGTGCCAGCCGAACCCTTAATCCTGCTGAGATTAACTATCCTGTCACAAAAAGAGAATGTCTAGGAATCATTTGGGACCTTCAGTATTTCAAAGTCTATCTTGTTGGCGTCAAAATCACGATTATTACCTATCACCACGCCCTCCAATGGCTCAGAAAGTCTGATACTAAAAACGCTTTAACTGTCAGATGGGGCGAATCCCTTGAACAGTTTAACTTCGAGATAGCTTATCGGCCTGGTTAATTTCACACAAACGCCGACGCTCTCGCTAGACTCCCCCTTGCTCCCCACCCACCCCTAACAACGAAACCTATCCTATCCTAGCCATCCACCATCAAAATTCCGTTGATCAAAAACAGCAACTCCTTTTGCAACAATTTCAACAACAACAGAAACCTGACTGGATAGCCAGACACCTTTTCTCACAGCTTCAGAGAAAACGAGACAACCTGTATACTCCTGACGGGAATATTGTCCTTAGCCCTGTTACGACTGGGGTTCAAATATATCAGGGCTCTTATTCATTGGACTAGTAATGGCATAAATGCTACAACGGAACGTGCTAGATCCAACCTCTGATGTATATTCCCAGTGAACAAAGAACACAAATACTCTCCGAGTTCTATATGCAATAATAGGCTATCAAACTCTCAATAAATGTGCGTCTACTCTAGGCTTAATGTTATGTGAAAACAGCCTATTACTACCTATAACCGAAGGTGCTTGGTTATGGTATGCAAAGTAAGGTGGTAAGGGAAGTTACAGCTTACGTTACTTTAATCAATAAATGTCAGGCACTCCTGCATGAAAGAAAGTGCACTAAAGTCCTTCAACACCAACAAGGAATCTTCTTTAAATGTTAGATGCTATCAAGATGCTCGAATCGGAAATGGAACCCAAAAAGGCCGGCAGCGGAACAATGCTCGTGTAGGCTATGCACACAAAAGGCAGGATATATAATGCAGTCGGGGCCAAGAATATCCTAAACGCTACAACAATAATAATATTCGCCACGACAATGCAGTATTCCTATCAACAAAAAGAGCCTAAGTCGTTTGTGTCTCCATACATCAAACTAGGCTGCGAAATGCTTGTGTAATCATAAACGGGTGTGCATAAAAAGAGTAATTGGGTTAATATACTTAATGTCTACTATGACTGATAAAGTCTAGCTAGAGTCAATGATACGAGATACTGGTGCGCATGGCATGTCGCATAGCCTAGTGCAAATCTCAAGTCTGTGCGTCAAATATTACGTTATAATGAAGCGTAGCTCTCTTGAGAAACCTTAATACCGAAGTATTAAGCGTTCTCCTGGCGTACCTCAAAGACAAACAACGAGCTCAGAACAGTGCAGAATGGTATAGGCAAAAAGCCCTCATTCGTGCATGCTGTACTCTCAATGGCACACAGACTAGAATTTACTCAATCAACTCCAGTTCTCAGGTATGTCGTGCAGCTTTTAACTAAAGCCAGCACTCATAGGAAACAATACCTTATAATATCAGACTCCTAGTCTAGCATTATCTAATCCAGCAGAACACTAATAATTACAGGAAGCGGTACTAAACAATATGAATGCCAACCAATGCTTCGTGATCAACTTATCTTAACAACTAACATACATGGGTTATATCAGACCTTAACGCACAATACAACTGGCCAGCATGAAGCTGATTATGCAGAGTTAACCAGAGGGGATATAATGTTAATAAAAGGTGGTGAAAGATATGGAAAATGAGAGAGATAGGCAGAGGAAAAGGTTCTCAGGTGCGGAGAGGGGAACAGATATCAAAGGGAAAAGAGGGATGCGTTCTAGAAACCAGATCTGAGAGAGAAAGTGGCGAGGGAGCTGTATATATACCAGCACTAGCTCGAGCCGCGTGGGAAAAAAGCGGTAACAAGTCCCTCAGCCAATACTAAAGAAGCCAGCCAAACATGACGTCGCAAAGCATGGTAAAAAACTCCCTCAACGAATCCCCACGAGGCCAGCCAGCTATGACGTCATCGAGTATAGCAAAACACAACGCGCCTCCTCTCACTCTGTTCTACTCTCTCTCTCTCTCTCTCAATTCCTATCATTACTACTTAATAATAAAACATATACTTTGCAATTAAATATATAAAGCCTTGACATGGGCGAAAACAAAGAGCCTTTCTGGACTGCCCATGACACGAGCTTTCATATGAAATAAAGCACACAATAATACATCAACTGTAGCCACATCCACTGCCCTGGCGATCCTAGCGAGTCACTGTAGGACAAGCCATGCGGTTCTAACGGAGTGGTTAAAGTCACAGCCCCCCCCAAGATTTTTCTCAGAGGCCCAAGGCTCACAAAAATCTGATTGTTAGAACCCATGCTATATCTCTACTTCCCATCTCCCAGCGGCAGTAAAATATCTGGCACAGTTCTCAACAAAACATTTACAAAATTATAACCCTCCCTAATACAATAGGTTAAATCATATGTAGTTATGCTCCTCAAGAGCGAGCTTCTCTAGCCCAGCATTCCGAGAGGAGTGCAAATCAGAATTATTGCTATAACATACTGAAAAAATTCAACTATCAAAGAAAGTGTTTTTATTTGATTTTTTATGTTTTTAATTTGTTTATTTCGGCTGCACTATAGGGGCAAGCCTAGTTTTTTCTTCTATACCAAACGCTCAACTCCTGCTTTACGACCCAATACGCTGGGCTACAACCGCGAGCCAACAAGCACCAAGCGCAAAATACTATTCAAACTAAAGTAGGAGGCTACCCGTGTGTCAATCTACCCAGGATCATATACCCTTGAAAGACAATCTGCAACCACGTTGTCACAACCGGCAATATGGCGTATGTCCAGGTTATATACCAGTAACCTTAGTGACCACCTGGTCAGCCTCATATTCCGATTGTGAAACTGGTCCAAGAACTTGAGAGGGTGATGATCTGGGTAAACTACAACGACCGGACCATAGGCTGGAACATAGACCCCGAAATGCCCCAGCGCAAGCACAACCACCAGCAGCTCCTCCTCGACAACAGAGCAGCTCCCCTGGGCCGAATTGAACTTCTCCGAGCAGAAACTAACAGGATGCTCCAGCCCATCATCGTCCCCCTTCACAAGGACGGCACCAGCCCCCACACCACTAGCATCCGTTGCTAGTTGGAAAGGTAGGCTAAAGTCAGGGGCCCTGAGGATCGGGTGAGTGCACAACAGGTGTTTTACTACTCTAAACGCCTTCTCACACTCAGGCGCCCATTTGACTTTCTTATCCTTCCAGTTATCCTCCACCTGAGCTTGACTGTCCCGTTCTCCCTCTCCACCTTGACTGCTAAACGTCATCACAGGCACAGTGAGAGGCTCAGGGGGTTGCCTCACACACTCCTTCATGAGATCAACGTGACATAACTGATTGCGCTTACGTCTGTCTGGAGCGGCCACCAAGCAATCCAGGTCAGATAGCCTCTCAACCACCCTATAAGGACCAGAGTACTTCGCGGATAAGGGATGACCTACAAGGGGCAGTAGAATGAACACCTCCTGACCCCCGTGAAACTCCCTGAGTTTAACCTTGAGGTCGTACCTGTCCTTCATGAGGGCCTGAGAGCTAGTCAAATTACGGCCAGCCAACTCCAGACTGCGCAACATCCGTTCTCGACTGTCGGGGACATACTTGAGCATAGAACAAGGTTTTTCTGCGCCCTCCCATATTTCTTCAACCATATGGAGAGGCCCTCTGACACGGTGTCCAAAGACGAGCTCATTAGGGCTGAATCCCAAACTTTCCCCAGGTACCTCCCGTGCAGCAAATGAAACATATGGCAGGCCAAGATCCCAACCCTTCCCATCCTCAAAGCAACAACAACGAAGCACAGATTTCAAGGCTGAGTGCCATCGCTCTAACACACCCTGGCTCTCCGGATGATACGCAGATGACACAACTGTAGCAATCCCATGCTGCGGCATTGCTCGAACAAAGAGGCTAGAAGTGAAGTTGGATACTTGGTCTGACTGTATCACCTGCGGGCAACCATACCGGGAAAAATACACTAGCAATTTTCGGACCACCGTCCTCGCTGACCCATTTCTCATAGGGTACGCGTCAGGGTACCTTGTTGCTACCTCCATGATGGTCAGGGGATACTTGGAAAAATCTCCCGACTGTGCATCACTGTCCTCCTTCAACTCGACAGCAACGGTACCACATTCAAGAACCTCAGGGTCTTCTAAGTGCAATTTACGAATGTCCGAAGGAGCAAGCTTATCTAAGTGTTTGCGAAACAACTCATGCCCCCCTCCTACACCGAATTTAGCCTCCCACTGCTCTCTCTCTGTGTATCGTTGCTGTCTCTTCGTCTTTTTAAGCCCATCCTCTGCCTTCTTACTAACAGTTAATGGGTCTTCTCCAGACTCGAAAATCGGTCCTAATAATGAGTCCCCGAGAATGTCCGCTGATACTAAACTCTCAACCGCATCAACTTCCAACCCCTTCTCGGTACCTTTCCTCCGCTTGTCTAAAGACTGTTGACCAGAATGTGACTCCCTGGATGCAAGAGATCTGGTGACAACACACGCCATAGGTTGCACCGGACACTTCTCAACCCACTCCTGCTCCTCCCAACTCATGTCGGCCGGCTTCTCGGCAACGACCAAGGGTGGAGCCTCAGAAGTAGGCCCCGCAAATTCGTTGCCGAGAAGGAGGTCGACGCCCCCAACAGGCAACTTCTCCACAATTCCTACATCCAGGTCACGAGTCACACCATCAACTTCCATCTTCATTCTTACAAGCGGGTATGACCTTGTTGCATTAACTCCCTGAACCACAACCACCCGCGCCGTATTTACAGGTTTACCAGTGAAATTTCTCAACAATGTTTGCGATGCCCCAGTGTCACGCAAAATTCTCACCTCATGTCTTCTAGCCCCCCACTCCACACAACCGAGTCCCCTGTGGTCACTAAAGGCATCACGGACAGGGAATAAGCCTTCCGGATCCTTCTGCACTGGCAGTGTATTTACCTCGGAAAAAATGCCTCTAACAAACTCCGATGTCCTCTTGAACACTCCAATGCCGTGAGCAAAAGACACGGCTGCCGGAGGAGGTCGACTAGGGCACTCATTTGCCTTATGACCCTCCTGGTGGCAACTAAAACACATACATTTCGGTTTCGGCTTATACTGTGATGTAAAAGGCCCCTGACTTTTCACATACGGTGTGGTGTAAGGTTTGGATTCAGTTTTAGTTTCATGGCTCTTCTGCTTAAATGTGTCATTGCCACGGGGAGGGGGAGGATAACGGTCCTTAGCACTTACATCGTACTTCTGTGAGGAGCCGCAACCCCGAATCAACGACAGCCGTCGATCAGCCATTTCTGCTGCTTCGACTAGAGTTCTTGGGTTTTTCTCCTTTAAGTTCAAAGTTAGATCACCGCCCGTGCTCTTAACCCTTAATTAGCGGCGAGCAACATAAGTCGAGTTAAATAAAGCTGGACTATGTGGCGGCGCTCGACATAACTCGAGTGGCAATTTCAGCACGTAATGTGGCTGAGAGAGAGAGACAAGTGGTGGCAGGAGACTAGCGAGCGTATGACTGCTCCAGACCACCGCGGCGAACCTACTGACACAAATCTCAGCTCCCTCCTCCCTCTCTCACTCGCTACATACTCAATTATGTACTGAAAGTACCGAATTACCTGCTTTTTGCACTCGCGTTGCACGGTTATTGCAAGAAAACTATCCATCATACAAGGATCGTTATGGTGTCATTCGAAAGCTCTGTTTATGCCCTTTCAGGGATAGGTACTTGTTTTACGTTCTGGGTCTTATTTAGGCATGAAAATGATCACGTAAACAGCCCTATTTTGGCTAAAAACACCCCGCTGTGCGGTACACATAAATAAACCGCATAGGCCGCTCGTAAGGTGTTAAAGAACTGCTCCAACATCATCAACTGCTTAACTCCATCAAACATTGTTACCTCAGTTTCGACATTACGTACTGTGTCTCCATTCTCCTCTGATCCGGTATAAGACATGATGCTCACAAAAATTTCCCACCTCAATATTCAGAAAAGAAACACCCCAAACTCTTATACCTCAATATACACACAAAAATTCTCGGAAATACTCAAGGGCTATACTATGTTGCAAAAAAAAAAAATATATATTCTTGTTGATCCCCGCAAAATATTCCCCAAAACAACAAATGTTCCCTGCTAATAAATGTAGGTTCACCAAATCCTAGGTAAGGTCGCCATTTGTTACGACTGGGGTTCAAATATATCAGGGCTCTTATTCATTGGACTAGTAATGGCATACATGCTACAACGGAAAGCGCTAGATCCAACCTCTGATGTATATTCCCAGTGAACAAAGAACACAAATACTCTCTGAGTTCTATATGCAATAATAGGCTATCAAACTCTCAATAAATGTGCGTCTACTCTAGGCTTAATGTTATGTGAAAACAGCCTATTACTACCTATAACCGAAGGTGCTTGGTTATGGTATGCAAAGTAAGGTGGTAAGGGAAGTTACAGCTTACGTTACTTTAATCAATAAATGTCAGGCACTCCTGCATGGAAGAAAGTGCACTAAAGTCCTTCAATACCAACAAGGAATCTTCTTTAAATGTTAGATGCTATCAAGATGCTCGAATCGGAAATGGAACCCAAAAAGGCCGGCAGCGTAACAATGCTCGTGCAGGCTATGCACACAAAAGTCAGTATATATAATGCAGTCGGGGCCAAGAATATCCTAAACGCTACAACAATAATAATATTCGCCACGACAATGCAGTATTCCTATCAACAAAAAGAGCCTAAGTCGTTTGTGTCTCCATACATCAAACTAGGCTGCGAAATGCTTGTGTAATCATAAACGGGTATGCATAAAAAGAGTAATTGGGTTAATATACTTAATGTCTACTATGACTGATAAAGTCTAGCTAGAGTCAATGATACGAGATACTGGTGCGCATGGCATTGCGCATAGCCTAGTGCAAATCTCAAGTCTGTGCGTCAAATATTACGTTATAATGAAGGGTAGCTCTCTTGAGAAACCTTAATACCGAAGTATTAAGCGTTCTCCTGGCGTACCTCAAAGACAAACAACGAGCTCAGAACAGTGCAGAATGGTATAGGCAAAAAGCCCTCATTCGTGCACGCTCTACTCTCAGTGGCACACAGACTAGAATTTACTCAATCAACTCCAGTTCTCAGGTATGTCGTGCAGCTTTTAACTAAAGCCAGCACTCATAGGAAACAATACCTTATAATATCAGACTCCTAGTCTAGCATTATCTAATCCAGCAAAACACTAATAATTACAGGAAGCGGTACTAAACAATATGAATGCCAACCAATGCTTCGTGATCAACTTATCTTAACAACTAACATACATGGGTTATATCAGACCTTAACGCACAATACAACTGGCCAGCATGAAGCTGAATATGCAGAGTTAACCAGAGGGGATATAATGTTAATAAAAGGTGGTGAAAGATATGGAAAATGAGAGAGATAGCAGAGGAAAAGGTTCTCAGGTGCGGAGAGGGGGACAGATATCAAAGGGAAAAGAGGGATGTGTTCTAGAAACCAGATCTGAGAGAGAAAGTGGCGAGGGAGCTGTATATATACCAGCACTAGCTCGAGCCGCGTGGGAAAAAAGCGGTAACAAGTCCCTCAGCCAATACTAAAGAAGCCAGCCAAACATGACGTCACAAAGCATGGTAAAAAACTCCCTCAACGAATCCCCACGAGGCCAGCCAGCTATGACGTCATCGAGTATAGCAAAACACAACGCGCCTCCTCTCACTCTGTTCTACTCTCTCTCTCTCTCTCAATTCCTATCATTACTACTTAATGATAAAACATATACTTTGCAATTAAATATATAAAGCCTTGACATGGACGAAAACAAAGAGCCTTTCTGGACTGCCCATGACACGAGCTTTCATATGAAATAAAGCACCCAATAATACATCAACTGTAGCCACATCCACTGCCCTGGCGATCCTAGCGAGTCACTGTAGGACAAGCCATGCGGTTCTAACGGAGTGGTTAACGTCACAGCCCCCAGACCGCCCTCCCTGCAATGCAATCTTTGCACGCCCATAATGACATTCAATTAGCTCAACGTAAACTCACCTCCACCTTTCAGCAATTGTATTGGACCTCCACCCCTTATATCACAGCTAAAAAATTCACAGAATCATGCAGAGCTTGTGCTTTAGGTAAAGACCGTACCCGCACCCCAGGCCCTTCCGTCAAACTTGTCGCCTCCAAACCTTGGCAATTACTTTCTGTAGACGTAATGGGTCCCCTTGAATGTGTCAAAGGATTTAAATATATAATCACCTCAGTAGACACGTATTCAAAATACGTTATTGCCTGTCCAGCTTTAGACCACACTGCCTTCTCAGTGGCTGAAGCGATGATACAACACGTCTCTCCCTCTTTCGGCCTACCCGAAGCTATTCACTCTGACAACGCCCCCGAGTTCACAAGACATATTTGGACTCAAATTTCACAAATGTGTGGGTTCAAAATCAACCATTCCTCTCCCTACTGGCCCCAGGGCAACTCTATTTGTGAAAGGAACCACCGCACCATTGCCAATCAGATTAGAACCCGGTTACAGCAAATGAACACCTCTGACTGACCTAGCCAAGTCAAAGTAGTGCAATGGGGAATCGACACTTGCCACTGCCAAGACGGGATTTCCCCTCACGAACGCGTTTTTTGGGTGCCCCCCCTCCTCCTTCCCTTACGTCATTTGTCTGTCCCGTACGAGCCCTCCTCCAACTTTGATCAGCCCCTTGTGCATTTGAAAATCTGTTTCCGCCAATTACAGTACCTCAAAGATCTCAAGCCAGACGAAACACCGAAAGTTAGCCCTCACCACGTAGGCGATTTAGTAATGGTAGCTATTCTACCCGTACCATCTAAGCTTAGACCTATGTATAAGGGTACATTTGAAATACTCACCGTTCCTAACTGTTACCAGGTTACCATTAACTACCACAGAGAATCACGCACCTACCGAAACAGATATGTACGCCGGTTCCAACCTATTGATGAAAATGAAACCATGCTTGCTGACCCTGACCCTATTTACCCATGCCTTGTGAATAATGACCAAACCCTAAGTACAACAGAACCTTTGACCAACCAACCCCCCCTCATCACTCCTCCACTAGCACAATCACCTCTTCCAAAAACAGCCATCCCCTCTTCCTTTCCCCTCTATTTCTCCTTCTAACCTTCACCATCTCAATCCCCCCATCTCCATCACACTCCCCTTGCACCCCCTTTCCGCTCTCCCCCATCCTCCAATTTAAACCTCCAAAAATTCCACCTCACACCCCCACCCTGTCTATAACTCCTGTATCACCTGAAGTAAAAAGGAGTACAAAGGAAATCAAGCAACAACAGACCTAGTGACCCTTCTAGGTTGCTTGTCCTCCAAAACACTGAGGATCAAATGTCCAAACAGTGGTTTAGAGTGGGTAAGGGAACATTAGAAAGGGAACTACTGCCCTGGAACTAATGTCCGTGGCAGGATTAGGAAGTTAGTAGGGGACAGATGGGTTAGTAACTGAGGGGGGGATAAAATAAAGTTATTCATTTACAAACGCAGTCAGTCGCGGGCTTGATGCGAGATATTTGTCTAGGCGGAGTTTAAATGAATCAACGGTGATGCAGTCTATAACGCTTCGGGGAAGCCCATTCCACAAGTTGACAACTCGATTGAAGAAGAAATTCTTAGATTCGTGTGAGTTAAAAGATTTACCAATAATTTTGCAACCGTTTCCCCGCGTGTAATTAGCTTGGTCGATAGTGAAGTACTTACTACAGTTCATATTGTCGATGCCTTTGATGATTTTGAACACTTGAATTAAGTCACCTCTTAATCTGCACTGGGTTAAAGGAAATAGATTTAATTCTCTAAGACGCTCTTGCTCTCTTCGTATGGTTTGTTCTTTAGGCTAGGTATCATTTTGGTAACTCTACGTTGAACTCGTTCTAGCTTGTTTATATCTTTTTGGTAATAAGGGCACCAGGATTGAACGCAGTATTCCAGAAGAGGGCGGACTAAGGAATTGTAAAGGGTTAGGATAACTTCTTTGGATTTATGCTCAAATGACCTGCCTATAAAGCCAATTATTTTGTTTGCCTTCTTAACAACTTCTGAACATTGTTGACTCGGTTTTAGGTTACTCGATATTGTTACTCCCAGATCGGTTTCTCTGTTTACATTCTTAAGCTGAGTGCCATTCATCGAATAGTTTGCTTTCTCATTTAGGTATCCGATATGTAGTACTTTACATTTATCCGCATTGAAACTCATTTACCAAATTTGGGCCCAACATGACAATTTATCTAGATTGTGTTGCATATCGTCAACTTGTTCTTTTGAGAGTACGCTATTTGCAATTTTTGTATCGTCAGCAAATTTTGAGATTGTACAGGTGAGACCCTCATCTATGTCGTTGATGTAAATTAGAAAGATAATTGGTCCTAGTACCGATCCCTGGGGTACCCCGCTACTTACATTGGTCCATTTAGATGCCTTACCGTTTATGACTACTCTTTGCTTTCTGTCGCTAAGCCAATTTTCTATCCATTTCAACACACTGTCTTGTATTCCATGCACTTTTAGTTTTAGCAGTAAACGTTTGTGGGGAACTTTGTCAAAGGCCTTTTGAAAATCAAGGTATATAATATCTACAGCTTTACTCTCATCGTAGAGGTTGAGGATATCGTGGAAGAAGTCTAAGAGGTTTGTTAAACAGGAACGTTTTTTACGAAAGCCGTGTTGAGTATCTTTAAATATGTTATTTTCCTCTAAATGATTTACGAGTCTGTCTCGTATGACCGTTTCTAGCATTTTACATACAACTGAGGTTAAGCTAATTGGACGATAGTTACTGGGTAGGGATTTGCTGCCTTTTTTGAATATCGGTGTTACGTTGGCTAGCTTCCACTGATCAGGCATAGTTCCAGACTGCAAGGATTTATTGAATAGTAATGTCAGTGGTTTGGAGAGCTCATCCTTAGCTTCCTTTAGAACTCTAGGCGAGATTATATCAGGTCCAGGCGTTTTATTTACCTTGAGTTTATCTAAACAATTCAATACTTCTCTCTCTGTAACGGTGATATTGCTTAGAACATCCGAATTATCAATCTGAATCGGCGATGGTGTAGGGATATCATTGAGGTCTTCTGTTGTAAAAACTGATGCAAAGAAGGTATTGAGGGCATTACTCATTTGTACTTCGTCTTTGGTGTACTCTCCATTTTCATCGACTAACGGTCCAACAGTTGAAGTAACTACTTTTTTCTTTCTGATATAACATAGAATTCTTTCGGGTTTGTTTTACTTTGATTCGCAATATGTAACTCTAAGGTCTTTTTACTTTGCTTAATTAACTTTTTGGCTTTGCGTCGTAGCTCTACAAATTTCACCCGTTCTTCGTCATTTTGTGAGGATTTTAATCTATCATTAGCAAATTTTTTAGCAAGCAGGCAGTTTGAAATATCTTTATTCCACCATTTGGGCTTATTATTATGGCCTGGACGCCGTATTTTCGATGGTATGCAGTCTTGCACTGCTTTTAGGTAAATGGTTTCGAATAACTTCCAAGATGTATTTATGTCGTTATTGTTAATTAAAAAGCTCCAGTCAGTTTCTTTAAACATAGCTCTAAGTTTATGGAAGTTTGCTTTCTTGAAATTAGGGACTTTTTCGATGCTACTATTTGGTTCGTTACTAGTAAACTTTAAAGTGAAAGTTATCGTAAGATGGTCGCTGTTACTGAATTCATCACCAACATTCAAATTCTCTATTAATTCTTCTTTTGTTGCAAGTACAATGTCAAGAACGTTATTACCACGGGTCGGTGTTCGAACAAATTGATAAAGCGAACTCTCTTGCAAGTTCGTATACAAGTCATGTCCGGAGTGTGAAGTAAGAATATCGCCCCACTTGGTCACAGGTAAATTAAAGTCGCCAAAAATTACGGTATCTTGTGAGTTACTTACATCTGCAATTTGTTCGTAAATTTCTCGGTCAGTTTGCACTGATTGAGCTGGAGGTCTGTATATTAATGCAAGTATTATTTTTGTACCTTTATTATTCTTTATTAGCACAAAAGATGCATCGACGTTCACAATTTGAGGTTTTGACAAGAGGGTAGGGTTAAGACATTCTTTGATATAAAGTAAAACGCCACCTCCATTTCGAATTATTCGGCTTTTCTCAAACATTACATAACCGGGAAGTGAATACTCTGCTAAAAAGTCTCTATCTTCTGTATTGAGCCAAGATTCTGTTATGCCAATCACAGCATAATTTTCTGTAAACACTAGCTCCTCTAAATCTGAAAATTTATTGCGTATGCTACGAGCGTTTGTATAGAAAACCTTTAAATTTGTTATTTTAGAACTCCCGGAACGCTCTTTAATAATATTTTTGGTTCTTGTCGGATCTACATTTATGTTCATGGCTGTCCTCGGTCCTCGCTGTCTTCAGTCGTTATCGCTGGTGGTCCTCGGTTGCCTCTGTTTTTTTCTTGGCGTTGGATGATTTATGTCACTGCTGCTTCTTCTCGGATGGCGTTTTTGATCCATGGCTGCGGACTGCTTCGTGTAGGAGACGACCCATGCGTGCTGAACCCACAGGGTTTAGATGAGTGCCATCCTTGCGGAACAGAGTAGGCTGGTTGTAGAAGTTGTCCCAGAGGTTGATGAATTCAACTTCTTCCTTCAGACACAAATATTTTAGTCGGCTATTTGTGCTGAAGGCCTTGTCGTAGAATTTGTCAGGTGTGTCGATCTTGGGGAGAATGCCTGAGATGATGATATTCCTTGACTTGTTTTTGTAGTGCTGGATCATCTTGTGATATTTCTCCATCAACTCTTCGGATCTGGTGCGCATGACGTCATTTGAACCAGCATGGATGACAAAAAGGGTATTTTTATTTGCATCCTTTGTGGTATCTTCGAAGGCTTCCACAATGTCGTCCAGTCCAGCTCCTGGGATGCAAAATCTTTTTCGTTGATTTGGGACTCTGTCGCAGAACTCTTCGACCTGTCCTCGTAGGATGGAATCCCCAACGAGCCTGGTCTCTTTTGGTTCGTCTTCCATCTCTACCAATATCTCAAATCTGTTTGACATTGTGACTGGTAGATGAGACCTTTTCTGCGTTGGCCGTGCACCGTTCCTCACTGGTGTAAATCCGGAAACCTGTGGTGGCGGGACTCTACGTACAGGTCGGGGAGAGGAGTGGTTAGAACGGGGGCGAGGGGTTGGTACTGTTCGTGCTAGCAGGCTTCTTGCACGAGGAGTGGGGGAGCGACTAAGGTGAACAGGGCGGCTGTCCTGGTTTGATGTCGGCTCAGGTTCGTCAGAAGCATCTGCTGCAGTGTCTACTGCAGGTGTTGGATTGTTGGCAGATGACGTTGGGGCGGTGGTGGATGCTGGTGTTGAAACAATTGGAGTTAGTGATACTCCAACGTTGAGTGTTACAAACTCTTGGAGTTGACATAAGTATGTCTTCCCCTTCAACAACCACTCAACCCAACTCACCAACTTTTTCTAAGATTTCCCTTTCCGGATCCGAAACAAGTTCTCCAAAGGTTGACTTATCATCCAGAATACCTAAACCATCCACTAAACCCTCTCTACCTTCTACTTCCACCTCGAAGTCACCTTCTTCCATAACCATAACTAACAAACCTATCATCTCTGCTAGTTCATCCACTCCCACCACCATCCCCAGAAAAGTCTATAACTCTACTAGGTTAAATCCTTCCATTGCTTTAAATCATGCTCTTTTCCAGCCTCCATGTAGACGATCTGGCAGACATGTGAGCCAGACCAAATGGTGGACCCCAACATCGTTTTCCCAAAAATGAAAACGACACTCCCCCACCACCCGGCAACATGCACCTGCCACACCCACACACCCTCTGACCACCCCCGTCACACCTGCCTCCACCACCAGTGCCCAGCCGCCAACAACAACATTGCCTATACCCGCGAGTAATCCCCACCTAGTCATCTCAGCCAGTCAACCTCAGGACCCCACCTCAGCTCCGCCCAAAATTGAACTTAGAGAAGAGACCCCACAACTCCAGTCCTCCACCACCACCAGTACGAGCATTGGTACCTCACCAACAACACCTCCTACTTCCGCCAAAACCACCACCATGAAAATAAACAGGGTGTCCCTGACCCAAGGCCAAAACGAGACGACCCTCAAGAGAACCTCACAACTAGCGTTCTTAGCTCGGAAATCAGACGTCCCGCTCCTGCTTACCATCTCCTACGACACCGCTTCCCCTCACAATGTAGAAGCCCTCATATGGTGCCGTTTCCTAAAGGGCCTCACACCAAGTGTATCCACCAAAACCCGACGGGAATACATTATTCAATCTCGAGGGCGAGATTTTGTTATGGACGACGATGGTGAGATGAAAGGGCTAGAAATATATTACCAAAGAAGACCACAAACCCATTCCCATCAACGGCAGGACCAACAACTCCTGTGTACAAAATTGCGTCCATAAGGAACTGAAAGAGAGACCGGAAGCAGCCTCCCCTGAACAACAACAACAAAATACCCAAGTCCCCCTTTTCACAGCTCCAGGAGAAACGTACGAGACATCCGCCACAGTTTGTTAGTTTGTGCCCTCAGGCGCCAGGAAAACATAGCCTACACCTGGGCCAGACTTAGACTACACGGAGGAAGAGTTTATGCAAATGAGACATCAACCTCCGTCATTCCTCTCCAGTCACCCTGGGCGGTTCCATGCATTACTACCACCGCTAGGCGAGACTATGTCTGCAATTCGACCAAACGAGAAGACAAACAAACCGATCCACGCAATCCTCTACATAGAGAGAGGCCTCCAATACTGTAAATGATTTATCCTATGTACACCTAAGCTTTAGGGTAGCTACTTTTATTATAAATAAATAAAACACACCATTCCCCACAAAACCATATATGCACTGTATTTTTAAGGCTTTAGACAACCACGAAATAAATCAGAAACGAGATTTCCCATGCCTCTCATGTTCCGGAATCCACCGACTTGTCACTCTCCGTAAAGTTAGTTACTACCTAGCCAAAATCAGGGTAGAGTTAGGCAAGTCGAGGCACTGTGCCCCATGGGTAACCTGTGGGGGAGTATACGTGAACAACTCGATCGGACAGCCACTCCGTGGAGGCTAGCCAAAATCCTCCTAGATTGTGCCCTTCAAGCTGCTACGGTGTGGACGAGAGAGTGTGTGTAGACAGTACCGCAAGTGACATATGTTAGTGCTACCTGTGCGAGGGCATCCCCAGGCCTCCCCCCTCGGCAACAGGCCAAGACGGGCCACGCACTTTGTAGCCCCCACGTGTGTCCGATCTCTACAAGGCTACTCTCTCTACGATACTCCAACTCAAATTAAGTGCTTCATGTTTACTTATTGTGTTTTGTGATTATTGCAAAGGTTGTGTAGGATATTGTGAAGCCTCCCGGCGTTAGCAGAATGGTTGCGTGGGGCATTGCAGCTCGCTAGCGCTCGCCAGGATGGGGGGATAGGCTACAGTTGTCCTAGAATGATCTGCTTTATTTCATTAATGTCGTGTTGCCACAGACAGTCTAGAAATGGTCTTTGTTTTGGTCTGTGACCGCGCCTTATATTTTATATTCGCTATAATATAAATGTTGCTTGTGTGGGAGGCGAGCGAGAGAGTGTGAGGGAGTACACCTGGCAGCGAGGTGAGCTATGACGCGGCTCGCTTGGGCGCTGACGGCGTTGGCGGCCGGGTGGTCAACTAGTCCCTTCCCGTCGCGGCCTCGTGTTTTTTACCAGCTCAGAGCTTGCCTGACACGCGTATCGCCTACATCCATTGCAATTCTGTCCCCCATACTCGCTACTTTGCATACTATTTCTCTCTCTCGACTTCTCCTTTCTCATTCTCTAATCTTTATTAAACTCAACATCCCTTCTGGTTTCAGCATAGACGTTCACCGTCGACCAGTCGTATTGTACGCGAAGCTCTCAGATATTTCCATGTATTAGGTTAAGGAGGTATTATGCTTTATTGAGGTTTTGAGAGACGGACTTTTCCGTATGTGTCCTCTCTCGGGAAGGTTGTAGACCGGTATATGTCTCCCTTGCAAGGTGTTGAGTGATTCTGCTTGGTTATCTAAAGCTAGACTGGGGGTAAGGTTATTGTGTCGTTGTCTCCGATGTGTGCAGTGTTAGCTAAGCTCTGCACGACATCGACAGGTACTGTGGGAGCCTAAGTTGTCTTCGGGTTGGTTTACTTTGCGAGCACAGCGCTGTGGTGTGAGAGGGCCATAGCCTATCCCTCACAACATAGTGCTGCCTCTTTGTGTTGACTTCTGAGGGATCGCCAGGATAGAGCTAGGTACTAGAGACCTAGATTTATCAAGAGAGCATCCCCGTCATATAACGTAATCTTCATTATACCACCCTCGGACAACGTTAGGCTACGAGCCGCATGCTCGCCCATTGTTGCCCTGCCTTGATACCCCAGCTAGACTTTATTAACTGAGCAGACACTGGATAGAGATAAGCCCCATTATTATATGTATGCAGCATTATTATTCACTGCACTTTTGAGCCGAGGTTGTTGTTGAGTTGCACAACCCGAGTAGGCTGTTGCGTTGTGTCACGAAGCATTTCTTTAGTTGTCAAGCATTACTACCTTTGCGCAGTCTTTATTATTCGCCTGCCTATTATTACTATAATATGTCCCAGCATTTATTGTGACCCGTATTCTGCATTATAATTGTTCAAGATTCTTTACGAACATCTTCCCAGCATCAGACTTATTTCAGAAGTTTCCAGTTGATGTTGCAGGACTAGCATTGCACTTTCTTAAATACAGGAGTGCCAGTTATTTGAGTATCTACCGTAACGTTAATTAATCACGTTAACTATCTTTTCTTTGTGTAACATAATCGAGTAATCTTTTACTGTTTGAGAATAGGCTGTTTCATTGAGCGTCAGCCTAGTGTGTGTGCACCAGTTACCGAGTCATAGGATACCTCGTTGTCCAGGCACGACTCAGGGCGGTAATGTTTTTTTTTTCCAGTGTTTAAGGCAGGGGTTGGATCTAGTGTTATCGTTGTTGCTTTTTGCCATTATCTAGTCCAATGTTGAAGAGCCCTGTGTCTTTGAGAACCTGGATCGTAACAAATGGCGACCTAGCTCAGGATCTTGTGAACTAAGAGATAATTGCAGGATTGTTGGGGTCATTTGTTTTATTGAGGAATATAGTGGGCACGTTAATTTTTTTTTGGCAAAGTAGTATAGCACTTGAGAGTCTTCAGACATTTTTGGCAAGTGAATAGTGCTACATAGGAGCTTGGGTACTTCTTTTTTTTTTTGTATAAACGTGAGAATTTTTGGTGGACACCATGGGAGACGAATCAGATCATACTGAGGGTTCAGGGAATGATGCAGGCTCTGATGGGCAGATGCCAGGGGGGTTAGTAACTAGTGAGGAGGCCACAAAGAAGTTTTTGGAGGTGCCTATAACAGCTGATCGACGAGAGGGAATTAGCAAGTATGGTCTACAGTGTTTGGCTCCCCTCATGGGGCTTAAGGTGGCTCATGGCATCAAGAAGAACGATTTGAGGGCTTGCGTACTGGGGGCGGCTAGTGAGGTCCAGGGTGGAGAGGGTGCTCGGGGACTTCTGCTCGAGCCCCCCCTCCACTCTACTCCCATCGGGACCTCTAGGATGCCGGAGTTTAGTACGTTCCCGCAGGCCGATAGCCGCTGGCAGCGTGGTTTTGGATCGCTGGGTGGGCCTCCAATAGTTGCACCTCCTCCTCAAGGTTTCACTACAGAAATGCTCTTCCAGCTTGAGATGGCTAACCAGCAGCGGCAGTTTGAGATGGCTAAGCGACAGGCTGATCTCGAACTCGCTAAGGCTAAACAACAGACGGATCTCGAACTCGCTAAGGCTAAACAACAGACGGATCTCGAACTCGCTAAGGCTAAACAACAGACTGATCTCGAACTCGCGAGAATAAAATCCGAGTCGGAGGCTGAGTCTACCAGGTACCGTGCAGATATCGATCTTGAGAAGACTCGGGTGGAAACGACAGGGCAACGTCTCGGTGGTGGGAATTGTGGGCATGATCAGTCTTTGTCGCACCTGTTGAAGCTAGTCCCTGTATTTGATGAGTCGGGTGTCACCGAATTTTTCATGAGATTCGAGAAGAAGTGCCAGGAACACCAGTGGCCTGGGGAGAAGTGGGCAGCCCTTGTTTCCTCTAGACTTGTGGGCAAGGGACTCAAGGCTTATGATGCATTGCCTATAGAGTCTTGTATTATCTATGAGGAACTCAAGGAGGCTGTCCTGAGAGCATACGAACTACAACCAGAGACGTACAGGTTGAAGTTCCGGGGTGTTACCAAGGGTCGGGAGAGCACCTTTTTGGAACATGCCCGGGAGCTGTCCGATGCTTTTGGGAATTGGCTGAGGTCGGAGAAAGCTACTACGTTTGACGACATTAAACAGTTGGTGCTTTTAGAGCAGTTTTTCAAATGCACGGGCGGCGACCTGACGTTAAACCTGAAAGAAAAGCAACCAAAAACTCTACAGGAGGCAGCTGAGATGGCTGACCTCCGGCTATCACTAATTCGTGGGTGCGGGTCTGCCCAGCGTAATGAGGCAGGTAACAAGGGGCGTGACGCCCCACCCCCCCGAGTTAGTGATATACCTTATGCAAACAAGTACAAGAGCCATGATACCAAGACTGACCACAAGACTAGCACCGTCCCGTTTAAGAAGGGGCCGGGCCCTTCCCAGTACCAAGGGAAGCCCAAAGGGGAGTTGGAGTGTTATCATTGTCATAAAAAGGGGCACTTTGCAAGAGTCTGTCCTAGCAAACCACCTACAGCAGCTGTGTCTTTGGCCTGCAACATTGGTGTGTCTCCGAAGTCGTCTGAGTTTGCCCGGGGCAGTTCGTCAGAGGCTGAGGCACAGCCAATGCAGAAGCACCTGGGAGGCTCGAACCCTGCTCAGGATGTTTTTTGCGACCATAGAGGGCGGGGTTGCGTGATGTGGGCGGGGCGCAAGTATGGAGTAGAGGTCTTGCGTGATACAGGTGCTTCCCAGACTCTGATATAAAACTTGACTGGCTACCCTATAAACGCGGCTCGGGTGGTAGTGGTGCAGGGTATTAATGCAACTCGGTCATACCCGCTGGTGCGGTTGGAGTTGGAGGTGGATGGTGTGGCATGTGAATTGGATGTCGGGATTGTGGAGGAACTGCCAGTGGAGGGCGTCGACCTTCTTCTCGGCAACGACTTTGCAATGCCCGCTTCTGAGGTTCTACCCTTAGTCGTTGCCGAGAGGCCGGCCGACGTGAGTAGGGAAGAGCAAGAGTGGGTCGAGCGGTGCCAGACACAACCCATGGCGTGTGTTGTCACCCGAGCTCGGGCAGCTAAAGTGTCACAGCCTAGTCCTCCGTCTTCAGACCAGCGGAGGAACGATCAACAGGAGGAGGCTAAAGCTGGAGTTGGTTTTAAGAGTTTTGACTCGGCGGCTCTCCTGGGTGATTCAGTATTAGCACCATTACTTAATTCTGGAGTAGCCCCTGGGCCTGTCATCGAGAGTGACGAGGCTGGGCATGACGAGTCTCCACGACAGCAACGTTATGTACATCGAGAGAGACAGAGGGAGCAGCCCAGTATCGGGGAAGGTCATGCATTGCTCCGGGAGCAGTTAGATCGCTTGGCACCCTCAGATATACGTCGGTTGCAACTAGAGGACCCTGAGCTCCAAACGTGTGCTAATGGAGCTGTAGAGCTCGACGAGGACGGCGATGCACAGCCAGGAGATTTTTTTTATTTAGAAGGCATCCTCTATAGGCGTTTTCAAGACCCTAAACGTAGTTGGCAAGAGGGGTCCGGAGTAGTGGACCAGTTGGTGGTGCCACGGGAGTGCAGGGATAGCCTACTGAGGTTGGCGCATGACATACCACTGGCAGGACATCTAGGGGTGAGAAAACGGTGGCGGCTTTAGAAAAATTGTTTTGGAGGCCGGGGTTGAAGGGGCAGGTGGTAACCTGGATAGCAAGGTGTCATACGTGCCAGAGGGTTGGACAACCTAACCAAACAATTCCGAGAGCCCCGTTGCACCCCATTCCTGTCAGTGGACCGCCCTTCAGTAAGGTCATCATTGATATGGTCGGACCCCTACCCCCTACTAGTGCCGGTAATAAATTTCTATTAACTATCATGGATGTGGCCACTCGTTATCCTGATGCATATCCAATGAGAAATGGCACGGCGAAAACTGTTGTCCGGAACCTGCTCTTGTATTGCTCGCGGTATGGTTACCCGCAAGAGGTGCAATCGGACCAAGGTTCTAATTTTACATCTAATCTGTTCAAACAAACTATGATTCAGCATGGCATCAGCACTGTCGTCTCTTCTGCGTATCACCCGGAGAGTCAAGGGGTGTTGGAGAGGTGGCACGCCACGCTGAAAAGCATGCTTCGATGTTACTGCGCAGAGAACGGAAAGGATTGGGACCTTGGTCTGCCGTATGTTTTGTTCGCGGCAAGAGAAGTACCTGGAGAGAGTCTCGGTTTCAGTCCGAATGAGCTTGTTTTCGGGCATCAGGTGAGGGGCCCTCTCCACATGGTGAAGGAGATTTGGGAGGGTACCGCTAAGCCATGTTCTATGTTGAGATACGTCCTCGAGAGCAGAGAGAGAATGCTTAGAAGTCTGGAGCTGGCCGGGCGTAATTTGGTGAGTTCGCAGGCCCGTATGAAGGACAGCTACGATACTAAGGCGAAACTCCGGGAGTTTCAGGTAGGTCAAGAGGTGTTGGTCCTGTTGCCTTTGTCAGGTCATCCTCTGGCTGCCAAGTACGCTGGGCCTTATCGGGTGGTGTCAAAGATCTCCGATCTAGATTACCTCGTTGCCACTCCAGACCGGAAGAAGCGTAACCAACTATGCCACATTAATTTGTTGAAGGAGTATGTGAGGCGCCCACCTGAGTCACTAGCTGTCCCTGTGTTGACCTGCTGCGGTCATGGTGGAGAAGGAGAGGGGGGCAGCAATGATCAGGTGGATGATAACTGGGATTGTCATGTCTCGGCTGATCAGTGGGCGGGGAATTCGAGCCAATGTGCGCATGATGCTCTGGCGCACCTGCCGGAGGAACAGCAGGTGGCAGTGCAGCGCCTGTTCGATTCATAGCCCACTGTATTTGCTGAGCACCCAGGCCTCACTACTCAAGCGGTGCATGATGTCGATGTAGGAGAGCACCCCCCCTTCAAGTCGATACCTTATCGGGTGCCACCCATTAAACTCCCAGCGCTCAGGGATGAGCTGGAGTATATGCTGGCAAGAGGCTTGATCGAGAAGGGGGCAGTACGGTGGACTTCTCCTGTCACTCTGCAGCCCAAACCTGATGGAAAAGTTCGGTTCTGCATTGACTTTAGGCGGTTGAACGGGTTGACCCCCACTAATGCATATCCTCTTCCCCGGGTGGATGACAGTGTGGATAAGATCGGGAAAGCAAGGTACTTGACCAAGGTAGACCTCGTCAAAGGCTACTGGCAAGTACCACTGTCTGAGCGGGCTAAAGAGGTGTGCGGGTTTGTGGTGGATGGCAGTACTTACCGTTGCAACGTGATGCCATATGGTCTGAAAAATGCACCGGCCACTTTCCAGAGCTTAATGAACGACATCGTAGCAGACATCCCAAACTGTACTGTCTACCTTGATGACGTGATCATTTATGACAACGATTTCCAAAGTCACTGTGAGCACATAGAAGCCTTATTTAGTCAACTTAGTAAAGCAGGCTTGGTGGTTAATCTGGGCAAGTGTGACTTTGTGCAAGCCACGGTGCAGTATCTGGGGTTTGTGGTTGGGTTAGGGCAGGTGAGCCCGCCCCAACAGAAGATACAGGCTATCGACTTGTTCCCCAGGCCGACCACCAAGCGGCAGATCATGAGATTTTTGGGTATGATTGGGTATTACCGCCGCTTTATAAGAGGCTATTCTACTGTGTTAGCTCCTTTGACAGATCTACTAGCCATAGATAAAAAGTTCCGCTGGGCACCTGAGTGTGAGCAGGCGTTTCGAGTAGTTAAACACCTTTTATGCACTCACCCTATCCTCAGGGCCCCGGACTTTGAACGACCATTTCAGTTGGCGACTGATGCCAGCGGAGTAGGGGCTGGTGCCGTACTTTTGCAGACAGACAAGGAAGGTCTTGAGCATCCAGTCAGTTTCTTTTCAAAGAAATTTAATTCAGCACAGAAAAACTATTCGGTTGTTGAAAAGGAACTGCTGGCAATCGTGTTAGCGCTCAGACACTTTGAGGTGTATGTTCCTGCATATGGGCCAGTCGTGGTAGTGTATACCGACCACCACCCGCTTAAATTCCTCAATCAATTCCACAACCGGAATATGAGGCTGACCAGATGGTCGCTCATGTTGCAAGAGTACAACTTAGACATTCGCCATATTGCCGGTTGTGAGAATGTGATTGCGGACTGTTTGTCGCGGGTGGAGGATCTGGGGTAGGCTACCGCAGTATGTTGGTATAGCCTCCTGTCTTGGCTCGCGGTGTATTTTTGCGCTGGTGCTTGTTGGCTCGCGTGTGTAGCATCAGCGTAGGGTTGCAGGGCAGGAGTTGTTGGCTTTGATTAGAAGAAAATTAGGCTACATCTATAGTAGCCGCCAAAAACAACATTAAAATAAAATATGAAAAATTAAATAAAAACTCTTTCTTTTTAATAATTAATTTTAAGATAATATTGTAGCTGAGTACTGAGTGCAGATGATTTTCCCTCAGTAGGCTGTGCTTCTTAAAGCTCGCTCTGGGAGCACAATGTTATGAATTAATGTATTATATTTGGGAAGGGTGATAAGATTTTTTTATATAAAAATGTTGTTGTATTTTTTTTGAGGAGACTGAGCTTGCATTCCATGAGTGGCAGAGTGGTTAGGAGTGGCAGATTCTAGCGACATTCTGCCTGTTCAGATATGGGCTCATGGTTGAGTGTCCCATATCTTGGGGGGGGTGACGCCTCCCGGCGTTAGCAGAATGGTTGCGTGGGGCATTGCAGCTCGCTAGCGCTCGCCAGGATGGGGGGATAGGCTACAGTTGTCCTAGAATGATCTGCTTTATTTCATTAGTGTCGTGTTGCCACAGACAGTCTAGAAATGGTCTTTGTTTTGGTCTGTGACCGCGCCTTATATTTTATATTCGCTATAATATAAATGTTGCTTGTGTGGGAGGCGAGCGAGAGAGTGTGAGGGAGTACACCCGGCAGCGAGGTGAGCTATGACGCGGCTCGCTTGGGCGCTGACGGCGTTGGCGGCCGGGTGGTCAACTAGTCCCTTCCCATCGCGGCCTCGTGTTCTTTACCAGCTCAGAGCTTGCCTGACACGCGTATCGCCTATATCCATTGCAATTCTGTCCCCCATACTCGCTACTTTGCATACTATTTCTCTCTCTCGACTTCTCCTTTCTCATTCTCTAATCTTTATTAAACTCAACATCCCTTCTGGTTTCAGCATAGACGTTCACCGTCGACCAGTCGTATTGTACGCGAAGCTCTCAGATATTTCCATGTATTAGGTTAAGGAGGTATTATGCTTTATTGAGGTTTAGAGAGACGGACTTTTCCGTATGTGTCCTCTCTCGGGAAGGTTGTAGACCGGTATATGTCTCCCTTGCAAGGTGTTGAGTGATTCTGCTTGGTTATCTAAAGCTAGACTGGGGGTAAGGTTATTGTGTCGTTGTCTCCGATGTGTGCAGTGTTAGCTAAGCTCTGCACGACATCGACAGGTACTGTGGGAGCCTAAGTTGTCTTCGGGTTGGTTTACTTTGCGAGCACAGCGCTGTGGTGTGAGAGGGCCATAGCCTATCCCTCACAACATAGTGCTGCCTCTTTGTGTTGACTTCTGAGGGATCGCCAGGATAGAGCTAGGTACTAGAGACCTAGATTTATCAAGAGAGCATCCCCGTCATATAACGTAATCTTCATTATACCACCCTCGGACAACGTTAGGCTACGAGCCGCATGCTCGCCCATTGTTGCCCTGCCTTGATACCCCAGCTAGACTTTATTAACTGAGCAGACACTGGATAGAGATAAGCCCCATTATTATATGTATGCAGCATTATTATTCACTGCACTTTTGAGCCGAGGTTGTTGTTGAGTTGCACAACCCGAGTAGGCTGTTGCGTTGTGTCACGAAGCATTTCTTTAGTTGTCAAGCATTACTACCTTTGCGCAGTCTTTATTATTCGCCTGCCTATTATTACTATATGTCCTAGCATTTATTGTGACCCGTATTCTGCATTATAATTGTTCAAGATTCTTTACGAACATCTTCCCAGCATCAGACTTATTTCAGAAGTTTCCAGTTGATGTTGCAGGACTAGCATTGCACTTTCTTTAATACAGGAGTGCCAGTTATTTGAGTATCTACCGTAACGTTAATTAATCACGTTAACTATCTTTTCTTTGTGTAACATAATCGAGTAATCTTTTACTGTTTGAGAATAGGCTGTTTCATTGAGCGTCAGCCTAGTGTGTGTGCACCAGTTACCGAGTCATAGGATACCTCGTTGTCCAGGCACGACTCAGGGCGGTAATGGTGTTTTGTTTTCCAGTGTTTAAGGCAGGGGTTGGATCTAGTGTTACCGTTGTTGCTTTTTGCCATTATCTAGTCCAATGTTGAAGAGCCCTGTGTCTTTGAGAACCTGGATCGTAACAATATGTTGTGTTTAAATTAACGTAATTATCCGAGATCTTTATTCTCACCTTAGTCATTTCGTTACTCGTGTCAATAGTAGATACAAACGCTATCCTGGGATTGATTTATATATATACTGTGTAATATATATTCATATATTGCCACTCAGGTGTTTATAGATATCGGTTCAGCCAGATTACCCGCACAATACACGTAAATGTTGTGAACACCCCTGACAGATCTAATACTTAGTTAATCGGATTATCAGGGTACGTAAAGTCGTGTATAAATGTTCACAGAGAGTGTTATCTATCGTGCCTCTTAGTTAGACTCATTGTATATATGTTTCCTGGCTTCACACCCAGTTTAAACATTTAATTTGAATTCTTAGTAATTCTTTGTTGTCTGTATCGCGTAAATATTTCAATGCCAAGGACTCAGTCTGTCATACCAGACTAATATTTATTTGCTCAGTTCCCTGAACTATTGTTATCAAATCTAACCATATATGTTAGTAGATAAATAAAACCTCTCTTATTATTTATAACTTTTTAGTTATTCACCCATCAGCTGATATTCTTATTTTGTATATTCTATTTATCTGAGACGGTGTGACCTCAGTATATTTGACCATACCCCGAGTCACGTTCTACCTCGTGTTAACCTTGACCTTCAGGATATCGGCTATGCTTTGAGACTAACCGCTCTGTTAGCATTTATACTATATGTACAGTATATGTTCATCATATGTTCTTCAATTGTGATTTATTAATTATTATCATAACTTGATTTGTATACCTTCCATGCTTTAAGAGTATTATTATTCATTCTTGAAGTAAGCTCGAGAGTTTTTAAGTATAAATACGGCTCAACCATTTACCTATTTATTATCCATGCCAGTACCCTAATACAAAGTGAAATCAAATATTGTGAAACCCAACCGTGTATTCTGTATCATTGGTAGAGATGGAGGAGATTCCACATATCTGAACTGGAGCCCGAATGCTGTCCATTTCCGAATGGGCCTCATTTGGCCGAAAAAGGTGGCCGAACTGTGACAAGAAAGAATACAAAACGAACGTGCCACAGCGTACACCAAACGCTGCATGAATGCAGACCGACCTACACAATGTCTGGACAAACACTGCCCGATGTTTTCACATTTCCAAACATGTATTTTTTTTTTGGCTGCGCGAATGCTGCACAAATAAAAAGAACACTGCTTGATTGGCGGACGAACCCTGGTCGAATGCAACCAATGCAGTACAGCCACCACAAAAATAAAATAAAAAAAAAATAAAAAAAAATATGTGGTTTATGTCAGAAGTAAATATTTCCTGTATCTAATTAACTCCTTTATTAATGGACATACTTATTTGTTTGATGTTTAAGCCATATTTAACCATATGAAAACATCAAAATTGCAAAGATCCTTTAGAAAACAGACCGAAAACATCGTAACCTCGCTGACTCTTTGGAAAACAGAGACCGCTAGTGTTATTTGTGTACATTTCGTATTATAATTTTCCCTGTCATCTGCTTTCTCTCTCTCTCTATTACTTACAGTAAATGTCTATTTACTGTATTAATTTCCATCTGTATCTAGCAATCTCCCTTATTTTAAAATGTAAAACTTGCAAACTAAACAAACCAAAACTGGGACAAAGACAATATAAAGTCAAATTAACTTATCAAAATTGCTGTGGAAACAACACTTACTAAAATAAAATGTATGAAATAAAAGAACACAATTCGCCACATAGGGTGTACATTACTACATGAGCAAGTTAATCTGGTTCCCAAGCAAACTAATCGCACACATAACAACGCACTATCGTCACGTTCAAGGAATTAGTCAATTTGGGAAATCCGGGACGTTCTGGTAAATTTGACTAAACTCTGCATGAATAAAGAAACTACATGTCAAATGTCAAAATGTGCATTTAAAATCAAATTTGTAACATGGCAAGACATTAACAATAGTACAAAATACACATATTGATAAGATATCTATAATATTACACAAATATTACAGCATTCACTAATGATAGTGCTATCGGGTGGTACCTGTAAGCATAGCATGCCTCAAGTGACCCCTATCAATAGCTACCCTACAAATAACCTACATTTATTGTACAAATAAACTAAGGAAATCGCAAAAGCAAGCAATTGATACTATGAATAGATATAGTATAAAGACAAATAATTGAAAAATATGAAGAAGCAACAACAGATTTAAACAAAGAGTACTCTTTTAACAAGAACAATTAATTTAAAACAAAATCATCAATAATAATAATAGAAAAAGAAAAACAATAAATACAAACAGACACAAAGTAAGCAGAGGTTATACAAGAAACTTCAAGTTAAAAATGCTTGATTAAAATTATTGATGTCAAATTTTAGAATACAGTCACAATAATTGACCCTAAAAAGATTAAATTTATGTAACAATTTACTTGCCTCAAAACCTCTGTCTACTAAGAGTCTGTATAGTAACCTAGCTCTAGCCCAAAAGTCATCTACTTTAATGCAAATTTTACAAAATCTTATTATCAGTTTATCAGCTTTTATATTTGTTATGTGGTCTCTATGGAATCTGTGAATCATTTCTGATTTGAGGGGCTAAATTAATAATTATGCCACTAACACATAATGAGCAAAATGACACAAGTCATATAAACAAATGTTTTCCGTATCTTTAAACAGTGAGAAGTGAAAGCGATCGATAACGTTTGTGAAAATAGGCTTGTTATGAAACAGACACTCAACTTTCTGAAACAATAAAACAACAAAAGATGGGGGAGAATTTATATTATATTCTTTTGTCATAATAACTATTAATGTAATGGTAGGACATTATATGTTTTCATTTCTACGGCATTACAAACTAAACAATGATTAAAATGGCATAAAACAACACATAGTTTTGTCCATTAACCCTTAATTAGCGGCTCACCACATAAGTCGAGTTAAATAAAGCTGGACTATGTGGCGGCGCTCGACATAGGTCGAGTGGCAATTTCAGCACGTAATGTTGCTGAGAGAGAGAGACAAGTGGTGGCAGGAGACTAGCGAGCGTATGACTGCTCCAGACCACCGCGGCGAACCTACTGACACGAATCTCAGCTCCCTCCTCCCTCTCTCACTCGCTACATACTGAATTATATGGGGAAAGTACCGAATTACATGCTTTTTGCACTCGCGTTGCACGGTTATTGCAAGAAAACTAGCCATCATAAAAGGATCGTTATGGTGTCATTCGAAAGCTCTGTTTATGCCCTTTCAGGGATAGGTACTTGTTTTACGTTCTGGGTCTTATTTAGGCATGACAATGATCACGTAAACAGCCCTATTTTGGCTAAAAACACCCCGCTGGGCGGTACATATAAATAAACCGCATAGGCCGCTCGTAAGGTGTTAATGAAGGAGATAATTAGACATGAGATAGATAGATCGAAAGGTCGTTATGTCCATGTGAGCGTAAACAGTGTGGAAATTATGAAATAAGCTTATACTCTCTGAAAAGATAAGGTGTCAGAATCAGAAATAATTCACAGATTCCACAGAGACCAAATATAAGTACTGATAAATAAGGGAGAGAGAAATAAATACAGTAGATATAAATATAAGTAATAGAGAGAGAAAGCAGATGACAGGTGAAATTATGAGATATGTACACAAATAACTAGCCTCTGTTTTCTAAAGGGTCACTGAAGTTAAGATGTTTTTAGAAAAAAAAACTATGAAATTGTAGTATTTGATGGATAACTGCTTTAGAATTATTATTGTTTTAATATGCCCGAATGAGACAGAATGCTGCCCGACATATCAGAACCGAGCTCGATCACGGACTGACCACTAAATATTCGGGCACCATTCTGGCAAATTTTAGTGCAGCGGTAAAATTTTGACACCTCCCCGAACCAAAACCAACCAAACCAGAATGAGGGAGAACATTGCCAGAATATACCCGATCCGCTATGCGAACGCTGCCAGAACGCTGTTCGGGTAGCGTTCGGGATCCGCTTCGGCTGTGTGAAGGGCGCTTTATAATTGCATATCTGGAGTCAGCTGTATTCCTACTGAGTGTTATAGTTCTTAAAAGATTTCCTAGAGTGGAAAGAGAGAACTGACTTATACGGGCAAATATTATTATTATTACCCGGCATAACAATAGAAAAGGAGAAAAAGATAAAAATAGCCGGTGACCCCCCTTAACTGAAGGGTATAGTAGGGTTGACGATGTAGGAAGGTAAACAATAACACCATGTCCCTGAGGCTCATAGATCATAACTGACTTGGTGTGTTGGAAGTTAAGGTTAGACTAGACCTCAGAACCTTATTCCACTCTCTATAAAAGATTAATTTCTGGCCTTTTGCTATGTATGTGTACATGGTAATAGTAATACTCGCTGAAAATTTCATCGCGCGCATTTTCAGTTTACTGAAGACAAAACATATCAGAATTTTTTTTCTCGGCAGATTTTGTTTATTTTTTTATGAGATAACTTAGATATATAGGCTATAAATCTACGCTCTTATTTACCCCAATTTGATACATGATCATGTTAAAAACTGCAGGTCAACATCAATGATACAATTTTGGCCCTATTTCCAATCATAAATATAGATTTGAGCTTCGAAAATGTTGCCAAAAACCCATTCTAAGAGCGTACAAATTGTCATTTATGCTTGGTCTAATTCTGTGAAAAAAATGGAGGCAATCGGACAGTAATCAGATCAATAGATAGCCTCAGACGTTGAAAAAGCATAATTTTACATAAGCGCCTTTATAAGTTGACATATCATAACGCATTTTCCTGGTGTGAAAGGTTTGGTTATAGAATAGTTATCCCTATTATTCTATTTTCTTAGGTAGCTAGGCCTTCTGCATTATAGAAAATGTAGTTATTTGAGTAACTAAAATATTTCAGAAATAGGGAGGGTGATTTTAGACTGGGGGGGGGGGGCGAGAAGGGGAGCCCCCGTAGGGTGAATAATGGGTGTCAGATGTGAAAATGTTATGTTTCCTATGATTATACAGTGTCATAGGAAGCTTTTAATAAAAAGAAAAACAAATGTGAAAATTCCTTGACAAAAGTAAAATGAAGATCTAGGGTCCCCTTAACTCTGGGTAACTACAGAAAGAGAAAGGTGGCCAAAACTGCTCGTATTTTCCTACATCATGTTCGTTTAACGTTATGAATTATCTGGTTTCCTTACATTCATTCATATTTCCGTTCTCCTCTATCCTTCCATCCTGTTTTCCTTTCAATTATTTCATATAGGCCTTATGCAAACATCTGTCAATCCTTTCATCTATCAATATATTATTTATTTATAATTTTATTAGCTATATTCTTAAATATCGCTGTAGGTAAGGGACAGGAGGAGGCTGCAAACGCCAGCCGATCAGGGCGGTACTCCCGGGGAGTGCTTGGTGACTGATAAGGACCGCTGGATCTCCTGTTCCATCACCTGGCCTCCTTAGCTGATACTTTCAGTGTGTCATCAATATTGAGGGCAACCCCAGCCTGCCCTCCAAAACACCTTTTCCTCCTATTAATACATTATACTACAAACACCTTACAATCATACTACACTAACTTTTCCAAAGAAACATAAAAATTACGAAACCTCAACCCGCCCTGGAGTCCCCAGGGGGAGGGACCAGAAATGCCCCCATCAGTCTGTCCCCTGGTAGCGACTCACCAAAATGCTCTGGACCACCACCTTCTACTCTTACTATTAATTTCTGTAACATTCGTGACCTTTCCTCTAACTTCCACTCTGTGGAACACCACCTCTCCTCTGCCAACTCTGATTTTCTCTTTCTCACCGAGATCCACCTATATGCAGCTATGGAACGGCCAGAAAGGAAATCAAATATAAAAGCACAAATGGAGGGATAGAAACCGAAGGAGAGTAGTCTAGAAATTAGAGATTTGTGCCAGACTCCATCGAAGGCCTTCGATATGTCTATTGTAATAGAACAAACTTCACCGAAGACCCGAAAGGAGGATGACCAAGAGTTAGTAAGATAGGAAAGAAGATCACCAGCGACCCCTACGGAAGCCATACTGATGATCTGAAAGTAGATTATGAGAAGAGAAATGTTTAAGAAAATTAGAAGTAACAATAGTTTTAAAAACTTTAGAGATGCAAGAAATAAGAGCAAGTGGACGATAATTGGAGGGTTGAGAGCAGTCATCCTTCTTTGGGACAGGTTGCATGAGAGCAAAGTTCCAGCAAGAAGGGAAGACGTTAGAGGAAAGACAGAGACGGAAGAGTTTGCCTAAGCAGGGAGTCAGCATAGAAGCACAGGTTTGTAGTACAACAGGAGGTGCACAAAACGGACCATATGCCTTCTTAGTATTAACACTCAAGCCCCGGGGCCCGACATATGTCAGCCGAGAGAAAAATGGCCACCCCTGCGGGGCCCGACATTAATCGGGCGGGATTTTGAGCACATTATAGGCTCTGAGAGAGAGTCCATGTATTGGGAGGACGATAGGCGGGCTCTGACCGTTCGGCACGGACGCAGTGCCGCGATTGACATTACCTCTGCAACATTCCACACCCACGGCCTCGCGAGACCCGGAAAAAAATTGGGAAATTACCATATTTTAGGGTTTTTCCCCTCGTGTTGCGCAATCGCTACAGGATAACCCATGGTCGTACAAGGATGATTCAGGTGTTATTGGAAAGCTCTATTATCGCCCTTTCATGGATACATAATTGTATTACGCTCTGGCTCTTGTTTATGCATGAAAAAGAGCATGGAATGAAGCTTGTTTGGGGTAAATATGCCCGCCAGGCAGGTAGTAGAACTTACAAACACCCCCGTTAGTAAGGGATTAAGCCCAGAGAGGGTAGAAAAAACATCTTTAGCAGAGATAAAGATATTAGGTATAAGTAGGAGAGGGGGAGGTGAAGAAGCAGGAATAGCACCGGAATCATCCAAGGTGGACTTTCTAGCGAAATTATGGGCGAAGAATTTAGCTTTGTCAGAGGAATTAGTGATGGTAGTGCCATCAGAGTGGAAAAGGGGAGGGCAAGACAAGGAAGAAAAATTATTGGCGAGGTTTTTGGCTAGATGCCAGATAGCTTGTGAAGAACTAGAGATGAATACTGCAGTGCATTTATTATTGATGAAAAAGTGTTTGGCAAGTCGAAGAACAGATTTGGCTTGATTCCGGGCAAAAACATAGGAAGGATGAGATTTTTTAATTCAAAGGCGTCGGTACCGTATATACTGTATATATATATATATATATATATATATATATATATATATATACACATTATAGAGTATATCCCTATTTCGCATAATCTTCTAGTGTATAATTTGTATCTGCAGATCTGTGGGTATACATGTACTATACACTATGTATGTATGTACAGTATTGTTATATTTATGCATGTACTGTATGTATATATGGTAATCTACTCATCTATCTAACTGAATTTATATATAACAATCAGTATGTATTTATTTCACCCTGCGGGAGTCATTCAATCTTTATTACATTCATAATCTCTTAGACCCACGAATTTCTTTAGGACCCAAAGTTATTCAATCAACGGAACATCGAACATCTCGGTTTTTGGACCACGAATCTTTTATCCGGGAAATTGAGGATGAATATGCTCTAATTTGCGGCCATTTTCCACAGCTTTCGGTATGGTGGGTCTTCTACTTAGTTAAAATAGGACTTCAGTGACTATCAACCCTTCCGGATTATTAAGCCAGCAAACTGTAAGTCAACTATAGCGTCAGGACTGGAGCCTATTTTCAAGAACCCCAGTCATTTGTCTTTTACTTAGTTAGAATAGGACTTCAGAGGCTATCAACCCTTCTGGATTATTATGCCAGCTCTCTGCAAGTCAAGTAGTTTGTCAAGACTGGAGCCCCTTTTCGAGAACCCCAATCCCTTGTGGTCTTCTACTTAGGTAGAATAGGACTTCAGAAGCTATCAAACCTATTGTATTATTAAGCCAGCATACGGTAAGTCAAGAATATTTTCAGGGCTGGAGCTCCTTTTCGAGAACTCCAGTTCCTTTCTTCAATTAAATTTGTTCGCCAATTTATATTGAGAGAGAGAGTGAGTGAGAGTGAGAGCTAGGTGAGTCGATTCGAGCTGAGTATGAATCAATTAGGGCCGAGATCGAGTCAAGTAGCGTATAACCTATGCAATTCTTGGTTTACATAATTATTAGATATCTGAAAGTAGGTATTTAGTTATGCATGAAATGTGCATACATTTGACTTTAGATGACTGTACTATTATTTATCAATGTTCACGTGCTGTTAACATTCATACATCCTACCCATCAGTGTACCCAAAGTACTCAACTACTTTGCTTAGGTGACAATAACTTACTTAGTATACTGAAGTGTAAAATATATAATATTTATGTATTACTTTACCATGTAGAGACAAAGAAATGTATAGACATAGATTAACATGAATATGCATAAAGTTGAGCGGTACTTGAAATTTAACCAATATGCATAAACATAAGAGCATAAGAACATAAGAAAATGGGAGTCTGCAGAAAGCCGATTGGCCTAAGCAAGGCAGATCCCTGTCCCACACAACCCCAATTCATTACAAAGCCCAATTATAGGCTTCACACTCTAATACCCTGAGGATCATCTTACCAAAACGGTTAGAGATTAACGCAGGATTATGGAGGTCTGCAGAGCGCTGATTGGCCCAACCCGGCTGATCCCCCTTCACACCCAACCCTTCTCGTCCATATGCTTATCCAATTTTATCTTAAAGCTCCCTACAGTTTTAGATCCCACTATAGCACTTGGTAGTCCATTCCACCCGTCTACAACTCTGTTACCAAACCAATACTTGCCTATATCTTTTCTGAAACGAAATTTATCTAATTTGAAACCATTGGTACGAGTTCTTTCGCTATCACTGAGCTTTAGTACATTTGCCATGTCCCCTTTGTTAATCCCACTAACCCACTTGAACACCTCTATCATATCCCCTCTAACTCTGCGTCTCTCTAACGAATGTAAACCTAATTTCTTCAACCTTTCTTCATACGAAAGATTTCTAATATTATGGATCATTTTTGTCATTCTACGCTGTACTCTCTCCAACATTCTGTAATAAGGACACCAAAATTGGACAGCATAATCCATATGGGGTCTCACTAATGACAAGTAAAGTTTTAAGATAACATCAGCAGTTCTGTTACTCACACTCCTAGAGATGAACCCGAGAATCCTGTTTGCCTTATTACGAACGCTTATACACTGTTTTCTAGGCTTCAAATCATTGCTAACAAACACACCTAGATCTTTCTCGCAGTCTGAATTTTCTAATTCTAAATTAGCTAGTTTATATTTAACATTTGTTTGCATCTTCCCTATCTTTAATACCTTGCATTTGTCAATGTTAAACTTCATCTGCCAATTTACTGACCATTCATGTAAGGTATCTAGATCCCTTTGGAGGCACTCTATATCGCTATCTGAATCAATTGATCTCCCTATTTTAGTATCGTCTGCGAATTTACTTATCCTACTAGTTATACCTAAATCTAGGTCATTTATGTATATAAGAAACAACAGGGGACCTAATACCGATCCCTGGGGGACACCACTTTTGACTGCTCCCCATTCTGACTTGGTACCATTTATGCTGACTCTCTGCTTCCTACCAATTAGCCATGACCTAATCCATCCTAACAACGCCCCACCTATTCCATGTGCCTCAACCTTTCTCATCAATCTCTCATGAGGGACTCTGTCGAAAGCTTTACTGAAATCTAAATATATAATATCATATGACTTGTCATTATCTACTGCTTCATATACCTCTGAGAAAAACTAAGCAAATTAGTAAGGCAAGACCGTCCCTGAGTGAATCCATGCTGAGAAGAATTGATTAAGTTAAATGTTTCTAAGTGGTTTCTCATTTTCCTAGCAATAATTGACTCTAGTAGTTTTCCTATGATTGAAGTGAGACTAATGGGACGGTAATTGGATGCTATTGATTTATCACCTTTTTTGAAGATCGGAACTACATTTGCAAGCTTCCAAGCTTCTGGAACTATACCTGTTTCTAATGACTTGTTAACTGCATTCTTTTAATACTCTAACATATACCTCATCAGGACCAGGCGATTTATGAGGTTTCAGTCTGTCAATTTCCTTAACCACATCATTTCTACTTATAGTAACCGTACTTAACCTATTTTCTATACTATCGCTGTATACCTTACGGACTTTTGGAAACTGTGCCAAATTTTCATTAGTGAAAACGGAAAGAAATTGACTATTTAATGTACTGCACATTTCTAAATCACTTTCTGTCAATTTTCCTATCGAAGTTTTAAGGGGACCAATTACATCTCTAACCTTGGATTTATATAGTTGGTAAAAAGCTTTAGGATTATTTTTTGAATCATTGGCAACCTTAATTTCATAATTTCTTTTTTCTTTACTAATATCCCTTTTTACCTGTCGTGATAGATTCTGATAGAAAGCAAGTAGGTGAATTTCGCCTTTTTTAATTTTCTATATATTCCTCTCTTTTTTCCTAGAAGATCTAATAGTCTATTATTCATCCATTTGGGTTGGTTCTGTGTTGATCTAAATTTTCTTTTGGGGATATATTTATTTTGCGCATTGAATACTGACTTGATAAAATTATCGTATGTATCTACCAAGTTTGACGTCTCCTCCTGACTTAAGATGACAGGTGCCTGAGAAAGGATACACTCATTTGGACACCTGGATCGACTTAATTTTTTGACCATAGGGTCCAAAAAACAAGTAGCCTATCTCCATTTATGAGAGATATATTCACAATGCCGTGAATCCTTGAATGGAGAATTAAACCCACATGGTAGTATAATGTGTTTATTATGACACAACAAGTTTCGACTCTTCTCTGGAGTCCTCTTCAGGTGTGTGTCCTGAAGAGGACTCCAGAGAAGAGTCAAAACTAGTCGTGTCATAATAAACACATTATACTACCATGTGGGTTTAATTCTCTCTATCTCCATTTACTTAGGGAAAAAACACGTTCCCTGGATTAAATCCCTTCTCAAAGACTTAATATCCACAGTAATCTTGGTCCAGGAAAGGATTGATTTGAGCGTTGTTGCAAGTGTTACTGCGGCCAGAATGGTGTGGTGTGTGTGAGAGAAAGATATCTGAAAATTATTTTGACGCCAAACATTCTATGAAACCTCTCGTAAGAAGAAAACTATTATTTAAACGTGTGCAATTATCGTTTTCAATATATAATATATTTATTTTTTGCGGAGGAGTTGAAGTTGTGAAGGTCAAGCAATATTATTTTGTTCTTGACTTTCCAACATGTGATATAACATGTATTTTTTTGCTTACTTGTTTTATAAACTTTTTGTTTTAGGAGGGTCTTGATATACAAAATATGATGCTTGTCTGAAGCTTGAATGCAAATATAATATAGAATGAAAGAGACAGGAAATTATATTGTATAATTATTACTATTATTTTACTTTATATTCATCATTATTATTTTTATTATTACTATTTCTATTATTGTATTTTTCTTTGTTAATTTATTATTTGTATAATCAGTATAATTTTATAGTGTTCAAATATTGTTTCAAAGGATAACGATTAAGTTCTAACTTAAATCAGTTTTTGTCCAGCTGACGGGTATTGGAAACTCTTGGCAATTAATGTATCAATAAGTAATGCTAATATATGAACTACTATGTCTCAAAGTTATATTTTTCCAAGGATTTATATTTAATAACACATTTCGCTACAGAATCTTAACTTAAGTAATCAAAATTTGACAACAATTTTCCATTAGTAAAAAATTTTTTTTTTTTTATAGATTACCAAATTTAAAAAGTATATTCTCAAAGATATCGGTATATTAGCTTAACATTAATATATGACCATTATCTATTCCCTTGGTCTATCAGTGTTATATGCAAGACTCTTTCCTGGCATTTGCATTGCCATAGCAGAAATATATTAATATATATATATATATTATATACAGTGTGTACTGTCTACCCTCTCTGGGCTTAATACTAAGAAGGCGTACGGTCCGGGACGGTGTTCCTCCTGTTGTTCTCAAAAAATGTGCTTCCGTGCTGACTCCCTGCCTAGGCAAACTCTTTCGTCTCTGTCTATCCTCTAATGTCTTCCCTTCATGCAGGAAGTTTGCTCACATTGAACGTGTCCCAAAGAAGGGTTCTCATCTCTTGTCATTCTAAAGTGTTTGAAACTATTCTTGCTTCCAAATTTCTTAAGCATTTCTACTCTCATAATCTGCTCTCAGATCTCCAGTATGGCTTCCTTAAGGTGGGTTCACACATAGGCGAGTCGGAGCGCGAGGCCAACGCGAGTCACACTCGCCGCATATCGCCGTTGATGGAGCCCGAACCCAACGCGAGTAGCAGCTGATGCGAGTAAACACGCATATAACACGAATATAACACGAGTTTACACGAGTTTACATGAGTTTACACGAGTTCACAGGAGTTTACGCGAGTGTCGGCGAGTGTAACACGACCCCAACACGCACCGCCAAAATTTGAAAAATAACGGTCAAATTCCAGGGTATGAATAGTGCGAGTCTACACGAGTCTACACGAGTGTCACAGGAGTTTACATGAGTTTACACAAGATGAACGCGAGTCTACAGGAAGTTAACAGGAGTGTATGGGAGTCTAACATGAGTGTGTGCGAGTGTTGGCAAGTGTCAGGATACGTATATAAAGAGGCCCCCACTGGCACCATTGTTCACACCACGCAACACCACCACGGACGGACGTTACTCTGCAGGATACAGCCCAACACACCCACCCACCCACCCACCCACACACCCACACACCATGTCCATCAGGAGGCGGAGAGCGGCAGCTGTGCTCATACTGCAAATGCAGATGCGTCTCCTAGACCTAGAGGAGCTGGAGGAGAAGGAGGCTGAAGAAAGACGTCAAGGGGAAAGGCCACGAAGGAGAGTTTGGGCTAGGAGCTGGCTACTGAGACGGCCACAGTTCGGTGTGTACGAACAACTTATGGAGGAGCTTGAGAGAGAGGACCCCAAAGGATTCCGGAATTTCCTACGTGTGGATGTCCACATGTTTAGGGAGTTGGTGGCACGTGTTGGGCCTAGTGTAGAGAAGCAGGACACCTTCTGGAGGGAGGCTTTGTCACCTGGGCTTAGGATTGCAATCACACTCCGCTACCTGGCCACTGGTGACTCATATCCTAGCCTACAGTACGCGTTCCGTGTGGCCCGGAACACCATCTCCCTCATTGTGCCTGCAACATGCGAAGCCATCATTGCAGAATACCAAGAGGAGGTTATACGTTGCCCCAGGACACCGGCGGAGTGGAAGGATGTTGCCAATGAGTTTGCCAAGCGCTGGGATTTCCCACATACCATTGGTGCCATCGACGGAAAGCACTGCGCCATCAAATGCCCTCCAAATGCCGGTACAGAATTCTACAACCACAAAGGCTTCCACTCCATCGTGCTCATGGCTATTGTAGACGCCGACTACAAGTTCCTTTACTGTGACGTGGGTAATCACGGTAGCTCCTCAGATGGTGGGGTCTTTATAAGAACCAATATCAGAGCAGCATTGGATGGGTGCACCCTGGGACTCCCTGCTGCCGAACCCCTGCCCAACGATGACACACCTGTTCCCTACTTCCTGGTGGGTGATGAAGGTGGTTGATGAAGCCACACTCTACCCGGCGACTGACTGTACCTGAACGGATCTTCAACTACAGACTGTCCCGGGCTCGCAGAGTTGTTGAGAACTCCTTTGGCATCATGGCATCCAGGTATGTGTATGATTATGTGACATGTTTGACCAGAAATACAGGTATCGGTGATGGCACCCTACTAATGTGAAGTATACTAGTCAACTATTAACTATACATGCTCGTAACCATTCTCCCTATAATTAATATGGATTAATACATCTCCCACACATCCACAGAGTGTGAGTCGTCCACGTCTGCAAGTCGAGTTTTAACAAAACATGATCCTAACCATTATTTCACTATTTAATATTAATTATACTATTCAGTGTTTAAATATACATGTTATTCCTCTCCCTAATTCAGGTTCAGGTGCCTCCTCCACAGCATTGCCCTCCACCCGTCCCGTGTTCATTCTGTGGTGATGGCGTGCTGCTGCATGCATAACCTTATGCGAATGAGGTACCCTAATCACCACGCCAACCTATCGGACGAGGAGGACCCTGAGACGCATGCTATCATCCCTGGGCGGTGGAGGGAGGTGCGGGACAGGCTGAATCCCCTCCAGAGACTATCCGGGAATGTCGTGACAGCCCAGGCCAAGAGGCAATGCCAGCACCTCACCGACTACTGCTCATCACCCGGAGGCAGTGTCCCCTGGCAGAACGACCTGATATAAAGGTATGTATCCATATGTTGCCATTGCTTTCATTAATATTTTTGTAGTTTAGATACTTATATTATGTTGTCAATCATGTTTGAAATCAATTCAACCTCATTAATATATATTCTCTATTTGTTATTCGCTTTTTATAAAGTCTCATATATTATGGTGTTCACCTTTTCCTATGTCGTTTCATAATGTTTAATATATAATATTTAATTGATATCTTTTATTTATTTATATTTCATGTTGGATATCAATCTGTATATTATTATTTGTCATCATATATCCTTTGCATATATTCCACATCATTATTTATGTTAATATCAATATTATTCCAGAAACCTATTTAATTCATATTATATGGTATTAATTTTGTTCTCTCTTCATTATTGATGTTAATATCAATATTATTTATAACACAACTTGAATTCATATTAACTTATATGTTTTCTCTATTGACAAGTCATTTCCATGTTTATAAAAGGAACCTTTGTTGATAATTTTAACACATAAACTCTAATAATATATTTTGGATCCAAAACAACAGTTGGAGGCACATTGGTTTATTTTCTTCATAAACATAGATATATAGCATGTTAATATATAGCCGAAAGTAATATAGTATGTAAATATATACCAGAAAGTATAGAAATAATAAGATATATTAATTTTATGTGTAGACATAGTATTTTAATTATATATTCGTCATTCCCATTACTGGGGGGTTTATGACTTTATTATTATACACAAAGGTTTCACACATTTTCGTCATCCCCAGGCCTGGGGGTGTTGACTTGGGTGTTCAACCTTGTTTATAGGAAGTTCCCTGGTGTTGGTGGCCTACTAGTAGCTGGGCTTGAGGGAACCGGTGTTGCAATGTTGGCGCCATGTGTAGGGGTAAGCGACCCCGCCCACCATTCGTGTATTATGTGCAGGAGACTTGAATGGCGTACCAGCCATCAGCTCTTGGAATGTGGGGTTTGTGAAGGCTGCTGGCATGCGTGACGGTCCTGGCTGGGGTTGCATCTGTGGTGGTGTGGTGTGCAACTGCGGGGGGCCTGGTGGTGTGGTGTGCAACTGCGGGGGGTTTGCTGGTATCGCCATCTGGGGTGACGTGGAGAGGGTAACCTCATCCTTGGCCTGAAGGACTTGCTGCATTATCATCTGTGACAATATCTCCCCTACAGCGTCAGGGAGCCTCTCGAGCTGCTGCTCCAAGTACCCCACGAACTGTCCATACTTTGTCTCCTTCCCAGCCAGGGATGTCACCAGGCGTGACATGTCCTCCCGCATCGCCTCCCGCGTCGCACTCAGCTGTAGAAACAAGAGTATGCATGTTAAACACCTTTTGTGCTTATAAAATAATACATACATGTCATGGTAAGTTATAATATTAACCTTCTTATGTTTTTCTCCCCCAGATGCATATGTCTTCCTCTACAGGAATTGTTTGCGGTTTGCAGCGTACACGAACATAGGATTTATATAATAGTCTCGTAATGACTAATATACTCTCGTAATGACATATGTTAAATGTTTTCATATTTACCTCCACAGGTGAGACTGGCTCTACAGACTTCCGCCGCTTGTTCTGGCTGCTGGACCTGGCAGTGGGAGTTGTGTTGGTTGGAGGGGGCATGGCAGTGTCCTCTCCATCACTCTCCTCATCGCCAATCACCTCTACATTCCCATCCGGCGAGACGTCCTCGGTCGGGTTTGGAAACTGAAACACAAAAACATTAATATATCCTATATAAATAAGACCTTTAACCTATTTTAGTATACTTAAATATATGTACCTTGACAATATAAATAAACATAAGAAAATACATTTTATGTTTTCATGAAGCCTTCCATTATAAATGTATGAATTCAAGTATATATGCACAAGATAAGCATGATATTAACAGCCATGAATTAATATATGTATAAAATCATATATATATGCACAAGATAAGCATGTTATTAACAGACATTAATAGCCTAGGTATACATGGTTAAATAATATTTTCCAAATGTGATAGCGAACAGTTCTTTAAGTATATATTGTTTTCACACATATTAGGTATGTTTATATTAGTTCTAACCTTAGCTGTGACCTTGGTCTTTATGCGGGAGATGTGCCATTTGAGGAAGGCAAACTTCTGCATGATCCATGTGTCCCTCTCTGATAGTGCCTTGCCCTCGAATGTCCCAGGTGTTCCCGATCCACTCTTCATATCGCTCAGCTTTGAGTACCTGGACCGCATGTTCCGGACCCAATGGGCCAGATTACCGCCTGTGTAAAGAGTAATATTTATTAAGCAAGGCCCCTTTATATATATGATTTATATCCGTAATTTCACAGGCCAAACATGGGTTGATAATACATTATTAGTTAATGCTGTTAAATACAAACGTAGAGGGATGTATATGATACTGGCAACACACATACATATATGCCAATTTAGCAAACTTTAACATAATAGTATTTATGTATTTCACGTATAAATCACATGGAATCAAACCAAGAACACAACAGCAAGGTATTCAATCACTTATTACAATTAATATATCATGGTGCATGTTTGGTTGTGGGTACTTACCTGTGACATTAACACCCAGGGTAGCAGCCTTCTCGTCGTAGGTGCGGAGTTTCCTGCGCGTATCTTTGTAGGCCTTGCTACGCTTCATATATAACATGGGGGTGTCCTTCACCCACTCGGCCAGCATGTCCTCAGTCTCGTCGCTCAAGATCACCCTTGTCATCTTATTTTTCTTAATGGCGCCATAACGCACAGGGCCCGCACTGCCAGGGGGGTCAGGGGTATCATCATCACTGTCACTGAGGCTACCTTGGGTGTCCTGATTGGTATGAGTATCCTGACTGGTCTGAGTATCCTGGCTGGTCCGAGTATCCTGGCTGTCGTCAGCTTCAATATCTCCATCAAACACGTCCATGTCCTCATGTCCACTGGGCTGGCTGTCCGGCACAATTTCATCAGAGTCGTCCAACTCTTGCGACGCAACAGGCCTCCTGGCAGGGGGTGCGATGCGGGGTTGTTCGGGAGGTGTAGCCTTGCCTTTCTTCACAACACCATCACCACCCTTCCGAGACTTGGTGGCCGCCACCTTCTCCTTGGGCAAAGGCATGGTGCAGGGCAGGCAGGTAGGGCAGTGTGGTAGGGCAGGCAGCGTGGTAGGGCAGGCAGGTAGGGCAGCATGGTAGGGCAGGCAGCGTGGTAGGGTAGCGTGGGTTGATGTGCGGGACGGGTCAATGGGTCCTTGCTGGGGTCACGGTGGAGAGTGGAGGAGGCACCGCGGGCGGTCCCTTTTTATGGGGGGTGTTGTTGCGGTGGTGCCTCTTACTCGCGTGGTGTTGCCAGCAGTCTCACACCACTCGCGTAGACTCACGTTGGTTTCACCGTTACTCGCGTAGACTCACGTTGGATTCGCATAGACTCGCGTTAATATCGCGTAAACTCGTGTTTGTTTCGCCTAGACTCGCCACACATATTGTGAAATCCAGACCACCACGGGGGTACTCTCGTTTACGCGTGTTACACTCGCGTTACCCCGTGTTAACTCGCGTTAGCGTCGTGTTGACTCCTGTTTGACTTCTGTTAAACTCGCCTTTGGCAATATTGGTTGTTTACTATAGTGTTGACTCCTGTTGGACTCGTGTAGATTCGTGTAGACTCGCGATCATTAAATTTCTAAATAGTACAAAGTGAGTGTCACGCGAGTCTACATGAGTGTCATACGAGTCTACAGGAGTCTACGCGAGTCTACGCGACTCTATGCGAGTTGGCGTCCTACTCCCACTTGACTCTCCAAATTTCATGTGTTTTTGACATTTTTGGCCGTGTTCGCTAGTGTACGCGGTCCACCGCGAGTGCACGCGAGTCTGTGCGAGTGTCGGCGAATTTGGGATAATCATTGGCGAGTGCAAAAATGTCATCACTCGCGTTTGAGTTGCGCTCTGACTCGCCAATGTGTGAACCTTGCTTTAAAGGTCGCTCTACTGGTGATCTTTTTTCATATCTTACTAACTCTTGGTCATCCTCCTTTCGGGACTTCGGTGAGACTTTTTCTATTGCACTAGACATATCAAAAGCCTTCGATAGAGTCTGGCACAAACCTTTAATTTCTAAACTACCCTCCTTCGGTTTCTATCCCTCCATCTGTGCCTTTGTCTCTAATTTCCTTTCCGGCCGTTCCATAGCCGCGGTTGTGGACGGCCATCGTTCACTTCCTCACCCTACAAACTCTGGTGTTCCTCAGGGCTCTGTCCTATCTCCTATTCTCTTTCTAATTTTTATAAATGATCTTCTCAACTGTACCTCAATTCCCATTCATTCATACGCAGACTACTCAACCTTACACTACTCCATTAGTTTTTCAGAAGGCCCCAGCCAGCAATCCCTCAATGACAAACGTAATGAAGCCATAGAACTCTTAAATTCTGATCTAAATACTATCTCCAATTGGGGCAGAGAAAACCTTGTTACCTTTAATGCTTCCAAAACCCAATTTCTCCATCTATCTACCCGTAAGGAACTCCCAGCGGACTATCCCTTATTCTTCAACAATACAAAAATCAATCCTTCTTCTCTCAATATTCTTGGTGTCTCTTTATCTTCTGCTCTCATTTGGAAGGACCATATTACTAGTCTTGCTAAGGCAGCCTCCTAGAAGCTGGGTGTGCTCAACCGCCTTAGGGGGTTCTTTACCCCTGCACAGCTTCTTGCTCTGTACAGGGGCATAGTGCGTCCTTGTATTGAGTATTGTTCACATGTATGGGGAGGTTCCTCTCACACCGCTCTCCTAGACGAAGTTGAAATGAAGGCCTTTCGTATCATTACCTCCCGTCCACTCACCAACTCTCTGCAATCTCTCTCTCTCCGCCGCAATGATGCATCTCTCTCGCTATTCTATCGCTACTATAATAATCAGTGTTCCTCAGAGCTTTCCCAGTATATACCACCTCCTTTACGTAGGGCACGTGGTACCCGGCTTGCAACACAATCCCACCCCTACTCTGTGCAACTCTCCAACCCAAGAGTGAAACGTTACTCTCAAACTTTCTTCTACTCAACAGCTGAGCTCTGGAACTCTCTCCCAGAATCAGTCTTTCCCTCTTCCTATGACTTAAATTGCTTCAAACTCTGTGTGTCCAGGCATTTTGGCTCGAACGTCCCTTGATTTCGGCCCTGTCACTCTTTCAACTGGGGGGGGGGGGGGGGGGGGGGGGGCACTCGCTATAGGCAGTTCTGCCTTTTGCCTCCCTCAATCACATAGAAAAATATATATATATACCTGTATATACATACCGTATATATATATATATATATATATATATATATATATATATATATATACATATATATTATAGTGTCACTATTTGTAGCTTTGAAGAGTGCTGCACTCAATGACTTTACGAGCTAGTTTATTCCGTAAGTTTATCACCTGGTTTAAAAAATATATGCTATGCAATCCATGAGGAGGTTTGTTGTTTGGGGTTTTCCTACCTTTAGACAAAGTTGCCTGCCAAGGCTAAGGAGCCCTGTTTACCCATCCCTTTTAGTCGCCTCCTACGACAAGCAGGAATTACGAAGGAAATATTCTTTTGCCACTGAAGCCAGTGCAAAGTACAAAGGGTTCATTGAAGCAAAAGATAAACAAAACTGGAGTCATAGATTGAGGTAAAAGGTAAAGGTATATATAGTAAGGTCAACATTATCTTTTTAGTTATATACAGGGTGTCCCAGGAGGAAAGGTCATACTTTTGGGATATGATAAAAGAAGATATTCTAAGCCTCAAATGGTGTATGAGAAATATTCCAAATCTCGACCGGTATAGAGATATTGCATGTTGAAAATTGTATTTTCTTTTGTATTTCCCCATAAGGCTGGCCTAGCTGTCCTAGTGCCTACGACACCTCCATCTAACTGCAATTATTTTACCATGCAGATATAAATATTTTATAAATGTGCAAGCTGCAAAATTATTGCAGACATATTAGCTCACTTTCAACCAGTTGGAAAGTATTTGACATGGAAGAGTCCATTACAGTGATGCGGGGAGTACACTACATACAACCTTCAATATAGTTTTAACAGTTGTGATTTGGACTATTTGTTATGGAATACTTTATGCTTAAAATACCTTGTTTTATCATTTCCTAAAGTTATACCCTTTCCTCCTGGGACACCCTGTATAAATATACTTAAGACAATTTACTAATATAGTTGTTCCTTACATGAATCATATAATATATTTCTGGTTAAAGGTGAATATATACAGTTATATATATATATATATATATATATATATATATATATATATATATATATATACAGTATATATATATATATATATATATACTGTATATATATATATATATATATATATATATATATATATATATACTGTATATATACAGTATATATATATATTTATAAAATTTTGTTTTCTATGTGAATGAGGGAGACAAAAGGCATACCTGCCTGCAGCGAGTGCCTCCCCCAGATTTAAGAGTGACAGGGCCGAAATCAAGGGACACACGGAGTTTGAAGCAATTTAAGTCATAGGAAGAGGGAAAGACTGATTCTGGGAGAGAGTTCCAGAGCTCAGCAGTTGAATAGAAGAAAGTCTGAGAATAGCATTTCACTCTTGGGTTGGATAGTTGCACAGAGTAGGGGTGGGATTGTGTTGCAAGGCGGGTACTATGTACCCTACATAGAGGAGGTGGTATACACTGGGAAAGCTCCGAGGAACACTGATTATTGTAGTAGCGATAGAATAGCGAGAGAGATGCAACATTGCGGCGAAGAGAGAGAGATTGCAGAGAGTTGGTGAGTGGACGGGAGTTAATGATACGAAAGGCTTTCCTTTCAACGTTATCTAGGAGTGTGATGTGAGAGGATCCTCCCCACACATGTGAACAATACTCAATATAAGGACGCACTGTGCCCCTGTACAGAGCAAGAAGCTGCGCAGGGGTAAAGAACCCCTTGAGGCGGTTGAGCACACCTAGCTTCTGGGAGGCTGCCTTAGCGAGACTGGTATTATGGTCTTTCCAAGTGAGAGCAGAAGAAAAAGAGACACCGAGAACATTGAGGGAAGATGATGGGTTGATTTTTGTATTGTTGAAAAATAAGGGATAGTCCACTGGAGGTTCCTGACAGATAGTAAGATGGATAAATTGAGTTTTGGAAGCATTAAATGTAACAAGGTTTTCTCTACCCCAATTGGAAATAGTAGCTAGATTAGAAGATAAGCATTTTGTGGCTGCATTACGTTTACTTTTGAGGGACTGCTGGCTGGGGCGTTCTGGAAAACTAATTGAGTGGTGTAAAGTCGAGTCGTCTGCATATGAACGGATGGGACTAGATGTACAGTTGAGAAAATCATTTATGAAAATTAGAAAGAGAATAGGAGATAGGGCAGAACCCTGAGGAACACCGGAGTTGATAGGATGAGGAATTGAACGATGGCCGTCCACAACCGCAGCCATGGAACGGCCGGAAAGGAAATTAGAGACAAAGGAACAGATGGAGGGACAGAAACCGAAGGAGGGCAGGTTGGAAATTAAAGACTTGTGCCAGACTCTATCGAAGGCCTTCGATATGTCTAGTTCAACAGAAAAAGTCTCACCGAAGTCCCGAAAGTTGAATGACCAATAGTTAGTAAGATATGAAAGAAGATCACCAGTAGAGCGACCCTTAAGGAAGCCATACTGTCGATCTGAGAGCAGAATATTATGAGAAGAGAAATGCTTAAGAAATTTGGAAGCAAGAATAGTTTCAAAAACTTTAGAAAGACAAGAGATGAGAGCAATTGGACGATAGTTGGAGGGTTGAGAGCGGTCACCCTTCTTTGGGACAGGTTGAATGAGAGCAAGCTTCCAGCAAGCAGGAAAGACGTTAGAAGAGAGACAGAGACGAATGAGTTTGCCTAGGAAGGGGGTCAGCACAGAAGCACAGTTTTTAAGTACAACAGGAGGAACACCGTCCGGACCGTACGCCTTCTTAGTATTAAGCCCAGAGAGGCTAGAAAGTACATCTTTAGAAGAGATTAGGGTATTTGGCATAAGTAGGAGGGAGGAATAGCACCGGAATCATTCAAGGTAGAGTTTCTACCAAAAGTTTGAGCAAAGAGTTCAGCTTTGTCAGAGGAAGAAGTGATGGTTGTGCCCTCAGAGTGGAAAAGGGGAGGGAAAGACGAGGAAGAAAAGTTGTTGGATAGGTTTTTGGCTAGATGCCAGAAAGCTTAGGAAGAGCTAGAGTTGGATAGTTCAGTGCATTTATTTTTGATGAAAGAGTGCTTGGCAAATCGAAGAACAGATTTGGCTTGATTCCGGGCAGAAACATAGGAAGAATGAGATTCTTGAGTTTTAAGGCGTCGGTGCCATTTGAATGCTTCCTCCTTATTGTGGACAGCAGTAGAACAAGCGTGAGTAAACCAAGATTTTATTGCATTAGACTGAGAGAAAGGAAATGGAATGTAATCTTTCATGCCCGAGAGGATTACCTTGGTAATGCGTTCAGCACACTCCGAGGGTCCTCCGCCATGGAAGCAGAAGTCATTCCATGGGAAATCAATGAAATACTGCCGGAGAGCCTCCCAGTCGGCAGCGCCAAAGTGCCACAGGCGCCGGCGGCTGGAAGGATCGGATGGCCATACTGAAGAGATAGGACAGGTGACGGAGATAAGTTTTTGGTCGGAGGAGCCTAAAGGTGAGACAATATTGACAGTATAAGAAGAAGGGTTGGAAGTCAGAAATAAGTCAAGAATGTTTGGCCGATCTCCGAAGCAATCCGGGATACGGGTGAGTTGCTGGACCAGCTGCTCTAGGTCATTTATGATAGAAAAGACGTAGGCTTGTTCACCAGCTTGGTCAGTAGAGTGAGAGGAGAGCCATTGGCGGTGGTGAACGTTGAAATCTCCTAAGATGGAGATTTCAGAGAAGGGAGAGATAGATACTGTAGAATGTGTTCCACTTTAGAGTTTAGATATTCGAAGAATTTGGGAAAGTCGGAGGAGTTAGGGGAAAGACAGACAGTACAGAAATATTTAGTATGAGAATGACAGGATAGTTTGAGCCATAAAGTTGAGAATTCAGAGAAGTCGAAATCGGGAACACGAGAGCAAGTGAGTTTGTTGAGCACATATCCACAACATCCGCCTCTGGCTTTGAAACTAGGATAGAGAAAGTAGGAGGATACAGAGAAGGGGCTGCTGGCAGTTGCTTCAGACACCTGAGTGTCGGTGATGAAAACAAGATCAGGTTTGGAGGAGAGATGGTGTTCGATATAGTGAAAATTAGAGGAAAGGCCTCGAATATTGCAAAAGTTGATAGTAAGAGTGACAGGCCATGGTCCAGAGTATTTAGAGGGCTCGTCAGGGGAAGGTCGGGCATGTGTGGGGGTATTTATGCCCCCCTATGCACCCCTGGGGACTCCGAGGCAGGGCCGTTGTTCATAATTTTTTGTTTTTTTAATAATTATGAAGGAGGAAGTGTGGTGTGTATGTTAAGTGTAGTGAAGTAGATAGGAGGAGGAAGGGTTTGTGAGAGCATGCTGGACTACTCTTGGTGTAAGTGAGGCACAAAGGGAATCAGTAAGGGAGGCCAAGCAAATAAAACAGGAGTTCCAGCAATTCCTTATCAAATGCCCACAGCCTCTCATGGGTATAGCCCTGTTCGATTGGTGCCTACAATCTACCCATATAATATTATATATATATATATATATATATATATATATATATATATATATATATATATATATATATATGCACATATACAGTTTATATATCCCGTTTCTACTAAAGAGGTTAATCACTCATTTCATAATTCTAGGTCGCAGAGTTGGGTATGCAGGTTTTCTTATTGTTGTGCTTTTCCTCTGCTAATGCAATAAACTGCACTTCTACTTTAAAGTGCCAGATAATGTGATTGTTTATGATATTGGTTCTCTTAAGCCGGGATAGTTAGCATGACCTGATTTTAACTATCCTAAATCCAAGTATTACAAATCCTATCTAAATGGTTCGCAAGTTAAAGTTAAAGTCAACCTTTGTAAAATCGTTAGCTTGTTCTGTTTGTACTGAAGATAATAATCAAGATTTTAGAATATTCGCGGGATCCTGTAATGTGGATTGATTAACCCATTCATTCACTTATATTGAACAGTTGTTATTTCTAAATGTTAACCAAATATTATAAACTGTATCTTTAGCAGTTTTCCTTTTGCTTTTGGCCATGTTAGTTTTTATTATTGTGAACCTTTGTATCTAATAATAATGTTTTTATATGATTTGTATATGTAATACTTTTTACTAGGCTATTCATAATTTCAAGTTCTCTTTGTTTCACAACATGCAACACTCGAATATAGTTGAGGTTGGAACTTTGTTACCGCTGGTTGTTTACTGCAGTTATGGAAGTGTCAACTGACAGAGAAGCCCGACCAGGTCGTAACAATATATCGATATTTTCCATTTTTTGTTTTTTTTTTTTTTTACTGGGATTGTATTTAATATTATGTATTATTACAATATTCATAGTTTCCATATAATAATTTATGTATTAGATATTAGATATCCCTTGATAGGAATAAACAGAGTTAATTATATTCTGTCTATATATATTTTACTATTTACATAATTATTATACGGTACATATTTGTCCAATCATTTGACCCCTTCCATTTATTTTACTATGTTTATTGTCAATGTCAGTAGGAAAATATAGGAACACAGCTTGAATGAAAGATAAATAGAAATCATGAATTACCTTGTCTTCAAAATTACCATAATTCTTTGTTATTCGGATTCAATAATATTTTCCCTTGTGCGTATGTTGGCTGTGAGACTCATATCGTGAGAATAATGAGGGCCATAGTGAGCCACGTGAGAATAATGTGAGGCAAAGTGGGCCATGACTTGAACAATGGCAGCGTCTATATGACAGAGAGAGAGAGAGAGAGTTACATAGATACACAGACTACACAGACCTTGCGGTCCCTGCTAGGTAGTCCGGACTTAATGCTAAAAGAAAATTTGCTACAAAATGGAAGACAAGGATAGCAAAGCAGAAGGCTCTCTCCCCACCCACCACCCCCTCCAACCGTTGATCGGCAAAAAATTTAGTTGGGGAAACAAGTCCCCCAGCAGAATGACAAAAACTTCTACTGGGAACTTTATAGTAAAGAACGAATTTGATAGATATAATTATTATACTACTGATGCTTAACCTGTTCCATTTTATTATTATTTTTTTTTTTTTTACCTATATTATTCCCATCTCCTCAAAATGAATGTCTAGACTTCTTTTGAATGTGTCAACTGCCTTACATTGTACCACATTCTCTGGCAATTTGTTCCACTCGATGACCACATTGTAAATGAAGAAGTGCTTTGCGACATCGAGATTCGCCCTCCTGGTTTTTAATTTCATTCCATTTCCCCAAGTTAACGAACTATTATATATTTTGAAAAGTGAATCTACATCAATTTTGTCAAATCCCTTTAGTTTCTTGAAACACTCGATTATTTGACCTCACAATCTTCTTTTCTTAAGTACTTTTTTTTTTTTTTTTTTAGTCTTTCATGATAAGATTGATTTCCTAGTAACAGAATCAACTTTGTCACTCTACGCTGCACCGACTCAAGTTTCTTAACACCTTAACCCTTAAAGATCGGGGTCGGACTTAAGTCCGGTTCCAATTTGCAGCAAGTTAGGAGCATTATTAAGGCTTTTAAAGGGTTAAAATCGAGTGCAAATGGCCGGGAGCGCAGCGGGCCAGACAGCCGACTCCCAGAGCTTACCGCCGCCCATTAACTCATGTTCCCTGTGTTCTCGAGAGGCCGGCAGTGTAGCCAGTAGTGAGCATAGCTGGGAAAAATATGCCACTATACGCTAAACTCCCATGTTACTGGTATCACTGTATGAGAACCACGAGTGCTACGTAGCTCGTTCTGGTCTCATATTGAAGCTTTTAGCGCCTAGTTTTTTGCTAAATATTTTTTTTCATGCAGATACTTGATTTATCATGCAGGAGGGCCTGAATATGCCCAAATATGCCCAAAACCCCCCGCTAGACAAGGGTTAAGAGCGGGTGGTGGAGTATATTTGACCGTGCCGCCCAGCCATAAAGGGGGTTGTTTCCGTGCCCTTTTTCATGCATAAACAAGAGCCAGAGCGTAATACAAGTATGTATCCCTGAAAGAGCGTAAATTGAGCTTTCCAATGACACCAGAACCATCCTTCTACGATTACTGGTTGTCTTGCAACGATCGTGCAACCGAAGGGCAAAATCGCTAAAATACGGTAATTTTGTTACATAATTACGTGTGTAGCGAGTGAGAGAGGGTGGAGTAGAGTGGAGTAAATGTCAGTGGGCCCACGACGGTCGTGGCGAGCGGTCATCAGGTAACCTATGCTCCTCCCACCGCTCGGCTCTCTCTCAGAGCCAATATTGCGCCAAAATTGCACACGGACTTAAGTCGGGCCCCGCCACATTGTCCAGCTTTTTAGATACAGACTTAAGTCGGGCCCCGATAGACAAGGGTTAATGTCCTTGCTCAGATAAGGAGACCAAAATTGCACATCATATTCATGATTGCTTTTGATAGGCTTTAAAATAAAGGTACTATATTGTTCTCATTTTTATATGTAAACTTTCTCTTAACACCTTAAGAGCGGGTGGTGGAGTATATTTCACTGTGCCGCCCAGCAGGGGGGTTTTACCATAAATGGGGTTGTTTCCGTGCTCTTTTTCATGCATAAACAAGACCCAGAGCGTAATAGAAGTATGTATCCCTGAAAGGGCATAAATTGAGCTTTCCAATGACACCTGAACCATCCTTCTACGATCACTGGTTGTCTTGCAACGATCGTGCAACCGAAGGGCAAAATCGCTAAAATACAGTAATTTCTTTATATAATTACGTACGGTATGTAGCGAGGGAGTGAGGGTGGATGTAAGTGGATTACATCTTAGTCGGTCCACGGCGGCCGTGGCGAGCGGTCATGAGGTAACCCAGGCTCCTCCCGTCACTCGTCTCTCTCTCAGAGCCAATATTGCGCCAAAATTGCACACAGACTTAAGTTGTGCCCCGCCACATAGTCCAAATTTTTCTATACGGACTTAAGTCAGGCCCCGATAGACAAGGGTTAATATTACCCAATACTCGAATGGCCTTGTTCGCAGCTGCTGCACATTGATCTGAGGTCTTTAGGTTTTCAGATATAATAAAACCCAGGTCTACAACTAATGCACTTGTTTTGATTAGCTCGCCTTTCATCTTGTATTCATATTTTGTGTTATCACCTATTTACAAGACCTGGCATTTGTTAACATTGATTGGCATCTACCATTTTTTCCGACCACTCTACTATTTTATTTAATTATTATGTTCCTTCCAACAACCAACTATACTCCTAAAATCGATTAATGAAATTTACAATCAGATTGCGGTTTATTTTTATCTTCTTCGGTTACTAATGAATTTTCTATCTTTGTGTCACCAGCGAATTTTGAGATAGTATTAATTAATTCAACATCGATGTAATTTATATAGATTATAAACAAAACTGGCCCCAGGACCGATCCCTGAACCACTCCACTATAAACTGGCTCCCACTCAGATTCTACTTCATTTATCACAACTCTCTGCCTTCTGTTTTTCAGCCAGCTTCTTATCCATGCATGAAGTTTTACTTTAATGCCCAACATTTCCAATGTATTCAATAATGTTCCATGGGGTACAGTCACGACCATAAATACTGCAACATCAACCAGATAGTGTTCGCCCCTTCCCTTCCAAAGGAATTGCTAAACATTTTATTCAAATTCACAATGATTTCTTTATCTCATTCCAGCTACCGTCAGACGATTTTATTCAGCTAAGTATAAACCTCTCGTGTTGAAGGAGTTGGCGTAATCTGGTTGATGTCGCAGCATTTATGCTCCTGACTGTACCTTATTGAACGCCTTATGGAAATGTACGTAAAATATGTCTAATGATTTAGTAGAGTCGCTATACGTAAATAGTTTATTATAAAGTTCTATCAAATGTGTTAGGCATGACTTACTGGATCTGAAGCCATGTTGGCTATCTCTGATTAACTTGCTTGACTCCATATAATCTACTATCTTGTCTCTTAGAATTGTTTCCAGAGTTTTTTTCTATGATTGACGTTAAACTGATTGGTCTATAATTACTTGCTTGGGCTTTATTTATTTTTTTAAATATTGGTGTAATATTTGCAGTTTTCCAATCACTAGGTACGGTTTCCTGGTTGAACGACAAATTAAATATGTTAGTCAAGGACTGAGCTATTTCTTCTTTCACGTTTGGGTGAATATTATCCGGACCAGGAGTTGTATTAGTATTAAAATTGTTCAGCTTACATAACACTTCAGTTTTGCTTATGGTAAAGTTTCTTATTTCATGCGTTGTTACGTTTGTTTCTGAAGTAGTGTTATTTTCTTCCTTAGTAAAGATGGAACAAAAATATTCATTAAGCAAATTAGCAATGATTTTATCTCCTGTTACTGTCTGGTCATTATCATTCGTGGACTTTGTATACAGCTGTGCTCAAAATACCACTCATGTATCTCACACCTGCTTCGGATAAATTAATACCGTCTCTTTTGTATAGGGACAATTTTCCTTGGAATTCTCTCCAATTTTCTATAAAGAGAACATTTTCTGTGTCACAAATTTCTTTTACTGAATTATTGACTCCCTGTGCTCGACTATTACTGTAAGAGTTCGCGTTCAACCTAGGGATGATTCCATTTATAACGCATTTTTCTGCCTTGTTTTTCATCATTTTGATAAGCTTTTTTATATTTACCTAGTATGTCTTTTATAGGAACCAGACCACCGTCGAAACAATCATTGGACCTTACGTTTGCTACTACACAAGATCCTGTCGGTATGGTAGAGTTACACATGATGTTGGTGATGTGTTCAAGCTTTCCTCCAGGAATCACATTTACGGATCTCTTTTGTCTGTTTTTCATGGCAAACTCTATTCCCTGTCCACAGAGAAGGGTATCACCGTATACTATGGTATAGGACTCTTTTTTGCTGGCTGTGAACTTGTGTTGTGACTTTGCATTGTTTGTTTTGGGGCTCGATGCTCTGCCTTTTGTTGTTGTTCTTTTCTCTTGAACAGATTTGTGTTTACCATTTTGTTTATCCTTTTCATTATCATCAGCAAGAACAGCATAGTTATGTTCCGTAGGGATAGCCGGTGTCTGTTTCCCCTTGTTCTGTTTCCTGCTGTGACTTACCCCCTGGAATTAATCAGATTGGTGTGAAGTGCTTACCTTGCTGCCAAATTGTCTACCTTTTTCTTTAAAATGGAATTTTCGTGACGGAGTTCGTCCACTTGACTTGTATGCCTCAGTTGTGCATTCAAAGAACTTAAATTTCTCGTTTGAAAGGAACATAAAACACTTGGCGTCTGGCGTCTGGGTAGCCGTGCCTGGGGAACCACTCGGGATAATATTTCTTTTCACATTGATCACAACTTATTTGGATCGCTGGCATGATGATAGGGAAATTTTACATTTGATAAACACAAATAAAAAAAATAAAAAATCATATTAGTCACTTACCTTTGGCTGAAGTAAATTTTGTTGCTTTATCTGCCACAAGCCGAAGTTAATCCTGGTGACCGCGAGGGGCGTGGGTTAACACCGGTAGGGAGAGAGAAGAGTTTATGACTGTTCTCGAAAACGCACTGACTTGAACTGAGAGAGAGAAAGAGAGAGAGTTCAAATTCACTTTATTTCCACAGGGTAGTGGTTATTACAAACTTTGGTAGGTATACGTTTCTACAGTCATGTTTAAAAATAATAGGGTTAACAAAAATACAATTACAGTACATACTGTACAGTTAAACTACTTAGTTGCCTAATCATCTAGCAAATATCCTGATGAGGCTAGACCTAAACGTAACTAGTGAGCCACCATCAGTGACACAAGTAGGACGTTCATTCCATACTTTAGGACTCAATATTTGTAGTGATCTGACGCCAGTATCAGTTTTATATCTAGGTACATAGAGGTTGTTTTCTTGTATTGTATTACCTCTAGTTACAAGCTGAACATTAGAATAAGTTAAACACCATCCAGGATAGATGATATGAACTGTCTTATAACCCCTACTGTACCATAGGGTGCTATCATAAATGTACCCCCAAGTCTCAGCAATGTGGCCAAAATGGCTTCAGAGGCAAGATGTAACAACTTCCCACCTCAAAAGATGGAGGAATACTGCCTCCCCCAGCTTGTGGGGGATTGCATATAAGCTGAGCAGTGTTGCCAAGGTCTTAGAGCATTGCACAAACGTTGTGGTACCAGGTACTGCCTGATACTGGCAGTTACAAGGATCGTATATTACTGACGGCTGGCAGCCTTCGCTGGGACTGGGGAGTGATTTATCTACTAACGGCTCTCTGTCGTCGCTGGTACTGAACGGGTTAAATACATGAACTGATGTATCAAATATGTGTTTCTGCTTTTCTTTCAGCCATTTTAACTCATCAAAGGCTGGGGAAACATGATCATATTTTATTAATCCTCCTATAGCAACCCTTTCAGCAAAATGTTGCAGTTTCTGTACACTTGTTTTTTCTTATAGGTTCATTAGTAGTTCCCCATATCTTTATACAATAATTATTTAAGCTCAGGGCTAATGACTGAACGACTAGTCCTCTAGATAATTTATCAAAATTACCACTTATGCGACTAATATTTATTAGAGTACCCATTACTTTAATATTACTCTCATTAATATTTTTATCAAAGAACATGTAGCGATCCATGTAAAGATCCAGATGTTAACAGTCTTGCTGGGATAAATATTAGTGTCATTAGAGTGAATAACAATATCGTTAGGGATCTGTGATAACAACTGTCTATTACCTATACATATACACTGTAACTTAGTAGCATTGAGCAGTCCATTTCTGAGAAAGTATTTTTGAGCCTCCGTATGATATGCCTCGGGTTCAGTGATTAGTGTTCCAAGATTATATATACAATCAGCATGGAAAAACTGTTTATCATCTGCAGACTGGACTACTATACCTTCTTTTAAGACACTAGTTTGCCTTGCCGCACAAATTGACTTCTATTATTCAAATAACTCTCAAACCAAAAATAATTCACTTTAGGCTGTGGGTGACACCATCAAAAGCCTTTGATAAAGCGCATAAGGTTAATAATTATATTTTTTCTGGTGTCCATGTTATCAATAGCGTCATTAATGGTTGTTAGAGCGGTTTCTGTGGACAGTCTAGGTAGGTAGACATCTATGTTGTGTGTTTGAGAGAAGCTGATTAGATTCTAAATAATACACAAGCTGAGTTGCTACTATTTTCTCTAGGACTTTGGATATGATTGAGATCATTGTTAACATTGTTTATATCACCTTGTTTGTGCAGGGGAACTACTGTTACATGTTTCCAAGCTGTGGGGACAGTGCCAGTTACAAAAGTGGTCAGGAAAAATATCAGGAAAAATGTAATTACATAAAGGACATCCTTTATAAATCGAAGAGATATACTATCTGATCCAGTGGAGTTAGTTTAATTTAAATGTTTAATGATTAGTATAACCGCAATTACGTCTACTGGCTCGGGTTTAAATTTTTTGTTAAAATTAAGAGCTGCCATGTAGTCTGTAGGGGTAATGTTATGACATTTCAGTAAGGTTTCCTGATATTTATCAAATGTGTTCTTACCCACGTTAGAGAAAATGTATTAAGCTCTGCGGCCTTTTCTTGCATATTTTCAAAGTCAAATACATTGGGAGAATATTTATCATTAGGAACAATGTCTCTGATGACCTTCCACATACCTGATGTATTATATTTGTTTTAATTAAACTGTTTTAGATAATATAAATGTTTTGCTCTACTAATGGAGGACTTAACCATATTATTTTTATCTTTATATTCTTGTTGGAATACAATATTAATTCGATCAAATTTGAACTCCCTTTGTTTTTATTTCTCTCTGTAACAGGTAGTTTGACATCATCATTGAGGCATGGTGCAAATGGTCTCCTGTTGTTCTTGATAACTGAGGGAGCATGGTTGTCCAGACATTGAATAAATGTTTCAGTCTTAACTTGAACATTCACATCATGAGTGAGAGTTATTTCATTCAATTTGTGTGATTCGTCTATGAGTGATGAACAGAAATTGTTCTTTATATAATTACCGAGGTGGCGTAACGTCCTAACAACCTGCTCCCTGTTAGGCCTACTGCCATCAATCTTTACAGAATTATGGTCATGATCACCAATTATATGAGGAATAACGTCATGTGCAGTTACAATGTTAGGATTATTAGTTAGTATTACATCTAGTAATGTCGCGGTCGTGTGTGTAACCCTGGTTGGTTCATTTATCATTTAAGTGTATGTTTTTATGATGTTGATAAGTTTATTTCTTGGCGAAAGTAGGTTATCATTTAGGTTGCCCAGTGTGAAGAAACTTTTCTTACTAATGCATAATGATTGTATTATATTTGTAATGTAATAGCACGAAATAGCTGGGGTCTTTGGGTGTCGGTAGATACAACCAATAGTAGTAGCTGGTAACATGCGACATTGTATACTCGGATGCCATAGCCCACTCAAAATCGTGTATTTTCTATGTTTTTCTTTATGCATTTATAACTATCTGGGATGAGTTTTTGGATGGAACTGGCTTTTCAATAAATAGTGTATATAGTTTTGTATTGATGCATAAAAAATTATATCAATATATTCGTTTCCAAAGATATACTTTCATGATTCGAAATTGTGAAGTCTAGGAATATTAATGAGTGGGCTAGAGACTATGGCATCCGAGTGTACAGTTATTCATAAATCTTCAATATTCGGTGGTCTCTGTTCGTTGGTTCATGTAGATGTATTATATTAGTCTTCAGCGTATTTTTAACATGCATGCATACACCACCTCCGTGTCCACTGTCATTACGAAATATTTTATAGTTAGATATTGTAATAAGATCATCTGAGGTGTGAGGAAGGAGCCATGTTTGGCTGACACAAACAATATCTATGTCTCGTTCCTGTATAAATAATTTAATCTCATCATAACTTGATTGCAAAAATTGAACATTAATATGTTCAATAGTAAGTAATTCATTTTTAAGGTGAGATACATCGGCAACTTCTTCCTCGCAACCTTCCTATTCATTATAATATCTACATATTCAACTCTTATGGTTCATAGCGTGACAACTTCGACATCGAATCTTGTGATCGAACCTACAATTAGCCTGTTTGTGTGTGAGAGAGAGAGAGAGAGAGAGAGAGAGAGAGAGAGAGAGAGAGAGAGAGAGAGAGAGAGAGAGAGAGAGAGAAAGGTTGGAAATGTGAAACTAAATAGAAATATATTATGTCATAACTTGGAGACTGGCGTTGTTACAGACAGCAATAAAGACAGTATAATGTGATCCTTCCCACCTCCCAATAACCTTGGTGTGACCGTGAGGGCCAGTCACCGTACATGATTATCCAGTAAAGGCAAGGGCAGAATATTTTATTTTAAGTTTTGATTCGCTGAGAGACGAATGGAAAACACCTCTTGGTCAGCAAGATGTGTGAGAATTATGTGAGAAGGATATGCAATAGGATTGGTTCTCAATCATAAGCGTTGCTATATCTTACCTGATACAATAGTTTGCCATGCAAGCAGTCCCCTGTTGTTCATTCAGTTCAGTTAGACCATTGATCAATATATATTTTTGGCTATCGTTAGACAATTGTATTCACCTAAGTATAGAATGGTAAAAACATGTGTATCTCTTTGATTCATGGAATCATATCAAAAGATTAATACAATCAATCGACGAATGTTATCCAGAAAGCGAGGACAATGAAGGCATAGTACTGAAAGGGTTAACTCAGGTCATAAAAATGATGGTGGATAGGCAAACTGCGACTGAATTCAACGAAAACATATCTGGATCATTTGCTCCTAGGATCCCCCAAAGTTATGGGGAGTGCCTGAGTTTATGGTATTTTACAAAAGTGTGTGTGTATGTGGGTGAGTGTGTGTGTGTTTGTGCATCTGTGGGTGTATTTGTATGTGACTACGAGTGTGTGATAGGGGAATATTGAGCGTGTGGGTGTGTTTATTTAAGGTTATATTGGGGGTAAGGGGTTAGAATATGCATCATATGCATTTTGTAAAAGGCGATTAAAGAGGATTGGTGGTTGGAATTCCGTCCCTCTACCTAGGAAATATATCCAGTAACAAAGAACAAAAGAAAAGCCTAGGACGCGGACGGACTAACTGTTTACGAATATCGACTGGACAAGGACTAATAAATAATACGGTGGTGAGCATGGGAGTAAAGAGGTCATTGCATGATAGGGGGGTAATAGTGATATTGACAAACGGGAGTGAAGCATGGACGTTGTTAGAGAGAAATATATCAAGATTGAGAGGGGTGGAAAGGAGTTACTTGAGAAGTGCATGTGGAGTTACATGTAGATATAGAAAGACGAATCAGGAAGTATGAGTGTGTTGTGGTGTGGATGTACTGGAGAGTGTGAAAAGGATGGTTCAGTCATGTGAAACATATCAGGAGTGAGAAAAAGGACTAAAAGACTGTAAGACCGTGAGGTGGAAAGGCAGAGAGGAAGTTAAGTGGAAGGATAGAGTTGAGAAGTATATGGGTAAAAGTGGTCTTGGGTAGGAAGAGGTGCACCTGACAGAGGTGCATGGAGGCGATTTATTCGTGGCCACACCTTCGGGGAATCATGGTGTCTTACAATAGATTGATAGATAGTTAATTTATACTATATTTACTGAAGAATACACTATAATTATTAGGTAATGTTGGCTTTTAGTAGGTTAGTTATAGGAGGAAGATACTCACCAGAGTATAAACGAACACATCCTTATTAATGGTACCAACGTTTCGACATCATATGTCATCATTAGGGTTCAAAGAGAATATAAAAACAAATCTAAATATTGTTGTTAAGTTCTAGTTGAAAGAATATACAGTCCTAAGAAATTAATATCGAATACTTAACTTTATATAAATGGGATGCATATAGGGTATTATGTAACGGGTTTCTTGGTTGGTTTAAAATGGTATAGGTTAGGTAGGGATAAGTAAAGTCTGGTTAGGTAAAGTTGGTAAGGGTGAATTGACTTTATAATAGGCAAAATAATGACTGTGGGTGAAATGCTTAGTGGCGAAGAAACACAACACTTTCTACAGATTAATTATTTGGGAACACCGAAATATGAAGCACAGCGACGCTACAAATTCGTATCTCATCATCGTAATTTCAACATTTATTATCTTAACTCGGATGAAGAGAATCCATTATGCAAGCCAAATGAACAAAGATGGAAAATTAAGTCTTAAAACAAGAGTGAGTGGCAGCCGCCTGGAGTTAATCCAGGTGGTTGTCACAACTGCTACGGCCCTTTGCCAGGGGATTTTTTTTTTTTTTTTTTTGAGACAATGAACGGAGGAAGGAAAAACACAGATAAAACAAAAAGGTCCATGTGCCTAAAGGCATCCTCCATTCATAAAATGTTTGTAACAACTGGATTTAAACATTTATAGATTGTAAGTTTGTGGAAAGCAATTCGAGGGAAGTGAATTCCAAGGAGTAGTAGTTCTAGGGATAAATGAACTTTGATAAGCAGAAGTTCTGCATTGTGGAGGAGAAAGTGTAAATTCATGGGCGCTCTCAGCTGCCCTAGTTCTACGGGGAAAGATGTGGAGAGGCGGCACAATTGAAGCAAGTTCCTCGGAACAATTGCTGTGAAAATATCTGTAGAATAATGCAAGGGATGCAACGTTTCTTCGTATGGATAATGTAGGAAGGTCCTGTGTGATTGCAGGGTTATTGATTAATCTAATAGCTTTATTTTGAATTTTGTCCAACTGCCTCAATGCAACCACTCCCACTTCCACTCCACAGAGGTGAACAGTAATCCATCTGAGAACGCACATGACTTTTATATATTACGGCCAACTGCTCGTCAGTGAAGAATTCTCGAACTCTGTACAGGAGTCCCAGTTTTTTAGAGGCATTCTTAGCAATGCTTCTAACATAATGTGTCCAGCTCAAGTTAGTAGTTAATGTTACACCGAGAATGTCAATACTAGGGGACGTGGGAATATTTACATCATTAAAAAATATATGGGAGTCAGTGAGATTCTGTCGGTTAGAAAATTGAATGTACTTGGTTTTCTGTGCATTAAAGGAAACTATTTTTTTTTTTGTCCCCATTCATTAATTTTAGAAAGGTCCTGGTTCAGAGAAATTGCAGTGTTTATTTTTGAATTTATAAGATCGGGTTGGGTGAAAGAATTGGTAAATGTGAAGGAACTGTGGAGTGTTGAGTCATCTGCGTAGGAATGTATTGGATTATGAGTGGTAGATATGAGTTCATTCATATGAATGAGGAACAGAGTTGGGGCCAAAACTGATCCCTGGGGAACACCAGCATTTATTGAGTGAAATTGAGAATAAAGGCCATCTACCATTACACGTATTTTCTGTTATGAAGATAAGAAGAAATTAGTGGAACTAATGATGCAAGGCCGTAGTGAGACATCTTCGACAATAAGGATTGATGCCAGACTCTATCAAATGCCTTTGATATATCCAGTGCTATTGTATGTGTTTCACCATGTTGGTCTGTAGCTTGGTTGATTTGATGAGTAAGAAGGCAAAGAATGTCTGCAGTTGATCGACATCGTCTAAAACCATATTGCTATCACTGATTAATTTATTATTCTCAAGATGCTTAATTATGTGATTATTTAATATAATTACAAAGACTTTACCAAGAGTGGAAGTTATAGTCTGTAGTTTGATGGATCTGAAGAGGCACCTTTTTTTAGGAACTGGATGGATGTTTGCTTCTTTCCAGGGTACTGGGAAGCATGAGGTATGAGTACACAGACGGAAAAATTTTGCCAATACAGGAGCGAGCACCAATGAGCAATTCTTAAGTACTATTGGAGGAATTTCATCTGGACCAGGAGCCTTATCTACTGAGAGATTCTGCAAAATAGTTTTGACATGTCTGGTGTGGATCTTAACCCGGCAAGCGCGATAGGCCTCACGGAAGGCTTCCTATAGGGAACGCGATAGGCCTCACGGAAGCAAGACCATAAAAAAAGCCTTCCAAAAAAAAAAAGGGCCTATCAAAACAAAGGATTTTGTCTCTAGGTGAGATAATTCCCCTCTAGTACTCATCCATGTGTTTCTCACCCCTCCCCCTCCCCTCCTTCCCCACCTTATTCCCCCCTCCCCCCCCTCCTCAATTATCACCTATTTATCCACTTATTATCATCATTTATCGGTTATTTTTCTCTCCCGCGATAATGTAGCACAAGTGGGTTGCATAAAAGATCGTTATGCAACACCCAGACACCGGCACACACCGCCCCGCTCGTCTCAGTTGACTCCCAGACAGCGAGAGGGGAGGGCTGCCTGTGGCTCTCTCTCTCGCCTGAGATTATGACCGGGTGGCCAATATCTTCGTTTTTCACCACCCAAATGCTTTTCCCACTTATGTTAGCACTCTTGAAGGTTCATATATACATCATATATGTAAAATAAAAGCATACCGAAAACAAATAATGGTTTATATTGTAAATATAACGAATTCTGTCAGAATCCAGGGCTAGAAATGCACAAATAACTACCCTAGCACCTAGGTCTATATCGCGCTTGTCAGGTTAAGTGAGGGCATTTCAGGCGAATTAAAATTAAGTACAGAGACATCTTGATTTATTTCATCTAAGGTTGAGTTGGTGGAGAAAATATCCGCAAGAAGGTTAGCTTTACCTCGTGGATCACTTACAAGATTGCCAGTCGGAGATTTTAATGGTGGAATGGATGAAGCAGTAGTGAAGTTGGATTTGAATTAGTTAAGAGTAGACCAAAATATGTTGTTATCTTTTGGATTATTTAGAAGTTTATTTGCCTGTTTGTGGAGAAAGTTTGATTAAGTTAGGTTTAATACAGTTTTGGCATGATTTCTGATGTTTCTAAAGTAATTAAAGGCTTCATGTGTTTTTTATCTTGTGTATGCATTGTAGGCTATTGCTTTTTGTTCGGTTACTCTAGCACAATTATGGTCAAATCATTTAGGTGAATTAGATCTTTTACTGTACTTTTGATGAGGAATAAAAGTTTCCATTCCAATATTTACAAAATCATGTATGTGGCTCAAGGTGGAGTGTGCATCATTAGAAAAGAAAGAGGTCCAGGGAATATCAATAAAGACACCTTGAAGACCCTCCCAGTCTGCCCTATCGTAATGCCATTTAGTCACCAAAACAGGTTCAGAGTGGGAAGGTGTGGTAGGTGATAGACAGGTGGCCTGTATCAGACAGTGATCAGAAGATCCAAGCGGGGACCTCACTGTAACATCATAATTTTCTGAATTGGTTGTTAACAGTAAGTCCAGTAGGAGGGAATTATGATTAGGATTATCTGGTACACGGGTGGGTTGGTTGACTAGTTCTATCTATCTATCTATTGCCTGACGCCGTGATCCCCGAAGGGGTGGCCACGAACGAACCGCCCCCATGCACCTCTGTCCCCAGTCAGTCGACGCCCCTCCCCCCAACCAGCACCGCCTTCGTTCATGTAGTTCCTCACTCCATCCTTCCACCTCATATTCGGTCTACCTCTCCCCCTCTGTCCCTCCACCTCGCTCTCGTACACCCTCTTAGTCATTCTCTCGCTTTCCATACGTTCCATATGGCCGAACCATCTCAAGTTGTTCCTTTTCACACTTTCCAGCACATCTACCTCCACACCACACCTCCTTCTTACTTCCTCATTAGTCTGTCTATCCCTCCATGTAACTCCGCACGCACTCCTTAAGTAATTCATTTCCACTGCTCTCACTCTTGGTCTGAGTCTCTCAACCAACGTCCATGCTTCGCTTCCGTAAGTCAGTGTCGGGATTACCACACTGTCATGCAAGGACTTCTTCACTTCCATACTGACCACCCTATTTCTTGTTACTGCTTTTAGCGTTCCTACAACCCTCTTCCCCTGTTGTACCCTCTCCCGCACCTCTTCATCCATAGTCCCATCTTTACTCAACACACTGCCCAGATACTTAAAAGAGTTGACGATCTCCATAGCCTGACCGTTCAGCTTCACCTCACACTCTGTGACTTCACCCCTTTCGAAGACCATAACCTTGCTCTTCCCCGTATTTACCTTCAAATTCCGTTTTTCGCACACTGTTCCAAACTCATTTACCAGACCCTGCAACTCCCATTCATTATCACTCATCAGAACTGTATCATCCGCAAACAGCAGTATAGGTAGCTAGTTGACTAGTTGAGTGGGATTAAATGAGTCTGCAAATAGCTCACATTCAAGACCAGCATCATCAGTCCTGGCTGAATGAGTGAGCCATTCAACATTATGGACATTAAAATCACCCAACACAGTGATTTCAGAAGAAGCATTTAAGTTGAGGACACTGAGTTGTGAGGACAGAGAATCAAAAAGACTTTGCTCTGGAGGAGTATTTGGGGAACGGTAGATGCAACATATGTATTTAAATTTACCAGCAGAAATTAATTTGTATATAGAATAATCAAAATAGGGACAATTGAAACTAGTAACCTCCTCCAGGGCAATTTCAGATTTTGTGAAGCAACATACACCTCCTTTAGGTCTGAAATTTTGGAGCAGTTAATAACCTGGAAAATTAAATCTAGACGTGTCAGATGTGGATTTTACTGGAGTCTCTGTCAAAAAAAGGAGAGTAGGGGATTCTGATTGAAGAAATTGGTGTACAGAATTGATGTTAGAGTGAAGTCCCCTGATGCAGGAGTACCTTCCTACTCTCCTGAAGGCAAACAGCCTCCCCACCATCACCATCCCGTCTCTTCCCACACCATCTTCTCCATCTAGTCTCATTCCATCTCAGGCTTTGAGGCCAAGCAAACATCCGAGGAGGCGTCTAGATTTCCAGAAGCCTCTCTCGAAGACCACTCCACCATCTCCTCTAACAGTCTCTGCATCACCACCACCACCACCACCTGTCAACTCTGCAGGGCCAGCAGCAGCCTCGTCACCATCACCTGTCATCTTTGACCATCCATTGGCAGCCTCCTCCTCAGCATCATCTGAATACTCTGAGTCCACCATGGCAGAAGAAGTCGAATTGGAGGAGATTGAGGAAGATGGTAAGGAGTACATCAATTTGGCGGTGACTGCCAGCGAGCTGGAAAAGACCTACTGCGAATTGACAAAGGAGATCCAGAAGACTGCGGCAACAGGAAAACGTCCCTCACCTGCGGTCCAGAGAAAGCTGATCAAGTGTATACACCAGATGTGACGCAACAAATAAATAATGGACCAACTTGGTTGAGCCCAAGAACTTTTTATCTTCAACTTTACTTCTCACTTATCAACTTATTCTTCCTTTATTCAAATTACTCTACTCACCTACTTTACTCCTGCCATCATCATCATCATCATGGGACTTCACTCCGTGACACAGGACCATCAAGAGCACATCTCCCAAACGGCGCTTCCACCCAAACTTCTTTCAACTCCAACCACCATGGAGGGATTGTGACACGGATACAGCCGGGCCATCCAAACACTGTGGAAGAGCCATATTCAGTACCGAATGAGAATGTTAGCAACCCTGCCTTCGCTCCCATCCACCTCCAGTATCCAAAAGCATGCACTTATAAGCCCTCCTTCACACCACATCATAAGCCCTCCACAGCAAGAACCAGATAGTGGAAGACAAGGACGAGTATAGCAGAGTGTACTGGCCAGCATTGAGGTGGTGAAAGGCGGAGAAAAAGAAGAAAGACACAAGACAAGAAGACGAGGTGTTTGACTAAGAGTACTGGGTCACCCCCCCCCCCCTACCCCACTTTAAAATTGATGTACCTTATTGGGCAAGAGTTAATGAAAGACTTATTATAGATGAAGACAACTGAAATGATGTAATGAAATATATACTAAGTTGCGTACCAGCTTTCAAGTTAGTAAAGCGAAAGCTATTAGTTAGAACTAGTGTTAGGATCTGTTAGCCAGATAAGCAGTAATTATATGTGTATAGTGATTTCCTTAGACTTTTTGAGAGTTTATCTTAGGCTATATAATTGTTGAATAGACTAAGTATATCAAGGAGCAGAGAAATCTGACTCTGAGTTCAACATTAGGGCATTACAGTAACGATACCCACAATATATGCGAGTTTGTAATCAGGGTTGTGCTTAGACTTATTTAGCTTGAGTAATAGTTAACCCCCTGAGCCCCAGCTGATTTATAATAAATGTACACTCCAGGCCCTGCAGGTTGTCAAAAAATAAAAAAATCCTGAAAACACATGGGATGGGTTAGTAATGAAGGAAAAACCACAAAAAACGCTCACCTCGGTCATTTAGGGGTCCTGCAGGGCGGCGGAAAGTCGCAAAATACTGGTAAATCACTCCCACGCGTGCCCACGCGCACGCAGCTGTACTTGGAGGGTTTGCAACCATTGGTATTGTTGCTTGGGATACTAAAGCAGTTCCCATATAAATCTGAACCCTCTAGGTGCCATAGGACAAGAGTAATTAACGCTGATGCACCCTGTGCGTCGCTGGCGTTTAGCGTTACATACATAGGTGACGCATACCGTGCGTCGCTGGTACTCGAGAGGTTAAGAGCGCTTACACAGATAAATTGTAATGGGAATTGAAAGTTCCAAAGGACAAGTTTATACTATGTAATCATAGATATTCGACCTCTTTAATTTTGAACTTATTTCAACCCGGACTGAGAACCATTAACTATACAGAATATGAATTGCCTTTTGAGTTCATTAACTAAAATACAAGTTTCTGATCAACTGTTGGATTATTTCTACCCTATTAATATAAGCATTTTAAAATATATACTACAATTATTATTACTATTATAAATTATTTGTGCTATTTTTATTAACTATCTTGGGTTAGCTATAATTTAAGTGTAAGTATTTTTTCCCTAACGTTCACTCTCGAACCTTAATTGCACTACCGTCAGAACACATATGCTATCACTCTATTGTTACCTACAATAATATAATCTACATCTAGAGATAGAGCAAATCCCATACTATTGTGAAACCGAAACAAAACTAAAATCAAATTATCACATTGAAAATCGATACATAAGAAATATTTATCGTTTTTCCAAGTTCACTCCGTGTTCATTTTGTTACAATCTGAGCCATTTTATTTATATGAATATGAGAGTACAAGCATTTTGCATGCTCGTTTCACATGTGTAATCAGCATTGATTTGTAATAAATAGTTGTATTTATATGAATAATATAAAGATTTCTTTGTGGAAGAAAAATATTATGTGCAATCAAATGTTTCACTCTACCGCGATTTTCAGCTACAACAATTACGTAATACGTTTAGTACAATCTATTATATCTCAATAGAAAGAGGAAATGTTGATCTAAAATATTTCCATAGCAAAACACACAAAACCATATATTTTGATTGATAAAAATATGTGGACCGAAACAAATATTATGTTTTCCAACATACGTTCATTTTCCACCGTCATAAAACAAAAACTCAGCTACGACAATATGTTTTTTTTTTATGATATATCAAGTATTTATCACGTACTAAAAATGCAATAAAGATTTGTCTATCGTAATTTTGTTATATGAATATAATAGAAACATTGTATACGCTCCCGTTTCTTGGACTCGTACGACGTTCATCATACTCGGTTTATTTTGTTTGAAGATGTCTTAGAGCTATAAATTATGGTGATGCATATAGTTAATGGTATGAGGAAGATAATAAACAAACCAGAGGTCACTACTCCTAATATTTGATTATATACGATTATTTTCAAATTGGCAATCGTCGGACAAGAATGATTAGCTTTGTAATGGTCTAATGGTGAATCCAGAATAGTATATCACACACAGATATTAGCTTACAGTACATATAAATATATGCTAAAAGAGAAGTATTCTAAGATATAAAACCCTATCACATAGTAAATCAGACACACCAACTCGTAGTCCAGACGGAAATCTTGCCATGTTTAACCCGCTGAGCACCAGGCAATATAATATAAATGTTCACTCCAGGACGAGCAGGTACTTCTCACTTCTCAGCTTCTTCTTCCTCTGTCCAATTACTCTTCTTTCCCATTTTACTCCAGCCATCTGGTCTGTCAGATTGTCAAAAAAATTGTTTACCATAAAAACACTTGGAATGGGTTAGAAATGAAGGAACAACCACAAAAAAGATCCCCTGGGTCATTAAAGCGTCCTACAAGGTGCCCGAAAGTCGGAATTAACATTGTGAAATGGGTAGGCAAAAACAGGTTGTTGTGTGCTCACGCCCAAGCGGCTGGACTTTGAGGGTTTTCAACCATCGGCATTGTTGCGTGGGATACTTACGCAGTTCCCATACAAATCTGAGCCCTTTAGGTGCCATAGGACTGGAGTAATTAACCGCGATGCACCCTATACGGCTCTGGGGTTTAGCGTTACATACATTGCCGACGCACAAGAAGCGTCTCTGGTACTCGAGGGGTTAAAGTGTATCTTCTCATGTCTATACTAATGGAGTAGGATTGAGGGATCTCGCTCTATTGACTGCAGAGCAATGTTGCCAAGGTTTTCATCCGCCGTGCCACTATCAAAAGTTATTGTAGCCCAATTGATGCGCAATTTAAGTATTCAATACGCTCGGTGTGTATTAGGGACACCCTTCACAAATATGTGCATTGTGGTTTGCAGGCTGAGAGTTAATATTAATGATGATTGATGTATTGATACCTTTGATATGTTAATCGTTATTTCCTTATGTATGTGATTTGTATACATATTTAATATAACCATTGCGATTACCATAATTCACAAACACACATACACACTCACACTCATACAAACACACACAGAAGATGCTCCACCCATTAATACTGACCCCACCAATCACTGACATCTTCAGGAATATATCCGCCAAAGAGGAGAAACTAATTATTTCCTGGCGCGAACTAGGGGAAGCAGCACTATCGTGGGGCATAATATTATTAGCAAAAGGCCCCAGTGGTTATTCTTTATTAAATACTCCTTGATATCGGTGAACCTGGCTTGTCTGCAGTGTTACCACAGTTAGGGAAAGTCCGCATAATGAGGGGGCATTAGATTAACCTGAGAGTGGCGCGCCATAGGTAGTTCAAACCCTCCCGCCAAGCAAGGATATTTTGGTTCATTCCCACCTAAAATCGTCATTTTACCATAAATATCGTTATTACTTATACATATGCGCCTATTTTACGTTTAATATGAAGATATTAACATGTAACAGCAATAAAACAAGTGAAAATAGTATTTGGGGGGTGAAAAAGACAAATTATTGCCGACCCTCCAGTCATGAGGTGAGAGGCGAACGAGACGTATATCCTCCCTCTTCGAGGCCTGAAGGCAGACTGATGTCTCTCTCTCGCTTTCTTTCTCTTCCCACGCTCTCTATATGCGCACTAGACGACCTTGTTGGAACCAGGTTGGAGATATTGGCGCAATAAATAAACTGATAACATAGGGAATAAGAGGAAAAATAGGTGATAATTGAAGGGGGGGGAAAGGGGGAAGGAGGGGGTTTTGACACATGTGGAGGAGTGATAGGAGATATGGAGGGGAATTATCTCCCTTAATCACATATTCCTTTGTTTTGAGTGCTACTGGGGTCTTTTAAACATTTTTTTTAAGGCCTTGGATCTAAAGAGTCCCATCGCCTTCCATCACCAAAACCTCTAAAGAATCTCCTCGCTGTTCCCGGGTTAAAGAGGGAACGTTTTTAAGAGTAAATTAATGTTGGTAAAAAAAGCTTGTAGATTATTTAAAATAAAATAGATATATACAAGAAAGAGGACACAAATAAGTATACATATACACTATCAAAAAAAACTTATGTATGATGCAAGCTGTATAACTCTAAGCAACACAACAAGAATGAAAATGTAATTTAAAAAATATATTATTAGTTACATGTTATGTACAGTAGATGTTTATTTGTAAAGTTGCACTAAAACTGGACATTTACACGAAATACGTTCTTAGGTTATACTTATGACGTCTAGGGATATTTCGTCCGAGCCTGTTTGACGTTGGCAACTCCCGAATCTCGAATCTCGCAACAACAATGGCGGGGGTTGGAGGAGGCTTGCCTGTGAACCTCCTCATAATGACGACAATTTCACAATTAGGCCTATCTGGCCTTTACAGCAGCCTTTAATTGTGTCTATTGAACTCTGTCATGTTTACAGAGTCTCTGGATAACGTTGAATTGATTATACATACCGTTATTAGTACAAGGTAGAGATTATTATGAATTAATAGGGACCCTCCCATTTTATTTTGCGATCATGCTGCCATCTCTGGAACGCACGCATCACTATTTTCAGATTTGTGACGCTTTCGGCTCTATCTTTATCTCTATGATACCCACTCTCTATTCCACTCATAGAGTAGATATGACCTAGAGGCAAAAGAAGACGCCACAAATCTGTAAATAGGGGTCCGCGCGTTCGAGAGATGGCAGCACGATCACAAAGGACAATGGGAGGGTAGGGTACCCACAAAGACATTATATTGACTATCCTTGGTCCCATTAATTCGTAATAATCCCTACCTTGTACTAATAACGCTATTAATAATCAATTGAACGTTATCGAGAGACTCTGCAGACATGACATAGTTAAATAGACATAAGTAGAGGCTACTGTAAAGGCCAGTCATCGTGTAATTGTCGTCATTATGAGGTGCACAAGCAGACCTCCTCCAACACCCACCATTTACACTGAGAACAATCCAGCTAGCTCTCACAGACACCTCCTCCTCCCATCCATTTCACTAAACTAAACATGCACACCACACTTCATTCCTCCACACCAAAAAAATTTAAATTATGAATTTCAGCGCAGCCTCGGAGTCCCCAGGGGGGGGGGGGGGACCTTAAATGCACCCACACCCAACCGACCATCCCCTGACGACCCCACAAAATTACCTGGACCGCAGCCTGTTACTCTTTTTTATTGATTTCTGCAACATTCGCGGACTTTCCTCTAACTTTCACTCTGTTGAACACCATCTCTCCTCCTACAAACCTGATCTTCTCTTCCCCACCGAAACTCAGGTGTCTGTAGCAACATCCAGCAACCCCTTCTCTGTATCCTCCTACTTTCTCTATCCTAGTTTCAAAGCCAGAGGCGGATGTTGTGCATATGTGCACAACAAACTCACTTGCTCTCGTGTTCCCGATTTCGACTCCTCTGAATTCTCTACTTTATGGCTCAAACTTTCCTGTCATTCTCTTACTAAATATTTCTGTGCTGTCTATCTTTCCCCTAACTCTACTAACTTTTCCAAATTCTTTGACTATCTAAACTCTACAGTGGAACACATTCTATCCATTTCTCCTTTCTCAGAAATCTCCATCTTAGAAGATTTCAACGTTCACCACCGCCAATGGCTCTCCTCTCACACTACTGACCCACCTGGTGAACATGCCTGTCTTTTCTATCATAAATAACCTAGAGCAGTTAGTTCAGCAACCCACCCGTATCCAGGAGATCGGAGATAGGCCCAACATTCTTGACTTGTTTCTAACTTCTAACCCTTCTTCTTATACTGTCGATATTTTCTCTCCTTTGGGCTCCTCCGACCATAAACTTATCTCGATAAAAAACACCATCTGAGGAAGAGCACTTTATTGACAACGTTTCGCAGATAGCTTCATCAGATCACTAACAAATGCTGGTACATAGGAGGCCTTAAATATCCGTCCAGACAGGTGGTGGGGGAGGAGTGGGAGGTGGGGGTTGGGAGGGAGGAAGGAGGCAGAACAGGGAGGGGGCAGAAGCATGAGGGGAGGGGAGGCGGAGCCTATACTGTATATGGGTCAAATACATCAGTAGGAACTAGCAAAAACACTTATTATTATTTTTATTATTATTAGTATTGTTATAGTTAGTTTATTATTTTGTACTAGTAGAGTTGTTACCCTGTACGCATGTTTGTATGTCTGTTTTTGCTAGTTCCTACTGATGTATTTGACCCATATATAGGCTCCGCCTCCCCTCCCCCCATGCTTCTGCCCCCTCCCTGTTCTGCCTCCTTCCTCCCTCCCAACCCCCACCTACCACTCCTCCCCCGCCACCTGTCTGGACGGATATTTAAGGCCTCCTATGTACCAGCATTTGTTAGTGACCTGATGAAGCTATCTACGAAACGTTGTCAATAAAGTGCTCTTCCTCAGATGGTGTTTTTTATCCATTCTGTCTACTTTTCAAGTACCACTCAACATAAACTTATCTCTGTCAACTGTCCTATCTCTCCACTACGGCCACCCGATCCTCCTAGCCGGCGGCGCTTGTGGCACTTTGGCGCTGCTGACTGGGAGGCTCTCCAACAGTACTTCTTTGATTTCCAATGGAATGATTTCTGCTTCCGTGGCCGGGAACCCTCGGAGAGTGCTGAACGCATTACCGAGGTAATCCTATCGGGCATGGAAGCATACATTCCATTCTCTTTCTCTCAGACTAATGCTAAAAAATCTTGGTTTACTCACGCCTGTTCTACTCCTGTCCGCAATAAGGAGGAAGCATTCAAACGGTACCGACGCCTTAAAACTCAAGACTCTCATTCTTCCTATGTTTCTGCCCGGAATCAAGCCAAATCTGTTCTTCGACTTGCCAAACACTGTTTCATCAATAATAAATGCACTGAACTATCCAACTCTAGCTCTTCCCAAGCTTTCTGGCATCTAGCCAAAAACCTCTCCAACAATTTCTCCTCCTCGCCTTTCCCTCCCCTTTCCCATTCTGATGGCACAACCATCACTTTTTCCTCTGACAAAGCTAAACTCTTCGCTCAAACTTTTGCTAGAAACTCCACCTTGGATGATTCCGGTGCTATTCCTCCCTCTCCACCCTCCTCTCTCTTACTTATGCCTAATATCCTAATCTCTTCTAAAGATGTACTTTCTACCCTCTCTGGGCTTAATACTAATAAGGCGTACGGTCCGGACGGTGTTCCTCCAGTTGTTCTCAAAAACTGTGCTTCCGTGCTGACTCCCTGCCTAGGCAAACTCTTTCGTCTCTGTCTATCCTCTAACGTCTTCCCTTCATGCTGGAAGTTTGCTCACATTCAACCTGTGCCAAAGAAGGGTGACCGCTCTCAACCCTCCAACTATCGTCCAATTGCTCTCATCTCATGTCTTTCTAAAGTTTTTGAAACTATTCTTGCTTCCAAATTTCTTAAGCATTTCTCTTCTCTTAATCTGCTCTCAGATCGCCAGTATGGCTTCGTTAAGGATAGCTCTACTGGTGATCTTCTTTCATATCTTACTAACTCTTGGTCATCCTCCTTTCGGGACTTCGGTGAGACTTTTTCTATTGCACTAGACATATCGAAAGCCTTCGATAGAGTCTGGCACAAATCTTTAATTTCTAAACTACCCTCCTTCGGTTTCTATCCCTCCATCTGTGCCTTTGTCTCTAATTTCCTTTCCGGCCGTTCCATAGCCGCGGTTGTGGACGGCCATTGTTCACTTCCTCACCCTATAAACTCCGGTGTTCCTCAGGGCTCTGTCCTATCTCCTATTCTCTTTCTAATTTTTATAAATTATCTCCTCAACTGTACCTCAATTCCCATCCATTAATACGCAGACGACTCAACCTTACACTACTCCATTAGTATTTCAGAACGCCCCAGCCAGCAATCCCTCAACGACAAACGGAATGAAACCATAGAACTCTTAAATTCTGATCTAAATACTATCTCCAATTGGGGCAGAGAAAACCTTGTTACCTTTAATGCTTCCAAAACCCAATTTCTCCATCTATCTACCCGTAAGGATACTCCCAGCGGACTATCCCGTATTCTTCAACAATACAAAAATCAATCCTTTATCGTGTCTCAATATTCTTGGTGTCTCTTTTTCTTCTGCTCTCAGTTGGAAGGATCATATTACCAGTCTTGCTAAGGCAGCCTCCCAGAAGCTGGGTGTGCTCAACCGCCTTAGGGGGTTCTTTTCCCCTGCACAGCTTCTTGCTCTGTACAGGGGCTTAGTGCATCCTTGTATTGAGTATTGTTCACATGCGTGGGGAGGTTCCTCTCACACCGCTCTCCTAAACAAAATTGAAAGGAAGGCCTTTCGTATCATTAACTCCCATCCACTCACCAACTCTCTGCAATCTCTCTCTCCGCCGCAATGTTGCATCTCTCTCGCTATTCTATCGCTACTATAATAATCAGTGTTTCTCGGAGCTTTCCCAGTGTATACCACCTCCTTTACGTAGGGCACGTGGTTTTCGTCTTGCAATTCAATCCCACCCCTACTCTGTGTAACTCTCCAACCCGAGAGTGAAATGTTACTCTCAGTCTTTCTTCTACTCAACAGTTGAGCTCTGGAACTCTCTCCCAGAATCAGTCTTTCCCTCTTCCTATGACTTAAATTGCTTCAAACTCCGTGTGTCCAGGCATTTTGGCTCGAACGTCTCTTGATTTTGGCCCTGTCACTCTTTCAACTATGGGGGAGGCACTCGCTATAGGCAGTTCTGCCTTTTGCCTCCCTCAATCACAGAAAAAGAAAAAAAAAATTGATGTGAGATTCGGGAGTTGCCAACGTCAATGGTGGGACAAAATATCCCTAGATATCATAAGTATAAATGTCCAGTGTTAGTGCTACTTTACTAATTAACATCTACATAACATGTAACATAATAATATATATTCAAAATTACATTTTAATGTTGTTGTGTTGCTTGAAGGTATACAGCTTGCATCATATATGAGTATGTTTTATAGTGTATATGTATACTTAATGTTTTCATCTTGCTTATATATATCTAATTTATATTAAATAATTTACAAGCCAACATTAATTAACTCTTTAATACGTTCCCTCTTTAATCTATTGGTCCCTCGTTTGCGGATATTCCCTTAACTTTGGTAACGCTGCAGCAAGCCAGCTGGCAGGCACGCGCGGTGCACAGACTATCTATAATATGGACAAGCCACTGAGGTGCTTTGGTTGTTATACCGTACAACAGTGCTGCCACCAAATCCCTAGGACGCGCGGCAAAATAACCGTGTGACGTCACGCTTTCGCCTCTAGGTCATCTTTACTCTATGATTCCACCCTCCACCCCCCCCCCCCCTTCTGTCAAAAGTTAAGTGTTGAATTGTATAATGTTTAGATGTATGACATTCGCTGATGAAGCTATATGCGAAATGTTAATAAAGTGCTCCTCCTCACATGGTGATAATATCACTGATTGTATCAACTCGTCTTTATATCTTAACCCCTTCTGTACCGGCTACGTCTTTATAACATTATTCTGGTTACTATTAGAAGATTTGTGTGCAGGTTAAAAAGGGCCTCTAGCAATTAACAGGTTCCAAGTATCTCTCTTAACCCTTTTTACTACCACAAATCCTTCTTAAGCAGCACAAAATCGTCTAAACATAGCTCCAATAAAATCGAAAAAACGTAGCCGGTAAAGAAGGGGTTAATGAGACGTGTGTGATTGCAGGATATATGTATATACTATACATGTATATAGTTACACTTTGCACTATACTGCTGCGGAGATACTGATAAAAAATAGGCTAATAAACTGGCGTGCTACCACCTTCATCTCCTTTCAAAGCAGCCATCGTAGCACAATTACAACGCAGTCAAGGCCCTCTAATAGTTCAGGTGCAAAAACTACCCCTGGGCATACTTCGACTGAACTTGTCTGGAATATCGATGAGTAATTACTGAGTAAACAATTCAAAGAAACAATTACCAGCACCGAATAGCAATGCTGGGGCAGATATTCAAACAAAGTGGTCCTATACTATAGGGGAGGTGTGGTGGAGTGGTCTTGCCACTGGCCTGGTAATCCAAAGGTCCCGGGTTCAAATTCCGATGTATCAATGGGAAGATATTATTGGGATGGGATTTGTGCTGTACCTAGTATCAGTGCATTACCACAAGCCCACCGAAACGTCAATAAAATACCCTCATTGTTCCCTGATTAAATAGCACTGTATGAATATTCCCATATTCAAAATATGCTACAGGGGTGCAATGCCTGGTGAGTAAGTGTGAGAGTCCGAGTGTAGGGGATGAGACAGTGAAGCACGGGAACGAGGTGGCTTCAGAGATGGGGTCGTTTCGGGCCATGAGTGAGCACCGTGCCTCATGTGAAGGCAAGATGGCAGGTGCTCGTTGTACTCTACGTGCTTCACATGTCTCACTCCCTAGACTGGAACAAGACCTCACGGGCTTCACTGTTCATTGTAAAGCGGTGAATGTTAAGGCTCTCAGCCTATGCCCGAGAGGAAGTAAGTTGGAATATAGAAAAAAAAAAAAAAAAAAAAAAAACGTCGTGCTCATCTAAAATAATAAGCGAAACAAGCAAAGAAGTAAAGCAGTTTCACTGGCAATAGCTGCACTCCGGAATACTAGGCTATTGCATTCTCGGACAGTGCTACAGATGCCTACCGTCCTAGCTGCGCACCATGTTCCTCCCACACCGAGCCTACAGTGCCACAGTGAAACCCTATTAGCTAACTAATATTACGAGATGCTGTCCTAAAATGACAACACGTCTCAGGGTCCTGCTAGTGTGCCCGAAGATATCAGCTAGCCCAGGAAACTGGAGCCGTACACAAGCTATAGATCTCCACTGCTCTCTCACTAACAGTACACCAAATAATAATTATTCTTGTCAACCTTGATCCCTTAAAATAACTACCTCCCTGGCTTCTTAAACAATCAAAGTTCAGCTCCCGCGCTCTTAAAAGGGATCGTGATTGATCAAGGATATCCTCAAAAATCTATTACAGAAAAAGTCTATTACTGAAGATCGAGTGATGTGTAGAGGAGGGCAACCTTATACATAAATACAGTAGCAGGCACATCTAATTAAAGGCGGCTGGCAGAGTAAAAATTATTCTGTGTGTGTGAAAGTGGTTGTTTAGTGTATGTGTAATGTTTCTAAATTTGCAATGAGTTTACGTTAATATTATAGCAGCCAATATATGATGTCTCAAGGCCACATAATATAGTCAACTCGTTGCTCCAGCACAAAACTCGAGCATGCAGCAATGGCAACAGGTTATATAATGACCAACTTAATAAAGTGCTTAATAATTATCAGAGTATCACAAGAATCAGTTATATATTGGCTCTCGGATTCCCATAATAATTAAGTGAAGTATTTACGATATTTTACATTACAACAAAGTTAAGAATCAATGCAATCGACCAGTAAGTCAAACGCAGGACTAAAGGAAGTGAAGCTGGCTCGCAGGCCCTGCAGCAACAACTGTGGCGGGGCGGACAAATGTACGCCTAGCAGCGTCAGAACTATATTACTGTTGGCGCTGTTTGACACATGCAAACATATTTATACACAAAACATAGAAGTGTTATCTGCCTACTATAACATTAGTAATTACAGAACTATACAGCATGCTGTGCAACACGTAGAAACAATATGTCTCCTGGGCAAAATATATAGACCACAATGTGGTCTATATATTTTGCCCAGGAGACATGTCATGTCCTCTTTCCATTCTATCACAATCAAGGGCTCCAATAACAAAAAAACAGGAGAGCCACTTGGTCCACGCGGCTTCTAGGCGAGAACAAACGCAAACAACGATAATTGAGGACAAAAGGAATAGGAAACAAATCAGAATAAACGATTGACATGAATAATAATTAGAAGCAACCGTCTCTCACTACAGCCTACTGAGAAGAAAATGCTCATGAAACATAACATGAAAACATAGAAGAAATCTTATCGAATTAAAATATATGATACACACGACAATTAGATGAATTTGCAATGCGTAAACCTAATTGGAGTGACAATATATATATATATATATATATGTAAACTGGGAACGCAGATGTATTACTACAAGTTTGAGGGTCCGACATCGTTCCAAAAAGTGTATATATAGCCTAATCCTGTCGTGCCCCACACCTGGGTCAACAATACTTTGAATGTACACGTGCGTGTGTGTCTGTATGTATGTCTGTCTGTCTGTGTGTGGGTCTCTCACTTTGTGTGTGTTCTTCCATCTCCTTCATTAGGTTCTCATAGACACTAAACTTTTCCCTGCATAGCAACCATTCCTTCGTACAAACTCGACATTTCTTTTTCTTCTCCCTCTTCTCTTCAAGTAGTTCCACATAAAAAAAACTTGTATAGATGCACCTGCTGCCTCATTATCTCATTCTGCAATTGCATAAGCTTTACTCCTGACTTGTGTGATAGTCGCTCCTTGCTGATTTCCAATTTTGTGTGAAACTGAACTGTGAGCTTGCAGGAATCCCTTATTATATACACCCAGTGGGCTGGGGTCCTGACCACCTGCCGGAAATAGCACACCTATTTTCATTATGATTCGTTTATTTTTGGCTTACGTCCGCGAGTTATCGCCGACAAGACGTCAATTGTGTCTGCGACAACTCACAGATATGTCATTGAATGGTCTCATATAGTCGACCTTTGTTCGAGTGGCTGAAATTCAAATTTGACAGGGGTCGGAGGGTGTCGATCTAACGGTTGCAGACATTTCGGCAACAGGTCGCAAAATGTTCGACATGTCAGAGATTGCTCGGCAAAATTTGCATGTAGTCTAAAATGTTATCAGAAGTAACGATCACAAGCCTGACGATCAGGCATATTCTTTGAAAAATCCGGCAGGAGGCCTTCGACGAATGAATATAGAGAATGCGCGAAAGCCCCTTAACTCAGGGGTGTCAAACATGCGGCCCCGCGGGACACATGCGGACCCCCTCCCTCTAGTATGCGGCCTGCAAACCAGTTTGGCCAAGTAGTGTCAAATATTGCATTTTCTTCTAGACATGATTAGTATTTCTTATGTGTACATGCTTAGATTGATATGCAGGATTCGAAGTTGCATAATAAATCGTAGGCAGTGTCCACCATCCTTTAACTGTCTTCGTGGTGCGATGCATAAGGTGTTGATATTCGGTGTGAGCATCCTGGGTTCGAATCCACGGACTGCCACATGTGTTTGTAAATTTCATTAATCGATTTTAGGAGTATAGTTGGTTGTTGGAAGGAACATAATAATATATTATAATTATGTTGGTACTTCTTTAGGTTAAGGTCTTATTCTAGGAAGTATTTGTGAGAGTAAAAACCTTGAAGAAGATTACAAAATACTCTTTCACCCAAGCTGAATAAAATCGTGAACGGGTTTATGATATGCTCAATTCGGGGCCAGTGGGACGGTTCTTGCAGTCATGCTCAGTATGTGACCATAGGCTACGGGGATAAAACACAACTAGTGCGACAGGTGCCTCAGTTGCCGTAAATTCATATTTAAATAATATATTTTTATGTTTTTTTAATATTTTCTGAAATTGCTAAATCTGGATATAATGAAAAATATGTTTTAATTTATATTAGGAAGGGTGGAGGCATTACCGGTATATTATATTTGGCCTGCTACATTAACCCCTTCTGCACCAGCAACGTCTTTTTAACTTTAATCTGGCTACTACTTGACGATTTTATTCAATTTCAAAAGGGCCTCCAGCAATTGATAGGCTTCGAACTATCTCACTTATTCCTTTTTACTACCACAGAGCCTTCTTAAAACCCGCAGAGTGCCAGATTTTTTTGTTTTGGCTAAATCTATCAAGTTGGGTGAGAAAGGAAGAATAATGTTAAAAAAAAAAACACTCCCTTTGTCCATTTTCGCAAGAAATCAGGTCCCCGATGGTCCCAAATGTAGCTGAAATTTTCAGAGTAAATCATCGACTTTTATGGTATCGGAACGTATAGGTGGGAGGGTGGTTTGGGGGATGGTGGGGGGAAGGTAGAAGCGTAATTGACTCGTGTTACAAATATGAAGCCGATTGGTGAGGTAGTTTCGCCACCACGGATTTTCCTTTTTTTTCCTTTTCTTCATACGGATACGCTGGAAGTGCGTGGTGGGAGGCGGTTGGGGGTAGGGTGGGGGGAAGGCAGAAGGGTAAGGGACTTGTCACACAAATATGGAACCGATTGGTGCAGTCGTTTCGCCGCCACAGATTTTCCTTGTTTTTCCTTGTGAGGCGACCGATAGTCATCGAGTGGGTGGGGGGAGGGGGTTGTGTTGGTGGTGTTAAGAAGCCAGAAGGGTAAGGTACATGTGGTAGAAATATGAAAGCCATAGGTGCAGTCGTTTCGCTGCTACAATTTTTTTTCGGCGAGTCCGTTTATATACGGACCTGGCACTGGGCGTGACAAGACCCTAGTCCGTATATATACGGACCTGGCACTCAGGGGGTTAAATTGCGCAAAATCATAACATAGCTACAATAAAATATAAAAGACGTCGCCAGTACAGAAGGGGTTAATGCGGCTCTACAATATTGTACTGTGTCCCTATGACTGTGTCAAATTTGGCCCGCCAGAGCAAATGAGTTTGACACCCCTGCCTTAACTGTTTTCATTTACAGCAAACTGCTGGAGAGAGGGGAACGTGGGGAGAGAGTCTTCATCTTTGCTATCCTTTCCTTCCACTTTATTTTACTCTTTGGGTTGATATATCTACAAAGATTAAGTCCTCGCCACCTCGCAAGGATCGTAAGATCTGTGCGGCCAGTGTATCTATGTAAATCTCTCTCTCTCTCTCTCTCTCTCAAACACACACACTCCAGTGCTAATCATTATTTAAATCCCGCTTGACTTGGCAAGGAGAAGGGTTAATTAGTATGTTTTCTTTCATTTCAAAGTTAATTTGTACCACGGTTAAATTTTTCATTCGTCCACGTGAGTCAGTGTTTCCTATTGAGGCTTTTCTTTCCCTTTCCCCTTTATCAACAGACCCTCCGGCATATTAGAGGTTGTTGTGGTGATAATGTTACTATTGCTGATGGATTAGATTGTTCTTGTCATTGATGAGCAATTCATATTGAGTTTGCCTACTAAACCAAGAAAACGGCATTCTAAGACCCTGTTTCAAGAAAATAAAAAGCTCCTTACAACCCCTTTCTATCTAAATGTTTATATTACATAGTAGAAAATTTAATACGTTGCGGCCGAATGCCTTTTTCTCCTAATTTACATGTTTGCTGTCGCTCACAAGGAAAACAATCTGCACCTTGCATGATTAAGAAATCCTTTCAATCGCCAAATTAATGGAACAATACGTCTTAATATCGCAAATAATCGGGTGAAACAGGGGATAAACAGTAAAAAGACCCCCTTGGGAGTAGAGAGTAAGAGAGGGCTTGGTTTATGATGGATCGGTTCTATCGTGTTACCGTTGTTTGACAGGTTCAGTAAACATTTGTGAGAGGTCTGGATCAAAAAATATTTGACAAGGGTTACGCGAGGTCCCTCAGAGGGGAAGAGGAGGGACGTTATTGATTTGTGTATACATGTTGACAAAATACTACTATTACTTTGACAAGATTCAATGAAAATATATGGCAATATAATTGGATGCAATTCAAACAAAATTAGAAGACTTAGATATACCAAAGCCAATATATATATATATATATATATATATATATATATATATATATATATATATATATATATATATTTTTTTTTTTTTTTTCTATATCCAACTTACTTCCTCTCGGGCATAGGCTGAGAATAACTCACCAGGCATTGCACCCCATATATATATTTTGAATATGGGAATATTCATACAGTGCTATTTAATCAGGGAACAATGAGGGTATTTATTGACGTTTCGGTGGCTTGTGGTTATATATATATATATATATATATATATATATATACAGTATATATACTGTATATTAATATATATACAGTATACTGTGTATACTGTATATATATACCGGTATATATATATTATTTTTTTTTCTATGTGATTGAGGGAGACAAAAGGCAGAACTGCCTATAGCGAGTGCCTCCCCCATAGTTGAAAGAGTGATAGCGCCAAAATCAAGGGTCGTTCGAGCCAAAATGCCTGGACACACGGAGTTTGAAGCAATTTAAGTCATAGGAAGAGGGAAAGACTGATTCTGGGAGAGAGACTATACAATTAACTAGGCAGCCTGTGCTCTCATTAACAATACAGGAGTAATTAAATACACATCAGACATCATTTTGCAACTTATGATAAACTGAATTAATCGCACAAGAGCTAAATAAAGCAACTAATTATACTGCAAGCCGAACGGCAACGTATAGGCTACTGCAGGCGCCATCCTGTCAACACAAGGGCTAGCCACGAGGGAAAGAAAGAAGGCAGCTAGCCTCTCACGGAGCTAGGTGAATTATTATAACACACATACAACTGAACTGGGGTTATAATTATAAGTTCAGGGGAATGTGACACCCTCACACCCAGGGGGAAGTCTGTTGGTGCATCTTGACACAACAACTGCTTATACTTCAGTAACACTACAAGACATACACAACTACAGTTTTTTTTCTAGTAGTTTTATAGTTTTTATATTTTTGTATTTAAATATTTTCTTCTACGCAGAAACACAGCAACTCCTACTTTACGACCCTACGCTGGGCTACATACAGCAACCAACAAGCACCAGACGTAAACATGCTAATCAAACCAAAGTAGGAGGCTACACCAAAACTGACTGAACGGCAAGGGTTCTCCTTAAGGGGTCGACCGGTTATTTACTAACTTCCAGGTCTTATTCTTAATTTTAATGCAATTTGGCACAGGTGTATCAGCAGGGGTGTAAAGGTAACGAAGTACATTTACTCAAGTAAATTTTCTCAGTATCTACCTTTTAAAAAGTAGATTTTTTGCCCAGTACTTTTACTCTAACTTGAGTATTATTTATAAGTACTTGTACTTTTACTCCACTACATTTAATTTACTTCTTTTAATTTTGTAGAGTAAAACTTCAGCAAATTTCCGAAATATTCCTTCCAATAGATTTTAAATTCCCAATAGCATTTCCCATGGACATTCCCCTGAGTGTAGGTGTGACATTCCTTTGCTAGTTCAAAGGTCACCACTATATATATATGGCGCTGATAGGCCTCGCTCTTCCCCAACCCCCCAGGTATCCTAATGACTCTCCCATTGTCCCACCTAATCCCACAGGTTTCACACCTCACACTTTCCACCCGTGATCGGCTCAGCATTGCGATTTCATTAGACACTCTTCTATTCTGAATATATTTTTTTCCCCAATTTCATGTAACAAAGACAACCGTAAACATAAAACGAGCATTAGCTATACAAAAATAACTCGTGCAGAAAAATATAACATAAGTGTTGTGCATTCTTGATACAAAGAAGATAATTACAGTATATAAGAAAATACAAATTATGTTATTCCTTCCATTGGGGTTTGAAATGCAGGATTAATGTTAAGAACTGGGTGTTCCTTTTTTATATATATATACAGTATATATATATATATATATATATATATATATATATATATATATATTATATATATATATATATATTATATATATATATATATATATATATATATATATATATAAACAGGTATCTCATAATTATGTATCTTAAACATTTGGGAAGATACTTTTTACTTTTGGTACTTGAGTAATTCATTCAGTAGATACTTTTTTACTTTAACTCCAGTAACTTTCTAGTTGGGTACTTTTACTTTTACCTGAGTAACTTTTTGAGTACATACTTTTACTTGAACTTGAGTAAAATTATTAAGTACTTTTTACACCCCTGGGTGTAGGTGACCATAACACTAGGTCAAAAGTATGTTTTTTTTTTTTTTTGCCTGTTTCTTTCAATCAAGGTAAAACAAGGTTGAACACTATAGCACTACTAAGACGCATATAACTCCTACGGAAATCCTTATAGCACTTGCTGTATGTGATCAAACAACTCACAAAAGGTGTGTCTGTAGTTTCTATAAAAACACTTTTTTATATATTATGTGTATTTTTGGATTTAGGTGATTATGAATTAAGGTGAAATTATTTTGTAGAATTTTATGACTGTGACAACATGCTGCAAACAAAGTTGGCTAGAGTAAATTAGCTTTATACATAATGTAGTGTTTTTAATTACCTTTCCAATGGTATATACACCATTCCTATAGGTCCAATAATACATTTATTATAAGATCCCAAAGTGCGATTAAAACAGTTTTGAGAAAAACATGTGAAAGCGTAATTAAGGTAATTAGGTGAACATTTAAAAACAATTAATATTGTTTATGTAGGAACACGGCAGAGTAGAAGATAAAGCGTATGGGAGGTTGTAGAGTATTTTACGCTCTTTCCATTTATATGTACGATCCTCGAACGACCAGTAGTTACTGAGCATGTCAATTTCAAAGTTCGCTATATAACCTAACGTGTTTAGCAATACAGGAAAAGTTTGGAAAAACAAAATTTCCAATGGGTTTTCACCAATAACATTTCACTGGCTTATGAAGGGGTGTTTACTCTTGTTGAGTAAACACCTAATAGTATTTTCAGGATTTCGAGCTTTTTAAGCCTAAATAACCGGTCGGTCCCCTTAAAACATACCCTCCCGTGACAAACAATCAGCCATAGCATTATCAGTGCCTTCAACATGCCACACATCCAAACTGTGTTCCAGCAACAAAACATCACCGGACACTGATAACCTGCCCAGTCCACCACAGGCCTGGCACTTTTCTTCGCTCTCTCAGGCAACGGGACCTGCCAATAACTGTTCACTAATTCCACCTTAGTGATAAACGTGGCAGCCCCGATGCGGTCTATAGGGTCGTCAACTCTGGGTAATGAATAGGTGTGTAGTTGGGATAATGCAATGCTCCTGAGATGAACACAAAAACGGATCTTGCCCTTCGGCTCAGGTTGCAGTCACTGGCAAAGACCCCTCGCTACCTCCCTTCTCCACCAGACCCTTCTCCAACATGTAATCCAGCTCTGCTTTTAAGGCAGGCTGCCGAGCAGGATTTATACGGTAGGGAGCCAACTTGAGCTTTCTACTGTCTCCAGCCTCTATGTCGGGTACCGCCCCGGACGTCAGGCCTGGAGAATCACCAAACATGCGGAAGTACTGCCATAGGCTAGTAAACAACTCCTCTTGGCGCTTAGGAACAAGAGGTTGCAACTTATCTCCAAGAGCGACATACCCATTGCCCTCCCACAACCCAGCCGGGACCGCAGCCTCTAAACAGTCTCCCTCCTTCTCCTCCTCCGTCCCTACTACAGCCAGGTCATGAGAGGGACAATCTGTATCACCTGTGCAGTTACTCCCATAATTCTCAAGTACTAAGGCTTTCCTCTGATACATAAGAACATAAGAACATAAGAAAATGGAAGTCTGCAAAAAGCCGATCGGCCCATACAAGGCAGATCCCTGTCACACCCAACCCCAATTACAAGGCCCAACTATAGACCCATCTCACTAATACCTTGAGTACTGACCCCACCAAAACGGTCAGAGATTAACACAAGATTACGGGGTCTGCTGAGCGCCGATTGGCCCACACCTGGTAGATCCCCCTCACACCCAACCCATCTCGTCCATATGCCTATCTAATTTTATCTTAAAGCTCCCTATCGTTCTTGATCCCACTATATCACTTGGTATCCCATTCCACCTATCTACAACTCTGTTACCAAACCAATATTTGCCTATATCTTTTCTGAAACGAAATTTATCTAATTTGAAACCATTTGTACGAGTTATTTCGCGATCACTGAGCTTTAGTACATTTTTCATGTCTCCTTTATTAATTTCACTAACCCACTTGAATACCTCTATCATGTCACCTCTAACTCTTCGTCTCTCTAACGAATGTAAGCCTAATTACTTCAACCTTTCTTCATACGGAAGATTTCTAATATTATGGATCATTTTTTGTCATTCTACGTTGTACTCTCTCCAATGAATCTATGTCCATTCTGTAATAAGGACACCAAAATTGAACAGCATAATCCATATGGGGTCTCACTAATGACAAGTAAAGTTTTAAAATAACATCAGCAGTTCTGTTACTCACACTCCTAGATATGAACCCGAGAATCCTGTTTGCCTTGTTACGAACGCTTATACATTGTTTTCTAGGCTTCAAATCATTGCTAACAAACACACCTAGATCTTTCTCACAGTCTGAGTTTTCTAATTCCATATTAGCTAGTTTATATTTAAAATGTGTATGCATCTTCCCTATCTTTAATACCTTGCATTTGTCAATGTTAAACTTCATCTGCCATTTAACTGACCATTCGTGTAAGGTATCTAGATCCCTTTGCAGACACTCTATATCTCTAACTGAATCAATTTTTCTCCCCATTTTGGTATCGTCTGCAAATTTACTTATCCTACTAGTTATACCTAAATCAAGGTCATTTATGTATATAATAAATACCATACATGCGCACCCCCGCATTCCTTGCGGCTACACCTGCCTGCGCAACATCACCTCCATTAGCGCCATGGCCAGATGCAGTCGGTCTATGGTAGGGCTGTAGCATTTTAATAGGGCAGCATTGGGAGGCTATGCGACGGTCGGGCGTATCTATTACATCATCAACCTCACCAATCTGCTTAATGACCTGGTACTGACGACAAAACTTAGCAGCCATGGGTCGACCCTGAACTGACAACCGTGCCAAAGCCTCGTCGCCCACCTTGAACACCCTAGATTTAGCCTGTTTGTCACAATGGTCTCTCATCTTCGTGTTCATGCTGCTAACCGGGATAGCCTCCGGGTATCTAGTGGTAGTATTCATCAAAGTATGCACATATTTGTCTCCCGAACTGGTGGGTGATAAGAGACCAACCATGTCAACTATGACACGAGTCAATGGCGGTTCAACTGCAGGTGTAGGGATCAAAGGTGCCACGGGTATTCCTTGATGGGGTTCTCCAACTACCTTACCAATATGACACATCCATAAAGAAACCACCGATGCATGCATATTAGGCCACCAAAAATAAAAACGTATCCTATCAGTAGTCTCACATACCCTTAAATGACCCGCCAGTGGTGCCTCATGCGTTAGTCTAACCAGCTCCTTCCTGAACTGGGCAGGCACCACTAACTGCTCCTCCCCCAAGCCTGAGTTCGTATCCGGCGTCCACTGCCGATACAACAATGCCCCTTTTATAATAAACTTTGCTTGACCGTTCTTCCCACCAGTCGTACCAACCTTCTTAAACAGGAGGCCCAGACTCGGATCCTCTTGCTGCAACTTGCTGTTTGTTTCTAGGTAGCTCCGACAAGGCAGTTACCTCTGACCTCTCAAAAATAGCAGAGGGTTGAGTAGGCGGCACTATGTCAGACTCCTCGTCCGGCACTAGGTCACCTCTACTAGTCTTGGTTACCTCACTGGGGCCAGCCAGGCCCACAGCTGTCTCCGGACCAGTGTCATCTAGTAGGGCATCATGGGATGGCCCGCACTCATGGCTGTCGGCCCCTGCATCCACTAAATCATCCACCTGTTGTGCCAAATGTGCCACTGCACCAACAGGGTAGATAAAGTCCATGTTATCTTCTTGCAAACAACCACCACCAGGGGGCACAAAAACAGCCTCAGCGGCGACTATAGGAGGCGGGAAAACTATATCACCTGCCAAGTCAGTCCCGAGCAAAAAGTCCACCCCTTCAACTGGCAGAGTGTCCACCATGGCCACCTTACCCTCGGCGGTCAAAAGTGGGTACTCTAGGGTCACCAGGACTAAATCACAGAATTGTTCACTGTTGATTCCCCTGCACATTACAAACTCTCCCGTGCTAATAGGTCCCCCTGTCAGGTTGCGACACATGGATTGTTGCGCACCAGTATCCCTAAACACCTTGACAGGGTAAGTCTGCTCCCCATCCCGTACTACTCCATCATGTATGAATGGTCGACACCAATCAGGGGAAGTCTGGTTATGCTCAGGTGGTGATACCATCTGGGCCGGCAAAGTGCTTACAACCCTGCTTCGAGCTGGCCTACACTGCCCCCCAGACTCACCAGTACCTGGCTTGCATTTCACAGGCACCTCCCCTAGTGTCGCCACCAACTGGACAGCCTTGGGTTCCTGGATAGCCTTCCATTTAGCACACTGAGGTTTAAGAGTAAGAGGGTGGTGAAGAGAGTAGTGAAGGAAAGTAAGAGAAGAGTAGATGAGGAATTTGGAAGGAATCTGAGTGTAAAATGGAGGGAGAGTAAGAAACTGTTCTGGAAAGAAGTCAAGAAAGTTAGGGAAGGTAGCAAGGGAAACAGTAAGGGTGTGAAAGATAAGCATGGGAGAATGCTAGCCGAGAAGCAAGAGAGAGTCGAAAGATGGAGGGAGTACTTCAGTGAGTTGCTAAATGAAAGGAATGAAGAGCCAGCAAACATAGCTGGATATGGTATGGGAGGGAGAAGAAGAGAAGTAGTGGAGGAGGAGGTGGGGATCAGGAGGTCAGAAGTGTGGGAAGCCATGAAAAGAGTGAAGTTGGGGAAAGCACCAGGAAACAGATGGAGTGTGTGGGGAAATGTTGAGGTATGGTGGTGAGATAGTGATAGAATGGGTATGGAAAATGTGCAAACTAGCATGGGAGAAGGGGAGTGCACCCGATGACTGGAAGACTGGCATAATAGTCCCCCTATATAAGGGCAAAGGGGAAAGAGGAGTGTGTGGTAACCACCGAGGAATATGTCTTCTAAGCGTAGTAGGGAAGGTATACAGTAGGGTAGTGATTGAGAGAGTGAGAGTGAGAACGGAGAAATGGATAGGCGACCAGCAGGGAGGTTTTAGGAAGGGAAGAGGATGTGTAGATCAGATTTTTACCCTGAATTGTGTTGTGGAGAAGTATCTGGAGAAGAAACAAAAGGTGTATGTTGCCTTTATGGACTTGGAGAAGGCCTATGACAGAGTGGATAGAGAAGGTTTGTGGAAAGTACTTAGAATATACGGAGTAGAGGGCAAGTTGCTGAAAGCAGTGAAGAGCATGTATGAGGGTGCAAAGGCGGCAGTACGTGTGGAGAGTGAGCAGAGCGAGTTCTTTGACCTGAATGTTGGTTTGAAACAGGGGTGTGTGATGTCCCCGTGGTTGTTTACTGTATATATGGATGGAGTTATGAAAGAAATACTATCAAGAGCAGTGGATGTTGGTGTATCGCTGAAAAGGGAGGGAATTGAGTGGAAGCTACCTATACTGCTGTTTGCGGATGATACAGTTCTGATGAGTGATAATGAATGGGAGTTGCAGGGTCTGGTAAATGAGTTTGGAACAGTGTGCGAAAAACGGAATTTGAAGGTAAATACGGGGAAGAGCAAGGTTATGGTCTTCGAAAGGGGTGAAGTCACAGAGTGTGAGGTGAAGCTGAACGGTCAGGCTATGGAGATCGTCAACTCTTTTAAGTATCTGGGCAGTGTGTTGAGTAAAGATGGGACTATGGATGAAGAGGTACGGGAAAGGGTACAACAGGGGAAGAGGGTTGTAGGAACGCTAAAAGCAGTAACAAGAAATAGGGTGGTCAGTATGGAAGTGAAGAAGTCCTTGCACGACAGTGTGGTAATCCCGACACTGACTTACGGAAGCGAAGCATGGACTTTGGTTGAGAGACTCAGACCAAGAGTGAGAGCAGTGGAAATGAATTACTTAAGGAGTGCGTGCGGAGTTACATGGAGGGATAGACAGACTAATGAGGAAGTAAGAAGGAGGTGTGGTGTGGAGGTAGATGTGCTGGAAAGTGTGAAAAGGAACAACTTGAGATGGTTCGGCCATATGGAACGTATGGAAAGCGAGAGAATGACTAAGAGGGTGTACGAGAGTGAGGTGGAGGGACAGAGGGGGAGAGGTAGACCGAATATGAGGTGGAAGGATGGAGTGAGGAACTACATGAACGAAGGCGGTGCTGGTTGGGGGGAGGGGCGTCGACTGACTGGGGACAGAGGTGCATGGGGGCGGTTCGTTCGTGGCCACCCCTTCGGGGATCACGGCGTCAGGCAATAGATAGATAGATAGATAGGTTTAACATGACCCACTAGCTTGCACAAATAACATCTCACTTCCGTAGAAGCTCACTGGTTGTCAGCCTTGGTATAATGTTGTGTCTTATTTGTGTTAACTTTGGGTGATGATGGGCGAGCTGATACAGTGGCTGCTTGGTGCACAGGTCGGTCTCTCCTGTCACCTATGCTCCCCATGCAAGTGCCACGCTGGGCTAGTGCAAAGTCATTAGCCCAAACTGCTGCTTCCCTTATTGATTTAAACCACTTTTCTTTTAATTTAGCTCCAATGTCCTCAACTATGCTGGTAAACTGCTCCATCAGCCAAACCTCACATGCCGCCTCAAAAGTATCAGCTGACTCTGAATGCAGCCACTTAGCTAGAGTATCGCGCAGGTACCTGGCACATTCCACGTGCGAGTCCCCCTGCCGCTTCCGAGCCCCCCTGAAGGCCAACCTGTAAGCCTCAGGACGCAGCTCGTAGGCTTTTAACACAGCCTCTTTAAGTACATCATACTATAGCTCCTGCACTTCTAGGCGATCGTATGCATCAAGAGCCTTGCCTTTCAATACATTAGACACCAACACTGCCCAGCGTTGCCTCGGCCACTGATACTCGTGGGCCTTTATCTCAAAACGCAAGAACCACTCTGTGACCTTGAGTTCATCGAAGGCCGGCACGACTTTCAGCCGTCGAGACAACAGCATCTCTTCTGCCTCCTCCTTAGATGCATGCCCAGTATTATTCCCCTGTCGTCTTTGCCCACTAGTTTCCAACTTGGTCTTCTCCAAGTCAGCCTCCAACTCCATCTTCCTCAACTTAATCCTCTCTTCCATCTGTCTCTCTTCTCTCTCCCTCTGTCTCTCTTCTCTGTCCGCCTGTATTCTCTTCTCCTCTATCTCCAATCTCTTAAGCTGAAGCTCGACCTCTGGACTCCTTCTCGACCCTATCGGGGTTATAGGAGGAAACTGGACATAAGGGGGAACATTGTGCTGAACACCCACCGTATGAGTGGCAGTGAAATGCTGGGGTGTGGCCCACGACTCCTGGGGGAAGATGGAGGATACTGGGGATTACTAGCATAACTCGAAACAAATGTACTGGCCATAGGGGCATAAACATAGCCCTGTAAAAATTAAGGGGCCGTACTGATAGGGTTAAATGCTGACGGTGGAAGCGTGGTGGCAGGTGCTGTGGTAATAGTAGGAGACTGCCTAAATACAGTATCACCTAGCTCTTGGAGTTGTTGCTGCACTCCGGTCCCCAGTAGAATGATAGCTAGCCTGACTGAGACGCTGTGGCACATGCTGGATGGTGCCATCATCCACAACACGAGTGCTAGCTTTTTGAAGACCATTCAGCTGTGTAACTAACTTACACACCTCTTGAACTAACTCTCCCTTAGCCAGACCACTGCACCTCCAACCATACACCTCCAACACACATCTTATTTCATCACGACTCCTGCTAGCAACCTCTTCCTGGCTAGGTTGGGTTCTAATAAACTGCCAAGCATCCTCCTTCCCCACAATATGAACAGGAATGTAATCAATATGCGACATCTTAGCAATAGCTGTGGACACAGGTTAATAAAATGAGAGTGCTATGTCCGTAGACTTTCAACTGCAAGCAAAAAGGTCAATCTAAATATAATTACTTCACACCATCAAGAACTCTCTACTATCACACTATCCTGGCCTGAGGTCGCCACTGTCACGAGGGGAGGTTCGGGGAAAGCAGATGCTCAATTAGCCTAGCCCACAGCACTGTCAAAAAGGAAACACCGTAGAAAAAAGACACCAATGCTGTAGTCAATGCACCGAACACTGCCCACCGCACTTAACTAACCCTGCAACAGACACGCTCTTAATATCTGACTCGAACACTAAGACAGGCAGGTTCTCTAGGAAAAGGGGTTATCTTCCTTTATGCTCTATTAAAGCGGTAATACAAGGAGACACAGATAGATCTACTGTCTCCGAGTCTGGTTGATGGTGTTGTAAGTATTTCAAGAGAACTTCTAAGGTTATTCTAAACTGCACAAATATTGCCAAAACATAATACTGCTAGACTCCCAGAACAATCCATATCATGCCCAATCGCTTAGGAATTGAGTACAATACAGAACAAAAACATGGGTAAAAATTCCAATGCAGTAGCCTAACACATACGACACAAGGGTTGATATCTCAGTAGGTTGGAAACTGGCTGCCACCCCCTTAAAGGATTAAATGAGGCCCGAGCTATTTGGGCTAGAGGAGGCAGAGTGGTGGGAGGAAAAAAGGCAGCAGCCTGCTTAAGGCACTGTACGCCTGCCCAATCACCCTGCAACCTCCATTCTCAAAGGCCTAACAAAACTAGCTAGGACAGGCCAATTCCGAAACCACTGCAGATATCAACCCTACATTGGATAAATACATACACTTATAAATAACAATGCAGTAGAATAAAGGAGACGAAAAAGTGTGAAGGTTATACTTGAGAAAGTCGGCAAAAAGAATACCATAAATGAAGAAATCTCTAGTACTCGAACTAAGATGGTTAAGACAAAAAAAAATATGCTTAAAATGACTCCAGCCTTTCTATGCTTTGATCTAATATGGAACAAAAGATATATATGCGGTATTTAAGGGGAAACAATGAAACAAGCTTAACAACACCAAACAGTGGATGTCGTCAGTACGGGATCTGGGACTGGAGTCAGTGGAGTGCGCCAGTGCTGCCGTTTTTCCGCAGTTATTTGGTCCGCTGTTTACAATTTGTTTTAAGAAAACGGATATATTGATGGAGTAACTTGGTAAGAATTAGGTGTGCACCTTTTTGTCTGTATGTCTGTCAGTCTGTATGTACGTATATGTCTAGGCATGTATGCATTTTATGTATGCATATGTACAGTAGCCCTATGAAGTTCGTAGTCTCAGAAAATAAAATAATTAAATTATGCAATTGACCACTTGCGAGTTTCGTTCTATAAGGAAGTTGGAGTTGTAGACATCGATATTTAACATAATTATACCAGCTAAAATACAGTTATAGTACATTTATGGATACATCAAATCCAATTCAACATACTCTTTAGCCATCCGAAACCTACATTATTGTTGCATTTATGTTTACTATCGATGTCTACAACTCCAACTTCCTTGTAGAACGAAACTCTCAAGTGGTCAATTACATTTCATTTCAGATTGCTGTAGGAAACATTATCACTTATATATGCCTTGATTCATCCTCGTTTTACATTATATATACCGTTCTGTAAATATAGTTTATTATTATACCTGTTATTCCTGTTCCCCAGGGATCACCCCCTAGGTCCAGAGCAATATTATTATTATTATTATCAATTATTATTTATTATATTTACACATCAACTGTTGAGCTTCTATTAAATCTAATTAAGATTGTTGGAACTCTGTAAACTGTAGCCAATATTTGGGTATATAACTGTGTAGGTTATTCACACCAACAAAAAAATTAGTGTCGCCGTTCCAAAATGTCTACTTTAATTTTGTCTATTAGAATAAGACAAATGTACTCCTCGCACACCTGAACAAAGCTTGGATATATAAGCTTTGTTCAGATGTGTTAGGGAATAATGTTATCTTATAATACAAAAGAGAACCCTAAGGTAGAGATTTTGGAGCGGCAAACACTAAATTTGTCCCTGAGTGTACATCTATAGTATGTATGTACACTCACGGACACATGATTTTAACCATCCTGTGAATATATTACGCAAGTAATACATTTTGAATCAACCAGTTTATGTATAATCAATATTTTATGCAATTATCAGTTTGTAAATTTATGGAAAAGTAAGTTTTTTTTTCTCGTATATATATCATAACATTTAATTACATAATGACAATCCTAGGATGCTTAAGAACATATATCCGGGACTATACATGTATATATATATGTGTTTATAAATACAGTATATGCTCCCTGTTTGACCACTCAACCTAGACCTTGGTACTATAGGTAGGCCTAATGATTTCTTACTCTTAACCCCCTTATTAATTACGATTCAAGTTATGTTAACTTATTTTACTAAAGTTGTCTCATCATGTTGTACCGGTAATCGACGGAATGTGTGTTTTTGCGATTAATATAGGGTATTTGTCTTGAATTTTGGCATCAGATATTCAGATTGCAACTGTATTATGTGTTAGTAGCTTTCATTGACATTTCATGCACCGGGTACTCTGTGATATGTTTTATAAGTTGCATGTTCGACACCGATAACGCTCCCTAAAGTGTTGGGGATTGTACTGAGAGGTAATTATAGACCAACCTTTTAAATATATTGGAACAGTTTTATGCAATACGTTATTATTATTTGAGATAGGGAAGAAAAGCGCCTAGGAAACAAACCACAGAGAAGAGGCCCTGCACGCACCAACAACCACTGCCACCGCGACACCAAGACAAGAGGGCACAAGCGAGTCCTCACCATGCTTCGCTCGGGTCAGCTGCATCACTCAGGCACTTCCCCCGACCCCAGGAAAGAACATACCTGTGAGGACGGCACCTACTGTTGATATACCGTACCTAACAAAGATAATCCCTCACGACGTCGTAATAAACAAACCGTGCATACAGATCAACACACCACGCGCCCTTCTTGCTCAAAGGAGCACCACCGCCGTGACGCGGATTCCCAGAAGGGCTACCGCAGCCGGTCCAGACCCTCCTCCAGGCACAGCCGCCCCTTTAGCCCTGAAATGCCCCACCGAGGAGAACAACGAAAGTGGTAAGACCATCTCAGCCTACCTCATCATCAGTAGAGTTGAACAGATACTATTACCACACCGGTAGGGATAGTATCAGAAGACTTGGTACTATTAACTGAGAAATTGCCTTGAGGGAGTGAGACGCTGGTGGAACTACTCGACGCATTTCTCAAAGGTACCTTGGATTTGCTAGTATTCTTGTTGGACCACACTGGTGACCACCAAACATCTTTACATTGCCTTGGTACAGGATTTACTGTAATTAGAGTATGCAATACCGACAAGCGCTCTAGTTCTAGTAAACCTACAAAATTAGTAAGGGTGGTTGGAAGAGCGCAAGACACTGGTGAAACGGCTTCCTTCTCAGTGAAGACTCATAGTGGAGGGTGTAACGACACTGGTGAAACAACTTCCTACCTAAGTCCTGCAATACAAGAGCGTAAGACACTGGTGAAATGGCTCGTACTCATATAACCACAACATCTTACATCAAACGGTACCTACACCTTAAGACTCAAGAATCTCATTCTTCCTACGTTTCTGCCTGGAATCAAGACAATTGTTTTCTTCTACTTGCCAAACACTCTTTGATCAATAATAAATGCACTGAACTATCCAACTCTAGCTCTTCCCAAGCCTTTTGGCATCTAGCCAAAAACTTCTCCAACAAATTTTCTTCCTCGACTGTCCCTCCCCTTTGCCACTCTGATGGCACAACCTTCACTTCTTCCTCGGACAAAGCTGAACTCTTCGCTCAAAATTTTGCTAGAAACTCCACCTTGAATGATTCCGGTGCTATTCCTCCCTCTCCACCCCCCTCTCTCCTACTAATGCCTAATATCCTAATCTCTTCTAAAGATCTATTTTCTACCCTCTCTGGGCTTAATACTAAGAAGGCGTACTGTCCGGACAGTGTTTCTCCTGTTGTACTCAAAAACTGTGCTTCCGTGCTGACTCCCTGCCTAGGCAAACTCTTTCGTCTGTCTATCCTCTAACATCTTCCCTTCTTGCTGGAAGTTTGCTCTCATTCAACCTGTCCCAAAAATGGGTGACCGCTCTCAACCCTCCAACTATCATCCAATTGTTCTCATCTCTTGTATCCCTAAAGTTTTTGAAACTATTTTTGCTTCCAAATTTCTTAAGAATTTCTCTTCTCATAATCTACTCTCAGATCGCCAGTATGGCTCTACTGGTGATCTTCTTTCATATTTTACTAACTCTTATATTCTTTATTTCTTATCTATAATAGTTCTTGTGAATAATTTGATCCACCACGATATATGATCAATATCCTATTATTATTACTAGTGGAGGAATTCATATCGTACCTCTCCGTGTATCATCAGCCTTTAATTCCGGTTGTTATAAGTCACTACGTCGTTCGGTGTCTTTGAGTTAATTTATATTTCATCTGCCTCTATTGGGGTTATTATAATTGACTACATATTCTGTGTAGTATATTTTAAGTTACTAATCATCGGCCTACTATTGGGCTAAACTCAGTTACTACTTCGTTCTGTGCAATTATTTTATCTTCAGCGGTATATTAATATATATATATATAGAAACCCGCTGTATAATTAGCTACTATTCCAGCTATATATATTCACTACGCATTTTGTGAATCTGAATTCCTCATTCACTGTGATCATAGCTCATTTACGACTATATTTATTTTTCATAGATCGTGCTAGTGATTATTCCCCAGTATTTTATTATAGTTAAATTACAAATTAAATTGTCGTATCACCAGTGTTAATCATAACTTTCCATCTTATTCGCCAGATTAAACATTGCACTAAACCAGATATTTATTTAAGGTGACCGCAGTAAACTTGACCTTCCCTTCCGCGCGGCACCCCTTTGATAGCTGACCTGATCAGGCGACCTCCTCTTTCCCCAGCCACGCTCACCCCTATACCACCGAGTCGATTACCTCGGTTGTATATATTTGTTCATATTGCATTCCTCTCTGCGTACACTAACACACATATATATTGTCATCATATTTTATGTTCTGTTTTGTGTATTATATATGTTTCCTGTTTGATGTTTTGTAAGTGACACCATATTTCATGATCGAGTAAAACAGTTAACTCTTTCCTAGTCACCTTTAAATTGCCATGGGACTTATGCTTAATAGTTAAGATCCGGATGCGCCCACTTCATATAATTAGTGATTAAAAAATAAAAAGTTATTTGTAGTTACTCCGTGTGTTTATTGTGTTTGGGGAGTGATTGAGTAAATTAGAAACCTTATTAGTAATGCTAGTTGTGTTCCTGTCGAGCAGGGTTATATTCTAAGTAATCCTAAGCAAGGAGCTTATGAAAACAAATATTTTTGCAAGTTGGTTTACAATGTGGCATAACATTTTCTATTTCACTAGACATATTAAAGGCCTTCGATAGAGTTTGGCACAAATCTTTAATTTCTAAACTACCCTCCTTCGGTTTCTATCCCTCCATCTGTGCCTTTATATCAAATTTCCTTTACGGCCGTTACACAGCTGTGGTTGTGCACGGCTCGCTTCCTCATCCTATCAACTCTGGTGTTCCTGGTGTCCCATTCTCTTTCTAAATTTCATAAATTATCTTCTAAACTGTACCTCCAGCAATCCCTCAAAAGCAAATGTAATGAAGCCATGCAACACTTATCTTCTGATCTACATACTATTTCCAATTGGGGCAGAGAAAACCTTGTTGCCTTTAATGCTTCCAAAACCCATTTTTTGTTATCTTACTACCCATCCGGAACCCCCAGAGGACTATCCCTCACACTTCAACAATACAAAAATCAATCCTTCATCTTCTCTCAATATTCTCGGCATCTCTTTTTCTTATGATCTCACTTGGAAGGACCATATTACCAGTCTTGATAAGGCAGCCTCTCAGAAGCTGGGTACGCTCAACCGCCTCAAGTTTTGTTTTACCCCTGCACAGCTTCTTGCTCTGTACAGGGGGCCAGGGGCACAGTGTGTCCTTGTATTGAGTATTGTTCACATGTGTGAGGATGATCCTCTCACACCGCACTCCTAGACCAAGTAGAAAGGAAAGCCTTTCGTATCACTAACTGCTGTCCACTCACCAACTCTCTGCAATCTCTCTTTCTTCACCGCAATGTTGCATCTCTCTCGCTATTCTATGGCTACTACAATAATAAATGTTCCTCAGTTCCTCAGAGCTTTCCCAGTGTATACCACCTCCACTAAGTAGGGTATGTAGTACCCGTCTTGCAACACCATCCCACCCCTACTCTGTGCAACTCTCCAACCCAAGAGTGAAACGTTATTTTCAGTTTTTCTTCTATTCAACTGCTGAGCTCTGGAACTCTCTCCCAGAATCAGTCTTACCCTCTTCCTATGACTTTAATTGTTTCAAGCTCTGTGTGTCCAGGCATTTTGGCTCGACCGTCCCTTGATTTTGGCCCTGTAACTCATTCAACTCTGGGGGAGGCACTCGATACAGGCAGTTCTGCCTTTTGTCTCCCTCACAAAACAAAAATAAAATAAAATAACGTGTGGGGAGGTTCCAAACATATAGCACTTTTCGAAAGGGTAGACCCAAAGCATTTTTTTCTCTTCAATTCATCTCCTACTAATTACTAACAATATCTCTTTATGCTCCACAATGTTTCATCTCTCTCACTCTTTTACCGCTATTATAATAGGCCTATTCAATGTTCTTAAGAGCTTTCTCGGTGCTCAGTATATCTCCTTCTTCACAAAGAGTGGGGGCATCCACCTTTTAACACATTCCCACCCTTATTGTTTCCAACTTTCCAACACAAGACGGGTCTGATTTTCCCAGTCTTTCTTTTACTCAACAAATATGCTCTGGAACTCTCTCCCTCAATCTGTCTTTCCCTCATTATACAACTTAACCCTTTCACGCATTTAAGACACAGAGGTTGCCAGATTAGCAATAAGAAATAGAGTTCTCTCACTCGTATAATTACTCCTCCAAAATTAGTTTTCTGCCCACAGCTAACTCAAAGACAACTGCAGAGGTTGAAGTAACTCAACTAAAGCTTTTTAAATACCCCTGATGGTAACAAAGGCTTTAAAGTATCCCCAACAGGCTAAAAATTGCGTCATATGTCGGAGAGGGTTAAAATGCTTCAAGCTCCTGTGCCCAGAAATGTCAACTCTTAATTTACCTTGTATTTGGATTTCGACCACTCTTTTCAACTTTACGGAGTCACTTGTTACAGGCCGCTTAGCCTTGTGTGTCCTTCATACACACACACACACACACAAAAGAACAAATTATATATATATATATATATATATATATATATTTTTTTTTTTTTTTTTTTTTTTTTTTTTCTATATTCCAACTTACTTCCTCTCGGGCATAGGCTGAGAGCCTTAACATTCACCGCTTTACAATGAACAGTGAAGCCCGTGAGGTCTTGTTCCAGTCTAGGGAGTGAGACATGTGAAGCACGTAGAGCACAACGAGCACCTGCCATCTTGCCTTCACATGAGGCACGGTGCTCACTCATGGCCCGAAACGACCCCATCCCTGAAGCCATCTCGTTCCCGTGCTTCACTGTCTCACCCACTACACTCGGACTCTCACACTTACACACACACAACGCCACCTGTTGAGCAGATAACTCACCAGGCATTGCACCCCTATAGCATATTTTGAATATGGGAATATTCATACAGTGCTATTTAATCAGGGAACAATGAGGGTATTTTATTGACGTTTCGGTGGGCTTTGTGGTAATGCACTGATACTATATACAGTATATATATACAGTATATATATATATATATATATATATATATATATATACTGTATATATATACCGGTATATATATATATATACATATATATATGTACCTGGTATCAGTGCATTACCACAAGCCCACCGAAACGTCAATAAAATACCCTCATTGTTCCCTGATTAAATAGCACTGTATGAATATTCCCATATTCAAAATATGCTATAGGGGTGCAATGCCTGGTGAGTTATCTGCTCAACAGGTGGCGTTGTGCGTGTGTAAGTGTGAGAGTCCGAGTGTAGGGGGTGAGTCAGTGAAGCACGGGAACGAGGTGGCTTCAGAGATGGGGTCGTTTCGGGCCATGAGTGAGTACCGTGCCTCATGTGAAGGCAAGATGGCAGGTGCTCGTTGTACTCTATGTGCTTCACATGTCCCACTCCCTAGACTGGAACAAGACCTCACGGGCTTCACTGTTCATTGTAAAGTGGTGAATGTTAAGGCTCTCAGCCTATGCCCGAGAGGAAGTAAGTTGGAATATAGAAAAAAAAAAAAAAAAAAAAAAATATATATATATATATATTATATATATATATATATATATATATATATATATACTGTATATATACATATATACCGGTATATATATACCGGTATATATATAAATATATATTTATATCAGTGGTGGGCATCGCTAATAATTATCCACTTTCGTAATCGCAATGCTGCATCTCGTAATCGTTGAATCGCTGAACGCTAAACGTAAACGCAATCCGGATATGGATTTTTAAGTAAAACAGTGCAAAAACGAGGGTAAATCATTTGGTAGTGTAGTAAATTTGTTTCTTTAGTTATTATTTATCACATGCTTAACCCCCACAGGTGTTATATCCCATACTTCACCTCAAGTCAGGCCTCACTCATTATATCGTTATATTTAACCTATTTTTGTTATATTATTTGTACCGGGATAAATTAGTACAAATTATATATATTATGGACTTAAGGGAATTACTTTTGCTTATTTTTTGGCCCTTGGGCCATCATGAGAATAATATTATCGTCACCAATAAAGTAATTTGTGAGTCCTCACTGTGACTCCCCATCATTTTATCAAATTAATTAAATTAGTGGTTTAACCCGGGAACGTCGAGAAGACTAATAAGAGGTTTTAGTGGTGAAAGGAGACGAACCTCTTTAGATCCAAGGCCTAAAGAAAATCTTTTAAAAGGCCCCAGTAGCACTTAAAACAAAGAAATATGAGATTAAGTGAGATAATTCCCCTCCATATCTACTATCACTCCTCCACATGTATCAAAACCCCCTCCTTCCCACCCTTAAATTATCACCTATTTTTCCTTGTATTCCCTTGTTTATCGGTTTATTTACCGCGCCAATATCTCCAACCCGGTTCCAAGGTGTGTTTCTGCGCATATCCAGTGCGTGGGGAGAGTGAGAGAAAGCTTCAGTCTGCCTCTAGGCTTTGAGAGAGGTGGTGTAGGGCTCGCATATCTCTCACCTCATGACTGGACGGTTGGCAATAATTCGCCTTTTTCACCCCCCAAATACTATTATCACTTGTGTTATAGGTGTTACATGTTAATATCTTCCTATTAAGCTTAAAATAGGCGCATATGAAAAAGTAATAACGATAGTTATCATAACATTACGATTTTAGGCGGGAATGAAGCCTATTATCGTTAAAATAAGTTAAGCGGTTGTTTTTTTCCTTTTTTCTTATCATGTGAACCGGTATTAATTAGTACTATATTACTAATAGTGATTAGTGACAAGGTGGGCCTCAAAGGTATATTTCGGCAATCGGTAATTAATTATCAAGGACAGGGTCCTGTTTAGAATGATTATATCGACATTTTTATTAATCTATTAAATTTGAATTTAAGTTTTATTTATAGAGAATTACAGATTTCATATGAACTATATATTTTACCTATCCCTTGAATTATTATGAGAGTGGGATAAATTTGTTAGCCTAATAATCTAGTAACTATGTGACCATTTGTCTTGCAACAAATTTGTTTGGGAAACCATTTATTTATGTATTTACATAAATAACTAACTAAAAAAATAAATAAATAAATATATATATATATATATATATATATATATATATATATATATACTGTATAGGCTATATATATATATTTTATTTTATTTATTTTTTTATTGCTAATCTTCAATACCTTATTCAAGTGATCATGACGAGTTTGACTTCATATTTCTTAGATATTGTATAATATTGTTTATTTATTTATTATGTAACTCAGGAGTACTAGAGTATTAGACTAGTAATGCTGTATGGATATAATAGTTTTTTGTTCTCTTATTTGCACTATTTGGCATTCACTTTTTTAAATTTCACGATTATTTTCGGTAGGTTTCTCTAGTACTCATATCACTCGATACCAAGCTTTCAGAATCGATACTTTCAAGTACAGAGTTGGTATCTGAAATATCGATACTTTGGTATCGATTACCAAGTACCCTTCTAATTGCTGCAACTGTCACTTCACAATGCCTATAGCATCACGCGAGATTCCTGTTGGAGCTTGTCGTCTATAAATAGTACCCGCACGGGGTTGTGGAGGCAGTTACACTTTTCTAACCCGCGGATATTTGCCGAATTTATCCCTTATAAAAATCTGCTTATTAAGATAGGACTTCCGCTCCAGCGGAATTAGTGGTTTACGGATGTGATTACGGAAGTTCCCAACTCTGATATATACTGTATATATATATATATATATATATATATATATATATATATATATATATATATATATATATATATATATATATATATATACTGTATATATATATACAGTATATATATATATACCGTATATATATTTATATGTATGTATAACATATATTAAGTATATAATTAAGTATATCTCACAACATTCATATAAATTGACCTGAATATGAAACACAGAAGCAAGAAGAACAATTTATTGACAACATTTCGGTTACAGTTTTTTCAGGTTTATGGTGAGTATCAGAACTTAAACGTTTAAATTCAGCTTTCTTCATGAAGAATTTTATATCATGATAAAATAAGATATACAGATCTATATTGGCTTACTGTATAATTATCTACTCTAATTTTATAGAATTTAGTAACCTACTAGTAAATTAAGCTAATATTTGTACAAGCGTCACACAGTTATAGCTACACACCCACACATTACACAGATGGCATATATACATCAATTATATTATTAGTGACAAACATAATTTCTAGTTCAAATACATAATGAGTTACTAATGTGCTTGTATGTGATTACATTCATTGGAATTATGTTCACTAACATGTTGAAAAGGGGTTCTAACTCTAGAGTTTAGTCAAGGTTGTTATTCCTAGATCTACAGTCGCTACATCTAAATAAACAATGACTATACAGTATATATCTTTTATATCTATACATTTCATACATCAGCATACATGTATTTACGAGATAATTATTTTCTAAATACCGTCCGACATGAAATAATAAATATCACCTTTCTACAAGAATGTTAATAAATAACAGGTTTGCGAATATATTTATGTAGATATGAATGAAAAACACTGTATTTGTGTTAAAATAAAATATTGATGATGTTTAAATTGATGACGGACTAGTGATTATTATATGAGGTAATTTATATATATATATATAATTATGCTATATATATATATATATATATATATATATATATATATATATATATATATATATATATATATACTGTATATTATCACCTACCAACCAAATAACTTACATAGAGCAAATAACATTTAGCTTGTTAATACCTTCAGTCTATGATGCCACTATTTTACTTTTATTGTGGTTAATACTAGACATTTGTAGTTCAACCTAAGACACCTCTAGAATTCATAGGGCAAAAGCAATCTCAGTATGTTTCTCCATCCCACCAGTTTTTGCTAATCTGAATAGTATCGTGTAGTATTGTCATGATCAAATGAGGAAAAGGGATAGTGTACTGCAAAGATTGTTATTTACCGGAGGGCAAAGTACTGTAATTCAGAGAGGGTTTTCATTAAATATAGGACCATTATGTACCATTTGTCTAAACTAACCCACTGTTCAGTACACAGATAAGAGAATTAGTAGGTAACTCATGCAGAGGAACATGCACCATTGTTGCCAACACTCTAAATGAATCACCACCATGTTAACAATGGCTATGATATAATAAAGTTAGAATAAATAGGGTTAACATTAGTGTAAGACTAAGTAAAGCTTTATTTAAATTCTGCTAAAAGTGGGGTTGGTTATGTTAGATTAAGGTATATGAGGGTGTATCGCTCTGAATAGGGGGGAAAGTGACTATGGACGAAAAGGATTTTGTAGGCAAAACTCATATTACAAAATTAAAACCAGTGATTGTTCAGAAACTTAGGTTAACAAGCATACTGTATATGCTCATATTTACTATTTATACTACCTTGCAAACATGGTGAAGGAAATAATCATCCAAACAGTTTATCTTGAGAAAGCTGTAGTTTTACCAATAACTTGTTGACATATTGTAGGTTGGGTAAGGTACCGTACGGTTAGGTTAAGGCAGGACAGTACACATTAGGTTATGTTGTACAGTGTATATAATTATATATAATTATATAATTGAATATATATATATATATATATATATATATATATATATATATATATATATATATATATACCGGGTATATATATTATTTTGTGGTGTGTGTGTGTGTATGTATAAATTTCATTAGCCTCAATACGTAAACTATTACGTACTTGTATTGAACAGTTACATTACATATATTTACAAAAATACAGTCACCAACTGCAGTGTAGGTAACGTTGTCTTATGGTTAAAAACTTACATAGTATAATGACACCGAGTACAACACTTACCGCCATATTGTCAAGCACTCGTCGGGGAGGAATATGTAGCCGATTGTACCACCAAGCTCTGAATGTCTTTGAAATTACGTTTTAATCTCAATATGTGTGTATGTCAGCTTTTGAAATGAAACTTTAGTTACTGAATATACGATTGTCAATATGAATTAATACACACTTAATGACAATAAACATGCAATTAATACTAGCCAGATTGACTTATTGTAAATTCCTTCTTGCGTAACAATTGTCACTCCAATTTCATGCATATATCTCGTTCCGTTGATAAAAGCATGGACTGTGTCCAAACACAATGTGAGCAATTGTACAATTAAATATATTACTACTCGTTTCAGATCTCCATTGATTCAATATAATAGTTAATATATTAGGAATTTATGATCACTTCTTACCAGTGCAGCATTTCAGGTTTTCTTCAGTTTTGATATTGATTTTTCTTATATCGGGACATTTTAAATGCCTCACTATGTAGAAAGGATATACCTTTATAATTTGCCTTATCACTAAGGAACAACTCAAGTGTTAACACGTATAGCCCCACTTATAAGTAATTTTGTGAAACAACTAATCTAAGCCACTGTTTTACTAAGTACACAAAATGTTTGTATAAGATTTATACAGCATGGGAGAAAAATAATGGTAGTAATTTGGTGGTACATATAGGAGCATGGGGTCAACGGGCGGTTAAATGCCGCCCGTATCTTCAACTTCCCACTTGGGTGGCAGAAATGACATTGCCAAGAGCCCTTTAGGGGCCAGCATGTGGCAGTGTTGTTGACACCCCCCGAGTGTCGTATGTGGGACCACAACACACTGGACTTGTGATATGATATTGCTCTTATTATGAGTGTGAGTGTAGGTAAATTGTTTACAGTAACGTAATAATGGTGTTTACTTTAGTTGGCATGCACAACGCGACTTGGACGCGTCTTGGTTGGCATGGTAATGGCTTGCATGCCACCAGGAAAAACACAACAATATCCTATATGCGCATGTACAGTTAACTCGTATAATCCCAGATTCTCAGAATATTGTTTAGGCTTATGAAAAGCTTGAAAGTTAATGCATAACATAAATGTGCTATGTATAATGTGGAAAATATATGAATTAAGAAATGTACAAGCAATACATTTTCGTACAGCAATCTGAAAAATATAATTGCATAACTAACATTTCCGAGAATCTGCGAGTTGACTGTCACACATATATAATTAATATATATATATATATATATATATATATATATATATATATATATATATATATATATATATATATACTGTATGTATATATTGTTGTTTTGTTTTTTGCATTGGAAAGAAGTGTGGTGTGCTTGTTTGGTGTAGTGAAATCGTATTGAAATAAATAGGGTGTGTGAGAGCTAGCTGGATTACTATGTACGTATGTGAGACACACACAGAAACAGTGATAGATGCCAGACAAATTAAACAGGGGTTCCAGCAACTCTTTCATCACATGCCTATGAGGCCTCCTCGATTGTTGTCTAAAATCTCCCCAATGGCAATAAGCATCGAACATACACCTCTAATTACGATGATATAATAATGCTAAACAACAAAATACGTGCCGTTTGGTTGGGTCTGGTATTCTCTAATGCGAGAGGAAGGTGTTTGACAAAATGGCAGATCAATAAAAAACATAGGTCGGCTCCCCTCACCGACTCTTAACACGAAGCAATATATACAAATGTGCATTGCATTTATAACTGTTGTCAGTCCGGAATGACGTTATCGACAATCCAGAGAGGTGTTAGAAATTTGTCATGGATATTTCATGTTGATTAATTCATTTGAATCTGGTAGTCACGATTACTTATTTTCTATTGATTGATGCTTTTCTCAGATGCAGTAGAATCGTCAAGAGAATTAATGAACAACGTTTGTTAACTCTACGGATAGTCGAAATAATATGCAAAAACATCATTTTGGTATGATAAAAAGGTATGTTATTAGAAACATTGATGTACAGACAATCATGAATAGAAAGTAATTCATGACACACCTTGACAAAGTTTAATATTAAATATATATTCTGCTACATGAACAAACAACCTCTCTCCATGCACAGATAAATACTAAAGTGTAAAATGTACAGGTATTCAAATAAAATATAACATTAATTATCATTCGTATTGATTTAGTTTTGTTAGCTGATAATTAGTGACGAGTTATTACTAAAATATATTATTCATTCAGTTATTTTCGTTCCCAAATACCGCTATTCATGTTACATAAAGCATTGCATTACGGGAAACAAATGAATTAAAACCATATTAATGAATTTGAAGCCTTTCATTCCTAAGAAATCCTTAACATAAAGTCAGTATTGTGTGATATGTGATATTAGTAATACACAGAAACTCCCCCATGGTATTACCTCACACAATACCGCAGCCTAACTTCCTAAACCCACCAGCACATCAACACAATGCACAACACACCTGGGAGGATCATTCTATTTTCCCACCAACATTAATTTAGTCTCAACGCAAAATCCCAATCCAACCTATTATAAAAATATTCCCAGCTTCCCAGAACATATAGGAATGGTCAGGCAAGGCCACTTGGTCACCTAGAGACTAATACAATTTGCTATCGAAATTCTCCACAGGTCAATCAATATGCAAATTTACCCCAACCTCACTGACTGAAATATCGAACAACAATTCCGCAAGTGACGGCAATCATTACCTAGTTTGTAAAAATTATGCTAGTGGGTAAAAGTTATATATATATATATATATATATAATGTATACTGTACATCCGCATTAGTGTACTATGGAAATCTGGTTAACCTGATATCCAAGATGTCTTTATAAATGGGCAGCAACAAAGTGAATGTGAAAGAAGAATCCAACAAATTCCTTAGCGTCACAATATCCGAGGCAGAATAAAGAACACGGACCTTAGCTATTGTCTGGATGTTTATTCCCTGCTTTCGTTAAATTGTAATGTTTACATCTAGAATAATCAGCTATCAGGAAGATTTTGTAGCGAAGTGTGTTGAATGAAATTAATAATAATATAAATATAGTTTAAAAATATAGTTAATATGGAAGATATAAGCAGGTAGATTACGTAATTTACTTTATACAGTAAATACTTTTCAGGATAATATTAAATATAACTATGTGGCTTTATTTATGTGATACATATACACAGCCGCATTTATATAATCTAGACAATTCGAGGCTGGTATTTAATGTTATGAGTAAAACGTTTGACGTGAAACATATTTTAAAATGGTTCTTGATAAAATCAGTCTGTTTTTCTTCTGTTTTCTATTTGTTTTCCGACAAACACAATGTAGGTTCAATTCCGCAAAAGTGCCACATGACATATATATGTGAATGTACAGGAAAATTCTCCAACTACCAATTTGTACACACGCAAACACATAGAGGAATATATGCACACATAACTATGTAAACAAACACACATATAACGCTACATATAATTGTTTTTATCTCAACACACACACACACACAACACACAAATATATATATATACAATTTGGCTATACATATCTAATATGTACGGCTTTTACTACTGATAACTGTGTATATGTTTTTCTATTCTGAAATACATTAACTGTAAATTTATTATTTTGCATTACTTATTCTTCAGTAAACTTCAAGAATTCTTAATTAATAACCAACTATTATTTTTCCCAAGTTATAATATGCCTCAGACAGTGTTTTATATTATATTTACCAGTTTTATTCTTGCTACTGAATATATATATTTTAATGATGTGTTACAAGATGAAGTACACGTGTATGAAAAATGCATATGCAATACAAAATCCTATAATTGGCTATTGTCTTAATTTGCAAACATTGTATATTAATGCAAATAATGAAGTTTCCCTCTTTCAATCACGAACACCTACTGCAAATAGGTTTAAGTATTCGGGGTTCATCTTCCTGGGAGATTTGATTGAACATCAATAAATAGAACACATTATAGCCTAACGACTTTATTACATAATGCACAAGAGAAATACTACGAAATTCAATCAAATCATTATTAACCATATTTAACTTATGGTATCAAAGTTTGATGTGTTTACAAACATTCTAGTGAGTCCAATTTATCAATACAACTTTATTATTTCAATTTATCAATGTTTACTCGGTTGGCATATTATAGACTCAACTTTGACATTGTCCTTTGAGTCACAATATGTGTGTGGACGCGTGTTGTTTGAGGCTATGCCTATTTGTATTATCAATCTGTATTTTATGTCCCTTAGTAAACAATCATCAAGATTTAAGGTGATATGTGTTTAAAAGAATAGCTTTGTAACCATGTTGGTTATTGACAAGTACATGACATCCCACTTGTTATTATGAATAATGATAAGTAATGTTGATGTTTTCCTTCTTAGGTTACATAACAATTTCTAAAATGTATGTACAATTCTAAAGAAACGTATATGGAGGTATATAAAGCCAGTACCACTATACAGAAGGCCCTATCATAATCTATAGAATAATATGTTACGCATATGGATAGATATACAAAGATATAGCATAGGCATGCAACCATCCACTGATCCAGTGGATGGTTGTATGAATGTGAAAACAAATACATGGTGGTTGATTAGAATGCTATAATGTTCTCAATTATTAGTATACTGTTCTTCATCTTAATGTGTACTCGCCCAGTTATTTGAGCAAACATCCGCTACTGTGTATTTAGGAGACAAAAGGCAATGCTGCCAGTAACAAGAGTCCCCCCAAAGTTGAAAGAGTGACAAGGTATGTACGTTAGAGTCAAAATGTCTGGACACACGGAGTTAGAAATACTTTAATCAAAGGATGAGGGAGAGAGCTCCAGAGTTTACTTATTGAGTAGAATAAAGACTGGGAAAAACGATTCACTCTTGGGTTAAAGAGTTAAATTAAATAGGGGTGGGAATGTTTGAAAAGCGGTTTCCACTCATTTTCCGTAAGGGAGGAGGTATATACTGAGAGAGCTCTGGAGAACACTGCTTATTGTAATAGCGGTAGAACAGTGAGAGAGTTGCAGCATGGCGGTGTGTAATGAGATATCGTACGGAATTAGTAAGACAAGGTGAGCTGAAGAGACAAAATGTGTGATCAGTACTCTTTCGAGAAGTGTGGTACAGTATTTAGTACGTGGGTGTACAGAACAAGAAACGGTGCGGGGGTAAAAAAAAACACGGAGACAGTTAAAGTCCACCTAGCTTCTGGAAAGCTGTTTTAGCAAGAGTATTGATATGGTCTCTCCATGAAAGATCAGAAGAAAGAGAGACAACAAATATATTGAGAGAAGAAATAGGATTGATGTGTGTGTTGTTGAAGATGGAAGCATTGAAAGTAACAAGGTGTTCTCTGCCCCAAACGGATATAGTTGATAAATCAGAAGATAGGTGTGCAATGGCCTCATCACGTTAGTTTTGGAGTGATAGCTTGGTGGGGTACTAGTTGAATAGTGTAAGGTAGAATCATCAGCATATCAGTGGATAGGACTAGAGGTACAGTTAAGAAGATCTTATATGAATATTTAAAATTGAACTGTCTATAGGACAGAGCCCTGAGGAACGCTGGTGTTGATTGGTTGAGGAAGTGACCGATAGCCATCCACAGCCACATCTATGGAATGGCCAGAAAGGAATATATAAATAAAGGCACAGGTAGAGGGATAGAAGCCGAACAAGGGAAATTATTGGTTTGTGCAAGACTCTATAATTATGTCGAGGGCAATAGAAAAGGTTTCACTGAAGTCCCGCAAGGAGGATGACCAAGAGTTAGTAAGGTTAAAAAGGACATCACCAGTCGAGCATCCCTTAACCTTTAAACAACAAGCATCCTCTCGTGAGTTTTACTGTTGGAAGGCGAGCGTCCTCTACATAGCATACAAAAACACTTTCAAAACACCCCACTGGCATTCAAAATAAAGGAATAGATTATTAAGTGAGATAATTCCCCTCTATACCTCCTATCACTCCTCCACATGTGTCCCCTCCCCCTACACGACCTTTCTCCCCCTCTTCTCCTCTACTTAATTATCTGGTATTTTCCCTATTATTCATCAAGTATTTTCGCGCAAGGACGGCTGGATGAAAGGGGGAAATATGGGGGAGTCTTTCTCTGACCCTCTAACCAACCTCAGACATCCCCTAGCATAACATACAAGACAGTGGTGAGGATGGATGCATGTGTCTCGCCGGTCCGTATGAGATTACGACCGCACTGCTAAAATATAAGTTTTTCACAAGCCATGGATTGCTGTTACCGCTTCTTTCATTGCTCTTCAATTCAGGGGGAGGTGTGGTGGAGCGGTCTTGCCACTGGACTGGTAATCCAAAGGTCCTGGGTTCAAATCCCGATGTCAATGGTAAGATATTATTGGGATGGAATTTGTGCTGTACCTAATATCAGTGCATTACCATAAAGCCTACCGAAACGTCAAGAAAATAACCTCATTGTTCCCTGATTAAATAGCAGTGTATGAATATTCCCATATTCAAAATATGCTACAGGGGGGCAATGCCTAGTGAGTTAATTGCTCAATAGGTAGCGTTCTGGGAGTGAGGGTCCGAGTCGAGGAGTTGAGACAGTGAAGCATAAATGCGAAGCAGCCTCAGAATTAGGACTGTTTCGAGCCATAAGTGGGCAACTCTAAAGTTTTTGAAACTATTCTTGCTTCCAAATTTCTTAAGCATTTTTCTTCTCATACTGTAATCTACTCTCAGATCGCCAGTATGGCTTCCTTAAGGGTCGCTCTACTGGTGATCTTCTTTCATATCTTACTAACTCTTGGTCATCCAACTTTCAGGACTTCGGTGAGACTTTTTCTGTTGCACTAGACATATCGAAGGCCTTCGATAGAGTCTGGCACAAATCTTTAATTTCCAAACTGCCCTCCTTCGGTTTCTGTCCCTCCATCTGTGCCTTTGTCTCTAATTTCCTTTCCGACCGTTCCATAGCTGCAGATGTGGACGGCCATCGCTCAATTCCTCATCCTATCAACTCCGGTGTTCCTCAGGGTTCTGTCTTATCTCCTATTCTCTTTCTAATTTTCATAAATGATCTTCTCAACTGTACATCTAGTCCCATCCATTCATATGCAGACGACTCTACTTTACACCACTCAATTAGTTTTCCAGAACGTAATTAAGGCATAAAATGCTTATCTCCTGATCTTGCTTCTATTTCCAATTGGGGTAGTGAAAACCTTGTTACATTTAATGCTTCCAAAACTCAATTCATCCATCTTACTACCCATCAGGAATCTCCTGAGGACTATCCCTTATTTTTCAACAATAAAAAAATCAACCCTTCGTCTTCCCTCAATGTTCTCGGTGTCTCTTTTTCTTCTGCTCTCACTTGGAAAGACCATATTACCAGTCTTGCTAAGGCAGCCTCCCAGATGCTGGGTGTGCTCAACCGCCTCAAGGGGTTCTTTATCCCTGCGCAGCTACTTGCTCTGTACAGGGGCACAGTGCGTCCTTGTATGGAGTATTGTTCTCATGTGTGGGGAGGATCCTCTTACACCGCACTCCTAGATAAAGTAGAAAGGAAAGCTTTTCGTATCATTAACTCCCGTCCACTCACCAATTCTCTGCAATCTCTCCCTCTTCGCCTCAATGTTGCATCTCTCTCACTATTCTATCGCTACTACAATAATCAGTGTTCCTCGGAGCTTTCCCAGTGTATACCACCTCCTCTACGTAGGGTACGTAGCACCCGCCTTGCAACACAATCCCACCCCTACTCTGTGCAACTCTCGAACCCAAGAGTGAAACGCTATTCTCAGACTTTCTTCTATTCAACTACTGAGCTCTGGAACTCTCTCCCAGAATCAGTCTTTCCCTCTTCCTATGACTTAAATTGCTTCAAACTCTGTGTGTCCAGGCATTTTAGCTCGAACGTCCCTTGATTTCGGCCCTGTCATTCTTTGAAATCTGGGGGAGGCACTCGTTGCAGGCAGTTATGCCTTTTGTCTCCCTCATTCACATATAAAAAAAAAAAAAAAAGCCTCTCGTCTGTGATGGCAGGTTGGCGAAGGCTGGTTGTAGCTCGTGCTTCACTTGTCTCACTTCCTAGACTGGAACAAGACCTCATGGGCTTCCCCGTGTTGAGCGGTGAATGTTCAAACTCTCAACCTATGCCCGAGAGGGAGTAGTTAGAATATAAAAAAGAAAAAGAAAACAAAATCATATTAAAAGTAAAATAGGCGGCGCATATGGAGAAATAATAATGTTATATACGGTAAATATGAAGATTTTCGTCAGAATTGAAGTCAATGCGTTTGGACCGCGGGCACGTTGAACTGTCATAGCTTTGCATTTCTCGAGTTAAGGATATAATAATGCTATCTCAAAGAAGATTACGGGAAGACCAAAACTTTAGAAAATTTAATTAACCCGTCCAATACCAGCGACGGCAGAGAGCCGTCAGTGGATAAATCACTCCCCCAGTCCCAGCGACGGCTGGCAGCCGTCGCTGTAATATACGATCCTTGTAACTGCCAGTATCAGGCAGTACCTGGTACCACGACATTTGAGCACTGCTGTAAGACCTTGGCAACACTTCTCAGCTTATATCCAAGTCCCCGCAGGCTGGGAGAGGCAGTATTCCTCCATATTTTGAGGTGAGAGGTTGTTATATCTTGCCTCTGAAGCCATTTTGGCCACATTGCTTGGGCCTGGGGGGTACATTTATGCTAGTACAATATGGTACAGCAGGGGCTAAGAATTGATTCACAAACTTTGGCGATACAAGAAATTAGATGAATTGGACGATACTTGGAGGGTTGAGAGCTTTCACCCTTCTTTGGGACAGGTTGAATAAGGGCAAACTTCCAGCTAGAAGGAAAGATGTTTGGGGAATGAATAGACGAAAGTGTTTGCCTAAGCAGGGAGTCAGCACAGGAGCACAGCTTTCGAGTACAATAGGAGGAACACCATCTGACCTATATGCCTTTTAGATAGAGTGCAGAAAGCATATCCTTAAAAGAGATTAACTCCTTCCCTGCGGGGGTTTTAGCCCCAAGTGAGCTTCATACCCTGCACCTTTCATTGCATAAACAAGAGTCAGAACATAATACATTGATATATCCGTGAAAGTGCAGCAATTGAGCTTTCCAATGACACCTGAATCATCTCTGTATGACGTGTAGTTGTCTTGCAACGATCTTGCAAAGGTCGGCCAAAATTGGTAGAAGTGACCGGTTTTGAGCTGTTTTTACTATGTGTAAAGCTGCAATGAGATAACAGATGGCTGTAAGTTACTTCAGTACTAGCCCAGATTTAGTGGGTGATGAACTAAGGGGTCCTGCGCTGCCTGCAATCGCCTGCAAATGCCTGGCGCTTGTCTGGTGACGGGACCCGTCTTAAAGGGCTTAAGATATTTGGCATAAATAAATGAGATTTGGGTGGAGATGAAGGAATAGCACTGGAATCATTCAAATTTGAGATTTTAGCAAAAGCTTGAGCAAAGAGTTCAGCTTTGTCAGAGGAAGAAGTGATGGTGGTGCTGTTGAAGTGGAAAGGCAGATGGAAAGACGTGGAAGAACAATTGTTGGAGAGGTTTTTAGCTAGATGCCACAATACTTGGGAAGAGCTAGAATTTGAGAGTTCATTATATTTGTTATTGATGAAATAGTTTTGGGCAAATCGAAGAACAGATCTTGCTTGATTCCAGGCAAAAACATATAGATTTCGAGATTCAAGAGTTTGAAACCAACGGTACTGTCTGAATGCTTCCTCCTTATTGCAGGCAGCAGTAGAACAAACATGAGTAAACCAAGATTGTTTTGCATTAGACTGAGAGAAAGAAAATGGAATGTATGTCTTCATGCCCAAAATGATCACCTCGGTAATGCTTGGGCACACTTCGAGGGCCCACGGCCAAAGAAACAAATAGCATTCCAAGGGAAATCAAAGAAGTACTGCCGAAGAGCCTCCCAACCGGCAGCATCAAGATGCCACAAGTGCCGTCAGCTGGGATAATCAGATGGCCGCATTGGAGAGATAAGACAGGTAACAGATATAAGGTTATGATCAGTGGAGCCCAACGGAGAGAACAGATTTATAGAGTAAGCAGAAGAAATAGTGGTTTGAAATAAGTCAGTAATGTTAGGTGGTCAGAGATACAAATAGGGTGCAGAGCTAACTGTTCCAGGTCAATTAGGATAGTAATGATGTTGATTTGTTCGCCAGGTTGGTCATTGAAATTGGCCGAGATGGAGATATCTGAAAGGGAGAGTAATGGGCGACAAGGGATGAGACGGCTTAATGAATTTGCTTGAAAGTAAATGTTTTGACGTATTTAGAAAATATCTTGACTCATAGGACTGGAAATACAATATAGCACACAATATATAATACATTGCAAATGATTAAGATACGTTGTGTGAATTAACATTCCTTGGGAAAATATTTAATGTTTGTATTTTATGTCTTAACCCCTTCAAAATCACAATTAATGAATGATACTAATAACACTTTAAATTTATTATGGTTGTGTATATACTCAGCAATTCAATCTATCTTTATAATGATCTTCCATAATGATATAGTTATAAGAACTATGTAATGTTATTTTTACTAAGAAATGTATTTAAAATTTGACTCCTCCAAAAAGATTATCTTTTTGGAGAATAATTTAATTGGTTGAGGTTAACCACAATCATTAAATATTGTAGAAATATTTTTATATTAAAATATTTTGGATAAATGTCAGCCAATCATAGAAAACACGGGTTTTTTCACAATGTATTCCCTTACAAATTAACACTTCCTTTAAGGGGAGATCTCCACTTGAGGGATTTTTTCTGGACCCCTTTCTCCCTCATGTTTAGCCCCATTGCTTTTGTTATTATAAAACGTTTGCCCCATTAGTTTAGTGATTTTAAGAACTTTCACCCCATATTAAGACCTTTCGTGCAATTCAGGTATCTATTTTATCCTGGCGAGCGATAGCGAGCCTGTAATTTAAGAGGAACCGGCCTTCGGCCGGGAAATTTTTCTACCGAAAAATGCACAAATTTATCTTGAAAGGGACTCAAGGGGGTGTAATTTTAAGCTTGATGGAGGTCTAGGGAACAAACTAAATACCTCCCCTTAACCTATATCTCGGGTCCCACATGGCTCATGGTTTGGACAATTCCACTGAGGAATTTTAAAGTCTATGCAAGGTAATAATAATTCCTCTGGGTAGCGCAGTACTCCACTTTGGATGTGACTCTCGTTAGAGGCTGCTTATCGATAGGCTAAACAAGAATAGTTGCAGAGAAACCGTGCAGTCCTACTAGCCGATCGTCAGATCAGTAACAGCAAGCAAAGCCAAGCATTTATTTCCACATTAGATTACTTCCTAACATTCATAACCAGATATTGAAAAGCTATTCACTTAATCATCACAATATCTGATGTAGTAACACTTTCCAATGAATACTCTAAACCTACTTATGTTACTGCTTATAAGTAACTGGATACATAGTAATTATATTACACTACAGCTCTTATATGACTGGAGAATCTTCATATTTCAAGGTTTGGTAAGATTACATGTATGCATACCTATTACAAAAACCTTATCGTTCACTCTAAAATTATCTCATTAAATTACACTATGCACAAGGTTAGGTATGATCCCCTGTATTGATGCCTGTTACCAACACATAAATATTATATGACTTACTAATATTTCATTAATACAATACGTATATGGCCTGTTACCCAAAACCTTAGAGTTTATAACCTACTATTCTTTCAACAATACAATATATACTGTACAAAGCTAGGTATGATTACATGTATGGATGCCTGTTACAATAAACCTTATAGTCTATAACCTAATATTCTTTCATCAATACAATATGTACAAGGCTAGTTATGATTACCTGTATTTGTTCCTATTATATAAAAGCCTTATAAGCTAGAAACTACATTTCTTGCATTAATACAATATGTACAAGGTTAGTTATGGTTACCTGTAAAGATGCTTGTTATGAAAATCTTTAATTATGAATAGCTGAAATATAACATCACATGTACAACATTACTTACTTTTAATACTAGGCTGTAGTATGTCTTCCATATTAAATTAGTCTATTATTCTATCTTACAAATCGGCTAAGATAGCCTCTGTTTATTTCAATTTTAATTAATCATCTGCAGGCCCAAAGGTCTAAAACAACAATTATTCAAATAGACTAAGTCATGTAGTCTTGCCCAGCACTGGGCTGCTTATTAAGGGCCTTAATGACTTAACGAGGGCCGACGCAATTGCGGGTGGTGGAGTTTATCGGGAAGCATAGCACACACGGCGAGCAGACGGCGACGTGTATGCGCTGTACCGGCGTCAGATGCATAGTCGACGGGATCGAATGGCCTCATGCGGCGACATTCGTGGAATGTAAACAAAAATAGGCCAATGACTGGCACCGGCATGCAGGGGTCACGCCGGTGGCTAGCGCCGGACCCCTCCCATCACGCACATACCAGGGTGCAGACGCACAGCACAGGTTGCAGTATGGGGCCAACACACGCTCACAGTGTCACACTATCGCTGATTTTGTGTCGGCTACTGTACCCGACAAGATAAAAAAAAGGGGCGCGCCTCCGGGAGTCCCAGCCTCAGTCACACTATCCCCGTCGTACCAGCACGTCCTTCACTATACCATCATGTCGTTTGCTATACCGCCACGTCCATCGCTGCCTATCGCCATGTCCTGCATCGCTGTAACAACCCGTACCCTCAACTACCTAAAAATTATACTATTACTTGAACAGGGCAACACCGAGACTGAGATAGCTATTGGCGCCATCTGACGTCGTTGCCTACACGTGTGGCAGCCTGTGCCACTCCGTACATCCCCTATGGAGCAACCTGTGACGCAGTGTGACGCCCTGGTGCCGCAGCATTATTTTTTACGTCATAACGAGGACGCCGCGTCACGCAGCCCCACAACAATCTACCTTACACTGCTGTGCTATGGTGAATGACCGGCTGCGTTGTTACGTTGGTCGCATAACAGCAGCTGCCACTCTGCGACACCGTCCTGCATTGCCATGACCTCACAATCGCCGACCCAAGCTTATTCGAGTTGAACATGTCAAACTTTGTTCAACTCCCGGGCTGACCCGTTCCGACCCAACCGCGCTGCTACGCGAGTTGCCTTCCATTACCAATGTGTGCAGTATTAGGTGTCAACCTCATTAAAACCACTAAATTGTGGTGCGTTGGCACTTAAATCGGCATAGTGTGACAGCCCCTTTACTCTCCACCCAGGCAGCTATTCAGAGAAACCAGGTCCTGCTCAGCTCTTCTTCGGTACACTCAGAGGTATCACTGCTTCTCTTCTCATGCAGTAACGTTGCTGCATCGCAACCAAACTTGGCATCCTCTAAATATATGATCCGGGAAATTGCCAACCAGACCTTCTCTTGAATTTGACTGAGTGAGACTTCTCCGGTGCTCCCGAGAATTTATAGGCTGCTATGGACGATTGTGCCCAGGTGTCTTATTAATATAATATTATTTTTTTGTTTACCGCTCCTCTCCTGCCTTTTTATTTGTCACTAGTACTCATTTCCCCATAATAGTAGCCGGGCAAACCGTTTTCTAGCTTGGTTTCACTGTCAGGGATGTTTTGGATGTTGAAATATTGTGAATTGAATTAGTCGGTGAATTATGTAGGTTACAAGTGAATTGTGGCAGGCTTCTAAAAATCAGCGCATTGTACAGTTGCATCAGCGGGCTCGCTCACTTTCCGTTTTGCCACTTCGATTTCAGCTTCCTGATTGGCTGTGCCTTTGAATACACTTATCGGTGTGTTTTCTTTTAATTTTGCTTTCACAATCATATTAGTACATATTGGTTTGGGAGTGATCGTTTTACACCTAATCCATGACTGCCAGCACTCCTTATACAGTGTATATATATATATATATATATATATATATATATATATATATATATATATATATATATATATATATATGATTGTATATATGTATGTATGTTTGTGTGTGTGTCCAATTTTACTGAATGACAGATGTAAATCTATTTCCTGATCTACTGTACTATTCTGTAAAATGTTTGGAATTACAGTATATACCCTGTTCCACGATGACAATTATGTTGAGGGCTCCTGTATTGTGATACACTGTATGGAAACGCACCAGATGCTTGACTTCAGAATCGAATATTATTTACTGACATATTAATGTAAACTAAACGCAAAACAAAAAGTATTTACTGTAACCGCATATTATGTGTGTGCTTCTTTTCCATAAGATTTACAATATACAATCACATAAGATCGACCACTGAAAGGAACAACGTTATGTAGGTGAAGTAGTAATGACTTGAATCTGTCTTCAATATCATCACATTGCTTGATGCACTAGGTTCGCTCTATTTATGGATGTCCTACATAATGACGTAATGTACTCAAGTAAATTAGTATGATTAAGCTGTATTTTATATGGTGGTGTAACTCAATGACTGCCATGAGTCGATTTAATTTATATTTAACACCTTACGAGCGGCCTATGCGGTTTATTTATATGTACCGCACAGCGGGGTGTTTTTAGCCAAAATAGGGCTGTTTACGTGATCATTTTCATGCCTAAATAAGACCCAGAACGTAAAACAAGTACCTATCCCTGAAAGGGCATAAACAGAGCTTTCGAATGACACCATAACGATCCTTGTATGATGGATAGTTTTCTTGCAATAACCGTGCAACGCGAGTGCAAAAAGCAGGTAATTCGGTAGTTTCGGTACATAATTGAGTATGTAGCGAGTGAGAGAGGGAGGAGGGAGCTGAGATTTGTGTCAGTAGGTTCGCCGCGGTGGTCTGGAGCAGTCATACGCTCGCTAGTCTCCTGCCACCACTTGTCTCTCTCTCTCAGCCACATTACGTGCTGAAATTGCCACTCGACCTATGTCGAGCGCCGCCACATAGTCCAGCTTTATTTAACTCGACTTATGTTGCTCGCCGCTAATTAAGGGTTAAAGTGGAATTAGGCAAAAACTCGAGATTTTAAAAATAAGTTATTGCATCATAATTTATGTAATTTTTCGTTGTCAATAAGAGTAGACATTCTTACTAAACTTCGAATTGCATTTTGTTTACTGACGCATAATTATTTTCCACAATCACAATAACCAGCAAGCTGTCACTTGCCTATCAATATACTGCCCAGCTAAATATAATTATGATTTCTTACAGAATTTGCCATAAGAATCAATACATTTTTTGTTAAGTAGTTAAGCTGCATATTTTCAGAGGCTATATAATATATGCTCAATCATCTGAACAAAAAAAATCTACAAAATTTACCCCTGGTATGACACTGCTTGGAGGATTTTCAGAACTTGGCTGAAGAACTAAGAAGAGCTTAACCCTTATTCCTTTCCACAATCAAGAGTAATAATTCTGATGACGAGAGTTGAGGGAGCCCACCTCGCTTTGTTTCTCTTTCTCTCCCTCTCTCTTTGGCTTGTATACATTCGGTCCCATTCAGCCTACTGTTTTAAGACGTTTACCCCCATCCAGGTGTCAATTTTTTTCATGGCGAGCGGTAGCGAGCCAGCATATATATAAATGTATACATTTTTCGATAGAAAAATGTCTCCGGCGAAGCCAGGTTTCTCTATACAATGCTGGCTCGCTATCGCTCGCCCGGATATATCGACACCTGGATGTGGATAAATGTCTTAACACAGTTGGCTGAATGGAGCCGAATGGATACAAGCCAGGGAAAAAGAGAGAAGGAGAGAAAGATAAAAAACAAATCGGTGACCCCCCTTAAGAAGAGTGAAAAGTGAACATTCCACGGGTCTCCCACTTACAGTCATATACCATTAGTGTCACAAACCATTCTCATGGCGCATTCCATGGGGAGGTGTGGCGGACTGGTCTTGCCACTGGACTGGTAATCCAATGGAACCGGGTTCGAATCCCAATATGTCAATGGGAAGATATTATTGGGATGGAATTTGTGCTGTACCTAGTTTCAGTGCATTACCACAGCACACCGAAATGCCAAAACAATACCCTCATTGTTCCCTGATTAAATAGGATTTTATGAATATTACCATATTCAAAATATTCTACAGGGGGGCAATGCCTAGTATGTTAATTTCTCAATAGGTGGCATTCTGAGAGTGAGGGTCCGAGTCTGGGTAATGAGACGGTGAAGCGCAGAGGCGAAGCAGCTTCGGAGATGGAGTTGCTTCGAGCTGTGAATGGGTGCTTCGCATGTCTCACTGGAACAAGACCTCACGGGCCTCACCTTGTTCAGCGGTAGAGTGTGCAGGCTCTCAGCCTATGCCCAAGAGGGAGTAGTTGGAATATAGAAAAAAAAAAAAAAAAAATCCAAGGGATTAACTTATTCCTGGTTCAAGACATACTACAGTGGCCTACGCTATCCAAAGAGTCTCACCTCAATCATAGGTGAGTTTTGTTGCTGTTCTTCCAATTACTTTCGTAATTCCTAGAATATTCCTAAAGCAGAATATATAAATCAAATTATCTAAAAAATCATGGTTGATTACAAGACACCATAACCAACCAATGAGATCTGTCTAGCATTCTTCAAATTCATTAATCAGAATCTGCTATCTCCTTCTGATCTGCATATGGAGTCCAGAAAGTAAAAGAATTAACATGAATAAGAGGCTATCACCGAAATCCAACCCTGTAGGTAAATTCAAAGCAACAAAAATTCCTTCATCAACAATGATACCTTTCCTTTAATCTACTGCATCTAGCTTGCTGCTTGGGAAAGATTGGTCCAGTTCAGAGTATTCGTTCTGATCGTTCACCTCTACGATCTCAATTTCACCCAGCATAGAGGTTGTGTAGTTGTGCTTAGGTTCATTAACTTGGTCATGGGTCAGGTCAGCAAGGTGGAAGGCCGGGGACAATCCGTTAGCCAAGGTGCCCCGTGACCTGGTTGCGTTGAGGTGATGGTACCTTGTCCGTGTATTGACCTGTCCCTCTAGCGTGTAGACATTCCCAGTAGCAGTGATCTTGTGTCGAGCAATGGGATCAAACCCAGTCCCACCACCTTCAGGTTTCACAGTCGATCTGTAAGAAGGATAGTAGGATCTGCGAGTGGTAGAAGATGAGTTCATGTCATAGCGCAGGGACCCACAGCACGAGCGACTCTTAACTATGGCTAGGAATCCATTGCGGTACTTCCTGTTGAAGAAGGCGTACAGTATGGGGTTGATGCAGGAGTTGGAGGACCCTAGCCACTGGGCCAGAGGGGCAGCGATGGCCAACACAGCATTTTCGGTTTCTCCCAACTCGGCACCAAGCTAATAAATGAAAAGAAATAACACAGTTATAAAGAGAAAATTTCAATAACGAAATAAATAAATAGATAAATAAAATAATAATTAAAATAATAATAATAATAATAATAACAATGATAATACTACTATTACTACAACTACTACTACTACTACAAATAATGATACTAATAATGACAATCCCAATTCTAATAGTAACACTGTTTATGATATTAATTGTAATTGCATTCTTGATGGAAATTCGCAGGAAATATTCACCTTTTAAACCCTTTTCAATTTTAAATATGGATGGAATTGGGTTAGTTATACTGTATATCTGTCAATCCTGGCTTAGCTAGAGGCTTTAGTGTATTATGTTGGTAGAGGCACAGTTTATTGTACCAACTTCCTGTACTTTGAATTCCCAGATGCAATAGTGTTCTTGTGAATTGTTTGAAGTTCAAAATATTGGACAGAGAATGTTGGCAAGTCTGATATAACCAGAGCATCTTCGAAATTAAATATACAAGTGTCCATGATGATCCAACATGGTGACTCCAGCTAACACGTTTGTGTTACTGTTAGGTACAAGGAGCAGGCGAGGGAAAGCATAAGTCATTTTTTGTTTTCGAATAAACATATATTTATATGTATATTATATTATATACTATACTCCGTTTGGCAATGAAAACTATCTGGTGTTCCCAAGGACATTAGTCATTAACATGTATAACTATTTGGTATGGGGTGTTCTTGTATATATATACAGTATATATATATATATATATATATATATATATATATATATATATATATATATATATCATATTCTCAGCGGGGCCCGAACCACCGACAGTCAGGACGATTGTCCATGCTTTAACCAACTATACCACGGCGTGATAAATTATACTTATTATATTATATATTTATATTAAGGAGAAGGGAAATCCTATTTGGAGAATGTATTTTAATTCATACACAAGTCGTAGGATCCATATTTCAGGATATCATACAGGGATTGTTACAAAAACACTCACGCTACTCCGGCCGAAATTGATTATATTAAATTCAAACCCAACCAAGCACAAAAGTCATTAATATTAACACCTTACGAGCGGCCTATGCGGTTTATTTATATGTACCGCCCAGCGGGGTGTTTTTAGCCAAAATAGGGCTGTTTACGTGATCATTTTCATGCCTAAATAAGACCCAGAACGTAAAACAAGTACCTATCCCTGAAAGGGCATAAACAGAGCTTTCGAATGACACCATAACGATCCTTTTATGATGGCTAGTTTTCTTGCAATAACCGTGCAACGCGAGTGCAAAAAGTATGTAATTCGGTACTTTCCCCATATAATTCAGTATGTAGCGAGTGAGAGAGGGAGGAGGGAGCTGAGATTCGTGTCAGTAGGTTCGCCGCGGTGGTCTGGAGCAGTCATACGCTCGCTAGTCTCCTGCCACCACTTGTCTCTCTCTCTCAGCAACATTACGTGCTGAAATTGCCACTCGACCTATGTCGAGCGCCGCCACATAGTCCAGCTTTATTTAACTCGACTTATGTGGTGAGCCGCTAATTAAGGGTTAAGTATATCTCGCAAATACATGTGAGCTACTAAATGTGTTTATACTCTTGGCGGGGCTCGAACCACCGACAGTCAGAAAAAGGTTATAGTATCCTTTATCACGCCATGGTAGTGTTCGCCAAAGCATGGACAATCGCCTTGACTGTCAGTGGTTCGTGCCCCGCTTAGAGTATAGAAACACCTAGTAACGCACGTCTATTTTTGTGATATACTTATTGCTATAATACATATATATATATATATATATATATATATATATATATATATACTGTATATATCGTGACAGCAGGTGGCGATATATTAGTCACCTAGGTATTACTGTGGATGATGACCAAGGATTAATGGCCCTTTGGTTGGCAGCTGTGCAGATCTGATGTCTTTCAAGTGTTCTGTACCCAGAATATCCGGTGTACACTAATGCTTACTGTACAGATTTCCATATAGCTTTATAAAATTTACTGTTTAAAATGTATTTACTAAGCAGATAAAGTAAAGGGTCCCAATTATTTTCCTTGTGGAATGTTTATGGTATGCTCCTGGAAGTTCGTACTGCTTTCTGTAATTGCATGATGAGATCGAGTGTAACTTGAGTTCTCTCTAGCCTTTGTATTTAATGTTTGGTGGATGACGAGGTTTAACAGAGTCGGAACCAGATAGCTCTAGCAAGCTGTCGTCAGTATCATAACTTCCAATAGATGGCGAGCAATGCAATGTTTGGCGCTAGGCTGCATACACCATAATAATTATTATACATGACCAGCACAGACTGGCACTAATTTTGACTATCTTTGTTGAATTAGGGGGATATTGGTACGTACAGTACAGGTAGTCTGTTATCCACAGGAAGGATATTATGATATCAGTAGATTTATGATATGTATTTGTGTGTGACTCACTTTAATCCTGGTGAAGATGGCGTATAGTGGTAACCATGACAACATAAATATAATGACTACCACCACCAACATCTTGACGACTTTCACTTTGCTCCTCTGTTGCATCTGATGAATGGCTGCGTCGCGGGTGTCACCGGGGATGGAACGACGAGCAACCTGGACAGTAAGAATTATATTTAAGACATTAAGGGACCCCACCTCGCGTTTTTTTCTCTTTCTCTCCCTCTTTCTTTGGCCTGTATCCATTCGGCCCCATTCAGCAAACTGTTTTAAGACGTTTATCCCCATCCAGATGTCCATATTTTCCTGGCGAGCGGTAGCGAGCCAGCATATATATATATTTGTTTTGACAGCAAGCTAAATTTGTACATTTTTCGATAGAAAAATTTCTCCGGCAAAGCCGGATTTGTCCATACAATGCTGGCTCGCTGTCGCTCGCCAGGATGATATCGACACCTGGATGGGGATAAGTCTAAAAACAGTTGGCTGAATGGGGCCGAATGGATACAAGCCAGGGACAGAGATAAAAATAGAGAAAGATACAGAAGAACAGTGACCCCCTTAATAACAACTACATGCATAATTAACTGAATAAATACATGAATGAGTTATCAAGCCAAAATACAAACACATGTTGAGAAACGGCCAATCCCATTGATGTACACACTAATAGCCGTCAGATAAATGAAAAATGAGCAATCAAACAAAGCACTATATATAGAAGATTAAATGGGCTACATTCATAAGACATACTATTTGTTGCTTATCAGATTTAGTAAGGTAAACCAACCACCCCATCATAAGCCATATGTCTAGACTAGTAATGTATCGAATTTCTAAAAATCGATGATTTTGGATGCGGATTCAGATGTTGATAACGGCGTATATATTATGCGAATGTGGATGTGTTTTTTTATGCGGATGTCTAATGACTACATCCTCGCAGATACGGATGCAAACGCCGATTATTGTTTCTTGAACTTATAACAAAAACTGCTACATTTAACCCAAATTGATTTAGAGATTGCATTCATTGTTTGCACTATGCATTTTGTATTATCAACGACGACTTTCAGCCACATAGGTTAGTAATTTATGAGCGATGGGAAGGGTTGCCAGGTATATATACTTATGATTACTTCATTTATTCATTCAGTTAAAGATTGTTAATAAATACAACTCACGACTTACTGATCTTCTCTTCTGGACTCTCTAATTGCCCTTTCCCTTTTTCTTAGTTGTCAGAGTCTCTAGTACTTTCGTGTATTTTGTGGGGATTCATCTATTACAGGTGTATCTGCACCCTGTTGGGAGGTTCCGACAGCTGTAAAATACTACTAATAATAATAATTATAATCTATACTGAGAAGTGAGAACTTGTCAAAACAGATGTTTTGCAGGCAGCTACCGTCTGAGTCTCTCTCTCTCTCTCTCTCTGTCTCTTGTCAACTTATGGTAAGGGCTTCCCCGAGACGTTATAGACTGCAGCACCGTTGATTCTTTTAAACTTCGCCTAGCCAAATATATTGCATCAAACCCGCGACTGACTGCGTTTGTAAATTAATAACTTTATTTTATTCCCCCCACAGATTCATCAAGGATTACTGTGTATATAAATTACTTAGACGTTACTCTCTTGATCTCAGATATACGAAAGATCCTTATAACTGTGTTATGTTACTAACCCATCTGTCCCCTACTAACTTCCTAATCCTGCTACGGACATTAGTTCCAGGGCAGTAGTTCCCTTTCCAATTTTCCCTTACCCACTCTAAACCACTGTTTTGTCACTTGATCCACAGTGTTTTGGAGGACAAGTAGCCTAGAGGGGTCACTAGATATGCTGTTGCTTGATTTCCTTTGTACTCCTTTGTACTCTCTCTCTCCACTACCTCCGCTGACCGCCGTAGCTTCCAGCCACGCTGTGTCTCGTCTCCTGAATATTTGACAATAATTTTAGTATTTTATTGTTCATCCCCTTATTTTGTGTGCATGATCTGTAGTTAAGTGCTCGCTAAACCGCCCAGTATTTGCATTGCATGATTGTTTTTCTGTATTGTGTACAGGTAAAGGTTTGTTTGTCAAAAAGATCCTGTTTTGCCTCTAACGACGCCGGCGACACTAGCAACCGCTCACCCACCGGTTTGTAAACAAACTTTATTACTTTTGTTTTCTTCATATTTATTCCAGCCTTGATAGTATTTAGTGTTATATGCTTCAGTAGTTGTATTTGCTTACATGGTAGTGTGGTAGTGTAGATATTTTACTGATAAACTTATGTTTATCCCAAACGACTCCTATAGTTTGTGAGGCAGTGGACGACGCTAACTTGTAAAATTACCTTATTTTTGTATTATATATATTAACTCTTATAGTTATTGTATTCAGTATCCTGCTGTAGCTATATATATCAGTAATTTGTGTTGTTGCTTGCATAATCTTGTAGTAACCTTTGACTGATTAACTTTGTTTATCTGTAAAAGAGTCCTGACTGACTAGTCTGCAGCGACACCAGCGCCATCTGTTGATACATACAGTATAATAACCCCTTGTGTGCAGTTATACTTTGTATTTTTATATATTCTTTATTTGGTGAATTGTATATTTAGTTACATATTTTGTTATATAGGCCTATATATTTTTTTAGGTTAGGTTTCTGAGTATTTCATTTTTTTTCTTTCCAGTTACAGGCTATCACCCCTGATAACCTATTTTGCATATTTCAAATTGTATATTTTTGGTTAGGCTATCACCGCTGGTGGCCTACTTTTGCGTATTTCAAATTTGTTGTTTTCGGTTAGGCTATCACCGTATTAAAAAAAAAATATAAAATTAAATAAATACAAATATATCGAATATAATAAATTGTTTTAGGTTAGGCTATCTCGCCTGGTAGCCTATTGCTGCGTATTTCAACATTTTTGTGTTTAGTTAGGCTATCAACCCTGATCTATTTCTGCATATTTCAACATTTTTGTTTTCGGTTAGGCTATCACCCCTGGTGGCCTATTTAAGTAAGTGAAGCGACCTGAAGTGAGTGAAATGTTTTTGAAGTGAGTGAAGTGTTTTAAAGTGAGTTAAGTGTTTTAAAGTGACTGAAGGGTTTTTAACTGAGTGAAGTTATTTGAAGTGAATAACCGTCACCATGCCTCGCACCTGTACGAACTGCGCCAGTAGGTTTGGTGCTGCCATGTTCGCCGCTGCTTACCTTCAAATCTGCCGATTCTGCCAGCTCCATGAAGATTTGTCAGCAAAACTGGAGGAAGCTCACACCAAGATCAACACCCTCACCATGAAGGCTGAATCTCTCCAGGAATTCATAGCACTCAACATAGGAGTGTCAACAACTGCCAAAATCAGCACTTCGACACCAACTTCCAGCAGCCCGACGCCTGCAGCACCGGTTGCAGACGAAATTAATAACAACTTGGCTCAGGAGGAATCAACTAGTAACTTGACCTTCCCTCATGACAACTTCCGTGTCGTGAGGAACAACATTTGGCCCACTCCGAGGAACATCATCCCCATCACCGAATGCCACAACCGTTTCAAGATTTTAGAGGACTCACACGACGAACAGGAAACAGAAGAAATTCGGCTGGTTGGAGACTCAATGGTTCGTGGCCAACTCACTGAGATCTGCCCCAGGCCACCTAGGACCAGGAAGCGCTTCTGTATCCTGGGTGGTGGAGTGGACGAATATTGTTGCTGCAATCAACGAAGTGTCTAGACTAGCCCTACCAACCAGAGCGTATGTCATCCACGTTGGATCCAATGACGTGCAGCAGACTCGATCAGAGGACCTTGTGCTCAAATCTTATAAGGAAAAGTCATGCAGGATCATAATATCAGGAATTGTCCCAAGGATCGATGTAGAGAGCCGGTTCTTCAACATAGCCACCAGCATTAATCGTCGGCTTGCTAACCTGTGCAAGAAGGAGGACATCGGATTCGTCAATACCAGGGATGCCTTCTACCATGAAGATCATCTGTTTTCCAAGGACGAAGTACATCTGAACCAGGTGGGAGCAGCAAGGTATGGCTGCTTGCTAAACGACGCAGTAAAGGACTTTTAGAAAAGAAACAGTCAACCGAGGACTGCCAGGGATGAAAACCAAAGACAGCCATTAACGTAGATCCAACCAGAACCAAACATTTGATTAAAGAGCGTTCTGTGAGTTCTAAAACCACAACTTTAAAGGTCTTCTATGCAAATGCTCGTAGCATACGCAATAACTTTTCAGATTTAGAGGAACTAGTGTTTACAGTAAATTATGACGTAATTGGCATAACAGAATCTTAGCTCAATACAGAAGATAGAGACTTTTTAGCAGAGTATTCACTTCCAGGTTATGTAACGTTCGAAAAAAAACGACTTAATAGAAATGGAGTTGGCGTTTTATTTTCTATCAAAGAAAGTCTTCACCCGATCATCTTGTCAAAACCGCGAATTGTGAACGTCGACACATCCTTTGTGCTAATCAATAATATTAAAGGTACAAAAATAATACTTGCATTAATATACAGACTCAATACAGCTCAATCGGTGCAAATTGACCGAGAAATTTACAAACAAATTGCAGATGTAAGTAACTCACAAGATATCATAATTATTGGTGACTTTAAGTTACCAGTGTCCAAGTGGGGCGATACTTTTACTTCACACTCCAACTTGAAAGAGAGTTTGCTCTATCGATTTGTTTTAACACCGACCCGTGGTAATAATGTTCTTGACCCTGTACTTGCAACAAAAGAAGAGTCAATAGAGAATTTGAATGTTGGTGATGAATTCAGTAATAGTGACCATCGTACGATCACTTTCCATTTAAAATTCAAAAGCAACGAACTCAATACCAGCAAAGAGAAGGTCCCAAATTTCAAGAGAGCAAACTTCCGTAAACTTAGAGCAATACTTAAGGAAATCGACTGGTGTTCTATGATTAACAATGATGATAGAAACCAATCATGGATATTTTTCACTTACTCGAATGCAGTACATGAGTGTATACCATTAAAAAAAATTAAGATCAGTACATAATAATAGGCCTAAGTGGAGGAATAAAGACATTGCAGATTGTCTGCTTGCTAAAAAGAACACTCATGATAGATTTAAAATATCTGATACCCATGAAAATAAAGTGATCTTTGTAGATCTATGACACAAAGCAAAACACTTAATCAAACAAAGTAAAAACATGATAGAATTACATGTTGCAAATCAAAGTAAGACAAACCTGAAAGAAATTTATAGTTACATTAGGAGGAAGAAATTAGTGACTTCAACGATTGGACCGTTAGACGATGAGAAAGGAGTTTACACTAAAGACGAAGACAAAATTAGTAACGCTCTCAACACCTTCTTTGCATCAGTTTTTACAACGAAAGACCTTAGTATTATCCTTACAGCATCGCCGGTTCAGATAGATAATTCTAATGTTTAAGCAGTGTCAGCATTACAGAGAGAGAAGTTTTGAAATGTTTAGAAAAACTCAAGGTAAATAAAAAGCCCGGACCTGGTACGATCTGTTACGTCCTGGGATATATAAACACTGGGCTCTTTCTATTGGACTAGGTATGCGGCAACAAGCAACAACGGAAAACGCTAGATCCAACCCTTATCTATAAACCCAGGCAACAAACCACCCTAAACCGTCAAGAGTCCTGCCTGGACAACGAGGTATCCTATGACTCGGTTACAGGGTGCACGCACTATAGACTGCTGATAGTCAAGCAGGCTATATAAAAGATCACACAATTAAGTTGACTTAAAGCTTCAAGGAAAAGATAGATAACGCAATTAAATTGCAGAAACAATTTAATAACAAACTAGAAGAAAGTACATTTAACGTTACGTTAATTAATACAATTAATCACCCCTGCGTGAAAGAAGGTGAAAGCAAACAGTCCTCAAAACATCGTACAGGTAGACAAGATGCGGGTCTCTAAACTGCATGCGGCTACTGTAGGATCTGATGCTTAGCAAAGAAAGTACGTTACGGATTTAGAGAACTCTTAACTCATAAGCAGGAATAAATACTAGTGATAGGCCATACAGTGTATAATGGCATAGGTATAATTAAATAAAGGCAGCAACTCGCAACAAAACCACATACAGGTGTGCTTCTCACTCTTAGTCAGGCAAGCCTGCTCGGACAGAGTCTCTAAGCCACACCCTGACTCACAATGCTCACAAAAACGGTAAACTGTGGCACAATAACAAGCATACAGAGATGATAAACCCCTAGCTGTTAATCTGCCAGGTGGCAGAGGTCTAGCCGGAAGGATATAGGCTTCGGATACCCGGGCTGAGCCACCTGCTCTAGCCTAGGGACGTTCCCAAGTCTGTGCGCCAAATTACTCTAATTGAAAGGGTGCTCTCTTGAGCGACTCAGATCGCAAGTATCTGACTCTCTCCTGGCGACCCTAAAACAAAAGCAAGACGTGCTAGCGCAGTGCTGAGTGGACTAGGCAAGGGCCCTCACACAACACAACACTAGACACACAGGGACACAGACAAGAAAATGCCCCCAGACTCCCACGGGTATCCTAGTAAAGTCGTGCGGGTCCACAGGACTCGCACCAGCAGACTTTACTTAAAGGATCGCAAAAAGCCTCCCCTCCGGTCTAGCCCCTGCTAACCTGACACAAGAACACACTAGCAAGCATGAAACCACCAAATATGAGACAACAAAAAAGCTTCCTAGGTCTCATTAACAATTACGTCTCTGCATAAGGCCCAAAATCCTGTCTAGTTATCTGAGAGCTCGTCGTTTATACAATAATAGATATAAGGTCTATCAAGGGGATGGGATAATTAAATAAATTGGTGAAGTAGTGGAAAGAAGGTATACAAAGTAAGAGAGAAAGTTTCTAAGTGGGGTTGAGAGGGATAGATATCAAGGGGGTCCGAAGGGTACGACAGTGAGGTGAGCTCTGAGTCTTGAATCTGTCTGGACCCCCCACTAGGCATGCAGAATACATCCCAGACTTGGCAACACTCAACACAGTTGCCGGGTCAAAATCTTCTACCCCGTGCGTGAGTCGAAACTAAGCCTAACGTTGCAATCAAATGCATATGGCAACGCTTCAGGCTCGTCCCAAGCTGGCAAGCGAAGCAACGTCCCAAGCCGGTCTCTCTCTCCCGCTCGTCTCCTCCCGCCCTCACTAGACTTACATCTTATATATTATAATGAAACAATCAACTATCGAGAATAAAATATACTAAGATGCGTTGGTTAAGAATAAGGGCAGCTACAAGCTGTGAAACAGACATTAGTTACGTTGTCGTAGGATATATACTAAGGAAAAGCCTGCCGGCCGGCTGCCGCCAGCCGGTTTCTAAACGGCTGGGCAGCCGACGCGCGCGCATGCCCGCATGTGGCTACTATGCAGAAGCGTCACATATCTCGCCTAAAGTTCTAAAGGAAGCCAAGTATGAGGTCTCCAAACCACTGACATTGCTCTTCAATAAATCTTTACAGTCTGGGACTATGCCTGATCAGTGGAAGCTAGCCAACGTAACACCGATATTTAAAAAAACCCAGCAAATCCTTACCTAGTAACTATCGTTCAATTAGCTTCACCTCAGTTGTATGAAAAATGCTAGAAACACTCATAAGATACAAACTCGTAAATCACTTAGAGGCAAACAACATACTTAAAGATACTCAACACGGTTGGTTTTCGTAATAAACGCTCCTGCTTGACAAACCTCTTGGACTTCTTCCACGATATCCTCAAACTATAGATGAGAGTATAGCTGTAGATATTATATACCTTGATTTTCAAAAAGGATTTTGACAAAGTTCATCACAAACGTTTATTGATAAAACTAAAAGCGCATGGAATACAAAATGGTATGTTGAAATGGATAGAAAATTGGCTCAGTGACAGAAAGCAAAGAGTAGTCATAAGCGGTAAAGCATCCAAATGGATCAATGTATGTAGCGGGGTACACCAGGGATCGGTACCGAGGCCAATAATTATCTTCCTAGTTTACATTAACGACATAGATGTAGATGAGGGTCTCGCCTGTACAATCTCAAAGTTTGCTGACGATACAAAAATTGCAAATAGCGTACTCTCAAATGAACATGTTGAAGATATGTAACATAATCTAGATAAGTTGTCACATTGGGCTCAAATTTGGCAAATGTGTTTCAATGCAGATAAATGTAAAGTACTCCATGTCGAAACCGAAATGAGAAAGCAAATTATTCAATTAATGGCACCCAATTTATGAGTTTAGACAGCGAAACTGATTTGGGAGTAACAATATCGAGCAACCTAAAACCGAGTCAACAATGTTCAGAAGTTGTTAAGAAGGCAAACCAAATAATTGGCTTTAATTGAGCATAAATCCAAAGATGTAATCCTAACATTATACAATCCCTTAGTCCGCCCTCTTCTGGAATATTGCGTTCAATCCTGGTGCCCTTACTACCAGAAAGATATAGACAAGCTAGAACGGGTTCAAGTAGAGTCACCAAAATTATACCTTGCCTAAAGAACAAACCACACAAGGAGCGTCTTAGAGAATTAAATATAATTCCTTTAACCCAGCGCAGATTAATAGGCGACTTAATTCAAGTGTCCAAAATCATCAAAGTCTTCGACAATATTAACTGTAATAAATATTTCACTATCGACGAATCAAATTAAACACGGGGGAACGGTTGCAAAATGATTGGAAAATCTTTTAACTCGCAGAAGTCTAAGAATTTCTTCTTCAATTGAGTTGTCAACTTGTGGAATGGGCTTCCCCGAGATGTCATAGTCTGCAGCACTGTTGATTCTTTGAAACTTCGCCTAGACATACAACTTGCTTTAAATCCACGACTGACTGCATTTGTAAATGAATACAGTATTTTTGTTTTCCTCCATTATATTATTAACACTCAACGAACGGCTAGGTTAATAACTTCTACTACCTGCCAAGCGGGCATATTTACCCTAAACAAGCTTCATTCCATGCTCTTTTTCATGCATAAAGAAGAGCCAGAGCGTAATACAATTATGTATCCGTGAAAGGGCGTTAATTGAGCTTTCCAATGACACCTGAACCATCCTTCTACGATCACGGGTTGTCTTGCAACGATCGTGCAACACGAAGGAAAAATCCCTAAAATACGGTAATTTCCTTACATATTTCTCTGTCCAGGGAGGCAGTGGGTGTGGATGTGTGTGGAGGTGGGGTCAGTCGCGGTGCGGGAGCCGTGCCGAATGGTCAGAGCCAACCTACGCTCCTCCCACCGCTCGGACTCTCTCTCAGAGCCAATTATGTGCTCAACATCGCATACGACTTAAGGCGGTCCCCGCCCATTAGGTCGGGGTTTTCTTGACCCCCTTAAGTCGGTCCCCACCAAAGAGGGGTTAACAACTGTCCCATACTAACATCTCCTAATCCTGCCACGGACATTTGTCCCAGTGTAGTCTTCTCTTTCCATTTTTCCGTTACCCACTCTAAACTACTGTTTGGACACTTGACCATCAGTGTTTTGGAGGGCAAGCAGCCTTGAGGGGTCGCTGGACCTGTTGTTGCTTGATTTCACTTGTACTCCTTTGTAATCTTTCTATCTCTCTCTCTCTCTCTCTCTCTCTCAAGGAAAAATGCATGCATGGATAAGAAACTGTCTCACAAACAGAAGGCAGAGAGTTGTGATAAATGGAGTAGAATATGAGTGGGAGCCAGTTAATAGTGGAGTTTCTCAGGGATCGGTCCTGGAGCCATTTTTGTTTTTTATCTATATAAATGACATCAATGTAAAACTAAATAATACTGTCTGAAAGTTCGCTGATGACACAATGATAGGAAATTCAGTATTTACCGAAGAAGACAGAAATAAATTGCAATCTGATTTAAATAATATATGTAATAATGTTGACAAATGCCAGGTCTTATAAATAGGTAATAAAAAACAAAAATATGAATACAAGATGAAAAGCCAGTCAATCAAAACAAGTGCATTATTAAAGACCTTGGGGTTCTACGTGATCGTGAGTCGGAGCGGGTGGTGGTGGATGGGATATAATTCCAAGTTAAGCCACTACTTTTAAGCTCCTCGGTGGTCTAGTGGTTTAGGTCCTGGAGTCCTGCACTACTGGCCTGGGTTCGAACCCTGGCTGGGGCATGACACAAAATATTAACTTAAAGACCTCAGATCAATGTGCAGCAGCTGCGAAGAAGGCCAATCGAGCATTGGGATATATTAAAATACATTTTATTTATGAAAATGAGAATATTATAGTACTGTTATTTAAAAGCATAGTGAGGCCCCATTTTGAATATGACATGCAATTTTGGTCTCCTTATCTGAACAAGGAAATTGAGAGACAGTGCAGCATAGGGCGACAAAGTTGATATAGTCACTAAGAAATAATTCATATCATGAAAGATTAAATTTGTTTTATTTATTTTCACTTAAGTAAAGAATATTACGAGGTCAATTAATCTAGTATTTCAAGATAATAAAGGGCTTTGACAAAATTGATGTAGATTCACATATCAAAATCGATAATAGTTCATTAACTCGAGGAAATTAAATTAAATTAAAAACCAGGAGGGCGAATCTCGATGTCACAAAACATTTCTTCACCTACAGTGTGATCAACGAGTGAAACAAACTGTCAGAAAAAGTGGTAAAATGTAAGACAATTGACACATTCAAAAGGAGTCTAGACATCCATTTTGAGGAGGTTGGAATAATATAGTTAAAAAAAGAGAAAAAAAAAAAAAAAAAGGTTAAGCATCAGTAGTATATATTTTATCAACTTCATTCTTTACTATGAATTTCCCAGGAGAAATTGTTCTCATTCTGCTGTGGGACTTGTTTCCCCAACTAAATTTCATGATGACCAATGGTCGGAGGGAGTCGTGGGTTTTCTTATCCTTGCCTTCCACTTTATAGCAAATTCTCTTTTAGCATTAAGTCCGGACTGCCTAGCAGGGACCGCAAGGTATGTGCAGTCAGTGTATCTATTTAACTCTATCTATGTAACTCTCTCTCTCTCTCTGTCGTTTTGCAATGTAACATATATTTATTAACTATGGATATTGTTTTAACCCGGGAATGGCGAGAAGACTCTTAAGAGGTTTTTGGTGGTGAAAGGCGACGAACCTCTTAAGATCCAAGGCCTAAAAAAAGCCTTTTAAAAGGCCCCAGTAGCACTTTAACCAAGGGAATATGTGATTAAGTGAAATAATTCCCCTCCATACCTCCTATCACTCCTCCAAATGTGTGAGAACCCCCTCCTTTCCCCCCCCCTTCAATTATCACCTATTTTTCCTCTTATTACCTTGTTTATTGGTTTATTTACCGCGCCAATATCTCCAACCCGGTTCCAAGGTGTGTTCCTGCGCATATCCAGTGCGTAGGGAGAGAGAGAGAGAGGTTTCATCTGCCTCTAGGCTTCGAGAGAGGAGGGTGTAGGGCTCGCGCGTCTCTCACCTCATGACTGGACGGTCGGCAATAATTCGCTTTCTTCACCCCCCCCCCCAATACTATTCCCACTTGTTTTATTGCTGTTACATGTTAATATCTTCATATTAAATGTAAAGTAGGTGCATATGAGTATGTAATAACGATATTTATCGTAAAATTACGATTTTTGGCGGGAATGAAGCTTAATATCGTTGCCTGGCAGTAGGGTGTTCACTACATATAGCTCGCGCTTTAAAGGTTAAATATAAGTTTCATATATTCTTGTTTTGAATACTAGGCATATTCTTTTCCTTATATATTATTTTTAACTTATTGTTGTTGTCTTTGCAATATACTCATTGTAAACCAGACCAGACCAGATGGCTGGAGTTGTTGTTGTTGTTCCCCAAGCTGCCTGGCCGAACAGCCCCGAAGCCCAGAGCAAAGCCAAGGCCACAACCGAGCGCCCCCACAGAACCCTCCCTGCTTACCACAATAAAGCCTGGGTGACCGAAGCCACTCCATGGCGGGGAGCTGAGGAGGGTGCGGAAACGCCAGGGAAACCAAAGCCCCACCCAGGGCCCTGTGCCCCTCAGCAATTATGAAGAGAAAGTTGAGGGGCAAAGGGAAAATGTGACGCTTTCGCTTCCAATCTTGATAGATTGGGAGGTCAATCCACGGAAGAGACGCCATCACTTGAGATCTAGAGAATATATAAGTAAAAGGAACAGTCAGAGTAAGCTATGGGTATGGCAGAGATCGCTCAGTTCTCACTCTGATAGACCAGCCCATCACCACATGACTAGAACCCAATCCTCTCAGCATCAGCTAGGAAAGGCCCTAGAAAGCCGCCTTTGGCGAGGGTATAGCTCCCCTATTTCAACCCCTTTCAGGGTTGGGCACCCGCCCAATTGGACAGAGGAAGAACAAGCGGAGAAGTGAGAAGTACAGTAGAAGACTGAAAGTTCTTGGGGTCAACCAAGTTGCTTCATCGTAATTGTAAAGGTGCGGATGCGGATATTATATTTACTAAAACTGAGGATGAGGATGTGTATGTTGCTTGCATTGCAAATGCGGATTTCAAGAAGTTGCGGATAATTTGTGGATGAGGATATTTGATACATCACTAGTCTAGACATAAGAAGATAGAAACTAAACAACTGACTATAAATATTGTAAGATGGACATAATTATTACATGACTAAATATTAGGCAAAAAAATAATCTGCCGTAAATGTGGAGTGCATAGATGAATTAACCCTTGCTTTCTGCGCGCACTGACCTTGATCCATATCATGACGTAGCAGAAGGAGATGAGAATGAGAGGCACGAGGTAGCACAGCAGCAGGTGAGCTATCAGGAAGTACAGGCGCTCTGCTTGTCTGCTCGGCCACTGCTGCAGAGAGGAGGGCATGGGGGGGGGGAGGTTAGTACAATACGTATTAACCCGTCCAGTACCGTAGGACACAGTAACAAAAGTCCCCTGCAGTCCCAAGCACTGTGGCCAAAATGGCAAGAGAGAACAACTTTCCACCTCAAGATACGAAGCGAGACTAGCTCTCCCACCCTTCAGTGGGTCTTATATAAGCTGAGAAGTGTTGCCATATCGAGAGCAGTGCTCAAACGGTCGTGGTACCAGATACAGGCTTGTACAGGCACTTACAAGGAAAGTACATTACTGACGGTGATTCACCGTCTCTGTGACTGGGGAGTGATTTATATACTGTCAGCGATTCGCCGTCGCTGGTAGAGCAAGGGTTAACCTTTTCAGGATCCTAAGATGCTGCTTAGAATTTATATTTAATATTCTGTTAATCTCAATTAGCTCTCTAAAATTATTGTTTCTGTCAATAAGCTTGCTCAAAAACAACAGCAGGGGTTGAAACAAAATTAATAAACTAACAGTTTCTAAACTCCCCTGATAGTCTATTTATCTATCTATCTATTGCCTGACGCCGTGATCCCCGAAGGGGTGGCCACGAACGAACCGCCCCATGCACCTCTGTCCCCAGTCAGTCGACGCCCCTCCCCCCAACCAGCACCGCCTTCGTTCATATTCTTCCTCACTCCATCCTTCCACCTCTCCTTCGGTCTACCTCTCCCTCTCTGTCCCTCCACCTCGCTCTCGTACACCCTCTTAGTCATTCTCTCGCTTTCCATACGTTCCATATGGCCGAACCATCTCAAGTTGTTCCTTTTCACACTTTCCAGCACATCTACCTCCACACCACACCTCCTTCTTACTTCTTCATTAGTCTGTCTATCCCTCCATGTAACTCCGTACGCACTTCTTAAGTAATTCATTTCCACTGCTCTCACTCTTGGTCTGAGTCTCTCAACCAACGTCCATGCTTCGCTTCCGTAAGTCAGTGTCGGGATTACCACACTGTCATGCAAGAACTTCTTCATTTCCATACTGACCACCCTATTTCTTGTTACTGCTTTCAGCGTTCCTACAACCCTCTTCCCCTGTTGTACCCTCTCCCGCACTTCTTCATCCATAGTACCATCTTTACTCAACACACTGCCCAGATACTTTAAAGAGTTGACGATCTCTATAGCCTGACCGTTCAGTTTCACCTCACACTCTGTGACTTCACCCCTTTTGAAAACCATAACCTTGCACTTCCCTGCATTTACCTTCAAAATCCGTTTATCGCACACTGCTCCACACTCATTTACCAGACCCTGCAACTCCCATTCATTATCACTCATCAGAACTGTATCATCAGCAAACAGCAGTATTAGTAGCTTCCACTCATTTCCCTCCCTTTTCAGAGATACACCAACATCCACTGCTCTTGATAGTAGTTCTTTCATGACTCCATCCATATATACAGTAAACAACCATGGGGATATCACACACCCCTGTTTCAAACCAACATTCAGGTCAAAGAACTCGCTCTGCTCACTCTCCACACGTACTGCCGCCTTTGCACCCTCATACATGCTCTTCACTGCTTTCAGCAACTGATAGTCCCAAAGGCTTTTAGCCTAAGTTTCCCAGGAAGACGCAAGTGAGTCTTCCCGCACACGAAAGGGTTAAGGGGGTAGTAGTTATTTGTTGGTCTATATATTTATTTATTATATACTTTTTAGTTTCTTCACTTTACCTCCATCAAGCTTAACAAAATCACTCCCTAGACCCCCATTCAAGATAAATGTGTAAATTTTTCCGTAGAAAAATGTCTCGGCCGAAGGCCGGTTCCTCATAAAATTGCAGGCTCGCTATCACTCGCCAGGAAGAAGGCAACATTTAAATGTAACAAAAGGTCTTAAAACTGGCAACAAAATGGGTCGAAAAGTCTTAAAATCGCTATACTTCTGGGGCAAAAATAATAGAATCTCAAAACTATTAGGTCTAAACATGAGGGAGAAGGAAGTCCAGAATAAGCAACCATAGCCCCTTAATAGTAGATATGCAATGAGGTAGATAAGATAGTTGTAATGCATTATTACCATACTATTAAGTATATAAATAAATTGTAATTAATATAAAAATGTCATGTGTGTTAGGGTTAATGGTTAGTGTTTGACTATGAAGACGTAAGATAAAGTACAACAGAAATGAGCAGATGACCATGGGTATATATTCCATCTAGGAATTGGCAAAATTATCTTCCTCTTAAGTTTAAAAACAAGGTAGATAAACAGTTACTACAAAAAATTAAACTTATTTGGGTAAAACTGATATTTTCAAGATGGATGGCTTGTAAGTAAACATTGTCCTGTTAGAGAAGAACATACATACTAGTAGTAAGTACTGTAGGTATGCTACACAAGATGTATTATATTGAGGTAGGTTGTTAGTACCTCTAGTTGCTGCAAACTCGATTAAACTAAGTGTGTCCGCTTTAAGTCAGGCAGAAGCTCTGACTTTATTTATGCAAATGATGTAATTTAAAATTTGTTCTATATGAATGAAGGAGACAAAAGGCATAGCTGCCTGTAACAAGTGTTTCCCCCAAAGTTGAAAGAGTGGCAGAGCCAAATTCGAGGTATGTATAGCTCAAAATGTCTACACATGGAGCCTGAAGCAATTCAAGTCGTAGAATGAGAGAAATACAGATTGAGGGAGAGAGTTCCAAAGTATACTTGTTGAGTAAAAGAGAGACCGGGAGATGGGTGGGAGTGTAATGAAAGTTGGGTGCCATCCACTCTCCGAAAAGGAGGAGGTATACACTGATAAAGCTCTGAAGAACACTGGTTATTGTAATAGCGGTAGAAGAGTGAGAGATGCAACATTGCGGCGAGTAGAAAGATATTGTAGGGATATAGTAAGAGGAAGTGAGTCGATGAGATAAAATGATTTTGACTCTACCGTTTCAGGAAGTGCGGTATGGGTGGAACTTACCCACACATGCGAACAATACTTGATAAATGGGCGCACTGTCGTAGCCCCTATACAGAGCTAGAAGCTGTGTAGGGGTGAACAATCCAAGGAAACGGTTAAGCACACCTATATACTTATACATACTGTATATACTTACACATACTGTACATTTGCTTCCAGTTATAATACTCTTTATAAATAATTTCCCATAATTGAAAATAATGATGTACCTGATGCCCCAAGGACAATTACTTGTTAGAACGTAGATTATTGTAATATATTGTGTAGATGGTTGCAATGACGGCTTTATTAATCGAGGGGAAGTACGTTAATAACTATTGATATTGTATTTGTGGAAAGCCGGTAGGGTTAATTAAAAGCAGAAACTTTAGATAGTGTGTTATCAAACTTGGTATTAATCAACTCTGCGTAAGCAGAGTTTGGTATCGCACCCCCCCCCCCCCCCCCCCCCCCGAGGCCCCCCCCGGGGGGGGGGGCCCTCGTATAGTGGGTACCACAAAAAAAAAAAATGTCGTCGTCGTCGTCGTCGTCGTCGTCGTTGTCGTCGTCCGTCTGTCTCGGAACTCCTCCTAGACGGATTTTCACCAAATTTCACACGAACATTTGTTGAATTTATGCAATAGTTAGGATTTTAGGTCCAAAATATGGTTTCCCCCCCCCCCCCACCCCCCGGACCCCCCCCCCCCCCCCCCCCCCCCCCCAGCAATGATGGCGTTCTGGGAGCGAAAACATCTTGCTATGCATTTGCTAGGTTAAGTTAGTTTAGTTTGCATCAGAAGTGATGGTAGTAATATTTGGATTTATGGTGATAGTAGTGATAATGGTGGTAATTGTAGTGATGATGGTTGTAGTTGTATTGATGATGATGACAGTAGTGATGATGATGACAGTAGTAGATATGATGGTGACAGTAGTAGTAATGATGGTCAAATTAGTAGTGATGATGGTGACAAGTAATGATGATAGTTGTAGTGATAATAATGACAGTAGTGACGATGGTGTGAGTATTAGTGATGATGGTGAGTAGTAATGAGGATGGTGAAATTTGTAGTGATGATGATGATAGTTGTGGTGATGAAGTTCATAGTAATGGTGATGATGGCAGTAGTAGTTATTATGGTGACAGTAGAATAAATTATGGTAATATTTGTGACAGTAGTAATGATGATGGTTATAGTAGTAGTGATGATGTTAACAGTAGTAATGATGATTGTAAGATGGTGGTGATGATATTAGTAATGATGGTTGATAGTTGTAGTATCAATGATGATAGTAGTGATTAAGATGCTAGTGACAATGGACAGTGATTATGGTGAGAGTAGTAGTGATAATTGTAATTGTAGTAGTGATGATGATCATAGTAATGGTGATGATGACAGTACTCGTGATGATTGTGGCAGTTGTAGTGATGATGGCAGTTGTAGTGATGATGGCAGTAGTAGTGATTATGTTGATTGTGATTGATGATGGTATTAGTAGTGATGATGGTAACCCATCGCAGAGTTGGGTATGCCGTTTTGATTTTGGGCAAAACGGCACGTCTACTTTATTATTATGTTTGAAAAATGTAAGACAGGAGTAGAGTAGACCAGGGACACTAAAGCCCTTGGGGGACCTTTTGTGCCTTTTACAGCCCGTATACAGGATGGAGAGGACTCGTCAGCCTTGGTCGACAACCCATCTAGGGGAGACAACCTTATACACATCTGGGTGGATGGGTCTTGTCAGCCTTGGTTGGCAACCCATCTTGGGGAGACAACCGTAAATAAATCCTTACTGCTTACCTAAGGGTGAAGCAGGTTGGTGGATGAACTTGCCGCCCTACACTGTAGAAAATGTGCAAACAATCCATAGAAGGCCTCTGAGTCGGACGGTCCCTAAGTTGAGTGTTCAGTCCTGTACGTCTGGCACAGATTTTCCTCATGCAGAAAAGGTCAACTTGGAGCATTTTGTGTATGGCCACCCTCAACGGGAGTTAGGCGTTGGGCAATAGATAAATAGATACAGGTAACACATTGGAAAGAGGTTCACCCTGATCTCCAAGGATACGTGGATGCCAACCAAGGATAGTAAGTCCGCCCATCCCTGGTTTATGGTCAGTATTTCGTATCCTACATACGGTTGTCTGCCATGCCTAACGAGTCGCACAAGCTTACGACCCGCAAAGGATACGTGGGCAGTATATATCCCATCTTCAAACAATACAAGGGCCTTTATTTTCATGGTTAGGTGAAGATGTTGCAAGTTTTATATCTACATATGAATGCATTTATATGCACATACCTCAGCACAGAAGAGCAGATCTGGCACCTGGGGGTAGAAGACTTGTGCTTCAAAGTAGACATAGTAGGGGACCCCCGAGGTGATGGCGATGATCCAGATGATCACAATAATAGATCTTGCCCTGGATCCCGTAATTTGCAACCTCAGAGGGAACCATATGGCCAAGAACCTGTTTTGAGAAAATAAATGGTATTTGTGTAAAATCCTGTCGACCAATAATAATTAATTCCCTTCAAGAAATTTAACTTCCCAAATGATTGTATACTAATGAGGAGTGCATATTAGCATCATATACTATTATATAAATACAAACTAGTATATAAACATAAGGGAAATCGAAAATTATATATTATTGTATAAAAGATCTCCTGGCTCTTGCCTCTCCCATTGTTTACTTGTTCTCTCAACTGTGGACCGGGTTCCGACCTGAGTGTGAAATTGGCTGCCGATTTCTATGCGATTTAGTATTGCATATTAATGCATAAACTTAACATTGGGTTAAGTTGATTAAGATAGGTTTATGCATAGACTTAATGTAAGGGGGGCATAGAAAATGGCATCAAAAGTGGTCTTCAAATGTCCAAGGTTGCAAAAGGAAAATTCGGTAAACATAAATAATCATGTTTAATTACTTTGTTTATTGTATTTTATAGTCTACAGTGTATTAGACTTGCTTGCATGTCCTTCTTTGTTAATGGATAATTCGCAGAAACGGGTGCTACGAATGTGCACACATACCAGATGAATAAGTAAGTCAATATATTATATTCTTATTTCACTGCAACACCAAATACCTCCTAAATAAATTAATAAAAGTAAGCATGTGATCTACCAGGATTCGAACCTGGGTTACCACATACAAATTATATACACTCTAACCATTACACCATCAAGGTAGTTATAATTATAGCACATGGCTATAATTAATATCCATTTATCGAATACTGGACATTAATATAATCATGTACTACACCCAACTGCACTTATGAATAGCCTATGGTTGTGAGAGGAAAGGATACTCGTTGGGCACAGATCATATAGACCGACCTCGCTACCAAATATCCCTGAACCTAATGATCATCTATTTATGATTAGAAATAATTTAATGTAATACATGTTAACACAGAATGGTCCACTATGATAGTATAGTTCATATTAGTTATCACCAACCCACCAATTAATTTACAAATAACCCTAACTAATGAAATCAATGTAAGTAATTAATATAAAGATCTCTTGCAATACGAACCCAGGTCCATCAGGATGTTACGCCAAGGCAATAGCTACCCCACGACCACAGTCAAAAGAGAATGAACTGAGATAATTATAATTAGCCTATGTTGATATATTTTATGTCTCAGGTTGTCTCTAGGTCATCATTACTACTATCACCATCATCACTAGTACTATCACCATCATCATTTTATATGTATGTGTACGTATGTGTGTTTGTATTTGTGTGAATGCGTGAATTTGTGTATGTATTTTAAGTGTACAATATAATCATATGTATACCATAATTGTATGTAAATATTAATGCTAATATTCAAATAATTTATGTAAATCAATATTATTTTTTTTTCAACTAAGGGGTCTTAAAAGATGAACTAGATTCATCAAAAACCTTGTCTGAAAATGTGTTTATTATTCTTTATACAATGTAACTGTCTTAAACTAAATCAAGATATCAATCAATCAATCGCTACTACTATCACCATCATTACTACTGTCCCCATCATCATTATTACTATCACCATCATCACCATTAGAATTACCATCATCACCACTATTGTCATCATTATGACTACTACTATCACCATCATTACTATACTATCCCTACCATCACCACTACTATCACCATCATCACTATACTATCACCATCATCACTACTACTATCACCATCATCACTACTACTGACACCATCAGTGCTGTAACCACTACTACCGCAACCTCCACCACCATCACTACCATAAACACCATCATATTACAGATCATCACCACCACCACATCGTCATCACTATTGTGATGTGTGTTTCTCTGGAGCACATATACACACACAGAACACCATTATCATCACTACTGCCACAGAAAAATGTCTTTGCCACTAAGTGGAACACCCACACGCAGACGCACACGCACACAGACATGGTCATTACAATACTGCGCCACCCCTACACGGAGCTCCGTAATTAAATTATATCCGATGATGATTCATGTAATGGTAGCAATGATATTCTTTATGTGTATGACAAACTAATGTTTAAAATAGCAAGAGAAACAATAGTAATATTCACACAAGCTTAATGGTCGTGAGAGATGGTCATGTTGACATAAAATATGATTATGACATTTTCCTATTTATTAGTACTAAATATAACAATAACAATGATCACACTATCAGTCTCACCTGTCCAATGAGACGGCTACGAGCGAGTTGACAGAGGCTGAGACTGACACTCCCTGCACGTAGGCCACCAGCTTGCACATCACCCACCCCAGTATCCAGGCTGAGGAAGATATAATTAGATAAACAATTAAAGCTAAACAAATATAAATAAATTATTGATATTAATGAAATCAACAAATACATGTGGCACTCCAAGGACTCGAACCTATGATACTCACACCGAAATTCCGCATGTATGCATTACACTATGAATGCTTAGCTATTATTCGTTATTCAAGAATAAAACAAAAAAAAACAGTAAATATTATTTATGAACAAATGTAATGCATACATCAGTGGTGATGATCTACTCAGAATATTGGCATATGGCATACGATAATTATTAACATATGACTATTTGTATGTGTGTATGTATGTACAGTATGTATGTACTGTATAATAACTCTAGCAATTACCCCAGTTTTCCTTTTTTTTATGGGGGTAGCCGACTCGAGACAGAGCCCGAACAGGGACATCACAAATGAAAACAAAACAAAACAAAACTCAATATCAAACACATCTAGGTTGTCCAGGAGAAATATCCAGAGACCCAGGCCCATTTGGGGTCCATGTGGTGGCTGTTGTTGAGATGGATATGCCCTAGCGGCTATTTTCCCTCTAATTTTGCTCAATATACGTCGCCCTACAACCATATCTGCAAACCTGAGATAATTGGATTAATCTCCAAATGAAAAGATTTGATCAAACTCTCTTTATAACCATCACAATCCCCTCCCTAGCTTCTCACACCACCCAGGGAAATTGACCATCACTTTGCTTTTTTCGTTGTTGATAGCTGACCCCCACACTCGCGAGCGAACATATACATTATTCTCCTTCCTTTCCACTCGCGGTAACTCAATGATATTGACAGTTATTTTCTCATGTTTTGTGTTTACAAGACAGTAAAAATGGTTGAAATGAGATGAAATGAGCCTCATATCTGTACCTGGTACATATATGTATACTGTATACTAAGGCATATACCCCATATAGGGGTGGCCGACTTGAGGCAGAGCCCGAACAGAAACAACAATTACAGTTCCTCGCCCCTTTATTTGTCTCGTCTAGTAGTACGTGAATTTTACAAGGAGAGCAAGATTCCTAGGCCCCTGTACCTGGTACATAGCTGCCACAATTACATGGCAGAAGTGGCCCTTTTTTCGTTGATTATAAGCTTCTAAAACACCTCTTCATTGTACACACACCCTCCCTCACCCAATGCACTAAGCACATTGATATAAGTATTGTTACGTCCTGGGATATATAAACACTGGGCTCTTTCTATTGGACTAGGTATGCGGCAACAAGCAACAACGGAAAACGCTAGATCCAACCCTTATCTATAAACCCAGGCAACAAACCACCCTAAACCGTCAAGAGTCCTGCCTGGACAACGAGGTATCCTATGACTCGGTTACAGGGTGCACGCACTATAGACTGCTGATAGTCAAGCAGGCTATATAAAAGATCACACAATTAAGTTGACTTAAAGCTTCAAGGAAAAGATAGATAACGGAATTAAATTGCAGAAACAATTTAATAACAAACTAGAAGAAAGTACATTTAACGTTACGTTAATTAATACAATTAATCACCCCTGCGTGAAAGAAGGTGAAAGCAAACAGTCCTCAAAACATCGTACAGGTAGACAAGATGCGGGTTTCTAAACTGCATGCGGCTACTGTAGGATCTGATGCTTAGCAAAGAAAGTACGTTACGGATTTAGAGAACTCTTAACTCATAAGCAGGAATAAATACTAGTGATAGGCCATACAGTGTATAATGGCATAGGTATAATTAAATAAAGGCAGCAACTCGCAACATAACCACATACAGGTGTGCTTCTCACTCTTAGTCAGGCAAGCCTGCTCGGACAGAGTCTCTAAGCCACACCCTGACTCACAATGCTCACAAAAACGGTAAACTGTGGCACAATAACAAGCATACAGAGATGATAAACCCCTAGCTGTTAATCTGCCAGGTGGCAGAGGTCTAGCCGGAAGGATATAGGCTTCGGATACCCGGGCTGAGCCACCTGCTCTAGCCTAGGGGACGTTCCCAAGTCTGTGCGCCAAATTACTCTAATTGAAAGGGTGCTCTCTTGAGAGACTCAGATCGCAAGTATCTGACTCTCTCCTGGCGACCCTAAAACATAAGCAAGACGTTCTAGCGCAGTGCTGAGTGGACTAGGCAAGGGCCCTCACACAACACAACACTAGACACACAGGGACACAGACAAGAAAATGCCTCCAGACTCCCACGGGTATCCTAGTAAAGTTGTGCGGGTCCACAGGACTCGCACCAGCAGACTTTACTTAAAGGATCGCAAAAAGCCTCCCCTCTGGTCTAGCCCCTGCTAACCTGACACAAGAACACACTAGCAAGCATGAAACCACCATATATGAGACAACAAAAAAGCTTCCTAGGTCTCATTAACAATTACATCTCCGCATAAGGCCCTAAATCCTATCTAGTTATCTGAGAGCTCGTCGTTAATACAATAATAGATGTAAGGTCTATCAAGGGGATGGGATAATTAAATAGATTGGTGAAGTAGTGGAAAGAAGGTATACAAAGTAAGAGAGAAAGTTTCTAAGTGGGGTTGAGAGGGATAGATATCAAGGGGGTCCGAAGGGTACGACAGTGAGGTGAGCTCTGAGTCTTGAATCTGTCTGGACCCCCCACTAGGCATGCAGAATACATCCCAGGCTTGGCAACACTCAACACAGTTGCCGGGTCAAAATCCTCTACCCCGTGCGTGAGTCGAAACTAAGCCTAACGTTGCAATCAAATGCATATGGCAATGCTTCAGGCTCGTCCCAAGCTGGCAAGCGAAGCAACGTCCCAAGCCGGTCTCTCTCTCTCCCGCTCGTCTCCTCCCGCTCTCACTAGACTTACATCTTATATATTATAATGAAACAATCAACTATCGAGAATAAAATATACTAAGATGCGTTGGTTAAGAATAAGGGCAGCTACAAGCTGTGAAACAACATAAGAATATCCCAGACATTAGTTACATTGTCGTAGAATATATACTAAGGAAAAGCCTGCCGGACGGCTGCCACCAGCCGGTTTCTAAACGGCTGGGCAGCCGACGCGCGCGCATGCCCGCACGTGGCTACTATGCAGAAGCGTCACAGTATGGGTGGCTAAATTGGCTTGCTCAGAACCTTGTGGAAGCATCTGGCAAAAAGAGGGGCTGGTTGCTGCAACCAACTCAGCCGGTACTACCAAAGCGTATAAATGCTGCAGTGAGAACTTTCGCCTAAAATACTATGTTAGTCGAGGATACCCAGACAGTAAATATTAAGAAAAAATCAAACAAATTTAACCCCAGATTTTCATATGAAGAAGTCTAACTCCATAAAATAATTGTTTACCAATTATTATGTTCCTTCCAACAACCAACTATACTCCTAAAATCGATTAATGAAATTTACAAACACATGTGGCAGTCCGTGGATTCGAACCCAGGACGCTCACACCGAAAATCATCACCTTATGCATCGCACCACGAAGACAGTTAAAGGATGGTGTACACTGCCTACGATTTATTATGCAACTTCGAATCCTGCATATCAATCTAAGCATGTACACACATCCCAACTGCAACTCACGTAGGCTATGCATATGTGAATGGAAAGAGCAATTGATGGGGCCTTAACCACTAGGGAAGTCCTCTCGATAAATTACCCCTGAACCAATATCAATTATTATGTTCCTTCCAACAACCAACTATACTCCTAAAATCGATTAATGAAATTTACAAACACATGTGGCAGTCCGTGGATTCGAACCCAGGACGGTCACACCGAAAATCAACACCTTATGCATCGCACCACGAAGACAGTTAAAGGATGGTGTACACTGCCTACGATTTATTATGCAACTTCGAATCCTGCATATCAATACTCGAAATATGAAGTATACGTTACAAATTCTCAGATATATAAAGCATTGGTGTACTCTGAAAATTACGATATCGCTATAACGGAGTTAAAAAAAGGTTAAATAGCAGAGTTGTTGTTGTTCAACCCGTGTTGTCACTGCTCGTTGACACCAGAACTACGGAGGAAACCAACTCGGTGCCGACCAGAGGTACTCTACTCCACTGATGTTGTTTTGGTGTCTGTGTGCTGCCAGTGCTGTACAGTCTGAAAAATTGTGTGTTACCGTAGGTGATGCAGTCTGATAGTGTGAGCTTGTATTGTCTATTGTGTTTTCTATCCGGTGTTGGTATTCTCGGTGGGATGGGTAGTGTCATCAGCATTGTCTGTGTAGTCTATGTGTACTCTGTCTATTTTGTTTTGTTAGGCTTCTGATCCGTGAATGTATAGTCAGTGGGGACTGGCCAAGGACCCTATTGGGACCTAGGTCATTTAGTGTTTGCTGTGTGAGGATTGTAGGAATGTGGTTGGTTTGGGGTGGTGGAGGGATGGTGTTGTGTATTGTGTTGTAGTAGTGTTCTAGTGTGTTTTAGAAGTATCTTTGTGTTGGGTGGTGTTTGTTCATGTAGAGTACTTTATAATAGGCTACAATATGTGTGAATGCAGTAGAAAAGATAGAAATGGAGGTTATGTTTTATTATATTACTATATTAAAATTAATCCTTATACCGTATTAACTTAAACCAAATAATCGCTGATAGTGATACAATATTAATTTGACCATTCAAAAAAACAATTTGCAGACCCCCAACGCAATCGTCAAATATCGACTCAGAGGTATACAAACAAATGTGCAACAATGAAGACCTCATATTAAACCTTTGGCGCTCAAGACAGAGAATTGCATAGTTCCTGGAGGTCTACGATAAATTTTGGTACTGGTAAAGCAAATTAAAAGGATTGCAACGCTGCATTGAGGCAGCCTGCCTTAATTGCATGGGTGAGTTAGGAATGAAACTTGGTGTAGCCTCAGTAGTCAGACGATGAGGTATGCTGCTGGGCCTTTAAATCACGTCTTTCCGTGAGTTCAGCAGTGTTGAATGTTATCAAAATTAGTTCATATATTATTTGATTTACAATAAGTAAATGTTTTTCGTATTTATATAATGGTGATAGTATCAAAATATAATTTTGCGTTTTGGAATAAGTTTGAACATATTTTGACAATTATTGATAGTGTCGTGTGTAGACAAAACATTTATTAAAGTTTTTATTGTACAAAATAGCTTATAATTTTATTGTATTTATCATGCATTACCCTGTTGTAGGATGAGGATGTAGGCACCAACCGAACAAGGCAATAGTCCCGGAGAGTGCTACAGGTGGAGGTTAAGGACAAATGAAACTCTTGCTTAACCATCTAGACTCCTTTTCTGACCCTTTCTGTGCCTCACCAAAATAGAGGGCAACCCCAGTTTGCCCTCCAAAACACCTCGTCTCTCTTTCAAGACACTAAAGTACCAACACCTTACATACTTCACTACCTTTTCAAAATTTACATAATAATGATGATGAACACACGACCCGCCTCGGAATCCCCAAAAGGGGGGGGGGGGGGGAGCAGAATTGCCACCACTGATCTGACCCCTGGAAAAGACTCTTGGAAATGCTCTGGACCACTACCTTCTACTTTTACTATCAATTTCTGTAACATTCTTGGCCTTTCATTCTTCTTCATCTTCTCTCAATATTCTAGGTGTATCTTTTTCATCCGGCCTTTCTTGGAAAGATCATATTACCACTCATGCTAAAATAGCTTCCCAAAAGTTAGGTGTGCTCAATCATCTCCGTGGGTTCTTCACCCCCGCAAAGCATCTTGCTCTGTATCAGGGCACAGTGCGTCCCTGTATTAAGTATTGTTCACATATCGAAAGAGTAGAGCCAAAAGCATTTTGTCTCGTCAACTCACTTCCTCTTACTAGTTCCCTACAATCTCTTTCTACACACCGCAATGTTGCATCTCTTTTACTCTTCTATTGCTATTACAACAATCAGAGTTCTTCGGAGCTCTCTCAGTGCATAGCCCCCCCCCCCCCATTGCAGTGAGTGCGAGGCACCAGCCTTTCAACACAGTCCCACTCCTATTCTATCCAGCTCACCAGCCCAAGAATTGGCAAATATTCTCAGTTTTGCATCTACTCAACAAGTGAACTTTGGATCTCTCTCCCTCAATCAATCTTTCCTTAATCCTATAACTTCTACTGCTTTAAACTTCGTGTGTCCAGGAATTTTTACCCCAACATCTTTTGAATTTGGCTCTGTTACTCTGTTGGCTTTGGGGGAGACACTTGTTTCAGGCAAACTGCCATTTATCTCATTTATACACATACAAAAGGAAAAAGAAACTGCTTCCACTCTGTGAAACACCACCTCTTATCCTTCTCACTGAAACTCAGTTGTCTGGAACTAGTAGACAACCTGTCTCTGTATCCTCCTACTATTTCTATCATCAGTTTCAAGACCAAAAGGTGGATGTTCGTATATGTGCGCTACAATCCTGCTTTCTCTCGTGTTCCCAATGTTGATTCTTCTGAATTCTCAACTCTCTCGCTAAAGCTCTTTTATCACTCTCAAACTATATAATTCGGTGCTGCTTATCTCTCACCTAATACTACTGATTATCCAAATGTCTTCGACTATGTAACTTCTATATCACATTCTATCCACCTCTCCTTTTGCAGAAATCTCCATCTTAATCCACTGAGCCCCAGCTAGTTATGAATAAATGTACCACCAGGGACCAGAGGGTTGTCAAAAAAATTGGTTTTGCAGAAAACACCAGGAATGGGTTAGAAATGAAGGACCGCCCAAAAAAACCCCGATCCCCTAGGTCAAAAAGGGGTCCTACGGTGCACCCGAAAGTTGATTTTACAAGAGTAAAAAATTGAAGGCAAAAACACCCATAAACCATGTTTTTACGCGCTTACACGCACGCTGTTGGACTTTGAGAGTTTTCAACCATCGGCAAGGTTGCGTGGGATACTTACACAGTTCCCATACAAATCTGAGCCGTCTAGGTGCCATAGGACCGGAGTAATTAACCCCGACGACACTTGTGCGTCGTGGGGTCTAGCGTTACATACATTACCGATGACACGTTGTCGTCGCTGGGGTTCAGTGGGTTAAGAGATGTCATTGTTCACCACCTACCAATGGTTCTTCTCCCTCCCACTTCACTGACCAACCTGGTGAAGCCTACATCTTGTTTGATCCTAAATGACCTAAAGCAGTTAGTTCAGCACCCTATTCGAATTCCTAACCACATTGGAGATCGGCCCAACATTCTTGACTTACTTCTAACTTCTAATCCTTCTACTTACGCTGTAAACCTTTTCTCTCCATTGGGCTCCTCTGATCACAACCTTATCTCTGTTGCCTGTCCTATCTCTTCAGTTGGGCCAACCGATCTTCCCACCCGGCTGTGCTGCCGACTGGGAGGTTCTACGGCAGTACTTCTTTGATTTCCCATAGAATGATTTTTGCTTCCATGGCTGGGGACCCTCAGAGTGCACTGCGCGCATCAATAATGTAATCTTCTCAGACATGGAGGCATACATTCCTTTTTCTTTCTCTCAGTCTAATGCAAAAATATCTTGGTTTACGCATATTTGTTCTTATGCTGTCTCTCGCTATTCTACCGCTATAACAATAATCAGTGCTCCTCAGAGCTCTCTCAGTGTATACCAATCCCTAGAGCACATAGCACCCGCCTTGCAACACAATCCTACCTCTACACTGTGCAACTCTCCAACCCAAGCATGAAACGTTATTCTCAATATTTCTTCTATTCAACAATTGAGCTCTGGAACTCTCTCCCAGAATCAGTTTTTCCTTTTTCCTATGACTTGAATTGCTTCAAACTTCGTATGTCCAAGCATTTTGGCTCGAACGTCCCTTAATTTTGGCCCTGTCATTCTTTCAACTCTGGGGGAGGCATTCGCCACAGGCAATTCTACCCTTCTGTCTCCCTCACTCACATAGACAAAAATTAATAAAAAAACATGAAAAGGAAAGAAGCATTAAAACAATACCGTCGCTAAATTAAAAAAACATAACAAAGGAAAGTAGCATTCAAACAATACCGTCGCCTTCAAACTGAAGAATCTAGTGTTCTTTATGTTTCTGCCCGGAATCAAGCCAAATCTGTTCTTCGACTAGCCAAAAGCTCTTTCATCAATAACAAAATAATGTTCTGAACTTTCCAACTCTAGATCTTCCCAAGCTTTCTGGCATCTTGCCAAAAACCTCTCCAATAATTTTACTTCCTCGTCTTTCCCTCCTCTTTTCTACTCCGTTCACTATTTCCTCGGACAAAGTTGAACTCTTTACTCAAACTTTCGGTAAAGACTCTACCTTTGATGATAACGGTGCTATTCCTCCTTCTCCATCCTCCTTTCACTTACTTATACCTACTCATAATCTTTTCTAAATATGTACTTTCTGCCCTATTTGGTCTTAATACTAAGAAGTCATACGGACTGGATGGTGTTCCTTCTGTTGTACTAAAAAAAAAAAAAAATCTTCCATGCTGACTCCCTGCCTAGGCACACTCTTTTGTCAGTGTCTTTCCTCTAACGTCTTTCTGTCTTGCTGGAAGTTTGCTCTCATTCAACCTGTCCCAAAGAAGGGTGCCCACTCTCAGCCCTTCAACTATCGTTCAATTGCTCTCATTTCTTGCATCTGTAAGTTTTTAAAACTATTCTTATTTCCAAATTACTAAAGCATGTATCTTCCCATAAACTACTTTCAGATCCCCAGTATGGTTTCCTTGAGGGCGGTGATCTGCTTGCTTATCTCACTAACTCTTGCTCATCTTCCCTTCGGGACTTTGGTGAGACTTTTTCTATTGTGCTCTACATATCGAAAACCTTCGATAGAGTCTGGCACAAATCTCAAATTTCCAAACTACCCTCCTTCAGTTTCTATCTCTCTAGCTGTGCCTTTGACTCTAATTTCCTTTTTGACCGTTCCATAGCTGCACTTGTGGAGGGCCATCGATCACTTCCACAACCTTTCAACTCCGGTGTTCCTCAAGGTTCTGTTCTGTCTTCTTCTCTTTCTAATATTCATTAATGATCTCATCAACTGTACCTCTTGTCCTATCCACTCATGCTGTTGACTACCCTACACTAGTCAAATAATTTTTCATTTCAACCCAGCATGCAATCACTTCAAAAGTCATGTGACGAGGCCATAGAGCACCTATCCTCTGATCTATCAATTATTTCAAATTGGGGCAGAGAAAATCTTGTTACTTGCAATGCCTTCAAGACCCAATTTCTCCATTTATTTAATTGTCACAATCTTCGACAAGACTGTCAATTATTCTTCAACAATACACAAATAATCCTCTCAATATTCTTGGTGTATCTTTTGAATCCGGCCTGTCATGGAAATATCAAATTACCACTCTTGCTAAGGTAGCTTCCCAAAAGTTAGGCGTGTTCAACCGCCTCCATGGGTTCTTTACCCCTGCACAGCTTCTTGCTCGATATAGGGGCACAGTGCGCCCATGTATTGAGTATTTTTCTAATGTGTGGGAAGGTTCCACCCATACCGCACTTATCGAATGAGTAGTCAAAAGCATTTTGCCTTATCAACTCACTTCCTCTTACTAGTTCCCTACAATCTCTTTCTACATGCCGTAATGTTGCTTCTCTTTCACTCCTCTACCACTATTACAACAATCAGTGTTCTTCAGAGCTCTCTCAGTGAATACCCCCTCCCTTGCGGCGAGTGCGAGGCACCCACCTTTCAACAGTCCCACTCCTATTCTGTCCAGCTCTCCAACCCAAGAATTAGCAAATTTTCTTAAGTCTTTCTTCTACTCAACAAGTGAACTCTGGAACTCTCTCCCTCAATCAATATTTCCTTCATCCTATGACTTAGACTGCTATAACCTTCATGTGTACAGGCATTTTAACACCAACGTCCCTTGAATTTGGCTCTCTGTCACTCTTTTGGCTTTGGGGGAGACATTCGTTACAGGCAGCCTGCCTTTTGTCTCCTTCATACACATAGAAAAAAATACCCTAATTAAACAAAGTAAGAACAAACTTGAACAGCGTACTGCAAGCTTAGGTGAGCCAAACCTCAAAGACTTCTATGGATATATAAAAAATAAAAAAATACATAATTTCCTCAACCATCGGCCCACTCCTTGACGAAAAAGGGGAACAGGATTATCATGTAATTCAGATAAGTAATACTCTCAACAACTAGCCACCTTCCGTTTTTCATAGAGGAAAATATAAATAGAGTTCCTCCTATCCACCCCATTCAATCAAATATGACAACCTTCAAAACTTCGAAATATCAGAAATGTATGTCGTAGATGCTATAAACAAACTGAATCTAACAAGTCACCTTGACCCTGTGAAACTTTCACAAAGAGTCATCAAAGAATTACTGATGAAATTTCAAAACCATGAAATTATTATTTTATGAACACAATGCAATAAAGAAAGTACCTAAAGGATGGACATTATCTAATGCACTACCATTCTTTAAAATAGGTATAAATGTATGTATAAGTAAATTACTTGATGCAATATCCAGCGATAAACTCGTAAGCTATCTCAGGCTTGGAACTGCAATTAACGTATTCAAGAAGAGTGTTTGTAAATGCATGGATATGCGATGAGCGTAATGAATACTTTAGAAATCAACTGAATGATAACGGAATACTAAAATTACGTCTAAAATGGACTACGATACGTTTTGGAAGTGGCAAGCGGAATAAAGCAATTGGCATCACTGCTCTCAGTCAACCTATCCATTCTTTTAGTATTTCATCATATTATTTATGTCTTAACCCATTAAGCACGAAAATGCCCTAGCCCTAGGGGCAAGGGTACTTATTTGTGAATTTCTAGCCTTGGATTTTGGCAGAATTGGTTATATTTACGATATAAAGCATTATTTTCTTCAATGTGCTTTTATTTTACATATATGATGAATATATGAACCTTGAAGAGCAACAAAATAAGAGGTAAAAGCATTTGAGTGGTGAAAATCGTAAATATTCGCCACCCGGTCGACGGTCGTATTCTCAGGCGGAAGGAACCGAGACATACACCCTCCTCTCTCTCTCTCTCTCTCTCTCTGACTAAACTGAACCAAGGAGGAGGTGTCTCGGTGTTATATAACGACTCTTATGCAACCCAATTGTGCTACATTACCGCAGGAGAGAAAAATAACCGATAAATTATGAAAATAAGAGGAAAAATAGGTGATCATTGAGGGAGGGGGGGAGGGGTGAATAAGGTTGGGAAGGAGGGAAAGGGTGGGGTGAGAAACATATGGATGAGTCGTAGGAAGTACTAGAGGGGAATTATCTCACCTAATGACATATTCCTTTTGTTTTCCTGGGGTCGTTTGGAAGTTTTTGTTAACGTACCTTGAATTATGGTAAGAGATGCCTTGTTAATCCCACTAGGCAAACACTTTACAACTGTTTCACAACTTTAGTTTGAATAAATAAATATAGAGTTTCAACCAGCAAATACTAAGCGAGAGCAAGAGAGGTGAACAGCTACTGACACATGTTTGTGAGCTCTTGCGATTTTCTATATGCAAATATATCCATTTTGATTGATGTTCCGATCAATTGAACTATATATTTATAAGTGTATATTTTATATATATAAATATATAGCTGATTTTATTATTCTGAAAATAAACTTAACACCTCCCGAGCGGCTAGTTTTGTAACGCTACTACCTGCCAAGAGGGCAGATTTACCCTAAACGAGCTTCATTCCATGCTCTTCTTCATGCATAAAGAAGAGCCAGATCGTAATACAATTATGTATCCGTGAAAGGGCGATAATTGAGCTTTCCAATGACACCTGAATCATCCTTGTATGACCATGGGTTCTCTTGCAACGATGTTGCAGCACGAAGGGAAGAAACCCAAAAATACAATAATTTCCTCAGTTTTTCCCTGTATCGCGGGACCAGGGAGGTGGAGACATGTGGTGGTGGTGTCAGAGGCGGGACTATGTCCACGCTGAACGGTCAGAGCCCGCCCGCGCTCCTCCTACCGCATGGACTCTCTCTCAGAGCCGATTATGTGCTCAAAATCGCATACGACTTAAGGCGGGACCCGCTCTTTAGGCCTTGGTTCTCTAACCAACTTAAGGCGGGACCCTATAGACAAGGGTTAAATGGATATAGTTGCATGCAGAATTGCAAGAGCTCACAAATATTGTCAGTAGCTGTACATTGCAACAATTGCCATTAAGCCAAACAGCTTCAGATGATTAAACTCAACGCAATACAGGTTTTGTGCATTAAATGTCAGGTGTGTAGGCTATAATCAACACACCTGGCTTATCTGGCAAATTAATTATGTTTAGCACAAACTTTGGGAATTGGGGATGGTGCAATGGGTGTTGCCACATGTGTAAATAGTATAACCAACATATTTAACCCAGACAATGAGTCTATAAATTAAATTTACGTGGCAGCAATGTGATCCCGATCATGGGAATATAGTCAGGCTGGTAGATCACGGTCTGGTGGTGGTGGTGGGTGGATAAGGGGGGGGGGGGGGGGGGGGGAGAGAGAGAGAGAGAGAGAGAGAGAGAGAAAAAAAAAGAGATGGACATAGGGTTATGGAGGGTGGTAATAAAGAAGGGAAGTAGGAAGGAAAAAAAACTTGACTTAGGAAGAAAGAGTAGAGAGGAAATGCGAGGAGAAAGTGGAAATTAATGAGGATAGAAATGGAAGGACAGATGGATAGAGAGAAGAAGAGATATTATAGAGTCATAAATAAAATAGATGGAAGAAGGAAAGTCTATATAGGTAAACTATGTAGAAAGGGAAAAATACAGACAACAGAGAAGCGAGCATTGAGAGAAAATAAGGGATGGAGATGGGAGGGAATAAAAAAGAGAAATATGATAATAGAGACGAAGGAAGGAAAGACAGAAAAGCAATAGGACAGAGAGGATAGAGAAGAGTGAAAAAGATCGAGAAAGGATGAGATAAAACCAAGAAGGTGAAGTGAGGGTAAATAGGATAGAGAGGATCGAAAAAGAATAGAGAAAGAAAGGAATTGGGAATAGATAGTGAAGGACAGAAATGGATGAGAGAGCAGAGAGATTGAGGTCTGCCTCCCAGAGGGTGTGGAGAGAGAAGTGAATAAAGGGAGTAAGAAGCAAAGACAAGCAAATTACGGGTGTGCCCGGCCTGGCTCATATTTGTGTGTTCAGTTTTCAATCGTTTTAGAACATGTACATTACATTCAAGGAATGAAATTATTATTATTATATGAGATGCCGAAGTCTGCAACCAGGGTGCAGAAACACCATCAAGATCAATCCACACAAAACACCCGGAGGCACTGGAGAGAGACTACGGCAACTTAGGAAAAAATAAAAACATATACTGTATACTGTACTGTACATATACACATATTAAACACAGATAACATATTATGCAGTGGAGGATATCAAGTATAAAATTAATATAATACAATAAAATAGAATAAAATAAGTTTAAAAATTAGAATTAATGCTGCAAAAAAGCATTAACTCTAGACTTAAAAATGGAGATATTAGCTGAATTGACTAGCTCATTTGGCAACTTATTCCACAAGTCAACCATGGCCGGCACAAAACACCGTGAAAACTGTGTAGTAGAAAAATTAACACGGCTCATGGCAAGATCATTAAGATTGCTTGTGAATCTAGTTGCACGAGCCCGGACATAGGGCCCAGGCAGAACCCCATGTAAGGGATGCCGAGGGTTGTTAAAAACTTTAAATAAGAGACTAAGGGCACCAACTTTACGTCGAAGACTCAGATCAAGAGACAAATGAGGTAGAATAAAACTGATGGAATTTAGCGACCTGTCAAGCAAATTGAGATGGCAGTCAGCTGCTGACAACCAGACAGGTGAGCAGTATTCGAAATGTGGCAAAATAATAGCATACAAAGACTTGATAACTGTGGCGTCACAAGCAAATGTTTTATAAACCTTGCGAAGCAGACCAAATTTTTGGGAAATGGAAGAGGAGAAAGAACGAATATGCTTTTCAAAAGTAAGTTTGGGATCCAGAGTAACTCCTAACAAACGCAGAGTATCAACATTCTCAATTTGCTTGCCAGAAACTTGTAGATAAGGATGGGGAGGATCCAAGGTACGAAATCTGCTGATGATAATGGAGTGTGTTTTACTAGCATTAAGTTTCATGCCCCAAAGTTCACACCATGATGTAATTTTGGCTAAATCCCTATTCATAGCAGTAGCAATTACGTGTCGATCTATTGGTGATGGAATTGACGCATATAAAGTTGTATCATCAGCATAGGAGATTAGTTTATTTTTAAGCTCGGAACACAGTTCAGCAGTAAAAATAATAAAAAGCAAAGGGCCAAGGACACTGCCTTGTGGAACACCAGAAACAACAGTAACAGAAGGGGAATGACACCCATCAATGACCACAGACTGAGATCTTTTCGTCAAAAAATCTTCAAAGATCCATAAAAAATTGCCACCAATATCAATGAGCTGTAACTTAAACAGAAGTGCTTTATGGTTGACTAAATCAAAAGCAGAACTAAAGTCAATAGCCACGACACGAGACTCATGTCCCTGGTCCAATGAAGATTGCAAGTCATAGGTGAGTGTCAGAAGCGCATCACATGTACCCAGTCCCTTACGAAAACCAAACTGTGAGTTTGGTATCAAATTATGACTATTACAATAAGAGGAAAGGCGTCTGGATAAAAGCCTCTCATAGAGCTTGGATAGGATAGGTGTAATGGAGATAGGGCGATAGTCATTAGGAGATGATGAGGCAGTATTACCCTTTGGAATAGGAGTGATGATAGCAAAGAGGAAAACTACCTGATTTCAAAAGCAACCTAAACACCACAGCCAATTTAGGTGCCAAGACCACTGCAACCTTTTTAAAAAAGAGAGGGAAAAACCCATCCGGGTCTGTGCCACCATAGGTATCAAGATCCAGCAAGTACCTTTTCAGTTCAGCTGATTTGAATGCCATTGAAAGCCATTGAATGCCATTTGAAAGAGTGAAAATGGCCCGATGCCATGGTAAATAAGAATTAACGCAAGAATGGCCACACTCATTTTGGAAGGTTTAACTGGGCGAATGCCCTCTGTGGGCTATATACTAAGAGGGCGTACAGACTGGATGGTGTTCCTCCCATTGCACTCAAAAACTGTTATTTCGTGCGACTCCCTGTCTAGGCAAACTCATTTGTCTCTGTCTTTGCTCCAATGTCTTTCCTTCTTGCTGGCAGTTTTCTCTAATTCAACCTGTTCCAAAGAGGGGTTATCTCAACCCTCTAACTATCGTCCAATTGCTCTCATTTCTTGCATCTCTAAATTGTTTTAAACTATTCTGAATTCAAAATTTCTTAACTATTTGTCATCCCATAATCTACTTTCAGATCTCCAGTATGGTTTCCTTAACTCGTAAAGCGCGAAGCTATGGTAGATCAAAGGGTCCCGCCATGCGAAGCTATTTGGTTCTCTTTTGACGAAAATCGTCATATTTCCATATATATTATTATTACTTATCCATATGCGCCTAATTTGCTTTTAATATGAAAATATGAACATTTATGAGCAAAAAAAAGAAGTGGGAATAGCATTTGAGGGGTGAAAAAGACGTATTATTGCCGCCTGGTCGTATCATTAGGCGAGAGGCAGGGAGGCAAATATCAAAGGAGTACAAAGGAGTACAAAGGAAATCAAGCAACAACAGATCTAGTGACCCTTCTAGGTTGCTTGTCCTCCAAAACACTGAGGATCAAGTGTCCAAACAGTGGTTTAGAGTGGGTAAGGGAACATTGGAAAGGGAACTACTGCCCTGCCACTAACGTGGCAGGACTAGGAAGTTAGTAGGGGACATATGGGTTAGTAACTGAGGGGAGGATAAAGTTATTCATTTACAAACGCAGTCAGTCGCGGGTTTGATGCGAGATATTTGTCTAGGCGGAATTTAAATGAATCAACGGTGCTGCAGTCTATAACGTCTCGGGGAAGCCCATTCCACAAGTTGACAACTCGATTGAAGAAGAAATTCTTAGATTCGTGCGAGTTAAAAGATTTACCAATAATTTTGCAACCGTTTCCCCGCGTGTAATTAGATTGGTCGATAGTGAAGTACTTACTACAGTTCATATTGTCGATGCCTTTGATGATTTTGAACACTTGAATTAAGTCGCCTCTTAATCTGCGCTGGGTTAAAGGAAATAGATTTAATTCTCTAAGACGCTCTTCGTATGGTTTGTTCTTTAGGCTAGGTATCATTTTGGTAACTCTACGTTGAACTCGTTCTAGCTTGTTTATATCTTTTTGGTAATAAGGGCACCAGGATTGAACGCAGTATTCCAGAAGAGGGCGGACTAAGGAATTGTAAAGGGTTAGGATAACTTCTTTGGATTTATGCTCAAATGACCTGCCTATAAAGCCAATTATTTTGTTTGCCTTCTTAACAACTTCTGAACATTGTTGACTCGGTTTTAGGTTACTCGATATTGTTACTCCCAGATCAGTTTCTCTGTTTACATTCTTAAGCTGAGTGCCATTCATCGAATAGTTTGCTTTCTCATTTAGGTATCCGACATGTAGTACTTTACATTTATCCGCATTGAAACTCATTTGCCAAATTTGGGCCCAACATGACAATTTATCTAGATTGTGTTGCATATCGTCAACTTGTTCTTTTGAGACTACGCTATTTGCAATTTTTGTATCGTCAGCAAATTTTGAGATTGTGCAGGTGAGACCCTCATCTATGTCGTTGATGTAAATTAGAAAGAGAATTGGTCCTATCCTTCCCCTCTGAGCTCTAGAGCGACACTGACGACTCTAAGTAAAAGTCTCTTTGTTGCAAGGATCTCTAGCTACCTCGCCCATGGTAAAGAGACCGCGTAAGGGAAATTTGCTTGAAAATTACCCGATAAAAGAGGGAATTAGAGGAAAAATACCTGATAATTGAGGAGGGTGGGAAGGGGGGGACACATGTAAGTGTGGTAGCATGTAATGGAGGGGAATTATGTCACCTAATCACAATTGTTTTTGCTTTAAGTGCCACTGGGGTGTTTTAAAGTTTTTTTTTATGCTCTGGATCTATTGAGGATGGTCGCAGTGCACCACAAAAACCTCTATTGAGGACAGCGTTATTTATGTAGTAATGTACACCCTATGTGGTGGATTGTGTTCTTTTATTTCAAATTTTATTTTATTAAGCGTTGTTTCCACATAGCGATTTTGATTAGTTCCTTTGCATTTATCTTGTGTCGTCCCAGTTTTGGTTTGTTTATTTTGCATGTTTTACATTATAATTAAGGGCCACTCCACTGGTGATCTTCTTTCTTATCTTATTATTAAAGTAGAGTTCTTCCGGTCCCGTATTCAAGTCCATCGTCGCAAGATTTACCCAGATTTCTGTTTTTCTGGTTCCGTCGCAAGCCCACCGTGGCAAGCGAGGCTCCAGTTTTCACTTGCGACGACAAGACAGCACTGTATCTGGGTTGATAACAAGCTGAAACATCTCGCTCAACTTGTTGCTTCTTCATTCTAATATATTTCGGTTTATTTGTTTATCCAAACATGATCTTACAATTTACTTGGCTAATATTAGGAAGTAGAGTAATAAGAGCCCATGGTAATTAATATTTAATTGTTCATAAAAAAATAATGTTGGACAGTACGGTTAGGTAGATTTTGGCCACGAAATAGCAACAATCCCCAGCTGTAATGAACTATGACTCTTTACCGAATCAGATTTCCATTAATAAAATGTGTATGATATTTTAATTGGCAGTGAATGTTATTCCGATGAATTAAAAGGGATAAATAAGTTTTAAATATGGCGCACCGTAAATTGCTGGCTTGGACCAAGCTGTGTGTGTTTTTCTTATTATGTAATGATCTTGCGATGGATCGGTTGCGACGATGAGCAAGCGACAGGACTGGAAAGATATAGTTCAACTCTTGGTCATCCTCCTTTCGGGACTTCGGTGAGACCTTTTCTATTGGGCTAGACATATCAAGAGCCTTCTATGGAGTCTGGTACAAATCTCTAATCTCCGAACTACATCCTACGGTTTCTATCCCTCCATCCGTGCCTTTGTATCTAATTTCCTCTCGGGTTGTTCCATAACTGCGGCTGTGGGCAGGCGTTGTTCACCTCCTCAACCTATCAACTCCAGTGTTCCTCAGGGTTCTCTCCTGTCTCCAGTTCTCTTTCAAATATTCATTAATGATCTTCTCTATTGTACACTCGGATACCATAGTCTCTAGCCCACTCATAAGATTTTGTGGACCCCCTATGTTTTTCTGTATGCAATTATATAAATCTGGAATTAGTTTTGGCTATAACTTGCTTGTCAATAGATAGCATATACAGTTTTGTAGTTGATTTATAGAAAACAATATTCATAAATTAGTTTCCAGAGATATACTTCCACAATTAGAAATAGGTGAAATCCACGAATTTGTATGAGTGGGCTAGAGACTATGGTATCCGAGTGTACCTACAGTCTTATCCATTCTTATGCCGATGACTCTACCTAACACTATTCATCTAGTTTTCCAGAACGACCGTGCATGCAATCACTCAAAAACTCACGTGAAGAGGCCATAGCACACTTATCTTCTTAGGTATCAACCATTTCCGATTGGGAGAGAAAATTTTGTTATTTCCAATGCTTCTAAAACCCAATTTCTCCATTTATCTACCCGTCAAGATCTTCCACAGATCTATCCCATAGACTTCAACAATACAGAAATCATTCCTTCATTTTCTCTCAATATTATAATTGTGTCTTTTTCTTTTGGCATTTCTTGGAAAGATCATATTACAACTCTTGCCGAAACATCTTTCTGGAAGTTAGGTGTGCTCAACAGTCTCTGTGGGTTTGTCACCCCTGCATAGCTTCTTGCTCTGCATAGAAACAATGTGCGCCCATGTAACGAGTATCGTTCACATGCATAGGGAGCTGCATCTCATACCACACTTCTCAAAAGGGTAGAGTAAAAATACTTTTGTCTCATCAACTCACCACCTCTCACTATTTCCCTACAATCTCTCTATACAAGCTGCAATGTTGCATCTCTCTCACCCTACTACCAATATTACAATAATCAATGTTCTTCAGAGCTCTCTCAGTGAATCCCCCCTCCCTTACGGAGAGTGGGGGGCAGCTGCCATTCAACACACTCCCACCCCTATTCTGTTCAACTCTCAAACCCAAGATTGAAAAAAAAAAGTCCCAGTCTTTTTTCTACTCAACACTCTAGCTTTGGAACTCTCTCCTTCAATCTGTCTTTCCCTTATCCTATAACTTGAACTGCTGCAAGCTCCGTGTGTCCAGGCTTTTGGACTCGAACGTACACTCGGTCAAAGAAGTATCTGCATCCTTACGCTATTCATCTGGTTTGTACAGCTCGGTAGGGTTGGTACCTCCCCCTGCAACTATATCCATGTGTCAGAGACGATCGTCATCCTTTTCCTCTACAATGTTCGGTTCCCTAGGAACAAACCTCTCTCTCATATATATACATATATATATATATATATATATATATATATATATATATTGCCTAACGCCATGATCCCCGAAGGGGTGGCCACAAACGAATCGCCCCCATGCACCTCTGTCCCCAGTCAGTCGACGCCCCTCCTCCCAACCAGCACCGCCTTCATCCATATACTTCCTCACTCCATCCTTCTACCTCTCCTTCGGTGCACCTCTCTCTCTCTGTCCTTCAACCTCGCTCTCGTACACCCTCTTAGTCATTCTCTCAATTTCCATACGTTCTATATGGCCGAAACATCTCAAGTTGTTCCTCTTCACACTTTCCAGCACATTTACCTCCACACCACACCTCCTTCTTACTTCCTCATTCGTCTGTCTATCCCTCCATGTAACTCCGCACGCACTTCTCAAGTAACTCATTTCCACCGCTCTCACTCTTGGTCTGAGTCTCTTCCCGAATGTCCATGCTTCGATTCCGTAAGTTAGTGTCGGGATTACCACACTGTCATGCAAGGACTTCTTCACTTCCATACTGACCACCCTATTTCTTGTTACTGCTTTCAACGTTCCTACATCCCTCTTCCCCTGTTGCACCCTCTTATAGGCAGATTCCACTCATTTCCCTCCCTTTTCAGCGATACACCAACATCCACTGCTCTTCCTAGTATTTCTTTCATAACTCCATCCATATATACAGTAAACAACCACAGGGACATCACACACCCCTGTTTCAACCCAACATTCAGGTCAAAGAACTCGCTCTGCTCAATCTCCACACGTACTGCCGCCTTTGCACCCTCATACATGCTCTTCACTGCTTTCAGCAACTTGCCATTTACTCCGTATAGTCTAAGTACTTTCCACATACCTTCTCTATCCACACTGTCATAGACCTTCTCCAAGTCTATAAAGGCAATATACACCTTTTGTTGCTTCTCCATATAGTTCTCCACAACACAATTCAGGGTAAAATCCTGATCTACACATCCTCTTCCCTTTCTAAACCCTCCCTGCTTGTCACCTATCCATTTCCCCATTCTCAATCTCACTCTCTCATCACTACCCTACTGTACACCTTCCCTACTCCGCTTAAAAGACATATTCCTCGGTGGTTACCACACACTCCTCTTTCCCCTTTGCCCTTATATTGGGGGACAATTATGCCAGTCTTCCAGTCATCGGATGCACTCCCCTTCTCCCATTCTAGTTTGCATATTTTCCATACCCATTTGATCACTATCTCACCACCATACCTCAACATTTCCCCAAACACTCCATCTGTTTCTGGTGCTTTCTCCAACTTCACTCTTTTCATGGCTTCCCACACTTCTGACCTCATGATCCCAACCTCCTCCTCCACTACTTCTCCTCGTCTCCCTCCCATACCATATCCAACTATGTTTGCTGGCTCTTCATTCCTTACATTTAGCAACTCGTTGAAGTACTCCCTCCATCTTTCGACTCTCTCTTGCTTCTCGGCTAGCATTCTCCCATTCTTATCTTTCACACCCTTACTGTTTCCCTTGCTACCTTCCCTAATTTTCTTTACTTCTTTCCAGAACAGTTTCTTACACTCCGTCCACTTTACACTCAGATTCCTTCCAAATTCCTCATCTACTCTTCTCTTACTTTCCTTCACTACTCTCTTCACCACTCTCTTTCTTTCCACTTACCTCGCTCGTCTCTGCCTCTCCAAATCTTCATTCCCTCTACTACCCAACCACTCTCTATACGCTTTCTTCTTGTCTTCCACAGCTATTTTTACCTCTTCTGTCCACCATGCTGTATCTTTCACTCCCCTCCCTCTTCTCCTCACAACACACACCTCCTCACATGCTGCACAGATCTCTCCCTTAAACACCTTGCTCATCTCCTCCACCTCTTCCATATCTTCCAGGTCGAACCCACCTAGTCGTCTTTCTACTGCTCTGCTTTACTTTTCCCTGATTTCCTCTTCCTGTAGCCTCTCCACCCTCCTCACCATTCCACCTTCCTCTCGCCTTCCTCCAGGTCTCCTCACCCACTTCTTTTGTATCCTAATTTTAGCTACTAGTGCATAATTATCAGACAGACCCGCCCCAATACCCCTATACTCCCTAGCATCCAGCACAGATTTCTTCATTCGTTCATCCACACATATAATATCAATCAGTGAATTTCGTTTCACCACTGTCTTATCCTTCATCGTATATCTATATATATATATATATTCAAAGTAAGTTTATTGCTTGTCATCCAGTTCATTTACTTTAATAACTTCATTGCTTGTGGCATTAAGGAGTAGATGAAAGTCATGGTGGTTAGCAAAAAGCGTACTATCATCCACAAATGATATATATTTCAGTTGTCCACTATAGTTTATGATATCATTACTATATAACAATAATAACAAAGATCTGACATGCGGTCTTTATATTGCACAAATGTTTCCTATAGTAGTGTAGTGTAAGAGTGCAAGTGCCAATCATTGGTCTCAAAAGTAATCATACAACATGAATAGGATACATAAAAACTGCATTACTTGCTTCAAAAGAATAATATAATATGAGCCTCGTAAAATGTTTATTGGGATCGACCACCAAGTTTTAGGCACTAAAATATGTGTTTTGAGAGCCAAAATCCACGAACATTGGCACAGTGAATACATGTTGTTACCGTGTTCCTTGACTGCTTCACAATCTGAATTCATTAAGTAAAAAAAATCGAAAAAGCGTGGCATTGGCAGTCTCGGGCCGATGAAATATTGGCGGCAGCGGACGGTGTAAATGGGGCTATCCCCAAAACAGAGATTCCAACTATCCTTTGATCTGTCCAGGAGGATCCACGCCCATTAGAGAGTGGGGGGTATGTGCTTAAAGCCAATGGGAATGAGTAGGAGATAAGTGGAATTTTAGGTTTTTGTTATCTGTTGTCAATTAGCTCCTTAGGTTAAAGGAAGAGGGCACTTGTGGTAATTACCTGCTCATTGGCATAACACAGCCTCCCCACACCCCAGAAAAACATGTCTTCATACACTTAGGCAGAAATGTGATTGACAAAAACTACTCACACCTTAGAAGAATAGAACATTTTTGCTCACATCCAGGCTACCGACTCAAGTTCTGGTGTGCAGTTTCTAGTAGTTCTGCTGAGCCTGACTCACACAAGCCATGTCTAATTGGCAATTGCCCTGTTATAGTAATGTCACGCTGCTTGCCTCGTTAATAAATCAGACTTCAACTGTGAGGAAGCGGGACAGCTATGAAGACTGCATGGAATTGAAAATGCTGTAATTTTCTACAGAGAGAGAACAGATGTTGACTTGACCAACACTCATACTATAGAAAAGTATATTGATGTTTTGTTCCAGTTATGCTCAAGTAAGTTAGCTGAACTGATTAAGAAACTGTGAGAAGAACTGTCATCCTCCAAAACCAAGCTTCTTCAAAATCCATTATAGGCCAACTGCCTGAAAAGTGGAGCATCCTGGTAGAAGCGATCTCCATCATAGATAACTTCATGGTTATACAGAATAGTAATGAGGAGATAAAGCAATGAACTATCGCCTCTTCAGCCTATCCAAACAGAATAGATAAGGAATGAGAGAAACTCATCATCGAAAATGAGCAGAATATTTGGTGGACATCTGAACAAAGAAGGACAATCTGCCAGGAAGAGGATAACACCAAAATAGAGCCAACAGCAGCAGAGGAAACAAACTCCTCCTCCTCGTCGTCCTGACCAAAAGCAAGAAACACATTATACAATAAGAAAATCGGCCTCGTGATTATCCTGCTTAACACACAGAACACTTCAGGCAACCACCAAGGGAAAAAACACGATCCAAATTAGGCAATACAACGATTATAACTCAAGGCAAGAATATCGTAATCAATCTGCAAAGATATAGTACAGTAAGCAAAGAAAGCATAGTTGCATGCAGTAGTCAGGACTTTCAAGATGACCTGGAACGATTGATGTACAATAAAACTGAACCATGAAGGTGTCAATACCATGCATAATTAGTACTCTTCTAGAGAAGAAAGGTGCAGCGAATGTCGTTCTAGGGAACCATTCCCACACCTTAAGTACTGTGACTACTGCCATAAGAGATATCACGTAGCTCAAAACTGTCGTGAAAAACAAAAAATGCTGATCAGAGGCAACATATATAAAGATATATAAAGCAATATCATATAGTGTGGTTCGCTAGTTATAGATCATTTATTTTCAAGTTTGTAAAAGTGTCCACGGAATAATGAATGGGACTGTATAAATAGGCGCCTAATCCAACAGAAAGAAGTAAGTAGTCAAGAGCGATTTGTAGACATCTAGTACTGTCAATATTGACGCAATTAACTCTTAAAAAAGGGTAAACATATTTAATAAAGCTTGAAAACACCTGGAAAAACATACATATAAATAAGACAGATAGATAGATATATATAGAAAGATATCTACACATTACACGGTAAATCATGGGTCTATTGTTGTTGGTATTGTCGTTCCCTAAGCTGCCTGGCCGAACAACCCCGATTCCCTAAGGAAGGCCATGGCCACGATTGGGCTTTCCCACAGGGCTCTCAAGGAGTGTAGATTATGTTATTGGTGTAAGTGATTGTGTAGAATGTAGTCTTCTATGGGATGTCGTGTTGCATCCTGGACAGGTGTCAACGATGGAGATATCCAATCTCTTTTGATAGCTCAGAAGAGCTGGATGGTGCCCATATCTCAGCCTGGCCAGGTGGACTGTGTCCTCGAGAGGAAGGGAGGATTCAGAAGGATGGATTTCGGTAGGTCGTGCCTGCAGCTGCGTGTTGTCTATTAGTGATTGCATGGAACGGCGAGAGATATGAGTAGGGATGAGCTTCTGAGAGCTGGTTTGGGGTGGGCAGGGCGGGAGAGATGACAGTATTTATTGTGCGTGGTGATACCGTATGCTGAGTGTTGTATTGATATTCCTTGGTATCTGTGGGTGTGCTGCCATGTAGTGTAGTGGGTGGTGTTTGTTTTGTGAAGGCTGCAGCCAGGAATTTAGTGTCTCATGTCCAGGTGGTCTTTGAATTTGAGGACTTTGGTTTTTTGATGTACGTGATCTGTAGGTATAGTAGCTGTGCAGCCTGTGATGATTTTTAGGGCTTTGTTATTTAATAGTCTGCAAGGTCTTGACTCTTGTGATGTGTTTCATACAACTTTGAAGCCCAGGCAGGGCTTGCATATTCCATCACTGATCTTATGTATTGTTTGTATACTGGTGTGGTAGTTTCTTTGTTGTGTACACATTTTGTGTGGGCAAGTGACCTGAGAGTGTGAAGTCTGAGTGTCAGTTTATTTTTTATGTTTGTGATATGTTGTTAGAATGTCATTAGAGTATCAATTATGTTATTCCTAGGATTTTGTGTGTGTGTGTGTGTGTGTTAGGGGGGTGTTGTTAATGGTGAGGTGGGGGGTGTTTTTGTATTCGGTTGTCCAGCTTGTGAGGAGGGTTGAAGTGGATTTGGCTGGGGCTAATTTGAGTTTGTTTGTTGTGCATCAGTCATGTAGTGTGTTGAGATAGGGTTGAAGGAGAAGTGTTGCTCTGTCTGGGTTTTGGTGTGTGCATGTGAGTGTAATGCCGTCTAAGTAGGAAGTTATATTTATTTGGGGTGCCTGGGGTGTGGGTATATCATACATGTATAGATTGAAGGTGTGAGTGACAGGACGGATCCTTGCAGGACTCCGTTTGTGAAGTTTCTGATGTTAGATGACTGACCAGCAAATAAAATGTGTGCACATCTGCCTGGTAGTTTGTTGGCCAGCCACCTATTTGTATTGGTGTGCATGTTTGTGTCGTAGATTTTGTTTGTTTGGTTGTGGCGGGGGAAGGCATTGAAGGCTTTACTAATGTCGAGTGTGGCAAGTAGTGATCTGTGTGGTGGTCTGGCTGAATTGATGCCGTAAAAAGCTCCTCGTGTAAAGTCAGTCAGAAGAGTGCTTGTGGAGTGCAGTGGCCTGTAGCCATGTTGTGTTGGAGCTAGGGGTCGAGCGTGTGTGATCAGGTGTAGTACGAGGCGTTATGAGACTTTGGAGAGGGTGCAAAGGAGTGTGATGGGGTGGTGGGACGAGGGCAGTGTGGGGTCTTTGTTGGGTTTAGGGAAAGTAATGATGACACCATGCTTCCTGATGTCTGGTATTGTGTTGTGTGAATATCTGTAGTTTGATATGTTGGTGAGTGCTTGTATGCCCTGTGGTCCTAGTTGTCTGAGGGGTATATTGTTTATGTTGTCTAGACCACAGGCGGTTGAGTGCTTGATATTGTTGATGATGTGCTTTGTCTGGTTGTTGGTGATCGGTGCATAGTCAGGGTCTGTGGTAATTATCTCTTACGCCGGATGACACCTTGGTCATCTTGATGGGGGTTTAGGAATAGAGTCTGTTGTTGTGATTGTGGCATGTGATTTTGTTGTGTTGCTGTTGGAAAGTGTGATGTTGTTTAGTGTTGTGTAGAGTTGTTTAGGGTCTGTTTTGTGATCAAGTGTTTTGAGGTAATTATTCCAATTTAGTGTTTGTTGTTCTAGTATTTTGTTGCTAATCTGTGTGTTGAGTGCTTGGATTTGTTGTGCAATGTCCTGTGTATGGGGTGCTGGGGAATGTTTCAGTGTGTCGCGTTTACTGATGAGGTTTTGAATATCTGGTGTTAAGTTGGGGTTGTGTCTTTTTCTGTTACCTCTTGGAATGTATTTATTGGCAACGTTTTGGATAATTGTGTTGAATGTGTGAACAGCATTGTTGATGTTAGTGACAGGTGTGCTGTTTAGTATTTCAAAGTGTTGTTCAGTCTCATTTTCCCAGTTGGCTCTTTTATAGTTAGTGTATGTGTATTATGTGGTTAGCTTGGAAACACCTGGAAAAGCATAAATATATATATAAGAGAGTGATAGAGAGAGAGATCCACATATTACACGGAAACTGATGGGTCTGTTTAATCACGTATTTTCCTACCCTGGGCTGACATAAGCCACAGTAATCTTTAAAATGCATAATATTATCATATCTACACATTTTGCATATACGGTATATATATATATATATATATATATATATATATATATTTATATATATATGGCTATATAAATATATACTGTATAATATATATACAGTATATATATACTATATATACTGTATATATATATATATAGATATATATATATATATATACTGTATATATATATATATATATATATATATATATATATATATATATATATTGCATATACATATATATATATATATATTTATATATATCGGTATGTATATATCCCCGATGGAGTGGCCACGAATAAATCGCCCTCATGCACCTCTGTCCCCAGTCAGTCAACCCTCTTTCCCTGTTGCACCCTCTACCCCACTTCTTTCTCCATACTCCATTCTTTGCTCAAGACACTGCCCAAATACTGTAATGAGCTGACATTCTCCATAGCCTGACCTTTCAACCTCACCTCACACTCTGTGACTGCACCTCGTTCAAAAATCATAACCTTAATCTTCCCCGCATTTACCCACGGATTCCACTTTTCACACACTGTTTCAAACATATTTACCAGACCCTGCAACTCCCATTCACTTTCGCTCATCAGAACTGGATCGTCAGCAAACAGCAGTACAGGCAACTTCCACTTATTTCCTTCCCTTATCAGCAGTACACCAACATCCACTGCTCTTCCTTGTATTTCTTTCATCACTCCATCCATATATATATCGAACAACCATGGGGACATCACGCACCCTTGCTTTAACCCGACTTTCAGATAAAATAATTCGCTCTGTATATTTTTCACACATACTGACGCCTTTCTACCCTCATACATGCTCTTCACTGCTTTCAGCAACTTGCTAGCTACTCTGTATATTCTCAGTACTTTCCACAGATCTTCTCTATCAACTCTGTCGTAGGCCTTCTCCAAGTCCATAAAGGCAGAATACAACTTTTGTCCCTTCTCCAGATATTTCTCCACAAAAAATTTCAAGGCAAACATCTAATCTACACATCTTCTTCCCTTCCTAAACCTGCCCTGCTCATCACCTACCCATTTCTCCATTCTCGCTCTCACTCTCTTGATCACTACATCTTCCCTACTACACTTAGAAGACATATCCCCTGGTGTATAGCACACACTCCTCTCTCCCCTTTACCCTTATACACAGGGACTATTATGCTTGTCTTCCAGTCATAAGGTGCACTTAACTTTTCCCATGCTAGTTTACACATTTTCCATACCCATTTCAATCCCTATCTCACCACCATACCTCAGCATTTCCCCACACACTTCACCTATTCTTGATGCTTTCCCCATCTTCACTCTTTTCAAGGCTTCACACACTTCTGACCTCCTGATCCCCAATTCCTCCTCCACTACTTCTCGTCTTCTCCCTCCCATACCCCATCCAACTATGTTTGCTGGCGTTTAATTCCTTACGTTCAACATTTCGTTGAAGTGCTCCCTCAATCTTTCGACTTGCTCTTGCTTCTCGGCTAGCACACGCCCATTCATACCCTTACTATTTCCCTTGCTACCCTCCCTAACTTTCTTGACCTCTTTCCAGAACAGATTCTTACACTCCCTCCATTCAACACTTAAATTCCTTCCAAATGCCTCATCTAATCTTCTCTTACTTTCCTTCACTACTCTCTTCACCATTCTCATTTTCTCCAAGTTCATTTCCCTTTTCTGTCTCTTCAAATCTTCATTTCCACTACTAGCCAACCACTCTCTATATCCTTTCTTATTATCTTCAACAGCTAGTTATACCTCTTCAGTCCACCATGCTGTACCCTCCACAAACCTCCTCACATGCTGCACACATTTCTTCCTTAAACACTTTCCTCACATCTTCCACTTCCTCCATGCCCTCCAAGTCGAACCTACTTAATCGTCTTTCTACTGCTCTCTTGAACTCTTCCCAGATCTCCTCCTCCTGTAACCACTCCACCTTCCTCCCACCCCACTCTAACTCTCTTCACCCACTTCTTCTGTATCGTTCTTTTAGCTACTACTACATAATGGTCAGACAACCCCCCCCCCTCCCCAATACCCCTAAATACCTTAACATATAGCACATAATTCTTCATTCGTTCATCAACACATATTTAATCAATCAGTGCCTTTCGTTCCACTGCCTCTCTCTCCCTCCTCCACTCCACTGTCCATCATGGATACAATGATACACAGGTACACATGGAAATTCCATGTGTACCTGTGTATCATTCTGTGTCAGCCTCCTCCCCACGCATACATCCACAAGTTCACTGCCATTCTCATCTACTTTTGACGATATACCCTTCCCTCCCATCTACTTTACTATCGACCACCTTCCCATTCATATCCCCATTGAAAAATATTTTTTCGCTATTACAAATCTTATCCAGGCACGCCTCAACATTCACCCAGAACTCCTCTTTCTCTCTTTCAGGTTATCCTCTGTCGGAACATACACATACACACACACAACCACCCACGTTTGTATTCCCACTTTCATTCTTACCTACACAATCCTTGCAGCCACAGAAATATATACTTCCTTACACGATCCTTCCACTTGTTACTTGCAAACAAACATTCACCTTCTTTCGCTCTCTCACTCTCATTCACTCCAGCACACACACCTATTCCACAATCCACATTCCCATGCTTTCACACATGTAACCCTCCATTTGGACTCAGTCATTCCGCATACATCCAGCCTAGCATACGCTAATACTTCCAGAACCTCTCGAGTATTGTTTACATGTGTTGGGAAGCTCATCCCATAATGCATTTCTCGAAATGGTACAGTCAAAAGCATTTTGTCTCCTTCATTCACATAAATGTATACATATAAATATATATATATATATATACAGTTATATATATATATACAGTATATATATATATATATATATATATATATATATATATATATATATATATATATATATATATACCGGTATACAGTATATATTTTTTTTTTTTTTTTTTCATATTCCAACTACTCCCTCTCGGGCATAGGCTGAGAGCCTGAACACTCCATCTCTGAAGCTGCTCCGCCTCCGCGCTTCACCGTCTCACTCCCCAGACTTGGACCCTCACTCTCAGAATGCCACCTATTGAGCAAGGCATTGCCCCCCTGTAACATATTTTGAATATGGGAATATTCATACAATGCTATTTTAATCAGGGAACAATGAGGGTATTTTGGGGGGGCATTTCGGTGTGCTGTGGTAATGCACTGAAACTAGGTACAGCACAAATTCCATCCCAATAATTTCTTCCCCATATTAGGATTCGAACCCGGGTCCATTGGATTACCAGTCCAGTGGCAAGACTACTCTACCACACCTTCCCTATTTGGTATATATATATATATATATATATATATATATATATATATATACTGTATATATAAATATATATATATATATATATATATACTATATAATTATATATATATATATACTGTATATATATATATTTTTTTTTTCTTCATGTGAATGAAGGAGACAAAATGCTTTTGAATCTACCATTTCGAAAAGTGCATTATCGGATGAGCTTCCCAACACATGTAAGCAATACTCGATACATGGGCGCACTGCACCCCTATACAGATAAAAAAGCTGTGGAAATTAGAAGAATCCACGGAGAGGGTTGAGCACACCTACCTTCTCTGAAGCTGTTTTAGCACGAGGGGTAATATGAGTTTTCCATATCTAGCTCTTCCCAAGCTTTCTGGCATCTAGCTAAAAACCTCTCTAACAATTTTTCTTCTTCGTCTCTCCCTCCCCTTATCCACTCTGATGGCACAACCATCACTTCTTCCTCTGACAAAGCTGAACTCTTCGCTCAAAGTTTGGCTACAAACTCCACCTTTGGATGATTCCGGTGCTATTAATTCCTCCCTTTTCACCCCCCTCTCTCCTACTTATGCCTAATATCCTAATATCTTCTAAAGATGTACTTTCTACCCTCTCTGGGCTTAATACTAAGCAGGCATACGGTCCGGACGGTGTTCCTCTTCTTGTACTAACAAAATTTGCTTCCGTGATGACCCCCTGCAAACTCTTTCGTCTCTGTCTCTCCTCTAACATCTTCCCTTCTTGCTGGAATTTTGCTCTCATTCAACCTGTCCCAAAGAATGGTGACCACTCTCAACCCTCTCACTATCGTCCAATTGCTCTCATCTCTTGTATCTCTAAAGTTTTTGAAACTATTCTTGCTTCCAAAATTCTTAAGCATTTCTCTGCTCATAATCTGCTTTCAGATCGCCAGTATGGTTTTCTTAAGGGTCGCTCTACTGGTGATCTTCTTTCATATCTTACTAACTCTTGGTCATCCTCCTTTCGGGACTTCGGTGAGACTTTTTCTATTACACTAGACATATCGAAGGCCTTCAATAGAGTTGGACACAAATCTTTAATTTCTAAACTACCCTCCTTCGATTTCTATCCCTCCATCTGTGCCTTTGTCTCTAATTTCCTTTCCGGCTATTCCATAGCTGCGGTTGTGAACAGCCATCGCTCACTTCGTTCTCCTATCAACTACGGTGTTCCTCAGGGTTCTGTCCCATCTCCTATTCTCTTTCTAATTTGCATAAATGATCTTCTCAACTGTACATCCAGTCCCATCCATTCATACTCAGACGACTCTACCTTACACTACTCAATTAGTTTTCCAGAACGCCCCAGCCAGCAGTCCCTAAAAAAAAAAACGTAATGAAGCCATAGAACCAGGGTTGGCATGAATAAAATAAAACGATTTTAATCAAGTGATGTTAATCGATTATAAACAAAGACCAAAATCATTGATTAAAATCAAAATTTATTTTTCTATTAAAATGTCATATTCAAAGTAATTATAAGACTTGTTGCGCTATTCTTAATAGTCTACCAACATGTTTAACCTTTTAAACATTATATAGTAACCTATATCAACAATATTTTGCATATCTGTAATACACTTTTGCTCTATTTCAAGAATTGAAAATAAATTAAATAAATTGTGTTCTTTCATAGAAAATAAATTATCTTTGATCCTTAACCCTCCATCCCCGGCTGGACTCCATAGCTCCATATCGAGTTCGCCCCGCACCGCCCGGCTGGCCTACATAGCTCCATAGCATTATTTCATAGCTTAAAACCATTTAAGAGCGCACTTGAGAAAGTTTTGTTGTCTTAGTGGATGGTCCGTATAACCAACAAGAACAAAAACACATTGCCTGTAAGTCAGGTGACTCCTGCTTGCGTGCAGGCCTAACAAAAGTTTCTATTGATTTCCTGAGTCTCACGATGCATGAAAGCAGTCGACAGTGAAATAGGAATGCTTACAATGGTGAAATATATCAGTAATCAATAATCAATATTAATACAGGATACATAATCAATAATCAATTGTTGAACGAGTGTAAATAGACCGTAGCCATGGCTGCCGATACTGCATCATCGCATTCGAACAGTTCTCAGTAGCATCACAAAACAGCCGGTCTTATTTCCCACCTCAGACAATAACCGCTTAATGTACAGTGTTCTAATCTTCACCCATCACATGATAACGCAGAGTACTGCCTCTGGTATGTATATAACCTAGGTTAAGCTATTTGTTTACGTATTTATAAGCGTGCCAAAATCCTGAGAATTTGATGATTCATCCAGATTCAGCATTGGCGGGAAGGTTTAAATGGCTGTTCGGCGAGGGTTAAATTACTGTGATTTAATTGTTTTTCTGACATAATATAATCAAAGTAATATCCTTTAATTAAGATGTAGGAATATATATACTGTACATACAATATTATACAAGTTTTGCACAAAATGGAAGTTTGCATACAAAAAATTCGAAAAAAATCAAATTTTTTCCAACCCTGCATAGAACACTTATCTTCTGATCTAGCTACTATTTCCAATTGGGGTAGAGAACACCTTGTTGCATTTAATGCTTCCAAGACCCAATTTCTCCATCTTACTACCTGTCCGGAACCTCCAGAGGACTATCCCTTATTCTTCAACAATACAAAAATCAATCCTTCATCTTCTCTCAAAATCACGATGTCTCTTTTTCTTCTGCTCTCTCTTGGGAGGACCATATTACCAGTCTTGCTAAGGCAGCCTCCCAGAAGCTGGGTATGCTCAACCGCCTCAAGAGGTTCTTTACCCCTGTGCAGCTTCTTGATCTGTACAGGGGTACAGTGTGTCCTTGTATTGAGTATTGTTCACATGTGTGGGGAGGATCCTCTCCTCACACCGCACTCCTAGACAAAGTAGAAAGGAAAGCCTTTCGTATCATTAACTCCCGTCCACTCACTAACTCTCTGCAATATCTCTCTCTTCGCCGCAATGTTGCATCTCTCACGCTATTCTTTCGCTACTACAATAATCAGTGTTCCTCGGAGCTTTCCCAGTGTGTACCACCTCCTCTACGTAGGGTACGTAGTACCCGTCTTGCAACACAATCCCACCCCTACTGTGAACCTCTCCAACCCAAGAGTGAAACACTATTCTCAGATTTTCTTCTATTCAACTGCTGAGCTCTGGAACTCTCTCCCAGAATCAGTCTTTCCCTCTTCCTATGACTTAAATTGGCATTTTAGCTCGAACGTCCCTTGATTTTTGGCCTGCCCATCTTTCAACTCACTACAGGCAGTTCTGCCTTTTGTCTCCCTCATTCACATAGGAAAAAGAAAAAGAAAAAGAATATATACCGTATATACTGTATATCTATATATATCTCTACTGTATATATATATATATATATACTGTATATATATATATATATATATACTGTATATATATATATACTGTATATACTGTATATACAGTATATATATATATACATACAGTATATACATATATACTGTACAGTATATACAGTATAAATATATACCAGTATATATATATATATATACCGATCAATGTTTTCATTTTCGGCCACAACCAGAGGCCATCTTCAGGTGTACATTATGATCCTAGAGACCTAGACAATGAAAAAATGCGATATTTAAAATTAAAGTGGATCTAAAAACTAAGTTTAATACAATATGAATTAACACCAAAACCAATATAAAATACACGAGAGAACTACCTTCACCTCAGTAAACAGCAACCACAGTAAGACTAAACAGTAATAACAAAATCATGTTTACGTTACCTAACCTATCATGGCCTCTGGTTGTGGCCGAAAATTAAAACATTGATCGGTGAAAAATTGCTCATTGAATAATTGAAACCTGAGTTGAACATTTCCAATAATTCATAGACTATTGAGCGATATAATTAATTTTATTTTGTTTTACTTTTTGTTTGTTTAGGGTTTAAGTTTGAATGATAGGTTAGGTAACGTAAACATGATTTTCTTATTACTGTTTAGTCTTACTGTGGTTGCTGTTTACTGAGGTGAAGGTAGTTCTCTTATGTATTTTATATTGGTTTTGGTGTTAATTCATATTGTATTAAACTTAGTTTTTAGATCCACTTTAATTTTAAATAACGCATTTTTTCATTGTCTAGGATCATAATGTACACCTGAAGATGGCCTCTGGTTGTGGCCGAAAATTAAAACATAGATCGGTGAAAAATTGCTCATTGAAAAATTTAAACCTGAGTTGAACATTTCCAATAATATATATATACACACACACATATATATATATATATATATATATATATATATATATATATATATATACTGTATATGTGGTGTGTGTGTGTGTGTGTGTGTGTGTGAAAGAGTGTTATTGTATATGTGCGTCGTTGCGCTTTAGCAATTCATAAGTATCTCTGATGTAAGAGAGTGATAAATACTGTGCAGCTTAGGGAAGAAGGAGAGTGGGAAATATGGATATACACGAGTGGAATGATGAAGTCTGAGCTTCACCTTCACGGCTTCACGGCAGAAATATGAGAGCTGTGTGTCCGGGATATTGGCTTGGTTCACAGTTATATAGCTGGTGGTGGTGGTGGTGGGTATGGTGATGGTGGTGGTGGTGGGTATAGTGATGGTGGTGGTGGTGTTAATGGTGGTGCTAGTCATGATGGTGGTTAATGTAGTATTGGTGGTAATAAACGTGGATATGTGAATGGTGTTGTTGGTGATGGTGCTAGTAGTGGTGGTGGTGATGATAGTGGTGGTGTTAATGGTAATGCTGATCATGATATTGGTTTATGTAGTATTGGTGGTGATGAACATGGATATGTGAATGGTGTTGATGATGGTGATAGTAGTGATGATGCTATTAATGATAAAGGCGTCCGTAGGTGGTTGCAGTGAAGGTGGTGATGGAGGTAATATGTGGAATGAAAACGCTAGTAGGAATTTTAGTGTGAAGTGCAGATGTTAAATTAAGGGGGGTTACCGTTTTTTTTGTTTTATCTTTCTCTCCTGTTCTCTCTTTCCCTGGCTTCCATCCATTCGGCCCCAATCAGCCAACTGTTTTAAGACGTTTATCCCCATCCAGGTGTCGATTTCTTCCTGGCGAGCAATAGCGAGCCATCATTGTATGGAGATATCTGGCTTCGCCGGAGAGATTTATCTATACAAAAATGTACAAATTTAGCTTGATGTAAAAACAAAAAATTGACACCTGGATGGGGGTAACTGTCTTAAAACAGTATGCTGAATGGGGCCGAATGGATACAAGCCAAAGAGAGTGGGAGAGAAAGAGAACAAAAAGCGAGGTGGGCTCCCTCAAGGCAACGTGTGGGAGAGTGGTAAGATACTGTAAACTAAGCAGAGTTATGCAGGTAGCTCTTATAGGCACTACAGGTAGAGTGGAAGGCATGGTGCATAATGTAAATCATATAGAGTAACAAGATAAGGAATAGGGCATCTCAGTTGAAATTATAGAGCAAATAGTAGAACAAATACAATTGAGAGAATGGCATAGATCAAGTAAAGTAAAAAGAGTATATTTGAAAGCATAAAGTAGAGATAATAGGCCTTAGTGTGCAGTTGAGTTCAATCCAAGAATGCTTTGATTGACAGAAGATTCATACTAAGGGAAGATTGCTGTAATTATGTCCCTTTTTGCCCCCCTGACCGCACTACCAGGACCCATTCCCTTTTGCATTGCCCTCTCTGTACCGGCGACGACTATTTAGTTGTTTATTTCAGCTGCATTTAGACGGCTTTATACTGTATATCTTAGGAAGGATACATGATAGCTAAAAGGCTTCACTGAGATAGTATGTAATCATTTAACGGGTAGATATCCTTCTTAAGCTGAATAAACCCGTCTAATATTTGCCAGAATATAATGAAAAGGATGAATTGCTAAATATTTTATATTCCTAGTAGATTCAAACCGATTGCATTAATTCCGATGGTGGAAGACGACGTACTAGGTGTGTATTTAAGTGTATGCGGTGTAAACAGAGGAGCGCTCCACGCGTATTTGTATAAATAACTTAGAAGGGTGGAAACATTCCCTCTATAAGTATATAATCCGAGTTCATTGATTTGGTAAGCATAGATTGTATAGTTAAATAGCACTTCATGGGCGTTCATTAAGTGTGTATTCAGTATAGCAAGAGAAGTGCTCCGCGCGCATTCTGAAGATCATTGTGAAGGGTAGATCCATTTCCTCTGTTTATTCAAGAGTTATTGATTTGGTAAGCATAAGCTGCATACATCAATAATACCACGTGTGTATTCATTCAGGGTGTATTCGGTGTAATAAGAAAAGGGCTCCACGCGCACTTGTGTAAATTCTTGGGTAGGTTAGAGTCATGACCTCACTATCTTTACGTGTTATATATATATATATATATATATATATATTTATATATATATTATATATAAATATATATATATATATATATACTGTATATATATATATATATATATATATATATATATATATATATATATATATAAGGTGTTAAGGATTTAAGGATTTAAGGATTTATGAAATAGGAGGAAATTTGTTAGAAGCAGTTAAGAGTTTTTATGAAGGGAGCAGAGCATGTGTGAGAGTAGGAAATGGTGAGTTGAGTGAATGGTTTGAGGTAAAGGTAGGTTTGCGACAGGGTTGTGTAATGTCACCATGGCTGTTTAATATGTTTATGGATGGTGTGGTGAGGGAGGTGAAAAGGAGAACTATGGGAAGAGGATTGGGTTTAGTAGGAAAAAATGGTAGAGATTGGGAGTTGAATCAGTTGCTGTTCGCTGATGACACAGCATTGGTGGCGGATTCTGATGAGAAAGTGCAGCGGGTAGTCAAAGAGTTTGGTGTGGTTTGTGGAAGGAGGAAACTGAAGGTGAACATCAATAAAAGTAAAGTAATGGTGTGTAATAGGGGAGAGCATAGGGTGAATCTAGATGTGAGGCTGGATGGGGAAATATTGGAACAAGTAGAGTGTTTTAAATATCTAGTAGGAACAATAAGCAGGAGTGGAGGTATGGAAGTGGAGGTAAAACAGAGAGTGTGTGAAGGAAGGAAGGTTTTCGGAGTAATGGGAAGTATGTGGAAGACGAGAAATCTCGGAGTGAAAGTAAAAAGTGCACTGTATCAAGGAATTGTTGTGCCAACAGTGATGTATGGGGCTGAGACATGGGCTTTGAAGAAAAAGGAGAAAAGAGGGCTGGATGTGATGGAGATGAGCTGCTTGAGGAGTATGTGTGGAGTTACTCGTAGAGACAGATTGAGGAATGAAGAGATACGTAGGAGAGTGGGGCAGCAGGAACATTTGTCAGCCAGAGTGGACAGAAGGGTGCTGAGCTGGTATGGTCATGTTGAACGAATGGGAGATGAAAGGCTTACAAAGAGAATATGTGAGTCAGGTACAAGGGGAGATAGAAGGGCAGGAAGACCCCCATTGAGATGGAGAGACTGTGTAAGAAAGGCTTTGGATGATAGAGGAATGACTATAGATCAGGCAGGGGAAGTGGTGGTGGACAGGAGTGAATGGAGAATGCTTGTGAATAGTTGAGTGAACACGTGGTCATTTGGAGTAAGGGGTCGGGCGCAAGTTGGACTAGATAATAGTCCATCAGGCGCCTGGCCCGGGGAGACGATTAATATGAAGGGTGTGCCTGGAAGTGTGGTGGGAGGGCTTGTGGCTTTGGCTCCGCTGCATGTCTGCCTGCCGAGATCGGAACCTCTCCGGGTGGTCAGGGGCCGGGGGAGTGCTGGAGCGACCTTGGTAACCCTGGTCTCTGGGTCTTCTCCTGGGTGAACTGGTTGTGTGAGAGTTTGTGTTTTTTATCTGTGTTTATTTTTGTTTGTGTTGTTTTTGTGTTTTCCCTGTTCATGCTCTGTCTTGAGTCGGCTACCCCCAAAATGGGGATTGGGCCTGAACATATAGATAGAATAGATATATATATATATATCTATATACATACATATATATATATACAGTATATACTGTATATATATATATATATATATATATATATATATATATATATATATATATATATATATATATAAAAAACCCTAGCGTGTAATTGTGCCGAGCTATATAATTGTGTGCATTGATTGATTCTCCAGTGTGCATGCCTGGGAAGGAGATTACAGATTAAGCTGTTCAAGTAGCGTGATGCCCCCGAACTTGGTATAATTGATTCAAACTCTCTAGTGTTCGTGTCAATGGAGAGAGCTAACATCCCGAAATCAGTGTGCCATAGAGAATAGAAAACTTGGTGCCTTCGTTGGACTAAAAGTGTTCGTTTCAATGAGGAAAGCATCCCCTTAGTCAGTGTGTCATGATTAAGAGCGACTCTTTGGCATCTGTATTTTTAATAGTCATATATGTGTGATGACACCTGTATTGAAGTGTACAAGAGGTTAATGATAGTCTTATAGTCAGTCTTCGTGAAAGTAAACTCAGTAAAGACAAGTGTATTTTCCCAAGTTCTTAAAACAGATTCTTCCACGTTGCCTTTGAAAAGTCAGTTAAAAAGGGAAGCCGTGCTTCCCATGGCCTCCTACCCCCCTCTCCCTCCTTTCCGGCCTCCGCGCTATTGTTTACCATAATTAATCTCATTAGTTATCACCGGCACTCTGCCATTTTCGATAAACAGCTGGGGTTACGTCCTCTTTCCTTCGTGAAATTTCCACATCCAGGTGTAACCCTGACCCCCCTGGCCCCTCTGGCCCTTTCATCGGTCAGTGTTAATGTGTATTTAATGACTGAGGAGGAGCCCATAGTACTCTCCGACATCCAAGTACAATTCTTAATTTAAGTATATGAAAAGTCGTTATTATCATTGTATCTCTTTTATGTATTAACTGGGTTGCATGTATGTATGTTATGTACTGTATAGTTACTATAAATATGTTCACCAGGTGTTTGGTATATTGATACTGCAGTTATGAGGACCTATTGATTTATTCATTTGTGTATGAATATAACCCATTGAAATGTACAGAATAGTCATATTTGCATAAGCATATATACATATATATGTATATATATATATATATATATATATATATATATATATATATATATATACAGTATATATATATATATATATATATATATATATATATATATTCTCCTAAAAATCGGAGAGGGTTATTTAATGGTAACACTTTTGTTATGCTAGTTAGTATATCAAAGATGATCTACAACTATTACTTATGCCTCAGTCTTCCTCTGTTTTATCGTATTACTCTGAAGATTTCTTTAGAGAATAGACAAAATATTGGTGTTCCAACGTTTCACAATTCCTAGCGACTTCTACTAGATTTAGAATATATATATATATAATTTTTTCCCTCCAGGTTTGAATTTAAATAACTTCCCACTGAGTGCAACAGTTATATATACACCCTTTAATCGTTTCTAAGACCTAAATTTCAGATCCAATAAGTTACAATTATATATATATATATACCGTATATATATATATATATATATATATATATATTCATAATATGTATTACACCTGAATTGATCAGAATATTAATATTTTTGGATATATTTGCCTAAAGAAAATTGCAAAAGTGCAAATAGATTTATCAGGAACTGTTAAATTTGTATTTATTTATAATTTTTGAACAATTACTACTATTCAGTCTCGCTGGAGTTCTCGTACAATGTCTCAGAGATTGTCTTAAGGGGGGCCACCGTTTTTTTTGTATCTTTCTCTCCTTTTCTCTCAGTCCCTGGCTTGTATCCATTCGGCCCCATTCAGCCAACTGTTTTAAGATTTTTATCCCCACCCAGGTGTCGATTTCTTCCTGGCGAGCAACAGCGAGTCATTATTGTATGGAGAAATCCGGCTTCGCTGGAGAAAATTTTTCTATCAAAAAATGTACAAATTTAGCTTGCTGTCAAAACAAAAATATATATATACTGGCTCGCTACCGCTCGCCAGGAAAATATTGACACCTGGATGGGGGTAAACGTCTTAAAACAGTAGGTTGAATGGGGCCGAATGGATACAAGCCAAATAGAGAGGGAGAGAAAGTGAAAAAAAAGCGAGGTGGGCTCCCTTAACTTTTTTTAATATTTTCGCATCATCAGCAAATGATACATTATGCATGTAAGGTTTTCGTCAATATATACAGGGTGTTTCAATAATACCTTTTGTGACGGTTTTGGAAATATCTCATATTTACCTGGATATTACACATTTTAGTTTGAACAGGAAAGTCTAGGGGGTCAACACGATCAGTAGATTACCATCACCTCAATTACTTTTTGTTGTCATACAATTTTCAACATCAATGTATTTTACAGTATTTATAGCAGGTGCTTGATCAAGTTGCTACATGGACTCAAATACTGTATGAATGAAGCTTCACAAATTGAAAGTAATGTGAGAAGGTGAGAGAAAGAAGGATGTACTGGCAGTCGTAACCCTTGAACTGCTAGAATCTGTGCAAAATATAAGGTCAAGTTGAGGGAGGTAGGGGTGGTGGGGTATAAAGGGGGGAAGGAGTGGACGATAGGATATGGAGAGATACCATTACTTTCTACGTGTCACCCAATATCAAGACACTGTCCAGCTCTGGCACGGTATTTGGAGGGTTGTGTTTAAATACTGTGCTTACGAAATAACCGTCGTGTTCCCTGGGTTAAGTAAGTATCAGACATGGAGCCATACACTTCTGCTGAATACACAGGCATGTTACTTACCTTAGGTGCAGCGGGAGGAAATGCAGCTGAATCAGTAAGGAACTATGGTGAACAATATCCCAACCGGAGGCAACCATCTTGGCCTACTTTCCTCTGCGTAGAAAGATGATTACTGGAATATGGCACACTGAATCCATGTGCAGTAGACAGAGGAACACCTCACGATGAGCAACTATACTTGATGCAGAAGAGGATATCCTTGATGCTATCGCATACAAGCACACATCGACTTGGTTCCCAATTTGGTGTGGCTCATGCTTCAGTATGGAGGATTGTAAACAGACATGGCCTGTACCCATATCATCAACAACCCATCCATGCTCTGACTGAACGTGATTATCACCAACGAGTGGATTTCCGTCGGTGGCTCCTTACTCATGAGAGGGAGAACAACGGTTTTATTGAAGAGGTTTTGTTTAGTGATGAGGTTAATTTCACAAAACAAAGGCATGCTGAACCTACATGGTACTCATACATGGGCAGCAGAACATCAACATGCAACAACAAAGAGGGAACATCAGGAACTCTTTTTTATTAATGTTTGGGCCGGTATTTTTGGTGACCATCTAATCGACCCTTTTCTGCTACCACAACGACTTACAGGCAAGGTGTACACCAAATTTCTTCAGGATTACTTATCCATAATACTTGAAGATGTGCTTCTCAGAACACATAAACAAATGTGGTTCATGAATGATGGGGCTCCAGCTCGCTTTGCATGAGGTACAAGGGATTTCATTATTGTTATGCACCCTGGTAAGTGGATAGGGCGTGGTGGTCCCATCGTCTGGCCACCTAGATCACCGGACTTAACTTCACTTGACTTTTATCTTTGGGTACACTTGAAGAGCAGGCCAGGTGTATGCTATACAAATCAACACCAGTCAGCAACTGTGGCAACGAGTTCAAGAGGCATGCAGAGAAGTAAGAAACACACCAGTGATATTTGAACGTGTAAGACAGTCTAATACCGGTACCCCGAGCCCAAGCCTGTATCAACAAGGGAGGGAGGAACTTCGAGCACCTATTGTAAATACTGTAAAATACATTGATGTTAGAACATTTATGACAAAATAAAGTAATTAAGGTGATGGTAATATACTGATCATTTTCATCCCCTAGGCTTTCCTACTAAACTATAATGTGTAATATCCCGATAGATATGAGATATTTCCAAAACCATCACATAGTAAATTGTATTTATTATTGCTAGGTCTATTAATTATGAAATTTATGAAAAGTATTGTTTAAACACCCTGTATATTTGTACATTACAAAGTGGACAGTACCTAGCACAGAACCCTGAGGCACTCCTCTACGTACAACCTGACAATTGGATTCACTACCATTTATCACAACTCTCTTCCTTTTATATGTGAGCCACTCACCAATCCACTGTAATATGCCGCTCCCTTCATATCCTTGAGATTTTAGTTGTAGTAGTTGATACTTGATAAAGTATCATATATATTATTTTTAGCTTCCTTTATAGCTCATGGAGAGATTTTGTTGAATATTGGAATTTGTTTCTGTTTAACTTATTTGTTGCCTGTGAGACATTGCCTTTGTTGATATTGATAGTTCTTAAAATATTAGCATTTTAATTTTACATAGCCATTCATCATATTTCGAAGCTTTCTTTCGTAAAACTTGCAATGCATTTCACAAGCAACTAAACCAGTAGAAACTTACTGGTGCCAAATCAACCAAGGCAAACTTAACCAATGCCCTTGAAGAAGTAACTGCACTTAACAGTATTAGCCAAGTTGGTACTGTTTGAAACTTGCTGCACAGTGTTCATCAAACCGAGTGAGAAATACCATGTTCTCATATAGATTGTTGAACTATGATGACATAATTATCAACTATGAAGTCAAACTATTATTAAGTAGCAGAGATGTAGTTAGTTCTTACTTTGGAATTTTGTGATAGACATTCGGCTTGTAGGGAATGTCATTTCTCATTTGGCTAAGAATGTGTATTTTTATGGTTTACTGGTTGAGGTGTCAGGCACTAACACTATGGAAATTTGTAGTACTGATGGTTGTACAGATGGAGAGCAAGATGGCTGGAGGATAAAAGGCTATACATTAGATTTATTTACATGATGCTGGATTCTGAACTCCTTGTATCCAACGACAGATGTATGAAAAAGTTACCTTCTTTGTCATAAATTGTATAATACTTTTGTGATTTACGTACGGTAGTAGATGCTGGAGAGTAGGGTGGCTGGCAGACAGAAGACTATAACCAAGACGTCAGCCACAGCCAGGTTCACTATGAAGTAGTTGGTCGGGGTCCGCATCCGGGGAGTTCTGGGGTAAAAGTAGAGAAACATACGGCTTAGTGCACTGATTTACGCCAGACTTTAAATAAATATAATAAATAAATAGTAAAAAAAAAAATAATATATATATATATATATATACAGTATATACTGTATATATATCTGATTATCTTAATTCCACGAGCAATTATACAATTCCTACCTGGCACAACCGTCAATTTTCGACGGCCGCCTTTTTTATTACATTTATTTGGGCTCCATGGCATTTGAACCAGCAAGTTGAGAGGAGTTAGATTATCATAGGTGGTTCAACTAGTTCAAAATATAATTGAGAATTTGCTAGACAAAAATTGCCACCGAAAATTTGCCAAACAGTATTAATAAAACTTATTGGAGCAATAGGTTAGGTTGTGGCAGTATATTGCTAGTGAAGAACATGGTAATGTAAATGAGGAGGAGGAGAGCGCAATAACATGAGAATAAATACGAACAGGATAAACCAATCACCATTTTCCTGATGATCTCCAAATACCCCCCCCCCCCCCCCCCCACACACACACACACACAATAACACATACAGGTATCACATATTATATTGTGACAGGTAGAACGAAGCTGTGGTAAATGGTACTGCCGAAAAAAAGGATATCAAATTGGGAATTATTAAAGGTGTGACTGTATTGCTGGAAAGTAAACAAAGGAGAGATAAGCACCAAGCTAAAGCGAAAGGAATCTATAATGTAGTTATATTTAAACAATATACATTAATGACAAACATAAATTATATACAAACAAACCAAAGACATATATAATTATATATTAAATCGATATCGTTCAGGTTGACACCACCAGTCATCAATTATATATAATGTATATTCCTTTCAATGTGCTTCCTCTGTCCACAATTACTTTTCTCTCTTACTTTACTCCATTTATCTGGTCTGGACATAAAAAATAAATAAAAATAAAAAAATAAAATAAATGGAACAACTTGGGAACACATTCGGTTCTCTTCTTTATTTTAACATACTCTAGACGACATTACTCAACCATTCAAGGTATTCAAGTGTTCATCAATTTGCAGACTCATTTCATTTGTACAGTTTACCGCACATATTCTGTTCCTGAAGATTCCAGTATAATCGTAATTTGGCAACGCCGGCCCCACCTCCCCAACCCCCCTCCCTCACTCCACTCCCTACTTTCCACCTTACCTTTCCTCCCTCCCTTCCACTAGTGCAAGGGACTGGAGTTCTCAAAAAGGGGCTCTATTCCTGACACTATTCTTGTGCTGGCTTAATAATCAAGAAGGGTTGATTGCCTCTGAAGTTATAGTTTAAATAATTAATTCACTAGTATCTCACGGTTATGAAGTAGAAGTGCTGTGAAGCACCTAAGCCACTTGTTTTTATTTCATTATATTATTTTGATACCCTACCCGTATATCACTACATTAAGAAATGCTTTTACAAAGTTCAGTCGAGATATAAATGTGTATTTATATTTCACTCCTATATACTTCCATTCCCATTCCATTCAACAACGCATGGATAAGTTACGCATGAAACCTATTCCGATAATTCAAAGAGAGAAAGAGAGAACAAAAAAGTAAAGGGGAGTAGGGGAAAGCAGAAAAAAAAAAACTTCCGTCTGAATAAATGATATGTTTTTTTAGTGGCAGTTTACTTCATAGCAGCATATTCAACACTATCAGTTAACCTGTATAAAATTACAATTATTGTGGGCTCGAACATGCTGCTGACATTGTGAGGGCTTTTCTTACTGTAATGACATACGGTAGGACATGAAGGTTATATAATGCAATGATTATATGGGTTTAAATGCTTCATAACACACCTACTTCATAACCGTGACTCCGTGAGCTACTATGAGTCGACAGTGGAATGGAGGGAGGAAAGGTGGGCTGGAATATATTAGAATGTGTGTGGTTAACTGTACACTCACGGCGGTAAGTCGTAGACCAGGGGTATGCCAATGTCCTAACCACACATTGGCAGCAGGTTCGAACAATTTGAATCTTTGGTGGTACAGCGTAGACGACTCTAGTGAAACAAGTGTATTGATAGTTAATAAGCTCCGCCCATACACAGTTGTGTATGTAAAGGCAACAAAACGGCAACAAAGTATAAAACGGCAATAATGATTATTGTATTCCGATTCATATATTTATGTATATATATATTTATTTAATATTATTATTATATATATATTTTGTTTTGTGATTCCTTACAGTTGAAATGCTACTGTTTGCATTAAACAAAATCAGACTAAAACGTACATTGGAACTCCAGTTATTAGGTAGATGAAATAATACAATATCAAATTTGTTCTGTTCACAAGTGTTTGGGGGATATTTAGTGCTCTTTAGTGGGACAATAAACGTATAAATGTTCGCCGAGACCAAGTTTATCCTAACGACTGGGGAAGAGTTACAACAAATGAATGATGATATATACTGAGGAAGCCTTAAACTATTGTTGACAATTAATAGAAAGAAACCCAAGAGTATGTTGAATAATCATGTGTAACCATAGCAAATTAAGTTAGAGGATTATGGGCCAGATTCAGTGGAGGAATATACTGTATATACCTAGGCAAGGTTATAAAAATAAACTCAGATCACTCTAGAAAAATAAAACCAAAGATAGATATGTAATGGAGCGCATTTGGTAAGCAGAATTCCATTATGGAAAACTAGTTTCCCTTGCATTTGAGAGAAAAATTATGCAAACAATGTGTCCTTCCTGTACTAATTTATGGATCAGAAACTAGGAGTATATAAAACAGTTTCATACACGAAAACTTTGTAGTGACCATGAAGAAATGGAGAGGATAATGTTAGGCATAACTTGGAGCGACAAGACGAGAGCCTCTTGGATAAGAGAAGAAAAGCAAGTAGCAGATAAGAGAAGAAACACAAGTAGCAGATAATTGCATTGACAAGAGGAAATGGGCTTGACAAGATCATATATCTAGAAGAGATGGACAAATAAAGGAACAGAATGGGAATATAGAGATGGAGCTGGAGGAAGGGATAAACAGATAACCAGATGAAGGGATGAGATCGGCAAGTTTCATAAAGTAAGATGGAACAGGATAAAATCTGACCTGCTTAGAAACGTTTGTGAGAGGTCTTCGGCCTGCAGTGGACTAACTAAGGCTGCTTATGGTGATGATGATGATAATTATATAATGATATAAATATAATAATAAAGTAGCTGCTCTTAATGTAAAACGATAAATAATATAGTATTATCCTACCGTAGGTCAATTTACATGTATACAATACACTCACGTGAGAGCAGGTAACTGACAGTATTACGAGCGCTACATAACGTATCATAATCGCAATGTTACTGAGAAAACCAGGGATTTGGAAGTTATTAGCACATCAATATAAATATTACTCCATATCCATTAACATTTTACTGGATACAAATTACACCAAGGGACTGTAATTCTCGAACAGAGGCTCCAATCTTGATTTTCCCACTGACATATCCTGGCTTAAAAATCCTGCAGGGTTGATAGCCACTAAGCCCTACTTTAACTATTTATTTTAACTACGAATACAAATGTGTATAGTTTACACCATCATTATAGAAATAAAGGAATACATTAATCTCATTTACACATATAGCACTTGTTCATGGGTTAGTGATATACCGGTATGGAAATTAACCTTTATAATGGAAAGTGGTACTGGTAGTGGTAGTTAGTAAAACAGAACTTGGGAGAATTTTAAAACCTAAGTATAGCTAAACCGGCACATCAGGACATTCTAAGTGGCGCTCAGGATGGAGGGATCAACCTTTAGGAGGTCACCTTCGTTCCATCAAAGACGACATTCACATGTGGCCCTCTTCACTCAGCCCCTGTGGCGCTGACCAAACCCTCTTAACTCGATTACGCATAGGACACACGAGACTCACTCATGGATATCTAATGACCACTCCCCGTAGTCCACCACCAGAACGTCGCCATTGTCACACAGTTCTTACTATTCATCACATTTTTAGCATTTGTCCCAAGTACGACCCTGAAAGACGTCGATTCTTGCGACACATCTCTTTACAGGACATCCTTTCTGACTCAGATTCATTCTCTTTCATAGCCATTCGTCATTTCTTGAAAGCTCTTAATCTATATGATGACATCTGACCAGTGACCTATATGACTTGACTTACTAACTCCCCGCCGAACACTAGCCCTATGAGGGCTCAGGCACAGAGGGCTAGCATAAAATAAACACATCTTCAACAACAACATCAGGACATTGAAGTCTAGAGCCCAATTTGAGAAACCCAGTCTCTTGAATCTTTGTTTGTGTTTAGTACACTATCTCTCTCACTCTCTCTCTATATATATATATATATTAGGGTGGTCCAGGTAGAGTAGGGGCTAGATTTTTTTTCTCCGAATTTCTCTGCTTCCCGGGTCTTATTTGAGACCTTTACTTGAGGAAGTGTTATGAGTGAAATTTCAGCTTGATTGAAGAATATTTAGAGGTGGCTCAAGGAGTCTGAAGTTCCGACACTGACGGCGTCTGGGTCCCCCCCAGACTAGAAGAACCCCTCTGGGTATTAGCCGCTCGTAGGCGAATGTCTCATGCTTGACAGGCATTCATTGTCGCCCAGTTGTCAGGACGGCTTTCTAGGAGGTACTGGAGCTGATCTTCCTTGGCGGTGTGCCTTCCGTTGTACTCCTGTATCAGGGCCACACCCCTCTCGGCGTGGTCATTCACCACCGCGATGTTGTTGATGCACTGCTTAGCGGTGGCGTAGCCCTCGCAGTTGCTCCACGCATGCGGATCCCCACCCACAAAGTCCGTCTCAAGTCCCAGCTTATGGAATAGCCTCCTGGAGTGAGGTGTTGTCAAAAATTCCAGCGTCGGAAGATTCCCTTTCCCGACTTGGCTCCACTTTGGGATATCATCATCATCATTGTCCTCCTTTTCCCTAATGGCTTGAACCATTGCCCTCTTTGTTTCAGGTGGAACCTCCTCGTTGAAGAAGGCTAAGCACAGCAGCTCCTCCTATGGGTACCACAGGTGGTTCTCCAGATTGGCCGAAGACACATTCGCGATCTGGGGGTCGGGGTAGGTCAGAGCTTCTGCAGAAGATCCAGGTCAGTCCTAGGAGCAGCAGCAGCGAGTGAAGCGGTGAACCAAGGCTTCATGTACTCCATGACGGCGACATCCCTGGCGCATTTCTCCTCCCGCTTCGTCAGGTCGTGGAGTTGGTCCCGAAACATCCATATCTTCGAGCTGTACAGGACTTTGGCCATCCATCGGGCCTGGTGCATTGCCCCAGGACGCCTGAAGGAAAATCCAGAGACAGACCCTTCCAGGTAAATGACTTCAAGCTCCAGGTACTCTCAGTAGTCATCCATGAACGATTTGGTGGATAGTTCGAAAGAGGCGAAGTCCAGGAGTGCCTTCCTTTCCTCCTCAATGAACGTGCGAGTCTCGTCCGAGTCCCATCCTGTTCGGAACTGCTTCTTGTTGAGGAGGTTCCACTGCTTTTGAAAGCAGCGGAACACTTGAATGTCTGGTCCGGAGCATGCTCCGAAGACGGCTCCTATGATCACCTCTAGAATATGGTGCCGGCAGGCGAAATAAAGCATCCCCTGACCCAGCTTCCGCTCCAAGAGGATGCCGGCCCCGGAATGGCGCCCGATATTTGCAGCCGTCGTGTCGAATGACATTCCCACGACCTTGTCCTCTAGATCCCATTCCTGAAGGAGGGCGTAGACGGCATTCGCCTGCTGGTACCCCATGCCAGAATCCAGCTTGGGAACTCCGAGGAGCTGGGTCTCACCACTGGTAATGGACGTGACTAGCACAGGGAGTCTGTCCACTTTCTCTCTGGAATCCAGGAGGGAAGTAAGGAGCTTACCGTCCCAGTGAATGACACATGGCTCCCCAGTCTCCTTGAATCCTTCCTTGAGGTCAGCCAACTTCTCAGTACGATACTGCTCACGGTAATGCTTCACAGAGGATCGGCTGATGTTCAACTCCGCGGGATCATGGCCTAAGCTCTTGGCCACATCTTTCAGGACGTAGGGAGTCATCCTGTCGCTCATCTTGGTGCGGTCTAGGGCCGCTGTAAGTCCAGGGGTCCACAGATTCTGCACTTGAGTCCGTTTCCTCTTCGGGAGACTCGCATGGTGGATGAAAACGCTGAGCACTTAGCCGGAGGAATGGGAGTTTGTTCCCTCGGATGGCGTCCTCCAAGCCAACTAGATAAAAGCCAAGTTTTTTCGACATTTGTGGACGAGAAAGAGAATGCTCGACGTCAAGACTCTGCCCTCCTCAACATCCCAGAACCAAGGCATATGGTATGACACTCAGAAACTGGCTATAGTCTATTCGCTGTAAGTAGGCGAGAAATAATGACCTCTAACCTCTGTAACTCAAAAACTACTAGAGTAATCAATCTAATATTTCCACCATATGGGAGGAGTCGATCAAAGAATAGATGTGGGAGTTTACAGCCAATTTGCTCTAGCCCTTTATGAGTTACAGAGGATAGAGGTAATGATTTCTCGCCTACTTACAACGAAGAGACTATAGCAGAAACTTCAGACACATTGAGCCACGACTAAATATTACACAATCATGCTGAAAAAAATACCACTTTATTTTCTCAGAAAGAGGAAAAGAAAAAAAGGCGGGGAACAAATTAATTTGAAAGTTCGTCTTTTTGGACCACCCTACTATACTGTATATATATATATATATATATGATAATTGGCTGATGCCCTTTGATTTAAGCAAATGTCAGATACCGTACTACAAATAGGCTCCCAAAACTAATAAATGCGAATATCACATGAATGGTGAAAAGGTAGAGAGTGTATCACATCTAAAAGACGAAGCAATGCTTAGAAACGAAAATATAAAATCCACAAGCCAATGCACCACAGCAGCTAACGAAGCAAACAGAACACTAGGATTCATTAGAACTAATTTTCATTGTCATAGTAAACACATAGTTATACCCTTATATAAAAGTATAGTGAGTAGGCTATGCTGTGCAGACATATAGACACTCGAATCCGTTCAGCGCAGAGCAACAAGATTGATCTCATTCCTTAAAAATATACCACACAATGAGAGATGAAGGGAACTTGATCTCTTTTCGGTTAAGAACGGATAAAAAGTGGGCAGCTGATAGTGTTGTAAGGTTCTGAAAGGATTCTGTAATGTAAATTTCAATAATCTACTTAAGCAAAGGAGAGTTCCACAAAAGGAAACAAAATACAAAATAATGGGCAGGAAAGGGAACCTAAACACAACTAAAGATTTCTTCACCCACACTATAATTGGGCAGTGAAATGAGCTCCCTAATGAAGTTATAGACAGTGGGACAATATACACATAAATAGACGGCTAGATTTGGTCTGGAGTAGGACATCATTAATTTTACTGACAAGAGAACCTGGCAGAAATTAACACTGCCAATTGAAGAGAGCAGAAACAAAAGAGGTGAAGGTATGCATAACATATCCTTTCCATTTCTAATTATTCTATAAAAATCCTTCAATCGATTTCTGAACCCTGCAAGGTTATTCACTCCTGTTTTCATGTACGGCAAATTGCCGAGGGGAGCAGAGGGGAGGAGGGGGGGGGGGTTGAGAACCTTCATCTTTGATATTCTTTTCTTTCACTTTCTCTTACTCTTAGGGTTGCTATCTCTACTAAGTTCTGGCCAACTCGCATCTGTGGCCAGTGTAGCTATGTAAATATCTCTCTCTCTCTGTATGACGAGTAATATTAAACAAATATGTCATGACACTGGCGTATGCTAAACGAGGCCAGAAACGTGTAATATAGTATAGCTTACACAGAGAGTATCATAGGCCTATTGTGTTAGACATTTAACCCTTTCAGTCTCAGAGACGTCTTTTCTATTTAATTGTAGCTATATTTAGTCTTTGGTAGCTATAAGGATTTGATAAGCTAATGTATAGCCTTTAATCGGTAGATGTCCTTCCTAAGCTGAATAATATCGTTTAATGGTAAGTAGGTAGTAGGGGTAGGCAGCCCCGCCCAGGGAAGTACTACCGCCAAGGTTTCGGGAGACTCAGGGAATAGCCTGAATTCCATTTTCTCCCCCAGGCCTTGGTAGCTGGATACATATCTTTCTGCCTCACACATCAGGGGTATCAGGAAAACCCTCTTTATATAACATACACATCCAACTTCACGACATTGCCCTACATCGCAATCCTCTATCCATAAAACACTACTCTTCCAACTACATATCATACATGTAACACCATACACCTTTACCAAATAAATATGGCAGTACAATTGTTAAGAGCAAACCTGGTGGTCCCTCGGATATCAACCCCCGGCAGGGTTGGGTTATTGACACAGGGCCCTTCCGGTCGTCATCATGCGACTGTGTCACGAGCATTGCAACGTCCCAAAGCTGCTCGTCGGTGCAGCTTTTTCTTTAGCAATATAAGGGGACTTCACTCTAACATCAATTCTGTACATCAATTTCTTCAAGCAGAATCCCCTACTCTCCTTTTTTTGACAGAGACTCAAGTAACATCCACATCTGACACGTCTAGATTTAATTTTCCAGGTTATCAACTGCTCCAAAATTTCAGACCTAAAGGAGGTGTATGTTGCTTCGCAAAATCTGAAATTGCCCTGGAGGAACTAGTTTCAATTGTCCCTATTTTGATTATTCTATATACAAATTAATTTCTGCTGGTAAATTTAAATACATATGTTGCATCTACCGTTCCCCAAATACTCCTCCAGAGCAAAGTCTTTTTGATTCTCTGTCCTCACAACTCAGTGTCCTCAACTTAAATGCTTCTTCTGAAATCACTGTGTTGGGTGATTTTAATGTCCATAATGTTGAATGGCTCACTCATTCAGCCAGGACTGATGATGCTGGTCTTGAATGTGAGCTATTTGCAGACTCATTTAATCTCACTCAACTAGTCAACCAACCCACCCGTGTACCAGATAATCCTAATCATAATTCCCACCTACTGGACTTATTTTTAACAACCAATTCAGAAAATTATGATGTTACAGTGAAGTCCCCGCTTGGATCTTCTGATCACTGTCTGATACAGGCCACCAGTCTGTCACCTACCACACCTTCCCACTCTGAACCTGTTTTGGTGACTAAATGGCATTACGATAGGGCAGACTGGGAGGGTCTTCAAGGTTTCTTTATTGATATTCCCTGGACCTCTTTCTTTTCTAATGATGCACATACCACCTTGAGCCACATACAAGATTTTGTAAAAATTGTAATGGAAACTTTTATTCCTCATCAAAAGTACAGTAAAAGATCTAATTCACCTAAATGGTTTGACCATAATTGTGCTAGAGTAACTGAACAAAAAGCAATAGCCTACAATGCATACACAAGATCAAAAACACATGAAGCCTTTAATTACTTTGGAAACATCAGAAATCATGCCAAAACTGTATTAAACCTAACTAAATCAAACTTTCTCCACAAGCAAGCAAATAAACTTCTAAATAATCCAAATGATAACAAAATATTTTGGTCTACTCTTAACTCATTCAAATCCAACTTCACTACTGCTTCATCCATTCCACCATTAAAATCTCCGACTGGCAATCTTGTAAGTGACCCACGAGGTAAAGCTAACCTTCTTGTTGATATTTTCTCCACCAACTCAACCTTAGATGAAATAAATCAAGATGTCCCTGTACTTAATTTTAATTCGCCTGAAATTCCCTCACTTAAGATCCACACCAGACATGTCAAAACTATTTTGCAGAATCTCTCCGTAGATAAGGCTCCTGGTCCAGATGAAATTCCTCCAATAGTACTTAAGAATTGCTCCTTGGTGCTCGCTCCTGTATTGGCAAAAAATTTCCGTCTGTGTACTCATACCTCATGCTTCCCAGTACCCTGGAAAGAAGCAAACATCCATCCAGTTCCTAAAAAAGGTGCCTCTTCAGATCCATCAAACTACAGACCAATAGCTATAACTTCCACTCTTGGTAAAGTCTTTGAAATTATAATAAATAATCACATAATTAAGCATCTTGAGAATAATAAATTAATCAGTGATAGGCAATATGGTTTTAGACGATGTCGATCAACTGCAGACATTCTTTGCCTTCTTACGCATCAAATCAACCAAGCTACAGACCAACATGGTGAAACACATACAATAGCACTGGATATATCAAAGGCATTTGATAGAGTCTGGCATCAATCCTTATTGTCGAAGATGTCACACTACGGCCTTGCATCATTAGTTCCACTAATTTCTTCTTATCTTCATAACAGAAAAATATGTGTTTATGGTAGATGGCCTTTATTCTCAATTTCACTCAATAAATGCTGGTGTTCCCCAGGGATCAGTTTTGGCCCCAACTATGTTCCTCATTCATATCAATGATCTCATATCTACCACTCATAATCCAATACATTCCTACGCAGATGACTCAACACTCCACAGTTCCTTCACATTTACCAATTCTTTCACCCAACCCGATCTTATAAATTCAAAAATAAACACTGCAATTTCTCTGAACCAGGACCTTTCTAGAATTAATGAATGGGGACAAAAGAATCTAGTTTCCTTTAATGCACAGAAAACCAAGTACATTAAATTTTCTAACCGACAGAATCTCACTGACTCCCATATATGTTTTAATGATGTAAATATTCCCACTTCCCCTAGTATTGACATTCTCGGTGTAACATTAACTACTAACTTGAGCTGAACACATTATGTTAGAAGCATTGCTAAGAATGCCTCTAAAAAAATGGGACTCCTGTACAGAGTTCGAGAATTCTTCACTGACGAGCAGTTGGCCGTAATATATAAAAGTCATGTGCGTTCTCAGATGGATTACTGTTCACCTCTGTGGAGTGGAAGTGGAGTGGTTGCATTGAGGCAGTTGGACAACATTCAAAATAAAGCTATTAGATTAATCAATAACCCTGCAATCACACAGGACCTTCCTACATTATCCATACGAAGAAACGTTGCATCCCTTGCATTATTCTACAGATATTTTCACAGCAATTGTTCCGAGGAACTTGCTTCAATTCTGCCGCCTCTCCACATCTTTCCCCGTAGAACTGGGGCAGCTGATGAATTTACACTTTCTCCTCCACAATGCAGAACTTCTGCTTATCAATATTCATTTATCCCTAGAACTACTACTCTTTGAAATTCACTTCCCTTGAGTTGCTTTCCACAAACTTACAATCTACAAAAGTTTAAATCCAGTTGTTACAAACATTTTATGAATGGAGGATGCCTTTAGGCACATGGACCTTTTTGTTTTATCTGTGTTTTTCCTTCCTCCGTTCATTGTCTCTTAAAAAAAAAATAATAATAATTAGAATATAGTGACACAGACGTTACTCGTGCTAAAAAGGTTGAATCCTAACGACAGTAGGCATTATGCAAAGGACGTGGGTATTGAACAGAACCCTCGTCTTCATTGTTATGCCGATTCCGTTATGTGTCTTAACATAACATAGTCGATACATATTAAAACCGTCTCTCCAATATACAAAATTGAATATATAACTTGGCATAGGCCTACCTACGATATACCTCAAATGTTCACTATCTCCGGGACTTAATACAGTACTACATATTAAGTTTAGCTTATACACACTCTGTCTAAAAGCATATAGTGAAGTCTGTGTGTGCGTGTGTGGGATCTAAACAATTTCTTTACTTGATGTTTTTTGCCAACTGACTGGCGACCCAGCAGTGGGCGGGGCCTGGCAGTATAAACTACCCAGTTTCACTGAGTGTAGACTGTGTTCGGATGAGATAAACGTGCGTGGTGTCTAGCAAGGGGTTCATCGCCTGGTCTACAATTTACCGCCGAGACTGTACAGTTGACTCGATTAATTCGCGGAGACAGATAGATATGTATATATGGAGAGAAAGATATTTGATCTGGTAATAACTACAGTGCTTGGGAACAACAGCAGTTATCGTACCGACTTGTATGATATAATCATAGACTACATATAACCTAGACAGGAAAGAAGACGCCACAAATCTGTAAATAGTGAGCCGCGCGTTCGAGAGATGGCAGCACGATCGCAAAGGACAATGGGAGGGGAGGGTCCCCACACAGACATTATATTGACTACCCTTGTCCTTGGTCCTCATTAATTCGTAATAATCCCTACCTTGTACTAATAACACTATTAATAAGCAATTGAACACTATCCAGAGACTCTGCAGACATGACATAGTTAAATAGACATAAGTAGAGGCTACTGTAAAGGCGCCAGTCATCGTGTAATTGTCGTCATTATGAGGAGGTACACAAGCAAAACTCCTCCAACACCCGCCATTGTTGATGTGAGATTCGGGAGTTGCCAACGTCAATGGTGGGACAAAATATCCCTAGATGTCATAAGTATAAATGTCCAGTTTTAGTGCTACTTGACAAATTAACATCTACATAACATGTAACATACTAATATATATTCAAAATGACAATTTAATTCTTGTTGTGTTGCTTGAAGGTATACAGCTTGCATCATATATGAGTAGCCTATGTTTTATAGTGTATATGTATACTTAATGTTTTTATCTTGCTTATATATATATCTAATTTATACTAAATAATTTACAAGTGTTTTTACCAACATTAATTAACTCTTAAATACGTTCCCTATTTAATCTATTGCTCCCTCGTTTTGCGGATATTCCCTTAACTTTGGAAACACTGCAGCAAGCCAGCTGGCAGGCGCGCGCGGCGCACAGACTATCTATATAATAAGGACAAGCCACTGAGGTGCTTTGCTACAGTACAATACAATAGTGCTGCCACCAAATCCCTAGGACGCGCGGCAAACTAACCGTGTGACGTCACGCTTACGGGTCTAGGTTATATGTAGTCTATGGATATAATTTACCTTTCTATGTGCATGAAATAACCTTTTGGTATTATCTATGCATAATAATAAACATAGTAAAGTGAGTGAATGTAAAGTGAGTGGATTATTATTTGTATACAAATAGCTACGATAACAAGCAAGGTAGAATCATGGGAGAAGCATTGAGAGTAGGGGTGAGAAGGGTGGGAAAGTGGGGGAGGCAGTGACGGAGCTAGTGGGGAGTGAGAGGTGCGAGAAAATGATGGTATGGGGGAGGGGTTGGCGTGTGTGGCGGAGGTAGTAGGGAGGGGGCGGTAGAGGAGTAAAGGGAGGGGAAGCGGGGGAAGGCAGGGACAAAGAGTAAGAAGGTTAGAAAATGTGTGGATGGTGGGGTAGAAAGCAAGTCCGGAAATGGTAACAGGCTGGGAAAAGTAATGCGGACAGGGACATTGGCCAATCAAGTTCTGAGTATTTATTTTCAAATAGATGTTCAGTTATGGTGAAACATACATTATTTTTGGCAATAAAACAAGACATTCACTGTTCTTGTTAAACACGTTTATCAAATATATTGTAATGTCAATTTCACTTATTACAATATTGTAGATAATGTTCCGAGGTCATGTTTAATGTCGATTTGTTGTTTAACTATGCGACTGTTATTAAATATGAGGCACGTTTGAAATAACATTTGTGTTGTCCATTTATTAAATATAGCTACACAATCTTTGTTACCAAATACCAGCATATTTGAGTCTGGCAAAACACAGATCTCTCTCTCTCTCTCAAATGTTGGCGTTGTAAATATTTGTTCCCCGAACTTTCTGAAACTCAATATCTTGAGTATTGTTTTCCATCAAATTTCATTAAGTAATAGATTACTTCTATTTGTTAATGGAGGGTGACTTTAAAAATAAGATCTTTGCCAATACAGTAGATAATTTTGTTATCCATTAATATTTTCTATGGGATATACTGTTTGCGTCAATAGGTAGCCGATTGATTAAACTTCACTATTGCCGATGGTTGGGAAGCAGTCTAACTTGATCAACTATTATCATAATGCATTTTGCTGTATATAAATGGTAAATGTGATGATTGCCGCACAACTGAATTAAAAGTAACCAGTGTGTGAGAGAAGACAAACTCTTAATGCACGAAAAGGTATCGCCTCAGGTTAGATAACACCAAATTCCTATATTTGAAAGCTGCTTCTGCTATTCATCGTTACCGTGTCTAGATGCCATACAGGGCTTTCCCAAATGCCCGACTTTGTCCGATTTTCGTTCGCGGAATGCCTCTCGACTGATTTTCGTAACGAATTTGCGCCCAGTGGTGACCGTTATTTCAAGACAACATACAACTTGTCGCTAAGCAATTCGTAACATGTCCTGCAATATTCGGCGAAATGCCAGCGACATCGTCTGCAACATTTGCGACTGGTTGTCGATATCGTCTGCAACATAGGCAGACAACATTCGACACCAATCAAATTTGAACGTCAGCCACTCGGACAAAGGATGACTCCATGCAACCATTCGACGATATTTCTGCAAGTTATTGCAGACACTATTGGCGATAAGTCGGCGATATCGCGGACATGAAACGACAATAAAGACGAAGAAAAGAAATTACCCTCAAGCTCTACTATATCCTCTACCAAGACATAGCTGCTGCAAACACAACCACTGCCAACACAACCACTACCAACACAACCACTGCCAACACAACCACTGTCAACACATCCACTGCCAACACAACCACTGCAAACTCAACCACTGCCAACACAGCCACTACAAACACAACCACTACCAACACAACCACTACCAACACAGCCACTGCAAACACAACCACTGTCATCACAACCACTACCAACACAACCACCGCAAAAACTTGCACATCTTTACACACACATATTATGGCAAACGCACACAGAAACGAATTACACACAGTTACTATCTACCCCCAAACACACACACTCACACCCACACATACACCCACCCACACACATGTCAATACCACATCAAATACAAGTAGCACTATTAACACACACACTTGCACACAAATGTTTTCCTTGGTGTAAGAAGAAAACAAAAGCCAGGTTGCCTGTAACGAGTGTCTTCCCAAAGCCAAGAGTGTGACAGAGTCAAATTCTTGGGACGTTGGGGTCAACACACCATGTTGAAAGCAGTTTAAGTTATAGAATGAAGGAAAGATTGATTGAGGGAGAGAGTTCCAGTGTTCACTTGTTAAGTAGAAGAAAGACTGAGAAAATTTGCCAATTCTTGGGTTGGAGAGCTGGACAGAATAGGAGTGGGACTGTGTTGAAGGTGGCTGCCTCGCACTCACCGCAAGAGAGTGGGTATGCACTGAGAGAACACTGATTGTTGTAATAGAGATAGAAGAGTGAGAGAGACGCAACATTGCGGCATGTAGAAAGATATTGTAGGGAAATAGTAGGAGGAAGTGAGTTGATGAGACAAAATGTTTTGGACTCGTATACTCTTTCGAGAAGTGCGGTATGAGTGAAGCCTACCTACACATGCAAACAATACTTAATACAGGGGCGCACTGTGCCCCGATAAGGAGCACATACACATAATCTCCCTTCAATCTCCTCCAAGAACCACAAAAATCAACCACCACCAACCAGAACAAACCATCACAACCACCACCAAACTATCACAATTACCCACAGGCTACCACCACCACAACCGCCACCACCAACAAACTACCACAACCACCACCACCGAACTACCACCACCACCACACACGTCACCAGCATCATCCCAATCAAACTTTCATAACCATCAGGCACATCTACAACCATCAGACACACCTACAACCACAACCACACACTCTCCCCACCAGTTACCAACCAGAACTGCCTTCACAAAAAAGCAACCATGGCTACCACAACCACCACCATGCATCATCACCACGTTCATGCAACACCACTACCACCACCATCACAACCACTACCATCACCACCAACACTACCACTACCATCACCATCAACACTGCCACCACCACCACCACCACAGCCACAACCATCACCACAATCATTCACCATCACCACGACCATACACCAGACCCACGATTACTACTACCACAACCACAACAACCACCACTACCAATAAACTGGACGCACACAAGATTACGGTTTAACGATAAAAAGAACTTGTTGGCGACCATGTTGAGTTGAGTCGACTGTATGACTGTGTCCCGACCGTTCTTTCATGTTGCCAAAACTGTCGAGTATAGCCCACTCGCATTCTGCCATGGTCGCATATGTTGTCTGCAACACATACAAGACCTGTCTTGTCATTTCACTGATTGATCTTGAGACAAGTTCTGTGCAATCGCAGTGCATCGGCAAATAGTCGGGCGAGGTTGTGCATGTTTGTAACAAATATTTTAGGGCGACACCATCGCCGTCATTCGTGAACATTTTATAACTTTCCAAAAATCAGCACGACTCTCACGACCCAACTCATTGCTCACCAGAACTCCATGAACCAATCGGGGACATCAGACGATCATGCAAGAATTTTACATGACATGACGACACAATGGCTGAATAGAGGACCTTGGGTTGTGTCGATGACCGAAATTGGGCCTGTGGGGAAGCCCCTATACACAAGTTGTTAATCATATTTCTTTATAGTGTACTCTAATTCAACTGAACGTCATACAATCAACTACGGTATCAACCTTTCCTAGACGACCAACCTCTTTTCTCTTTCTATGTTGATCCTCATAGTTTTGCCTATGGTCTGTCCCTAAAGTTATTGTCTCGTGATAATATTCATAGGCTCATTTTCACACAATTGATTAACCTATTTAGCTCAGATTTTATAAAAATCCTCAAGATAATAGAACCGTGAATCGAACATAATGTAGATGCTCTAAATGTCAGTAAAATAAAATTAACCTAATCAGTAACGGTGACATCCTTTTTCATTATATTCTGGCAATTATTAGAAAACTTTATTCAGCTTAGGAAGCACGTCTACCAATTAAAAGGCTACAGACTATATCAATTAATCCATTACCTACCACAAGTCCTTCATAAGCTTCATAAAATTATCTAAATATAGTTGAAATCAAATGAAAAAGACGTCACCGAAACAGAAAGGGTTAATAAAAGCAAAGCATATATACACCTTTTAAAATAGAGAGAGAGAGAGAGAGAGAGAGAGAGAGAGAGCACAGTTCACGAATACATCCTAGATCTCATTTGTATTATGTAAGGATGACAATTTTCTAGTGAATAATGGCAATGGATGAAATGTAGCCTAACTAGAATCATGTAAAATCTTTCCAAAATCGTTGTTAGTCTGATTGCTGTATTTTTTTACTTACAATTCTCCTTTACAAATCGCTTCACATTCCTTTGCATTGTCATAATAATAAAAATGTAATGTTTCGGCATATTCTACTCTTTCAATAGGCAGCTGAATAATATATTGTGTACACTGTAGGCTACTATTAATCTACTGTCCTCCCGGTAAGTATATATAAAGCGGTGTGCAAATTATCAGAGGAGACGGGTTTGAATGGGGATGGGAGGGATAGGTGTGGCGGAAAGGGAGGAACGGGAAGAGAGGTGTTGTGGAGCACTTGCGTTTGTGGTGGGGTTGGTGGCGGGGTTGGGGGTTGGAGGGGTGGGGGGGGGGGAAGAGAGATAATGAATCGTACGTTTGGCAAACCACTAATATTCAGTGTTACCATACTTTAAACTCCAAGCTCTGGGGGTTTGTCTCCGCGAGTTAATCGAGTTAACTGTACATGGAAACTTGCATTTGTCAAATTGTTTTAAGGTAGTGAATGATGGCCTGAATGTTTGGAATAAGAATAATTACATTGTAGTGTATACAATTTAGAGTATTTGTTTTCATTCTCTCTCTCTCTCTCTCTCTCTCGTGTTGGCTGAGGTTGACACAAATGGTAAGTCCAGGTAGGAGAAAAATAACCACCAGAAAAACATACAGGTAACCAAGAGTGCTAACAACAAATGTAAGCTACATAATTTCAAACAAAATGGTAACAACAGAAAGAAAATCAGCAGCAAAGAGACATGTAACACTGGTGTTCTCTGACAGTCTACTGCGGGGACAAGGTCCTGCTTTTGCCGCAAGGAATGCAAAGAAAAGGTCAGTGAAGGTTATCCCAGGAGGTAAGCTACAGCACATCACCAATGACGTAACCAAAGCTCATATTCCTGCTAACGCCTGTGTTATGGTTAGCGTGGGTAGCAACGATTGCTTTCATGGAGGTAATTGGTCCCAATAAGAGCTATAGTAGGTAAATACCAAACTCTAATCAAGGAAATGAATAAGAAGGCAAAACAATGTATAGTAAATGGCATGGTACCAAGACTTAAGACAGGATCGTATAGTCTAAACCGAGCCACTGAAATAAATTATGCAATCCTGACTATGTGTGCAAGCGAAAAGGTGCATATTGTACGCAACTGGAAGAATTTTGAGGGAAAACCAGACCTGTACAAAAGGGATGGTGTTCATCTTTCAGACAAAGGAGTTGAGTATATGAGTGAAATATAAAACAAGGCAGTTTATGCTGCCCATGAAAATATTGAGTTCAGAATTTAAGCATCTGAATATTGACATAGTGTATCAGCATTTCCCTCCCCTTGCCGTATTACTTCTGTGACCCGCAAAACTAAAACCTCAGTTCATTCCACTCAGTACAACAATAATTCCATTCTTAGCAGGGATAATTCCATTCTTAAGGGGTCATCACACAGTCAAGAGTGCGAGCTAGAATCACTAGGAGTAGGGGAATATTCGGACTCACGGGCCTATTCGCGGTGAAAATCGATGACTCCTAGTGACTCTAGCGACTCCTGTTAGACTCCCAGTGAATCCCGACCAGTCTCGGGCGATTGGCCCTGTCCGACAAAATGTTCATCGTATTGAACATTTTGGCCGTGAGCCGGACCACTCCCACTGACTTGCAGTGAGTTCTGGTGACTCTCGGTGGCTCCATTCTCGTCCCATTGACTCCCGATGATTCGTAAATTATTCTAACATGATTCGCGGACAATTTTTATGACTCGCGGACAATTTTTATGACTCACGGACATTATTTAGTTACTTGATATAGTGTATTCGCTGTAAGTAGGCTACTTTATCCACCACTACCACTTTATCCACCACTACCACTTTATCTACTACTACCACTTTATCCACCACTACCACTTTATCTACCATAACCACTGTATCTACCACTTTATCCATCACTACCACTTTATCTACCACTACTACTTTATCCACCACCACCATTTTATCTACCAGTCACTTTATCCACAACTACCACTTTATCCACCACTACCATAGTATCCACCACTACCACTTATCCACTAATACCATTTTATCTAACACTATCACTGTATCCACCACAACCACTTTATCCACAACTACCACTTTATCTACTACTACCACTTTATCCACCACTACCACTTTATCTACCACTACCAATGTATCTAACACTACTACTTTATACACAAATACCACTTTATCCACCATTACCTCTTTATCCACCACTACCACTTATCCACTAATACCACTTTATCTACAACTACCACTTTATCTACCACTACCACTTTATGCACAACTAATACTTTATACACAACTCCCACTTATCCACTAATACCACTTTATCTACCACTACCACTTTATCTACCACTACCAAAAAACAAGACAAAATGCATGATAATTAGCATGAATATAAAGCCAAACACTGATAATATTGTTCTATGTAATGACAATCTTCAGGTTGTAACTTCATACAAATATTTGGGGCACATCATAACCTCAAATCTGCATGACAGAGATGATGTTGATCTTAGATTGAAATCCTTTTATGCTTCTTTTAACTCTATATCACAGGATTTTAAGGGCGTTGATTTTAAAACTTTTATGTATCTTTTTAAGTCATACTGCACTCCAGAATATGGATTAAGTTTGTGGCACCATAATGTTTTAACATCACAAATTTATAAAACTTTTAACGTAGCCATGAATAATGCACTAAAGCGCATATTGAACATTCCCACATACGCAAGTAGTCATGAGGTGGCGGAGGTATGCGATCAGCTATTGCTGAGACATCACCTGGCTTTGATACATTCAAGATATTACCACAGGCTGCTTCGATCTAACAGCGCTATTATAAAATGTAATATACATTATTTGCAAAATGGATACCTAATCCCTAGTATTGTAAAATATTTCATGGGTGACTATAATATTGATATTACACACACTGAAATAGACATAGCTAAATCTCGGATCACATGGGTTCAAAGACATGAACCAAGATGTGAGCCTGTGTACAATCTTGGTCAAGCCGGGTGATTTTATTTTAAGAATGTTTTATATATTACTGTATTCTATTTATCAACGGGGACAATATACTTTATGTTTTTTACTGAGGTTATAGTATTTTAAAATACTCTTTTTAAGATTTATTTCCTTAACACCTTATTAGCGGGCTAGGCGGTCTAGCGGACCGTAGCGCCCAGCGGGGTGTTTTTACCCTAAATAGGGTTGTTTACGTGATAATTTTCATGCCTAAATAAGATCCAGAGTGTAAAACAAGTATCTATCCCTGAAACGGCGTAAACAGAGCTTTCCAATGACACCCGAACCATCCTTGTACGACCGCTGGTTCTCTTGCAACGATCGTGCAACACGAGTGCAAAAACCCTGTAATTAGGTAATTTCCCTACATAATTCCCTGTGTAGGGAGTGAGAGAGGGGAGGGAAGGGTGGTTTTCACTTCAGTTGGTTCACTGCGGTGGTGGGCGGCGGTCATAGCCTTGCTACGCTCCTCACACCGCTCAGCTCTCTCTCTTAGCAACATTACGTGCTGAAAATGGTGCACGACAAAAGTTGGGAACTGCCAGTTAGTCCAAATTTATTTCACACAACATAAGTTGCGCGCCGCCAATTAAGGGTTAAGAAAGCTTGGAGCAGCAGTATGTCTTATGAATTAACTGGTACTGTAATACTTTGTGTTTAATTAAGGTGAATATTTTTACATTTGATTATTAAATAGTTGTAAGTCTTGAACGCAACATATGTAATATACTGTATATAATTATAAATTATGTATATTATGAAATAAAGATAATTGATTGATTGATTGACTACCAGAAATTGTTGTGACCTATTGTTGCTTGTTCTCCTTTGTAATAGCCGAGTAATCAAGAAAAAGACATGGCACCTTACCATCAGTTGGAAATAATAGACTATTGTCCCAACCCTGCCAGAAATATAGTAAAATAATCAATCTGGGGGCCATGCATGGCATAGGCTTGCATCTCCATCCTTACACCTCGCACTGACTCCCAGTGACTCGTATATAACTCTTCCTGACTCCTACTGACCCGTGTATTACTCGTATCGACTCGTATATTGCACTAATCCGAAAACGACCGTTATTTCTAATATCTTCAATAACTCGCACTTCATTCGCGGTTCTATCCCGATGACTCTCAGTGACTCATTGTGACTAGCAACTACACTCCCGCTGATACTCTGTCGTGGTGGCACGTGGAATTTCAAACTCTCGCGGTCATTTTTGCAGGAACCACCAAGAGTCATCATTTCCAGTAATTCTAGCTCGCACTCCTGACTGTGTGAGGGCCCCTTTAGCGGGGATAAACCTCACCCCCATAACCCCCGCACACCTCTTTTGACCTCCGCAAACCGTAACAGGTCAACCCCCCAATAAATACCCTCCAATTATCTTGAAGGTCGCCCAACCATCAGCTTCAGCTAAGACCTCCGGTCAGGCTTTTAAACACAGAAGGGTTGAAAATTCCCTTAAAAATTCCATTAAGATAATGTCTTTCAATGCCTGCTCTATTAGAAATAAGATCAATTAATTATGGTGTCTCCTATTAACTGAACACACTGATATTATAAGCATCACCGAAACTCATCTTGATTTAAATAATAAGGATCTAATATCCGAATACAATATCAATGGCTACAAATTTATTCATAAAGACCGTACACATGGAAAGAAAGGAGGAGGTGTGGCCATATATATATAATCTAAGTTGATGCCAGATGAAATCAACCTCCCCCTAGCAATCTAGAAATAGTCTGTGCCCAAATTAATATAATAAAACGAAGATTAATATTACAACAGCTTACAGACCCTTTAGCTACAAAGATAGTGACGATGCAATAGTTTACGATATGCTAAATACAACTCTTTCGAATAAATGTATTCTTCTAGGCGATTATAATGTCCCTAATATAGAATGGAATCTTTTCACAGGAAATAACGCTAATTCAATCAAAATGGTAGATTTCATAGAAGATAATTTCCTATATCAGTGTGTAAAGGAAGCAACACATGAAAATAAATTTCATGACCTTGTCATAACTACCCATGAACATTTAGTTACTAATTTAGAAGTAGGTAAAAATCTGTCGAATTCCGACCATAGAATCATTAGGTTCGAAGTTAATTGCAGCTATAATATTGAGAAAAAATAAATCCTGGTACCAGATTTTAAAAAGTGCTGATTTTGACAAACTTAGGCAAGCACTGTATAACACACACTCACGGCTAGATATATATAACGAAATAAATGAGATGTGGGAACAGTTTAAGAACATGTTTATGATGGCACAGAAAAAATATGTACCCAAAAAAGTTAAACAAACGAGTGAAATTAAAAAAACACCACGGTTTAACAGTGAAATCCGTAATGCAATAATAAATACACAGAAATTGCTCTAGCTTAAACAAAAATGACTGTTCTAATGACCAAGTAAAGTTATGATACAACCTTGCTAGAAGAAATGTTAAGAAACTGATTAGATCCGCTAAACGTGAGTATGAAGTATCTATAGCCAGAAATAGCACTAACAACCCAAAGCATTTTTATAGCTACATAAATAATAACAGGGAAATCAAAAGCCTAATAGGCCCATTAACTAGAGAAGATCATATAGTGACAACCGACATATAGATATTGCAAATACACTTAACGAATATATTTGTTCTGTTTTTACAAACAAAGTAAAGAATAATACAAAACATAGGGCAGTAACAACGCAAGAAATAGGAAACTTTATTATCAGCGCAAGTTAAGTGTTATGTAAATTAAATAAATTAAATAACAACAAGACTCTGGGGCCTGAAAATGTCCATAATAGGATAGTAAAACAAGTAAAAGAAGAAATGTGCGAATCCCTGACCATTATCTTTAACTCATCACTACAGCAGGGTTGCGTCCCTAATGATTGGAAAGCAGCCAACATTACACTCCTTCACTAAAAGGGTGATCGAGCCAAAGCTAGTAATTACAGACCTATAAGCTTAACGTCAGTAATAGGAAACATTCTTGAAACCATTTTAAGAGATAAAATAGTTTACTATCTTGAATCTAATGAATTAATAAGAAACAGCCAGCACGGATATAGTTCCAAAAGATCGTGCCTAACAAACCTCCTCGAATTTTGTAATAAATTGTTTACTCTTGATGACTCAATTAAGGCGCTTGCCATAGTCTATCTAGATTGTCAAAAGGCATTTGACAAGGTACCTCACAATAAATTATTAGAGAAATTAGAAATGCTCGGAATAAAGGGTAATACTGTATATATCAATGGATTAAAAGCTGGCTTGCAACAGAAAGCAAAGAGTTGTTATTGATGGTGTAGAATCAGATTTGGTGCATGTTACCAGCGGTGTGCCTCAAGGATCGGTCCTTGGTCCGATTTTATTTATCATATCTATAAATAATATTGATGTAGGTCTGAAATAATTTATCCAGATTTGCTGACGATACAAAGATACGGAACATAGTCTTGAATGAGGAAGACAGATATAGTCTACAGTCCGACTTAAGCAAAATAGCGGATTGGTCAGAAAAGTGGCAAATGCCCTTTAATACTGACAAATGTCAAATTTTGCATGTTGGTTCAAAAAACAAAAAACATTGATTATCAAATGAAAGGCCAACCAATAATATCAAACTCTAAGGTTAAAGATCTAGGGGTTATAATATCAGACAACCTAAAATCCTCAGAGCAATGTGCGGCTGCGGCAAATAAAGCTAACAAAGCCTTGGGATTTATCAAAAGAAATTTTACCTATAAAAACGAAAACATTATTTTGCCGTTATTCAAAATGTGACGCATGTCCAGTGTGAGCATGCTGTACAGAACGCCTAGTCATGCCCCACTCTCGCTAGGATCGTCAGGGCAGGAACTTTGGCTGTAGTCTATGTAGAGTTTCCTAACTTAGTTCATGTGAGCCGTTGTACTATAAGTAATATGAATATGTATTTTGTTTTCATCTGAGTCAACGAGTTCTATTTTATATCATTAGTTATAAGTATTGTGTGTAAAACTTATTTGTAATGAGGGGAGAAGCGGCAGCCACAGTTGGGGGTCAGTGGGTGCGCCATGCGGGAGGTGGGCCTAACTCACTAGCACTCCCCCCCCTCCCCCCTCCCCTCAGTGCTAGGAAAGCCTTTGTCTATCCCAGAGGAGAGAGAGAAATTACGTAATGATTGTCAGTGGGCGGTCCTTAGTAGTTCACGTTGGGCTCACTAGAGGGCCGGGTATAAAAAGGGAAGTCTAGCCATTTTTTAATCAGAACTCATTAGGCAGAGCGACTTCTCATTTCCCTTGCTAACTATATATATTCTTCTGACTGATGTGAACTTTCTCTACTACCTTACATTCTTATCTCCTCTTTTTCCCTACCCTTTTTAACTTCCATGGTCCCGTTGGTGCAGAGCTAGTCAGCCAACGTATTATCGCTTGAGTTCTCACGAGATATATGCCTATTAGATAGCCTATTTTGGAAGGGTTAACTTAGAATAGGATTGATTTATGTTTGTTGCACTTGTATATGCATTTCCCTGTGTGTTATTATTATTATTCCTGTGTTCTGCTGGTCTAGGTAATGCTAGACTGGGGTAAGGCTTTTCTGTGTTACGAGTTGTTGTTTGATGCAGTGGTTAAGCGATAAACCTGCATACTCGTTTCGGTTCAGTGAAGCCTAGGTTGTCTTCGCGGCTGACTGTGTTGAGTTAATAATGTACAGTGCGTGAGGGCAAGAGCCTAACCACCCTGTATTTTATTAACAGTTTGTTTTTACTTTGTCAAGGAGCCGGAAGAAAACCAGATACAAGGGATCTGGATTTCTCAAAGTGCACTTGTTAGTGTTAACGTAATACTTTAAACAGTTGTGAGGACTTCGCTAGGCTACGAGCCGTTTTTGCTCAGTCACTTTTTGCCTTTTGCCCACAGTACCCCAGCTAGACTTTACTCGATTAGTAGATACAGAATAGTATTGAAGCTTTCCTTATGTATGATATTGTTTATGCACTACTGATTTCATGTGTTGCAAGCTTGGCTACTTTAGTGATTAGTGGCCCACGAGCACAATCCGAGTAGGCTATTGCCGTTGCATTTGCGGAGTACTTCTTTTTAATGTTTGCCATTTAATATTGCATATTCTTTTAATTATTCTTATGCCAATTTAAACCTTTAATAGTATTTAATTGCCTGTGTTTTGCTTATTGAATTACTGTTCAAAATCCGATATGTACTTCTTACGAGCATCCGAGAAGCATCTAACTTTTTTCAGAAGATTCCTTGCTCGATGCTTAAGGACTATTAATTAACGTAACGTAATAGTGCCGATCCGAAGTAGAGGGTGGAGGACTTCTTAAGTTCTTAGTCAAGGGTGGATTACTTCGGCTTCGGCCAACACTATTCTTTGGTGTTGTTGTTTCTTACTTCTTTGTTTGATTGTTGACCAGACTAGATAATTCCTGTCTCTTTATTAGTCTGTTGTTGAACACTAGTACCGAGTTCTTGTATACCCCGTTATAGCAGATTGAACTCTGGAGGGTATTGGTGTTTTTTGTTCGGCTGGCAGTACTCAGGGGTTGGGATCGTGTGTTTCCGTTGTGGCAGCGAGCCGTACTCGAGTCCTGATTGAGAGCCCTTGTGTACCCGAGTGCCAGGTCGTAACAAATGGCGACCTTGCTTAGGATTTTGTGAACAGTATACATTTTTGCAGAGTTGTACAACATTTGTTTGTTTGTATTTTAGCGTGCATATTGAAGAATATTTTTTTGTATGGCAATTAGTAAAGCATTTAAGAGACTCCAGTTAATTTAGTAATTAGTGCTTGCATAGGAAGTTTAACACTTTTGTCTCGAGATTTTTTTTGTGGACTTCAGTATGTCGTGCATTAGCACTGACGATGAGCGAGAGATGCCATTTGAAGGTGTGCCGTTAGTAACCAGTGAGGAGGATGCTAGAGTTTTTGTGAGTAAGCGGTACCACGTGACGGAGGAGAGGCTGACTGGGGTGGATGTTTGTGGCTTGCACCTGATAGCCAAGGTTTTGGGCATTTCCAATGTAGTAGGGATGTCCAAGGGGGAGCTGATTTCCTGGGTGTTGCGTGGGCGACATGGGGTTTCGGAGGAGAGGGCGTTTGGGGGGGTTCCTTCCCAGATCCCCTCTCACTCGACTCCCACAGTGCCGTCCACTCAGTTACCGGAGGTTAGCACTCTCCCACAGAGGGATGAGAATTGGCAGATTGGAGTGCCCTCGGGTGGTGCACATGGTGGTTCCCCAGTTTTTGCCCCCCTCCTTCAGTAGTGGCAGCTCCCTCTTCCTGCCTGTCTCCAGATATGGTATTTAGACGAGCTTGCTAAGATTGAGGCTAGGAAGCAGGAGAATGAGACTAGGAGGCATGAGATTGAGGTTAGGAGGCAAGAGGATAAGACCAGGAGGCATGAGGCTGAGCTTAGGTACGACTCAGAGAAATATTGTGCTAAATTAGATTTAGATAAGACTCGTGCAGAGTCGACAGGGACTCGGATGGGCCGTGAGGGCCAAGTAAGAGAACAGTCCTTGGCCCAATTAGTCAAATTGGTGCCGGTATTTAGTGAAACTGAAGTCACAGAATTTTTTATTCGTTTTGAGAAGAAGTGTAGGGAGCATAATTGGCCTGAAGAGAAGTGGGCAGCTCTAGTCTCCTCAAGACTTACGGGTAAGGGTCTGAAGGCTTATGATGCACTGCCTTTAGAGTCTTGCATTGACTACCCAGAATTGAAGAGAGCTGTCCTACGGGCATACGAGTTGCAACCGGAAACATATCGATTGAAGTTTCGGGGTGTTACAAAGACTAGGGAGGCGACCTTTCTTGAACATGCCCGGGACTTAAAAGATGCACTTAAAAACTGGACACGTTCTGAGAAAGCTGAGACGGCCGAACAGTTGACTGAGCTGTTTCTGCTCGAGCAGTTTTATAAGTGTACTGGTGCAGAAATGACTTTAACTATTAAAGAAAAGAAACCAAAAACTCTACAGGAGGCAGCTGAGATGGCTGACCTCCGGCTATCACTAATTCGTGGGTGCGGGTCTGCCCAGTGTAGTGAGGCAGGTAACAAGGGGCGTGACGCCCCACCGAGTTAGTGATATACCTTATGCAAACAACTACAAGAGCCATGATACCAAGACTGACCACAAGACTAGCACCGTCCCATTTAAGAAGGGGCCGGGCCCTTCCCAGTACCAAGGGAAGCCCAAAGGGGAGTTGGAGTGTTATCAATGTCCTAAAAAGGGGCACTTTGCAAGAGTCTGTCCTAGCAAACCACCTACAGCAGCTGTGTCTTTGGCCTGCAACATTGGTGTGTCTCCGAAGTCATCTGAATTTGCCCGGGGCAGTTCGTCAGAGGCTGAGGCACAGCCAATGCAGAAGCACCTGGGAGGCTCTAACCCTGCTCAGGATGTTTTTTGTGACCATAGAGGGCGGGGTTGCGTGATGTGGGCGGGGCGCAAGCATGGAGTAGAGGTCTTGCGTGATACAGGTGCTTCCCAGACTCTGATGAAAAACTTGACTGGCTACCCTATAAACGCGGCTCGGGTGGTAGTGGTGCAGGGTATTAATGCAACTCGGTCATACCCGCTGGTGCGGTTGGAGTTGGAGGTGGATGGTGTGGCACGTGAATTGGATGTCGGGATTGTGGAGAAACTGCCAGTGGAGGTCGTCGACCTTCTTCTCGGCAACGACTTTGCAATGCCCGCTTCTGAGATTCTACCCTTAGTCGTTGCCGAGAGGCCGGCCGACGTGAGTAGGGAAGAGCAAGAGTGGGTCGAGCGGTGCCAGACACAACCCATGGCGTGTGTTGTCACCCGAGCTCGGGCAGCTAAAGTGTCACAGCCTAGTCCTCCGTCTTCAGACCAGCGGAGGAACGATCAACAGGAGGAGGCTAAAGCTGGTGTTGGTTTTAAGAGTTTTGACTCGGCGGCTCTCCTGGGTGATTCAGTATTAGCACCATTACTTAATTCTGGAGTAGCCCCTGGGCCTGTCATCGAGAGTGACGAGGCTGGGCATGACGAGTCTCCACGACAGCAACGTTATGTACATCGAGAGAGACAGAGGGAGCAGCCCAGTATCGGGGAAGGTCATGCATTGCTCCGGGAGCAGTTAGATCGCTTGGCACCCTCAGATATACGTCGGTTGCAACTAGAGGACCCTGAGCTCCAAACGTGTGCTAATGGAGCTGTAGAGCTCGACGAGGACGGCGATGCACAGCCAGGAGATTTTTTTTATTTAGAAGGCATCCTCTATAGGCGTTTTCAAGACCCTAAACGTAGTTGGCAAAAGGGGTCCGGAGTAGTGGACCAGTTGGTGGTGCCACGGGAGTGCAGGGATAGCCTACCGAGGTTGGCGCATGACACACCACTGGCAGGACATCTAGGGGTGAGAAAAACGGTGGCGGCTTTGGGGAAATTGTTTTGGTGGCCGGGGATGAAGTCTCATGTGCAGTCATGGATAAACTCATGTGATATTTGTCAACGTGTCGGGAAACCGAACCAAGTTATTCCTAAGGCTCCGTTACACCCTATTCCTGTGATTGGGCCACCCTTTAGTAAAATTATTGTTGACATGGTTGGTCCACTCCCTCCCACTAAGGCTGGAAATAAATTTTTGTTAACCATAATGGATGTTGCCACTAGATACCCCGATGCATACCCTATGAAAAATGGAATGGCTAAGACGGTAGTCAGTAACTTGTTGTGGTACTTCTCAAGGTACGGGTACCCGGAGGAGATTCAGTCTGATCAGGGATCTAATTTCACCTCCAACATGTTCAAGCAAACAATGCAACAGCATGGGATACGAGCAGTAGTATCGTCAGCGTATCACCCTGAGAGTCAAGGGGTGCTTGAGCGGTGGCATGCTACACTTAAAAGCATGCTCAGGTGTTATTGTGCTGACAACGGTATGGATTGGGATCTTGGATTGCCTTATGTGCTGTTTGCTGCTCGGGAGGTACCTAGTGAGAGCCTGGGATTTAGTCCAAACGAGCTGATTTTTGGACACCGTGTCAGGGGCCCCCTTAACATGCTGAAAGAAATTTGGGAGGGGACTGTGCAGCCTTGTCCATTATTAAAGTATGTGCTTGAAAGCCGTGAGCACATGCTTAAGAGTCTGGAGATGGCAGGTAGAAATTTGACAGAATCACAAGCTTTGATGAAGGACAGGTATGATCGCAAAGTGAGGCTCCGGAAGTTCACTGTAGGACAGGTATTAATTTTGTTGCCTTTGGTTGGTAACCCCCTCTCTGCGAAGTACACTCGACCTTATAAAGTTGTAGACAAAATTTCAGACTTAGATTACCTTGTTGCCACTCCAGACAGGAGGAAAAAGAACCAGTTATGTCACGTGAACCTTCTTAAAGAGTATGTGAGGCGCCCCTCTGAGCCTCTCCCTGTCCCTGTGTTGGCTTGTTGCGGCCGTGGTGGAGAAGGAGAGGGGGACAGTCAAGCTTCAGAGGAGGATAGCTGGGATCAACATGTTTCAGCGGATCAGTGGGCGGGGAACTCGAGCCTAAGGGCTGACGAGGCTATAGCTCATTTGCCTGAGCCGCAGTTTGATGCTATCCGTCAGTTGTTTGGTTCATACCCCACTGTATTTGCTGAACACCCAGGCCTCACTACTCAGGCTATGCATGATGTTGACTTTGTGGACCATCTACCCTTTAAGTCAATCCCGTACCGTGTGCCCCCCATAAAACTACCAGCTCTGAGGGATGAGTTGAAGTATATGCTCGGTAGAGGGTTGATAGAGAAAGGCACAGTTAAGTGGACTTCCCCCGTAACACTGCAGCCTAAGCCAGATGGCAAGGTACGCTTTTGTATTGATTTCCGTAGGTTAAACGGTTTGACTCCAACTAACCCATATCCTTTTCCTCGGGTTGATGATAGTGTTGACAAAATTGGTAATGCTCGTTTTTTGTCTAAAGTAGATTTAGTAAAAGGTTACTGGCAAGTACCTTTGTCCGAGCGTGCTAAAGAGGTATGTGGTTTTGTTGTGGACGGGAGTACCTACCGGTGCAATGTTATGCCTTACGGACTTAAGAATGCACCAGCAACGTTTCAGAACCTGATGAATTAAATTGTAAAGGACATTCCAAATTGCACCGTATATTTGGACGATGTAATCATTTATGATGACGACTTTGAGAGCCATTGTGAGCACCTTGAGACCTTGTTCCGGAAACTTAGTGAAGCAGGTCTGGTAGTAAATTTGGCAAAGTGTGACTTCGTAAAAGCCACTGTGCAGTACCTTGGGTTTGTAGTGGGAAGGGGACAGGTGTGCCCTCCTCAGAACAAGGTACAGGCTATCAATAAATTTCCGCACCCAACAACCAAGAAGCAGATTATGAGATTCTTGGGTATGATAGGCTACTACAGACGCTTCATAAAAGGTTACTCAACGGTGTTGGCACCTCTCACAGATATGTTATCTAAAGACAAAAAGTTTTTGTGGGCACCTGAGTGTGAAAAGGCTTTCACTTTGGTGAAACATTTGCTATGTACTCACCCGATACTCAGGGCCCCGGACTTTAACAGGCCTTTTCAGCTGGCAACAGATGCTAGTGGTGTAGGGGCTGGTGCCGTCTTGCTACAGACAGACAATGAAGGTGTGGAACACCCAGTAAGTTTCTTTTCTAAGAAGTTCAATGCTGCACAAAAGAACTATTCTACAATAGAAAAGGAATTACTGGCGATTGTGCTGTCGCTCAGGCACTTCGAGGTGTATGTTCCAGCCTATGGCCCAGTCGTGGGTATCTACACTGATCATCACCCTTTGAGATTCCTGAATCAATTTCACAATTGCAATATGAGACTGACCAGGTGGCCTTTGATGTTGCAGGAGTATAACCTGGACATCCGTCATATTGCTGGATGTGACAATGTGATCGCGGATTGTTTATCAAGGGTGGATGATCAGTCGTAGGCTATCACAGGTGTGTGGGTTTGAGTGGAGGAAAATAGGCTGCCCTTATAGTGCAGCCGGGAAAAACATATTAAAATATAAAAATCATATAAAAACTCTTTCTTTTGATATAGATAATCGTATAAGTTTGTCATAGCCTATAGAGTTTGAGTAGTCCACGAACTATCAAACGGCTGAGCTGCTGTAAGCTCGCTCTGGGAGCATGATATTGTGTCTTTTTGCTATTGTTGGGAGGAGTTATAAAATGCGATTTTTTTTTTAATAATAAGATGTGTTTTGGTGATAAACTCAGCTTTGTTTTAGTGCCATGCGGTCGCTGGGTGTGAGGGGCTTGATGGGGTTCTGTGTTTGTCAGATTTTAGCTCAGGGTTGAGCAAGTAAAATCTTGGGGGAGGTGTGACGCATGTCCAGTGTGAGCATGCTGTACAGAACGCCTAGTCATGCCCCACTCTCGCTAGGATCGTCAGGGCAGGAACTTTGGCTGTAGTCTATGTAGAGTTTCCTAACTTAGTTCATGTGAGCCGTTGTACTATAAGTAATATGAATATGTATTTTGTTTTCATCTGAGTCCACGAGTTCTATTTTATATCATTAGTTATAAGTATTGTGTGTAAAACTTATTTGTAATGAGGGGAGAAGCGGCAGCCACAGTTGGGGGTCAGTGGGTGCGCCATGCGGGAGGTGGGCCTAACTCACTAGCACTCCCCCCCTCCCCTCAGTGCTAGGAAAGCCTTTGTCTATCCCAGAGGAGAGAGAGAAATTACGTAATGATTGTCAGTGGGCGGTCCTTAGTAGTTCACGTTGGGCTCACTAGAGAGCCGGGTATAAAAAGGGAAGTCTAGCCATTTTTTAATCAGAACTCATTAGGCAGAGCGACTTCTCATTTCCCTTGCTAACTATATATATTCTTCTGACTGATGTGAACTTTCTCTACTACCTTACATTCTTATCTCCTCTTTTCCCTACCCTTTTTAACTTCCATGGTCCCGTTGGTGCAGAGCTAGTCAGCCAACGTATTATCGCTTGAGTTCTCACGAGATATATGCCTATTAGATAGCCTATTTTGGAAGAGTTAACTTTGAATAGGATTGATTATGTTTGTTGCACTTGTATATGCATTTCCCTGTGTGTTATTATTATTATTCCTGTTTTCTGCTGGTCTAGGTAATGCTAGACTGGGGTAAGGCTTTTCTGTGTTACGAGTTGTTGTTGTTGTTGTTGTTCCCCAAGCTGCCTGGCCGAACAGCCCCAAGGCCCCGAGCAATTCCAAGGCCATAACCGAGTGCCCCCACAGAACCCTCCCCGCCGACCACAATAAAGCCTGGGTGACCGAAGCCACTCCATGGCGGGGGGCTGAGGAGGGTGCGGAAATGCCCGGGAAACCAAAGCCCCACCCAGGGCCCTGTGCCCCTCAGCAATTATGAAGAGAAAGTTGGGAGGCAAGGGAAAAATGTGACGCTTTGGCTTCCAATCTTGGTAGATTGGGAGGTCAATCCACGGAAGAGACGCCGTCACTTGAGATCTAGAAAATATATAAGTTAAAGGAAAAGTCAGAGTAAGCTATGGGTATGGCAGAGATTGCTCAGCTCTCACTCTGATAGACCAGCCCATCACCACATGACTAGAACCCAATCCTCTCAGCATCAGCTAGGAAAGGCCCTAGAAAGCCGCCTTTGGCGGGGGGATACCTCCCCTATTTCAACCCCTTTCGGGGTTGGGCACCCGCCCCGAGTTGTTTGTTTGATGCAGTGGTTAAGCGATAAACCTGCATACTCGTTTCGGTTCAGTGAAGCCTAGGTTGTCTTCGCGGCTGACTGTGTTGAGTTAATAATTTACAGTGCGTGAGGGCAAGAGCCTAACCACCCTGTATTTTATTTACAGTTTGTTTTTACTTTGTCAAGGAGCCGGGAGAATACCAGATACAAGGGATCTGGATTTCTCAAAGTGCACTTGTTAGTGTTAAAGTAATACTTTAAACAGTTGTGAGGACTTCGCTAGGCTACGAGCCGTTTTTGCTCAGTCACTGCTACCTTTTGCCCACAGTACCCCAGCTAGACTTTACTCGATTAGTAGATACAGAATAGTATTGAAGCTTTCCTTATGTATGATATTGTTTATGCACTATTGATTTCATGTGTTGCAAGCTTGGCTACTTTAGTGATTAGTGGCCCACGAGCACAACCCGAGTAGGCTATTGCCGTTGCATTTGCGGAGTACTTCTTTTTAATGTTTGCCATTTACTATTGCATATTCTTTTAATTATTCTTATGCCAATTTAAACCTTTAATAGTATTTAATTGCCTGTGTTTTGCTTATTGAATTACTGTTCAAAATCCGATACGTACTTCTTACGAGCATCCGAGAAGCATCTAACTTTAAGATATAGGCAAATATTGGTTTGGTAACAGAGTTGTAGATGGGTGGAATGGACTACCAAGTGCTATAGTGGGATTAAAAACGATAGGGAGCTTTAAGATAAAATTGGATAAGCATATGGACGAGAAAGGTTGGGTGTGAAGGGGGATCAGCAGGGTTGGGCCAATCAGCGCTCTGCAGACCCCCGTAATCCTGCGTTAATCTCTAACCGTTTTGGTAAGATGATCCTCAGGGTATTAGAGTGTTGAGCCTAATTGGGCTTTGTAATTGGGGTTGTGTGGGACAGGGATCTGCCTTGCTTAGGCCAATCGGCTTTCTGCAGACTCCCATTTTCTTATGTTCTTAATACTCAATACAAGGTATGTACTGTAAGTGTAAATTCTTGTTCAGCCTAATTTATTTCTATTCGATACATACAAACTTTCCTTGTAGGCATTTCCTGAACCATAAGGTTATACTTCATCCAAATTTCTGGTACGGCATTTTATGCAAACTGAGCGGAGGGAGGGGAAATATCATTATACTTTGCTGTCTTATTATTCTACTATAAACTGTCCCTGTCTCTGATAGTATTATGGCCGGACCACCTAGCTGGGATTGCAAGGTCTGTGTGGTATGAGTATCTGTGTAACCCTGTGTAACTCTGTATATATATATATATATATATATATATATATATATATATATATATATATATAGTATATAGTATATATATACAGTATATATCCAAAGATTGGTGAGTGCGGTTTTAGTTTCATCATTCATGTCCTAATAGAGATGCAGCGGTCAGCACTGTTCTGGGCTGAGTTATTAGTTTACCTGATCATATATTATCTAACACCACATCTGAAATTTTACAATTGAAAGCTATCATTATCTAGTCAGATCCTATGGTTAACTTCAAACGTCATCGTTCACCAAACAGAGTTGTTATGCCTTGTGTTATACAGTAAAGCAGAACTAGAGTAATATAATGTGTTACTGGTAACCCAAGTTCGTGCCTACTACAAACCTGTGTTATTAACCACCTGAGTTTCACAAATATATTATTGTTCATTTTACATTACTGTTCACTTTCTGCCTCTCTCATGGCTGCCGCACAATGATACACGTTTTTTCTTTCCTTTACGAGACTATAAATAGAAGAAGGAAAATCAAAGACTACATTTAAAAAGGTCCATATGCCTAAAGGCATCCTCCATTCATACAATGTTTTTAACTATTGAGTTAAACTGTTGTAGGTTGTCAATTTGTTGAAAGCAACTACAAGGAAGTTAATTGCAGAGAGTAAACGTGGGGATACATTAATTTAGATAAGCAGAAGTTATACATTGTGGGGAAGAGAGTGTGAGTTCTTGGTTATTTCCAGCTGCCTTAGATCTGCAGGGAAAGATGTGGAGAGGTGGCACAAATGAAGCAAGTTCCTCAGGACATTTGCTGAGAAATTATCTGTAGAGTAATGCAAAGGATGCAACTTCTCTTCATATGAATAATGGAGGAAGATCCTGCATGATTCCAGGGTTATTGATTAATGAAATTGCCATTTTTTGAATGTTGTCCAATTGTCTCAATGCAACCACTCCACATCCATTCCACAGGTGTGAACAGTATTCCATCTGAGAATGCACAACTTGTACATGTATAATAGCTAACTGCTCGTCAGTGAAGAATTTTCAGACTCTGTACAGAGTCTCAGTAGGCTATCTTAAAGGCATATTTTGCAATGGATCTAACATAACGTGTTCAGCTCAGGATGGCATTCAATGTCACACCAAGGATATCAATACTAGATGAAGTGGAAATATTGACATCATTAAGAATTATGCTGGAGTCAGAAAGATTCTGTCTGTTAAAAAATTGTATATAATTGGTTTTCTGTGCATTAACCCAAGGTTAGCATCATTCCTTCCGTAATGTTCTACTGGCCGAATGCACCGTTCCTTCCGGAAGATAGCTCATTTACACAAAAAAGCACAAAAAATGCCCCAGAGCCGGTGAAATAGAAGAAATATATGGTTAGGTGGCATGGTTTGTCTCCACAAAACCTCTTGCCTGCCCCTTACATGTGTCTTACCCCCCACCCTCACTTCCCCCCTCCTCAATTATTGGTTATTTTTCCTCCTTGCACTAGAAGTCTCTCTGTTGCAAGGATATCTAGCTGTCTCGCCTGTGTTAAAGAGACTGCGTAAGGAAAATTCACGCCAACAAATACCTGATAAAAGGGAGAATAAGAGGAAAAATAGCTGATAATTGAGGAGGGGGGAGGGGGCACATATGTAGGAGTTGTAGCAAGTAATATAGGGGAATTATTTTACTTAATCACAAATTGCTTTGTTTTGAGTGCCAATGTTCTTTTTTTGTTTTTTTTTATGCTCTGGATCTATTGAAGACAGTTGCAGTGCACCAGAAAAATATCTATTGAGGACGGTTGCCGTTTATGGGTTAAGAGGACCTTCGCCTTCCCCCAATAAAACCTCCTATGAGGACCTTTGTCTTTCCTGGGTTAACCCACACTAATTGCCTCTACATTTAATGCATTATACATCATAAAGAATAAAACCCATATTATACAAATACCACAGACAATTTAAGAAAATGTTATGCGACCTGTAATCCAGCACGCTTTATATATATGTTCTTATAATTCCTATTTAGGAAGACTCAGAACGTAATATGGCTTGACAGGAACACAACTAACTTTGATATATATACTTCTTAGTTCAATCAATCTCCACCAATGACATAGAATACACAAGTTCGGTACACAAGTTTTTTTCTTAATTTGCTAGGATACAGGGCACAGGATCAATCCGGAACTCAGCTATGAGAGCGTAAGTCCAATTGATAGTACAGTGAAGAAATAAAACATTGATAGTATGCAATGATTTATAATGTAAATATGTCACAAGAATAAAATAAAGCAAGGTAGCGCAGGTGAGATAGCCACAAGGTAGCGTATCCGTGAGGTGGGCATCAAAGTACCGCGGTGGAGGAGGTAGCTTAATTGTACTGAGGTGGTGCATAAAAGGTACAGTTTATATGTAAAATCAAGTTTAGGATATATAGAAAATAATTCTACGTTAATCCTAGATAAAAGAAGATATAAATCGAATTTAGACTATGAACTCAGAATGATGAATATAAATTCACTGAACGAATAATAAATAATACTTAGCCAAATGGATGGCTGAATAGAACAGTTATACCGAATAAATATTCACAGAACTAGTAGCGAATAAGATTAACCAAAATGGGTGGTTCGTAAAACAGTAATGATGAATATGAATTCACGGAACTGATAATAAAATAAGATTAGCCGGAATAAGTGGCTGATAGAATAATAATAACAATTAATTCACAGAACGGGTAGTGAATATTATTAGCCACAATGGGTGGCTGGTAAAACAGTAATGATGAATATGAATTCACGGGACTGATAATAAAATAGTATTAGCAGGATTAAGTGACTGAACGAACAGTAATGATGAATATAGATTCACGGAACTGAGGGTAATACAATAGTAGCCGGAATAAGTGGCTGATAATCTCGCCGTAAGGATTTTAATACGACGGGAGGTAAAGAAGAATTTAATTCAAACTCTAAGTAATGCGTAAATTGAATTTGACGTCTGAGTATATACAGATTAAATTAGTCAGACGAATGGACTGAAATTACACTCTGTGGACACTTAAATATGCACTTTCGTACCCAGCAAATAATAACACAATAGAATAAGATCTGAGAGTGTTCACTGGTAATTAAGTATGGTGTATGGTATAAATCTGAGATATAATATATATATATATATATATAACGTTTATATGGAATATAAATGAGTTATATCCAGAGTGTTATAGATATATCAAATCTTATATAGAGTGTGCTTTGTTCTCTCAATACGAGGGATAGGTTATGAAAAGGAGAGTCGGAAATGGGTCTCTATAATTACGTTAATTTGAACACTAGCATATCTTATATAACCTTCACAACAATTTCCGAAACACAGTAACACAGAAACCCTTAATTTGGGGTGAGGAAGAGAAATAGGATCCGTGAGAGATCTGGCAACGTATCACTTGGTTTCTCAGTCTGTAGACACCAAAGGGGGATGCCGTTGTCACGTTCACAAGCTAGAATGGTCACTTCTAAGCCTCCTACACACTCCTTTTAAGGGGATATAGACTAACCCCTACGGAAGTATTTTCCGAACTGATTCACGATTAAGTATGCTCACTATTAATAGTGAGGTTACCCGAAAGCGAAGCCAGTTTTGCCTACCTATCCCTTGTTTCAGCCAGGTAATAACTATTTTATAACTTGGTAACTGTGTTTCGGAATAGAAGAGGCATGCAAATTATGGTTTTTGAATTATTGTTCTGTTATTAGAATCCTTAAAAATATAATACATAATATGGTTACATGGGAAATTGTAATCGTTATTTATAAATATTAAAACTACTGTAGGTCTTGGAAAGATTGTACAAGTGAATAATAATTAATTTGCAGTTGTGATGATTTTGTTACATTTGTGTTATATTATGTAATGCTTTCTTTATGAGTGGGAATATTTTTCTTGTCCTTGTTGGCTGTCCGCGTAGCTGTAGTAGCGGTTATTTCTGTCTGCATACATTTAAGGAAATTGAGGAGGTTGGTGTTGTATTTCCATGAAGTAATCTTCGTCATAGTCGAGAACAGGTTCTGGCTGGAGTTCCTCACCTGTGGAGGGGAGCGGTCAGTGTTGGAGGCTTGGTCCTAGGGGATTAACGGGGGGGGGGGGGGGATCGGCATGTATCCTGATGGTCCAGGTAGTGAGCTCAGTTTACCTGCCCGTGGTGGTAGGTGGCACTGAGGTATTTGATTTTCTTGTCTCGGGATGGACTTTTCTTGGCTCTCCTCTTGGTTGTTATGGTGGTAATTCTGCATTATTGCTGTTGTGGCTCATTACGATGTGGGGGCAGGTACGGTGGAGGTTTTGGTTCACCTTCCTCAAGCCCCGTCATTTCAGAAAATATAGTATCACAAGCAAAAGCGAAAGATAATGCAAATATTTAAACGTTCTTCCAAGTTCCCCTCGACATCATCTTGTTATATACTGAGCAAAAACGTGTTATTCATAAGATTAAACAGCATTTTTAACGCCTTCCCCAAATATGAAATCAGAATATGTTTATAATCAATATTTTTATATATCCTTATACCCGCAATCCTAAACAAGGAGCAGTGATCAAAAATATTAATTGTACATCAATTTCCACCCACAAGAATTACTATCTATCTATCAATTTCCTGACGCCGTGATCCCCGAAGGGGTGGCCACAAGAATTACATTTACTACAAAATGTTATATCTCAAAAAACAAATGAAAGACCATTCTAAAATATTACTATAGAATACCCACAAAACCTTGAATAATCATAGATAACATTTATTCCAACTTAAGACAATTGTAATCTATCCGACTAGGCTACATCGGAATTCCCATATTTGTTTACACAACATTTTGAGTTATGACAATAGATTTTTATGCATGAAGTGAAAAGTATCTTTCATGCTCTTTCCAAAAGTATCATCCAATTTCTTTATCATCAATATTGTGTATATATAAATATAATACAAATGGGACACCTGCACAGGGGTTACATTATATTAGTTTTATGCTGAAGGTAATAGCTATGAATTATAATTATACTTATTGCTTATTGAAACAACAAACTTCCTAGTCCTAATAGTATCTCTTTTTCTATGAATATTTAGAAATACGCATTCATCATGTACGAGTAACACTCTTGTAACAGTTTAAATTTCAAAATTGTTTACACAATACCCTATTATTGTAATACATTAACTATTTACAAAATGATCACTTGAAAGACACATAACACTCTCATAATCTATTTCACAAACACTTACCAGTCACAGGAGACGCACGTATCAGCCATTTATAAAGTCTGCGAACCATACTTCCTCGTCTGACTAATCAAGCATCACTGGGCTCTCCCGTCTGTATGGTTTTTCTCGCTGTGTAAAATTGTCACACAAAATTGCCAATAGATTGCCTAGATTTTCAAAAAATTCGCTATTCATAGCGAAAATCTCACGCAGATCTATTTGTCTGTTATTTGCCACTAAATTTCAGAAAAGCTTATCCGGGTTTGGGAACGTGATTCACGTGGCTTTACACTTTAAGAAAAAACTCCAAACCACTTGATTCGCGGTTCTGAGCGCCAAGGGGTTAAGCCTTACCTCTGTATAACTAACCTGCAACATATATTATCTCTCAGTTATATACATCCTGTTTACTAAAGTGGTTTTGTGTTACTTGTCTTCCCAACCTGTGACCATTCTTTATCCGTAATTTAACCCCTTGGCGCTCTGAGCCGTGATCGAGTGGTTTGGAGATTTTTCCTATAGTGTATAACCACGCAAATCGAGTTACTGAGCCAAGGCAAGCCTTCAGAAATTCTGTGGCAAAAGCAAACAATTCGATCCGTGTCAAATTTCCGCTTCAAATAGCGATCAGTGTAAAGAAAAATGGTATCAGCTATTGGCAGCAGTGTGTGACGTTGGTAACAAGCACAGAGAAAATCGATACCAGCCGTCCCTGTCAAACTTGAAGCATGAGTGCAGCTGGAAGCATCGTGGTCCAGGGATTTAAAGATGGCCGTATCTAGCCCCTGGATGACTCACTCCAACTTGAAAGTGTATGCATAATACATTATGCTATTCTTGTATAATATGTGTGTACCGGTAATTATTTTCAGTAAATATATTTAGATTATTGTATTATTAGTGGGCTGGAAGTAGTTTTTTTTTTTTTTTTTCTATGTGATTGAGGGAGGCAAAAGGCATAACTGCCTATAGCGAGTGCCTCCCCCATAGTTGAAAGAGTGACAGGGCCAAAATCAAGGGACGTTCGAGCCAAAATGCCTGGACACACGGAGTTTGAAGCAATTTAAGTCATAGGAAGAGGGAAAGACTGATTCTGGGAGAGAGTTCCAGAGCTCAGATGTTGAGTAGAAGAAAGTTTGAGAGTAACGTTTCACTCTTGGGTTGGAGAGTTGCACAGAGTAGGGGTGGGATTGAGGTGCAAGACGGGTACCACGTGCCCTACGTAAAGGAGGTGGTATGCACTGGGATAGCTCTGAGGAACACTGATTATTATAGTAGCGATAGAATAGCGAGAGAGATGCAACATTGCGGCGGAGAGAGAGAGATTGCAGAGAGTTGGTGAGTGGACGGGAGTTAATGATACGAAAGGCCTTCCTTTCAACTTTGTCTAGGAGAGCGGTGTGAGAGGAACCTCCCCACACATGTGAACAATACTCAATACAAGGGCGCACTATGCCCCTGTACAGAGCAAGAAGCTGTGCAGGGGAAAAGAACCCCCTAAGGCGGTTGAGCACACCCAGCTTCTGGGAGGCTGCCTTAGCAAGACTGGTAATATGGTCCTTCCAAATGTGAGCAGAAGAAAAAGAGACACCAAGAATATTGAGAGAAGATGAAGGGTTGATTTTTGTATTGTTGAAGAATAAGGGATAGTCCGCTGGGAGATCCTGACGGGTAGATAGATGGAGAAATTGGGTTTTGGAAGCATTAAAGTTAACAAGGTTTTCTCTGCCCCAATTGGAAATAGTATTTAGATCAGAATTTAAGAGTTCTATGGCTTCATTACGTTTGTCGTTGAGGGATTGCTGGCTGAGGCGTTCTGAAAAACTAATGGAGTAGTGTAAGGTTGAGTCGTCTGCGTATGAATGGATGGGAATTAAGGTACAGTTAAGGAGATCATTTATAAAAATTAGAAAGAGAATAGGAGATAGGACAGAGCCCTGAGGAACACCGGAGTTTATAGGGTGAGGAAGTGAACAATGGCCGTCCACAACCGCAGCTATGGAACGGCCAGAAAGGAAATTAGAGACAAAGGCACAGATGGAGGGATAGAAACCGAAGGAGGGTAGTTTAGAAATTAAAGATTTATGCCAGACTCTATCGAAGGCTTTCGATATGTCCAGTGCAATAGAAAAAGTCTCACCGAAGTCCCGAAAGGAGGATGACCAAGAGTTAGTAAGATATGAAAGAAGATCACCAGTAGAGCGACCCTTAAGGAAGCCATACTGGAGATCTGAGAGCAGATTATGAAAAGAGAAATGCTTAAGAAATTTGAAAGCAAGAATAGTTTCAAAAAAAGATAAGAGCAATTGGACGATAGTTGGAGGGTTGAGAGCGGTCACCCTTCTTTGGGACAGGTTGAATGTGAGCAAACTTCCAGCATGAAGGGAAGATGTTAGAGGATAGACAGAGACGAAAGAGTTAGACAGAGACGAAAGAGTTTGCCTAGGCAGGGAGTCAGCACGGAAGCACAGTTTTTGAGAACAACAGGAGGAACACCTTTCCGGACCGTACGCCTTATTAGTGTTAAGCCCAGAGAGGGTAGAAAGTACATCTTTAGAAGAGATTAGGATATTAGGCATAAGTAAGAGAGAGGAGGGCGGAGAGGGAGGAATAGCACCGGAATCATCCAAGGTGGAGTTTCTAGCAAAAGTTTGAGCGAAGAGTTTAGCTTTGTCAGAGGAAGAAGTGATGGTTGTGCCATCAGAGTGGGAAAGGGGAGGGAAAGACGAGGAAGAGAAATTGTTGGAGAGATTTTTGGCTAGATGCCAGAAAGCTTGGGAAGAGCTAGAGTTGGATAGTTCAGTGCATTTATTATTGATGAAAGAGTGTTTGGCAAGTCGAAGAACAGATTTGGCTTGATTCCGGGCAGAAACATATGAAGAATGAGAGTCTTGAGTTTTAAGGCGTCGGTACCGTTTGAATGCTTCCTCCTTATTGCGGACAGCAGTAGAACAGGCGTGAGTAAACCAAGATTTTTTAGCATTAGTCTGAGAGAAAGAGAATGGAATGTATGCTTCCATGCCCGATAGGATTACCTCGGTAATGCGTTCAGCACTATGTTAATGGAGTTAATGGAATGTTAACGGCAATGAGTGTGTAGAGAATTGTGTGACGAAAGCGTTTATATAAATATTATAATATATAGCTATGAACCTCATAACAAAACAATATTACAAATATTATGTAAACTGTTTTCTGCCCAGTTATACCTTTTATTATATTCATTTACAGAATTATTGATACAAATTATTATGGCATTTTTAGAGGGAACGTGAAAAGCACTCCATATAAATATAAAAAGATAGTGTCGTCACTGACATATTTTGAGTATAAAGCAATGAGAATTAGGATGTAGTTGAAAAAAAGGACGAACTTCTTTACTTAGAATACATTTTATCTTTTTAATAATCGAGGTATTATTGTGTTTTCTACGGGAGTAATCTAGAGTGGCCTGTAAGAGAAAATCGTTTATGAATGAACATTTCGAGTTCTGAGACTATATTCAAAATCACGAGTGTTAGGTTTACGATTATTTTCAAATAAATAGAAAATATTGATGATCATTTTTTTTTTGAAAAGTCTGTTGGGAAGCTAATGAAAAATTCTTCATATTTTATATAACACATATATTGTTCAGTATATAATGCAATTTTGACAAGTTGAACGGCGCAGAACGATGAATTATTTTATTATCAAACTAATTTCAATATGAAATATCGATTTTTTTTTGCAAGTTAAATGTATTCATATTATAGTATGGACTTTTCTGTTTCTTGACGATTATTGTGGATTTATACCGAGGGTTTATAACTAGTTTCATTGCGTGCCATCTATTAGGAGCGTGATAAATCAACAAGGCCTGATATCATGATATGGAAGTTATTTTTTAATCTCAATGGGATTAAAATGCTAAAACTTTCCCAATGGCAATCCTAAGTTTCTACCATCATTTAATACTTTTGAAGTTTCTTTGAGGAGTTTGGTACTTACTTGATCAAGTTTATTGTAAATTGCGTATGTGTGGGTGTGTGTGTGGTGACATGGGTTGCAGTAGTTATTAACCCCCTGACCGCAAATTATATGGTTTGAGGTTTTTGACCACCTGAATCCTGTGGCTAAGCTCTCAGAAATTTGGCACATAAATGTTGAAACGCAATCCGCGTGAAAATTGGGCTACGATAAGTTTTGCTAGTGGTAAAGCGAATATAAACCTTGGTAACACTGCAGTAAGTTAGGCTGCCTTACCCACTCAGTGACATAGGTTAGCATAGTCAGTGTAGACCCAACAGTCAGGTGGTGAGGTACAGAGTGTCAGACCTCTAACTCGCATCTCCCAGAGCGGGTGGGAGTGTTTTATATTACTAAAAATATATTTATATATCATTTTTGGTCCCATGCAAGTGAATATCTTTAATAATTATTGTTATGACATATTTTCAATTAAACGTGAGATAATCTGATTGCGATTACCACCTTAGGAATCAGCGCCAATCATCAACTTAGGTACCTCTCCGCTGGGTAAGGATCAGCCTTGGCTCTATCAATCAACACTCAGGTAATAAGCAATGGACATAAACACACAGTAAAGGATATACAGGTTTTATTCCTTAATGGCTAGGGTACAATCTTAATATGTCTCTGGAAAAGTAAACATAACATTCATATATAAAGAATAATAATGTTACAAATGAACATATGAATAATAACACACAGAAAGGATAAGTCTCAAAACACAATAAAGTAAGTCCTGAAATAATTATACAAAGCTCTCAAATATGGCTTGAATGTAAGTAAATAATAGTTACTGCGATGTTGTAAGCGTAGCACTGATAAGTATGGACAATAGGACAGTATTTGATTTCTAATTGAACAATAAGTTAAAGTAATTTGAATAAGTATTTAAACTGTAATAACTTAAAGAGTAACAAATATGAAAGATAACTTCATAAACGTGTAGTAAATATAATAGTCAACTATATGTGACTGAGGAGCAATTACTCCCAACTGAACTTTCACTATTGGATCTGTACCCGGATGACACGTAGCGTATAAACTCATGTCTGAATAAGTGTTCAAGTTTTACGTGTAAGTGTAGGTCTCTATAACCGGATAAACATTTATATATTTCCACGTCGAAGAATACAGGAGCCTGTATTCGAGGAAGTATATAAATATTTTCCACACGATAGAAGTATATATTGTTTTTCCGAAACAGAGCAACGAATAATAAACAAAGAAGGGAAGAAGGGAAAATATTCTTAATTTACGTTAACACTGTGAACCTTAACATCGTTACCATTACGAACAAGAAAACACTAAAAGGATTGAGTAGAGAGTAGACACTGGTAGGTGTTTGTTCGGCTCTCTCTCTACCTTCTCTCGTTTCGGTGATGCAAGCCTAGGCTGAATGGTGTTAACTATGCTTGCATTGAAGGTACTTGCGTCATCTATTATGCTCTGATCAAAAGATATAGCAGCCAATGATTCAATCTCGTCCCTGTCTGTGAATATGAAGTCACGAGAAAGAGTCAAGAGGCTGCTCTGCACGAGATCTTGAGTTTCAATTGGAAGCGCACATTTGGAGACATTTCCAATTGAATTATCTTCTAGTCTCCTTAAGTGTGGATGATTGCTAGATGATAAGGAATGAAGTTCTTCACCAAGATCTCTACTTATAACTTTCCCTTCTAACTTGGGAACTCCAAGCTCAGAACCCAAAGTGGTAGATAAGCCAGTCGGCTGATTGCTTGATTTAACTTGGCTCAACGCGCATAGTGACTCCGTTTTTGTCGGCACTTTGGGTGCCCTGTCTCAGGGCAAGAGGGGCATGGGTGATACTCTGGCTTTGTTTTCTTTCAGGGAGCCGGTCGCACTAAGGTTTGTTTTCACTTGGGGATTACTTGAGGATGATGCAGGTGTTGATTGAACTTGAGTATTTGGCTTGTGCTGGATCTGAGGGATATTTAAGTATGATATGTGAGGCTGTTCTATTATTTCTTGCCTGTTCATTTCTTCACTATTTGCATGGTTGTGATGAGTTAGCACTGGTTTTAAATATTTAGTTTGCCTCTTACTATTCACTTTACTATGATTTTTATATTTTACAGGGGCACATTGCAGGGGTTGGTGATGAATTAGCATAGTGTTTCTGGAGTCTTTTGCGTCCACGTGTTGGTCTGGGCGGCTATCGTAGCTTCCCCTCCGAGGTGCGTTTTCTCTCTTTGGTCCTGGGCTGTTATCGTAGTTAGCCTTACAAGCCGCATTTTCCTTCTTCACTCTTCTCCTGTCGTTGTCATTGTTGCTTCTTAGGGGTCTCTGGTTGCCGTTGCAGGTTCTTAAGGAAGCAACGCCAACGCATATGTGTTGCTCGGAGATGTTTGTTGTGGGTGGTAGATGGTTGGTAGATATTAAAGTAGATAAGCCCTCCGCCAATCACTGCGCTCCCTTTTACTTGCTTGCACAGCCAGCTGAGTTTGACAGCTCACGGCTGCAACGTGCCACACCCTGCCCACCAGCCAATCAGCGGCCTCCATTATCGGAGCACGAAGCTGGACTTCTTACTCCACCTCAAAAGTCACTCTCTTTCTCTTCCCGAGGAGTTCCTTCTGATTATCCACTAACAAATACCTCGGTGCCAGCCCTACTCCCGTAAGCCGCCAAAAGAGGTTTATAATCAGCTTCCTGGGACTTATTTTGAAGAGAAGAAAGAGGAGGTGAAGAAAGCAAGAATTCAGAGCGAGCGTGTCACGACGCATGCCAGCCAGCTAATCATAGCGTGGGAGAGCGGGAGGGTTGACTATAAAGGCTGCCGCACGTGGGTTGCTGGGGTCATTCACCCCTCGGAGCTCACCGGGTTGCCACACTGCAACCTACTTGCTCTCTCTCGCCCGGGCATAAAGGAGAACCAGGAACCCACCTTTCCAGTTACCCTGCCCTCACCTAAAGTCACAACACAGACCACCCCTGACCTCTCCTCACTTTCGCCCACTCGGAGGATGCACCATCAGTACAGTACGCGCCACCTGTCGTCACGTCGCTAGTCTGCACACATACAGTCAAGCGCTTCAAGAGGGACGACAGAAGGTGGACGGAAGTGAGGACTTCCAGAAGAGCTACTGGCCAGCTCTGATGTGGTAAAGCACAGTTCCAGACATACACACACCTGATCCAGCATACCAGAATATATTTGTTTAAGGACCCATATTGGGCCCGCATACGACAAAGAAAGAAAGAGAGATGTGGTTGACTAACCTGGTGGTTTCTATAAAAATTGATGTGTCCTTCTAGGACAAGACTAAAGGAAAAAGAATTTAGACTCACCTGAATACATAAAGATGATGATGTGTTATTAATTAGTTATATTTGTTAGCAACAACGCCATGCCGAAAGTGTTATTATATAGGATCTGATAGGAGAGATTAAAGATTAAAAGAGTAAAATTAAAGAGGGGAGGGAAAGAATAATTTTGTTAATAAATGAGGCAACCAGTAAGTTAAAGAGGGAAACAGTTGTTTAGTTGCCTAATAGATTAGCTATAGCTAGGGAAGGACACTAGTCCATATGAATCATTCATTAAGTTGTGTAAAAAAGAAACTGTGAAAAGGACACTAGTCCATATGAATCATTCATTAATTGTGAAAAAGGAAACTGTGAAGAAGGACACTAGTCCAATGTGAGTTGCGTTATTATTAAGTCTAAAAGAGCTATTCCGTGTATACGTTTGAGACACGGTTCATCTTTTGTTAGAACGATTATTGATTAAGGTGCAAGGTAACATAGCGTGTTTGTAATAGGGTTACTTGAGGGTAAATTCGGAAGGTGTCATTGAGATAAAGATTGTAAACCCATATTGTGAAGTAACTGGGTGACGGAACCCAATAGTGTTATTGAGGTAAAGATTGTAAACCTAGATTGTGAGGTAACTGGGTGGCGGAACCCATATTATATGTGAGAGAGACCTTGTAATCTCATTCGGTAATTTGTACGATTTTATGTCATTGTGGAGGTACTTGTGTAGTAATGATGGTTGTGTCAGAGGAGTACATAGATTCTATGTATTGAGGAGATAGATTATATGGGTTATACACTTGGTATTGAGAAAGGATACATAAGGCTCAGTAAACGTGGGAAAACCTAAAGAGTAGAGGAAAGAATATAACTTTTGTTTTAGTTAGGCAAAGAGAAAATGGTTCATTAGGCCCTGGTCTCAATAAAAGACACAGCAGGGTTTTGATTTATTTATTTAGGATTAATCACTATTAAGGGTCGTAGGATCGAAGCCGACTTGAGTCAATACCTGAATAGCGGGGATTCAGTTAGGGAGTAACGGGAACTTTAGGGGTCCAAAGTGCAACCTAGCATGAATCGACGTAATATTCAATTTGCGTCTTGAACTCATCTCGGCCCGAGCCAAGAACCTATTATTAGAGTATTTATGAAGTCTGTTAAATAAAATATACGAACTTCTAAATGACTATCGATGTATCCCCCGTAGTAGTAGTAGCATAACAGAATTAAAATTAAATACTACAGGTATGGTTGGAACATTTTCATCCCCCGTCATCTCAATTATATAATGGTGACAGTATCACGGACCTATGGCTTTACGGTAAGTTGAACACAGGAGTGTTGCATATAAACGGTAAGTTGAACATAAGGAGTGTTGCATATAAAGTATATACAAAATTGGAAAAAAACAACTATAAGCTATATAGGAAGTTAGTAATCTTTTCCATATCTTTATCATGCAGTGCCTTGTACTATAATACATTGCTGAATAAGTTATAGTATAAGTGTATAGTCGCATACTGTATAAGGTAAGCACATTTTTAATGACCAATACTTTTTTTTGTTTAATATTCATATAAACAACTATTTACGATGGACAAATTTTGAAGGCACCATTGGAAATTGCCTGAAAATACTTTCTATTTCATTCACTCACACCTATTGTCATCTCTCAGAATTTGAGTCACGTCCATGTGATTTGAATGATTTCCGAAAAACAACAAAATTATAATTGGATTGCATCAAATTTTGCTATGATCAGTCGATGTTTTGTGGATTTTTCTACAATAATATTCTAGATCAACTTTATCTATCTTTTGATATATAATTAATTGTAATAGACAGAATTATTGTGGATGAAAACCAATCAAGAATATATATCTTTGGTCCCAACAGCAGTCAATATCACAAGACTAGTATAAGCTTAACTATTATATTCATATACAAAAATATTGATGATAAACCAATTCAGATGATACCGTTGGAAAGCACAATTTTGTTTGAGGTCGGTCCTGAGAGATCTGTGCCCCATAAAATGTTCTTGCCTTTCACTTACACATTGGGTTATTCAGTGTGCAGTTGTGTCTTAGTACAAGATTAGATTGATAGCCAGTGTTCGATAAATGGATATATAATCATAGTCATGTACTTAACCTATAATTTAAAAACATTGAGAGTCCTCTCTAGAGGTTTTACTGGTGGACGGCGAGCATCCTCTTGAGAGCCAGGATTTCCAACGGTTACAAAAAACGCGCGCGTTGAGCCAGGCGGCTAAAAATTGGTGTGTGACTAGCTCTCGATGCCACCACAATACACACTCTGGTTGCTCCCACACAGTCAGTTATCAAGCAGTTGACATGGAGCCCTTCACGTCCCTCTTCCGAGCGTCACGATGACACAACAGCTGCCGTCGGAGACCGAGTGTGGCTACCAGAAAGCCCCTTAGCTCCACGTTTTACTCACAGATTTTATTCTGTAACAAAGAAGGCACATAATGCATATGCTATGGGCGGTGCATGTACTAAAAGATCAGTGGTGCACCACTGGTCTGTCCAGTTCTAGTCTCACAACATGATATCTCTCTCCTCCTCTATCTGTCTTTCGTAATCTATCCCCCATATCTACCTAATTATTTCCGTCTTATTTAATGTTTATGGCCTAGTTATAGGGGTTCTCTCTTCACATAGGTCTCCTACTACCTCTGCATACATCAATAATAGCATGAAAGTGATCAATATGCGCGATATAAAGCTATGTATCTCGTATATCAGGGTCCCTTGTATACATTCCTCCCTCCTCCTTAACCCTTAGGTGCGATCACATGATCACTTCCTCTCTCCTCTCTTCTTCATTATCGCCATATTTTTCGCATAATAATCGCGTTTATTTTCTGTGTGGCTTATTTACTGCTGTGTAATTTTCAGATGAGTCGCCTATATTGGTACATGTACATTAAAAAGCATGAAGGTGCTCATAAAGCGATATACAGTATACCCAATTTTCATTTTCAACCCTCCCTTCCCTTCCATTGGTATCGACCCCTAGGCACGATCGATATACACAACATTCCTGTATCACCCCTCTTTTTCCTACCCTATCTGCGTGACCAATACGGCCACCACTCTTTATCCCCATAATTTGTGTCTATTTATCGCATTATAATACTGTCCATGTGCGGCTTATTGATTGCTATATAATATTTAGATGGGTCGCCTTTATACGTACATGCACATTAGAAAGCATGAAAGTACTCGAAAAGCGATATGCATGCAAAATTGATTACCAACCCTCCCTTCCCTACCCTTGGTACCACCCGCTTACGCACGACTACGGCGGTGGCAAGATAGCTGCGCGATACCATTCGTACCACATTTTTCAACTACAGGACCCCCACACATTTTATTTGTATCAATATATATAAATATTGTTGGATGCACGCACGCATTCCCTACATGCTGATGTAGTTTTCGTCGTGATTTGGAATAGTCCCCCAAATGGTCATACCATCACCTGGGACAATGGTGGAGGATATCATATTTTCGCGCTCCTTGGGTTAACTTGTCTTGATGGTGTATTGATTAGAGTGTCTATGATCTATATGTCGTAACCAAGGTTCGAATCCCGGGTGGAGCACATGCTTTCATTAATTTCATTGGAAGGTCTTTGGTGTTAGGAGTGAAATAAACAAATTAGATTATTCCTATAGGTTTAGGAACATTTCATAGCGAAGTCGGTCCTTAGAGATCTGTGCACCATAAAATGTTCTTGCCTTTCACTTAAACATTAGGCTATTTAGTGTGCAATTGCGTTCGATTACATAATTAGATTGATATCCAGTATTCGATAACTGGATATAATATCGTAGTCATGTACTTGACCTTTAACTGATGGTGTAATGGTTAGAGTGTTTAAGATATGTATGTGGTAATCCAGGTTCGAATCCCGGTTGGAGCACATACTTTCATTAATTTCATTGGGAGGTGTTTGGTGTTTGGAATGAAATAAATATATGAGATTATTCCTACAAAAAATGTATTGTTCACCATATAACAAAATTATGACTTGGTAAACTTGAAAGAACCATTAAGTATTTGTATTATCTATCGCTTTTGATTGTCCTACTTTGATATTTTACAATATTGTTATCGTTTTTTCTGGTATGAGTTTTACTCTTTCTTAACAGGTATAATACATTGCACTCATAACACGACGACAAAGGATCCTAAACTGTGTATGTGTAAAACTGTAGCTCACATGAAATACATATCTAAGAACACCAACAGCGAAGAACATGAATTCTTATGCAATAAGTGTGCCTCACTTTCATTACCGAATGTTAATGTAAATGATCCACATGACACCACAGAATCCAGCCAGGACACAGTCCAAGATGAATATAAAGTTTTCACTAACAAAGGGCTCCACTTTATCCACATCAACGCCAGATCAATGTATCATAAACTGTCAGAAATAACATTGTTAGCTGATAAGATCAAAGTTGCAATAATTGCAATTACAGAATCCTGGCTGGACTCTAGTATAAACGATGGTGAAATAAATATTCAAGGTTTCAATATGGTTCGAAATGATCGTAATAGACAAGGGGGAGAAGTATGTATGTATGTAAAAAACAACCTCACACACACAGTTAGGAATGATAGAAAACTACGAAGCTCTTTGGATTGACTTACACCTGCCTAGAACAAAACCCATCACAATCGGAGTGTGCTATAGGCCACAAGACGACACACCATACTTGAACAAATTTGAACGAACTCAGTCACTACTAGACTCCCGGAATAAATCAATTATTTTAGGAGATTTTAACTTGTGTTACAAACAACGAAATAATAGACTTGTGCGAGATTATCAGCAACACTGACAGTGAACAATCACAAACAGCTCATCACGACCCCCGCACACATTACTGATAACACTGCTACAATACTAGACCATGTAAATTGTAACAGAGAGGACAAAACATCACAATCAGGGGTTATACAGACGGGGATAAGTAATCACATTGTGTGACATCTACCAGCGTTGGCAGAATCGCCTCTCGGTAGCCACTAGCGCTCGCCAGGGACATCGAAGTGGGCTACAGTTATCAGAGAATGTTGTTCTTTCTTTCCTAGCAATAGTATTGTTACAGACAGTCCAGTGGTGGTCTTTGTGTTCGTCTGTGACAACGGGAAGTGTTTTATATCATTAATAGAATATAACATGCATTGTATAAAGTTAAGGAGAAAGAGCGATGTAGGCAGTGTGGTGGTAGTGTGTGCGTGTGTATGTGTGTGCTACCTCCCTCGCTCGGAGGAGTTTTCCCGCCCGCGCGCGGGCTTTCTCACGCCCTTGATTGGCCGGCGGACACCTACTGCCTTGTGACGTCTTTGGCCTGTGATTGGCCGACCACCGCGTCTTTGTGGGCTCCTGTGTTCATGGGGGTCCCCAGGAGCTGTCCTCCTCAGGACAGGCTAGGCGTGCATGCATCTAACATCCCTTGCTTACTCTCTCCCCTGATCACGACCTTTAGAACTGTTTCTCTCTCTGAACTTCTTCTTTTCCATTACTTCTCATCTTTATTCAATTACTTACCCCCTTGGGTTCTGCATACGGTTTCCATAGCCAGCCCATTGTATTGCATGCGCCGTCCTCTGAGATATTTACATGTACTTAGAATAGGGTTTTTGAGGGTTCTTAGTTAGTATAGGTTATGAACTCTGTGTGTCTCCATTATTGATTTAGTGTTTCTGCTCTTTTATTTAATGCTAGACTGGGATAAGGTAACTGTAGTCATTGTCATCGATGTGTGTATGGTTTGCTTATACCGACACGACTTCGACTGGTCCTGTGGTAGCCTGTGCTGTCTTTTCGGTTGTGTCCTTTGTGAGTGCAGCTTTGTGTTGACTGAGGGCTTTGGCCTGTGCCAGTTCCACACTTTGCTGCCTCTTTGCTTGGCTTTAGAGGGTCACCAGGATAGAACCAGATACTTGTGATCTGGATCTATCAAGAGAGCACCCTAGTCAATTAACGTAACTTAAAGGATACAGTCTTAAGGACTTCGCTAGGCTACGAGCCTGTCTTGCTCAACTCCAGTTCCTTACCTAGAGTAGCCCAGCTAGACATTATTAATCGAGTAGACACTTATTACTATTTAATATAAGCCCTTTGATATGTACGCATTATTATTCACAGCATTTATTAGTCTAGGTTGTTGCTGAGCCGCACAACCATAGTAGACTGTTTCGTTAATGAGGAAGTACTTCTTTTAGTGTCGAGCATTACTACCGTTGCGCATTTATAGTATTCTCGTGTCAGTTAACATTATATGTCCTATCTTTTTGTGTATTCGCTTTACACGTGTGGTGTCCTGCCTCCTGCCTTTATATAGTTTAAGATACGAGCATCTTATGAGCATCAGACTTTCTTCAGAAGTTTCCAGGTCTATGCTGTAGGACTATACTTCACTTTCTTTTAGATAGGAGTGAAGAGTTTATTGTTGTTTAGAGTAACTGTATTGAAGCATCTTTTTATTGTATTAAATCTTGCAGTGATTTAATTGATCTTTCCATAGATTCCTGTTTATGCATTTTAACGTAACTTGCATCCTGTGTGTTATCAGGCTATACCAGTGTGGGTTAGCCTGAAGTAGAGTACATTTATGCCCAGTTAAGGATACCCCGTTATCGCAGATTAACTCTGGAGGGTATAGGTGTTTTGTTCGCCGGCATATAAGTTTGAGGGTTTGGTTCTAGCGTACCGTTGTTGCATATTGCCCTATTACTAGTCCAATCATTAAGTGCCCTTGTTTTATTCGCAGTCCCGGTCATAACAATTGTCACATATTGCACACGAAAAACGCAAAAATTTACCCTAGAAAATCACAAGGTCATTAGAACAAGGTCATCCAGGAACTACAGCAAAGAAACATTTTTGGACATTTTGTGGAATACAGACTGGTCACCAGTTTTGGGAAGTATAAACGTTGATGATGCATGGGATGGATTTAGAACCATCATCATAAGCATCCTAGAAGAAATAGCTCCTTTCAAAACGATAAGAATTAAAGCAAGGTCAGACCCATGGATCATCAACGAAATACTACACCTTCTAGAACACAGAGATAAATTATTCAAAAGGCTAATGAAACATAGACAAGATAGAGGTCTGAAACAGGAGTTCAACAGGGTTAGGAATAAACTAAGTAGATAAATCAAATCAGCGAAATCGAATTATTTCCACAATAAGACAACCCCAAACAACTATTTTGGCATTTAAAGTCAACGGGCAACAGTAATAAGACAAAATATTTATCTAACGCCAACATTGCTCTCAAAATTAATGATCAAGTTTGCCATGATAAACGTCGAATTTCAACCTTCTTCAACTCCTTTTTCACTTCCATAGCAAACACACTTGCACAGAACCTACCGCAACCACACAACATATACACCACAACCACTGCCACCTTTCAAAACCTCTACAGGGACAAAGGCATACACCCGAACACCTTTAGGTTGCAAAATGTTACACCAAAATACACATTTGAGGAGCTCAGTAATATTGATGTACACAAAAGTACAGGACCAGACAAAATTCCTGCCAAATTTCTACGGGATGGAGCTATTGGCATCGCAGGTCCCCTAACTCACATTGTCAACTTGTCAATAAACACCAACACAGTACCAGATAAACTTACGGAAGCTATTGTAACCCCTTTATTCAACAAGGGAAATAAATTAGATGTTAGCAATTACAGACCAGTGAGCATATTATGTATTGTATCAAAAATCTTTAAAAAGCTGTCTACACCCATATTGAACACTTCCTACACCGGCATTGTACTTCTTAACTTACAGAAAGCATTTGATACGATATAGATCATGATATCCTCTGTAAAAAACTACAAGCAATAGGCATTGGATCAGTGAACTGGTTTAAATCTTATCTGAGTGGAAGAACTCAAAGAGTCAAAGTTGATGATAATTTATCAGATCCAATACCAATTAACTGTGGGGTCCCGCAAGGAAGCATCCTTGGTCCTTTACTCTTTTTATGTTATGTGAATGATATAGAACTAAGTGTCTTGTGTAAATTATTACTGTATGCTGATGACAGTGTGCTTCTGGTCCCAGGAAAAGACCCCCAAAATGTTGCCGCTACACTTTCCAAAGTACTAGAATCTTATAGCGATTGGCTAGTGGACAATAGACTATCTCTTCACTGGGCAAGACAGAAGCTATCTTATGCAGAACAAAACGCAAATTGAAAGACATTGAGGGCTTCTCGGTTAACTCATAAACTGCGAAGTCATGGTAGTTCAAACCCTCCCACCAATAGTAGGGTCATTTGCTTGGAATCCGTGACCATTTTGTTCCTACCTTTTTCTCTCGATGGATTTGACAACCTGAACCATTTTAAAGGAAAATTAGCTCCTATGCCCCTCTGAAAAATGATGGCTAACTCTGCTAGAGCCCAATATTCAAAATGGCCACCAACGCCATCTTGAAAAACATGAAATGTAATATCTCTGGCATCAGATGAGCTACAAGGACGAATGAGGTGTCCTTTTTCACTAATTCTGGCATTACAAATCCACTGGAATGGTTATTGTATTGTATTGTATTGTATATTGTATTGTTATTGTATTGTATTATACTAATTGTACATACTAATCTGCCACTTCACTGTCACTACATGATTCACTGTATGAGCCACTATCAGAATCACTGTCCTCACTTTCGCTGCTATCATCACTGTTGTTCTCTGCCTGCGGTGTATATCTAATGTTACTTTTTTTAATGTTTCAGATGGATCTCATGCCCATCTGATGAAAATCGCCGACTTGTGAAGTGACCGAAATAATAGATAATAGAAGAGAGAGTGAAGAGTTACCAGACAAGACATTAAATGAATACGAGTGCATTTTACTCTGTGGTAAGCGATGTACCGCAGATGATCGTTTGGAAAACATTACACCTGAGAAGTGGGAATCCATCCGGGAAAAGTCTTTACAATGGAAAGAACTTGATAAGTTTCAACATATACATGAAAATGTGGATTGGGAGAAGGGACCAAAGGGTCACCACATGCATAGCACTTGTTACGCATCATTATCCAGCAAGCGCAAGCTCTCTCAAGCCGAAAAACGCAAACACAAATCCGAGGAACGTCTTGAAAGAGATGAAGCATCAGATCAACAAGACCCTTCCCCCAGAGGCCAGTGCACCTAAAAGGCTCCGCTCCAGTATGGGTGTCCTTCACGATAAGACTCTATGTGTGTGGTGCATGAAAGGGGCATACAAGAGTAGTGATCGTGACAAGCAGATTTTACTCCTATCAACAGTAGATGCCTGGACTAAATTCAAGTTACATACTGTCCGTCTGGAAGATGAGGTCATGAGATTGAGACTTGACACTCTGATTGCATCCATCCCAGATAGTCAAACAGCATTTGGGTTGGAAATCCGCTACCATCGTGCGTGCTGGCTCAAATATGTAAGCGACCACAAGCCCCTTTCAGATGAAAGCACTCAACATCTGCAGCGTGTAAACCTCCGAGAGGCCCAAGCTCTCTTCTTTCATCATATTCGTCAAGTCATCTTCAAAGATCATGAAATTCGAACACTGCAAGGCCTGCTGCAGGACTATAAGCGCATTATCTCAAATCACGGACATAACTCAGTAGTAAAATCCAGCTACTTAAAGGAAATTCTCGTCAATGAATTTGGGGAAGACATCGGATTTCATGAATGCATTCAAAAGAATGTGGTATATGATACAACAGCAGCAGGTACATACATCGAGGCGGCAATATCTTCATTGGGTGTCTACTGGATGTCATTCATGGAAATGGTTGAGGTTCTAACTCAAAATATCCATGCAATCAGAACAAGCAACTGGACTGAGTTCAAGTCCTCACTCAAGCTCATGCTTCCTTTGATGCAAATCTATGATAATGACAAGTATGGTCGGCATCTCCCCGATTTCACCGCAGTGCTTGATACCCTTCCTGTCGATCGGGCTGCATTTATGGAGAGTGGTATGTTTGCACAGTCAATGACAGGAAAACCATATTCGTGTGTCACCCTCGACATATGGATAGAGTCAACAATTAATAAGGGCTCTAAGCTGAAGTCTGGTTGGTTGGCCATTCTGAACAATGAAAAGCAGCTCCTTTCAAACACTCGGAATGTGAATAACATCAATCGGGTGAGAACAAAAGTCCATCGCCATGCTAATCGCAAGAAACAAGGAAAAGGGAAGCATGCTGACTGCTCGTCTAGTAAAATGAAGAAGGATGAACAAGCTGTACAGGAAATAAGCGCATGTCTCACTGAATTCAAGTGTGATCCATTTGACCATACAAACAATACACTTCGATCCCTACAGTCAGGAATCCCAGCCTCAGACGCTCTCACTGCCGACTTGAAATCGGCAAAGGAGGATGGCACAAGCAAACTAAAGCAGTTCTTGAATGAGAGAGTGTATTCCAAGACCAAGTCTCTCAACGACAGAGTTCCCCGTAGCAAGGTAGTAGGGGTAGACTTCCCTGGGCAGGGCGCCCAGGGAAGTACTACCGCCAAGGTTTCGGGAGACTCAGGGAATAGCCTGAATTCCATTTTCTCTCCCAGGCCTTGGTAGCTGGATACACATCTTGCTGCCTCACACATCAGGGGTGTCAGGAAAACCTTCTTTATATAACATACACATCCAACTTCACGACATTGCCCTACATCGCTATCCTCTATCCATAAAACACTACTCTTCCCACTACATATCATACATGCAACACCATACACTTACTTAATAAATATGGCAGTACAATTGTTAAGAGCAAACCTGGTGGTCCCTCGGATATCCACCCATGGCAGGGTTGGGTCATTGACACAGGGCCCTCCCGGTCGTCATCATGCGACTGTGTCAAGAGCATTGCAACGTCCCAAAGCTGCTCGTCGGTGCAGCTTTTTCTTTAGTAATATAAGGGGACTTCACTCTAACATCAATTCTGTACACCAATTTCTTCAAGCAGAATCCCCTACTCTCCTTTTTTGACAGAGACTCAAGTAACATCCACATCTGACACATCTAGATTTAATTTTCCAGGTTATCAACTGCTCCAAAATTTCAGACCTAAAGGAGGTGTATGTTGCTTCGCAAAATCTGAAATTGCCCTGGAGGAGGTTACTAGTTTCAATTGTCCCTATTTTGATTATTCTATATACAAATTAATTTCGGCTGGTAAATTTAAATACATATGTTGCATCTACCGTTCCCCAAATACTCCTCCAGAGCAAAGTCTTTTTGATTCTCTGTCCTCACAACTCAGTGTCCTCAACTTAAATGCTTCTTCTGAAATCATTGTGTTGGGTGATTTTAATGTCCATAATGTTGAATGGCTCACTCATTCAGCCAGGACTGATGATGCTGGTCTTGAATGTGAGCTATTTGCAGACTCATTTAATCTCACTCAACTAGTCAACCAACCCACCCGTGTACCAGATAATCCTAATCATAATTCCCACCTACTGGACTTATTTTTAACAACCAATTCAGAAAATTATGATGTTACAGTGAGGTCCCCGCTTGGATCTTCTGATCACTGTCTGATACAGGCCACCTGTCTATCACCTACCACACCTTCCCACTCTGAACCTGTTTTGGTGACTAAATGGCATTACAATAGGGCAGAATGGGAGGGTCTTCAAGGTTTCTTTATTGATATTCCCTGGACCTCTTTCTTTTCTAATGATGCACACTCCACCTTGAGCCACATACAAGATTTTGTAAAAATTGGAATGGAAACTTTTATTCCTCATCAAAAGTACAGTAAAAGATCTAATTCACCTAAATGGTTTGACCATAATTGTGCTAGAGTAACTGAACAAAAAGCAATAGCCTACAATGCATACACAAGATCAAAAACACATGAAGCCTTTAATTACTTTAGAAACATCAGAAATCATGCCAAAACTGTATTAAACCTAACTAAATCAAACTTTCTCCACAAGCAGGCAAATAAACTTCTAAATAATCCAAATGATAACAAAATATTTTGGTCTACTCTTAACTCATTTAAATCCAACGTCACTACTGCTTCATCCATTCCACCATTAAAATCTCCGACTGGCAATCTTGTAAGTGACCCACGAGGTAAAGCTAACCTTCTTGCGGATATTTTCTCCACCAACTCAACCTTAGATGAAATAAATCAAGATGTCCCTGTACTTAATTTTAATTCGCCTGAAATTCCCTCACTTAAGATCCACACCAGACATGTCAAAACTATTTTGCAGAATCTCTCAGTAGATAAGGCTCCTGGTCCAGATGAAATTCCTCCAATAGTACTTAAGAATTGCCCCTTGGTGCTCGCTCCTGTATTGGCAAATTTTTTCCGTCTTTGTACTCATACCTCATGCTTCCCAGTACCCTGGAAAGAAGCAAACATCCATCCAGTTCCTAAAAAAGGTGCCTCTTCAGATCCATCAAACTACATACCAATAGCTATAACTTCCACTCTTGGTAAAGTCTTTGAAATTATATTAAATAATCACATAATTAAGCATCTTGAGAATAATAAATTAATCAGTGATAGGCAATATGGTTTTAGACGATGTCGATCAACTGCAGACATGCTTTGCCTTCTTACGCATCAAATCAACCAAGCTACAGACCAACATGGTGAAACACATACAATAGCACTGGATATATCAAAGGCATTTGATAGAGTCTGGCATCAATCCTTATTGTCGAAGATGTCACACTACGGCCTTGCATCATTAGTTCCACTAATTTCTTCTTATCTTCATAACAGAAAAATACGTGTAATGGTAGATGGCCTTTATTCTCAATTTCACTCAATAAATGCTGGTGTTCCCCAGGGATCAGTTTTGGCCCCAATTCTGTTCCTCATTCATATCAATGATCTCATATCTACCACTCCTAATCCAATACATTCCTACGCAGATGACTCAACACTCCACAGTTCCTTCACATTTACCAATTCTTTCACCCAACCCGATCTTATAAATTCAAAAATAAACACTGCAATTTCTCTGAACCAGGACCTTTCTAGAATTAATGGATGGGGACAAAAGAATCTAGTTTCCTTTAATGCACAGAAAACAAAGTACATTCAATTTTCTAACCGACAGAATCTCACTGACTCCCATATATTTTTTAATGATGTAAATATTCCCACTTCCCCTAGTATTGACATTCTCGGTGTAACATTAACTACTAACTAGAGCTGAACACATTATGTTAGAAGCATTGCTAAGAATGCCTCTAAAAAACTGGGACTCCTGTACAGAGTTCGAGAATTCTTCACTGACGAGCAGTTGGCCGTAATATATAAAAGTCATGTGCGTTCTCAGATGGATTACTGTTCACCTCTGTGGGGTGGAAGTGGAGTGGTTGCATTGAGGCAGTTGGACAAAATTCAAAATAAAGCTAATAGATTAATCAATAACCCTGCAATCACACAGGACCTTCCTACATTATCCATACGAAGAAACGTTGCATCCCTTGCATTATTCTACAGATATTTTCACAGCAATTGTTCCGAGGAACTTGCTTCAATTGTGCCGCCTCTCCACATCTTTCCCCGTAGAACTAGGGCAGCTGAGAGCGCCCATGAATTTACACTTTCTCCTCCACAATGCAGAACTTCTGCTTATCAGAATTCATTTATTCCCAGAGCTACTACTCTTTGGAATTCACTTCCCTCGAATTGCTTTCCACAAACTTACAATCTACAAATGTTTAAATCCAGTTGTTACAAACATTTTATGAATGGAGGATGCCTTTAGGCACATGGACCTTTTTCTTTTATCTGTGTTTTTCCTTCCTCCGTTCATTGTCTCTTAAAAAAAAAAAAAAAAAACGTTTGAACTTTTCAACTCAGGAATTGAAGAAAAGCAGATGGTGAGAACCTGAAGGGAAAGACTGAGAAAATGGAGCGTAATGCCTTGGCCTCTGTTCTCGGACTGGTTCAAACGAGTGGTGCCCTCAAACTTCAAGAAGTCCTGCATCATCGTGTTACAGCCGAGTGCCTTTCCATCTTCAACGTCAATGAAACCATCCGTAAGGCACAGAAAAGCAAGCGTCAACAAAAACTAATTATGACTGTCATTCCAGAGCCTAATGTATATACGTCTATTATTGATATGGGCCTCATCTGGCGCCTAACAACTCCTACTATTGAAGACAGAGAGAAGGGAGACGGTACCAAGTATACCTGGGGAGATTATGCAGAGAAGTTGGTGCACTTCGTTCTAACGAGACACAGGCATGCTGAGTGCATCATTTGCATCAATGATTCATATGATCAGAATTACACGATCAAGGACAGTGAGAGAATACTGCGCCAAAAAACCCTGCCAATCAGCAATGTCTTCATGAAGACAGAAGATAAATTTGCTTCTAGTAAAGTTTTCCATGCTCTCCTGGGTAAACCTGAGAACAAAATCCGCCTTCAGGCATTTCTTCAAACGGAATTCCAGAGAACAGCAGCAACAACTAGCACCGAGATCATCTACTGTGTAGTTGGCAGCACTGCAAAGAATCTCACCACAGGCAAGCTTGTGCCAGAGCTCACATGCTCCCATGCAGAGGCAGATACGGCAATGCTCACCATATATAGTGTGCTCCGGTCAGACAGCTACACAGCAGCTGTCGTTCTTGACACAGAGGACACAGACAACTACGTGCAAGCGGCATATGTTGCTCAGAAGACAACAGGAATCCTGTGTGTGAAACGCAAACGTCAGCTTATCGGTGCCCGATGTTTGTGCAGTGAGGCAATGGCTGCATTCATCATACCACTTCATGTCCTCACTGGCTGTGACCACAACTCTGGCTTCTATGGAGCAAGCAAGAAGCTCATCGCAGATCGTCTGGAGAAGTCTAAAGAGGCACACAACCTGCTAGCAGCATGTGGTACACAGCTCCTAGTCACAGAACAGGTCATCAGTGATTTGGAGCGGTTTGTCATTCGATATGTGTATGGTGATACCAAAAGCAAGACCCTGGGAGATGCGAGGGCAGCGAAGTGGAGAGCTCAGAAGAAAAAAAGCACTATCCGACTTGTGCCTGACTTGGACAGTCTCCGTCCACACTTGGAGCGTGCAAACTATCTTGCATATTTGCAAAAGCATTACCAGCTCCAAAGTCACCCCTCACCGATCGGCCATGGATGGCATCATGTAAATGGCCTATGTCTACCTGTCCGTTCAACCCAGCCCCCACTTCCCCCATCCATACGACTACCTACAAATCCGCAGGCAGAGAACAACAGTGATGATAGCAGCGAAAGTGAGGACAGTGATTCTGATAGTGGCTCATACAGTGAATCATGTAGTGACAGTGAAGTGGCAGATTAGTATATACAATTAGTATAATAGTACAATACAATAACAATACAATATACAATACAATACAATACAATAACCATTCCAGTGGAATTGTAATGCCAGAATTAGTGAAAAAGGACACCTCATTCGTCCTTGTAGCTCATCTGATGCCAGAGATATTACATTTCATGTTTTTCAAGATGGTGTTGGTGGCCATTTTGAATATTGGGCTCTAGCAGAGTTAGCCGTCATTTTTCAGAGCTAATTTCCCTTTAAAATGGTTCAGGTTGTCAAATCCATCGAGAGAAAAAGGTAGGAACAAAATGGTCACGGATTCCAGGCAAAAAAAAAAAAAAAAAAAAAAATCAAATGACTCAACTACAAGCGAAGATTTTTGGTTCTATTCTGACGGAAATCGTCATATGTAACATATACAGTATATAATTATTACTTATCCATATACGCTATTTTGCTTTAAATATGAACATATGAACATCTAAGAGCAATTAAAAGAGTGGGTATAGCATTTGGGTGATGAAAAAGACGTACTATTTCCGCAAGGTTGTATCATGAGGCGAGAGCAAGGGGGGCGTACATGTTCCCTCTACAAGCTCTCGATCGATACTGATGAGCCTGACTAGAAGTCTGTGTTGCTCGGATCTCTAGATGCCTCACCCGTGGTAACGAGACAGGGAGGGGGAATTTGCGCGCCAAAAATTACCCGATAAAAGGGGAAATAAGAAGAAAAATAGCTGATAATTGAGGGGGGAAGGAGAGGAAGGGGGGGGGGACACATATGGAGGAGTGGTAGCAAGTAATGGAGGGGAATTATCTCGCCTAATTACAAATTTCTTTGGTTTGAGTGCCACTGTGGTGTTTTCTAAAGGGTTTTTTATGCTCTGGATCTATTGAGGACGGTCGCAGTGCACCAGAAAAACCTCTATTGAGGACGGTCGCCATTTTTTGATTAATTGCAAAGATGTTCCTAAGGATGTTCAGTGTCACAAGTGAAATATCTCGGACTAAAACTGGACTCAACTCTGTCAGGAGAAGCAATTTTGGAATCAATCCTGAGTAAATGTAGAGCACGTTTAAAGTACTTGTACAGACAGGTTGGATGCTAGCCGGCGGCAACCAAAAAGACCCTTTGCCAAGCGCTTGTTCAGTGTGATTTTGACTATTCTGTTTTATCCTGGATTCCTGGTACTCTGCATTATTTCAAGCAGCAAAAAGTAAGTTTCAGGTCACTCATAAACAAAAAAATTGTAAGATCTATGCTGAACCTAGGGCCTAGATCTCATGTTGGTCAATGATTGTTCAATGTTTCGAACAGGGCCAAACGAATCAGACTCATCAATGCCTTCAAGATATTTTATAACAGGGCTCCCGAGTGTCTAAAGTGTAATTGTGTTAAAGCAAATGAAAGGAATGGACAACATAGTTTACACGGAATAGGAAGTATAATTTTAATATTCCGAGAATCCAAGGACAGGGCAAACGGTAATTCTTCTTCACCGCCATCAAAGACTGGAACAACCTAACACATACATTCCGTGAAAAGAGAACATTGTACTCCTTCAGACGTAGCTTGAAGGATCACCTGAAGCAAATAGCCCCAAGAAGGGAGCAACCAACTTATGTTTTTTTTTTCTATGTGAGTGAGGGAGGCAAAAGGCAGAACTGTCTGTAGCGAGTGCCTCCCCAAAACTTGAACGAGTGACAGGGCCAAACTCAAGGGACGTTCCAGCCAAAATGCCTGGACACACAGAGTTTGAAGCAATTTAAATCATAGGAGGAGAGAAAGACTGATTCTGGGAGAGAGTTCCAGAGCTCAGCTGTTGAATAAAAGAAAGTCTGAGAGTAACGTTTCACTCTTGGGTTGGAGAGTTGCACAGCGTAGGGGTGGGATTGTGTTGCAAGATGGGTACCACGTGCCCTACGTAGAGGAGGTGGTATACACTGTGGGAGCTCAGAGGAACACTGCTTATTATAGTAGCGATAGAAGAGAGAGATTGAAGAGAGTTGGTGAGTGGACAGGATGTAATGATATGGAAGGCCTTCCTTTTAACTCTGTCTAGGAGTCCGGTGCGAGAGGATCCTCCCCACACATGTGAACAATACTCAATATAAGGACGCACCGTGCCCCTGTACAGAGCAAGAAGCTGTGCAGGGGTAAAGAACCCCTTGAGGAGGTTGAGCTCACCCAGCTTCTGGGATGCTGCCTTAGCAAGACTGGTAATATGGTCATTCCAAGTGAGAGCAGAAGAAAAAGAGTCACCAAGAATATTGGTAGAAGATGAAGGATTTATTTTTGTATTGTTGAAGTGGAAGGGATAGTCCTCTGGGAGTTCCGAACTGGTAGTAAAATGGAGAAATTAGGTTTTGGAAGCATTAAAGGTAACAAGGTTTTCTCTGCCCCAATTAGAAATAGTAGTTAGATCAGCGGATAAGTGTTCTATGGCTTCATTATGTTTGTTTTTGAGGGATTGCTGGCTGGGGTGTTCTGGAAAACTAATTGAGTAGTGTAAGGTAGAGTCCTCTGCATATGAATGGATGGGACTGGAGGTACAGTTGAGAATATCATTAATTATGAAAATTACAAAGAGAATGGGAGATAGGACAGAACTCTGAGGAACACTGGAGTTGATAGGATGAGGAAGTGAGCGATGACCGTCCACAACCGCAGCTATGGAAAGGCCGGAAAGGAAATTAGAGACAAAGGCACAGATGGAGGGATAGAAACCGAAGGAGGGTAGTTTAGAAATTAAAGATTTGTGCCAGACTTTGTCGAAGGCCTTTGTGTCTAGTGCAATAGAAAATGTCTCACCAAAATCCCGAAAGGAGGATGACCAAGAGTTTATATGATGAAAGAAGATAACCAGTAGAGCAACTTTTAACCCTTGTCTAGCGGGGTGGGGGGGGGGGGTGGGGGGGCTTATTTGGGCAAGTATCTGCATGAAAAGAAATGTATTCAGCAAAAAAATAGGCGCTAAAAGCTTTAAAATGAGACCAGAACGAGCTACGTAGCACTCGTGGTTCTCATACAGTGGTACCAGTAATATGGGAGTTTAGCATATAGCGGTATATTTTTTCCAGCTACGCTCACTACTGGCTACACTGCCGGCCTCTCGAGTACAGAGGAAGCATAAGTCAGTGGGCGGCGGTAAGCCCTGGGTGTCGGACGTGTGGCCTGCTGCGCTCCCGGCCATTTGCACTCGCTTTTCACCCTTTAAAAGCCTTAATAATGCTCCTAACTTGCTGCAAATTGGAGGCGGCCTTAAGTCCGCCCCCGCTCTTTAAGGGTTAAGGAAGCCATACTGGCGATCTGAGAGTAGATTATGAGAAGAGAAATGCTTAAGAAATTTGGAAGCAAGAATAGTTTCAAAAAATTTAGAGATACAAGAGATGAGAGCAATGGGACGATAGTTGGAGGGTTGCGAGCGGTCAGAGGGAGGAATAGCACCGGAATCATCCAAGGTGGAGTTTGAGCGAAGAGTTCAGCTTTGTCAGAGGAAGAAGTGATGGTTGTGCCATCAGAGTGGAAAATTGGAGGGAAAGATGAAGACAAATTGTTGGAGAGGTTTTTGGCTAGATGCCAGAAAGCTTGGGAAGAACTAGAGTTGGATAGTTCAGTGCATTTATTATTGATGAAAGAGTTCTTGGCAAGTCGAAGAACAGATTTGGCTTGATTCCAGGCAGAAACATAGGAAGAATGAGATTCTTGAGTTTTAAGGCATTGGTTCCGTTTGAAAGCTTCCTCTTTGTTGCGGACAGCAGTAGAACAAGCGTGAGTAAACCAAGATTTTTTTGCATTAGACTGAGAGAAAGAAAATGGATTGTATGTTTCCATGCCCGAGAGGATTACCTCGGTAATAGTTCAGCACTCTCCCGAGGGTCCCCGAAGGGTTACAGAAGCAAAAGTCATTCCAAGGGAAATCAAAGAAGTACTGCCGAAGAGCCTTCCAGTCAGCAGCGCCGGTTGGGAGGATCGGGTGGCCATACCGGAGAGATAGGACAGGTGACATATATTAGTTTATGGTCGGAGGAGCCCTATTATTAAATTCGTCGTAAGTGATAGGTAAAAATACCACAATATGATTACTTAAGTTCAGCTTTAGAAAGTAAGTTAGCTTATAGTCTAGCCCCCTAGAAATGATATATCTTTAACTACAGATATTCATTTACATTATTATTATTATATATATAAATATTTTTGTTTTGTCTTTTCCTGTCCCCAGCTAACTTAATCCCACAAGGACCCCATTGGAAATACGCCTAACAGCCTTATTGGGCTATCCTAAGTTGGAATTATGCAAAGCTGGTACATGTCATGTTTGAAACATATGTTGTACCAACATTGTAAATTGCTAACTTAAATAATCACTGTAGAGGCGATTATTGTTGGTTAAAACAGAGCGGCAACACATGCGCATTTTCTAGCAGTAGCAACGAGAGCTCCCAAGAGTGAGCTGTTAGGGAAAATTAATAACAAGATTCTTGTGAGTGTCAGAGGGTTACCAAACAGTTAATTGATTTTACTGCGGTGCCTGGTAAAGCTCAAATTTAACCAAACTCCATTCCTCATTTGTTTATGGTAAATATGATTGACAAACATACAGTACGGTATGTACAAACATCCAAATATAAACACAGAAAGGATCACATGGTCTCAGATGCCGTTGGTTGAAACAACAAGAGCAATCTAAGTCCTATCATTATGTTTTGTTTTGTTTTGGCTGGCGGAAAACTATTGATTTTCTTCCAATTTCTAGATTCTTATATACTTTGATAAACAACCTTGTAATAGCAATACAGATGGAGGCATAGTAATTTTCTGCAAGCTAAAGAAACACAACACATGAAAAAGCAATGACATATGCTATTTCCCCTGCCCACCAGTATTGAACATCGATAACCCCAGTCCCTGACGAAATGCTAGTGTTTTGAAAGGTGAAAGGATGAGGACAGGCGAAAAATACGAAGGACACAGAGAACCAAAAACACAGAATAATAATAACAACCCAATATACTTTAGTCCTTGTGTAACTGGTTCTCACTCAAAATAAAGAGTTTTTATTGGATGAATAATGATACATAATAGGAGTTAGATTAAAAATCGGACAGATATTTCTCTATGTTTTTGTTACTGGAAGAATAATATTAGCTGAAGCTTTGGGACCCGCAGATATCTGCTATTTTGACGCATGCTATGTTGTGGTTGTGCAAGCAATTTAGGTTAAAGATAAAAACTAGGATAATAAGAATAAGACTTCTACAAGTTAATTACTAGTAATAACAACTAAACGTATAGGAAACTACACCCTCGCAAAATAGCAGTGCCCCCCAGACATTATGATCGGCTGACAAACAGAAGAGTATCAGGTTAATTCCGTTATTATCTGTGTATATTGGTGTTATGCGACGTTGTAATTGAACGAGCTTTATAATGATTGCGTGTTCCTCCTGAGGAACTACGTCAATCTACGACTCTCTCACTGGGAGACAATGAACTTCAGTTTTATAATTTCACAACAATGATAATCAAATGGACACAAAATACACAATCAAGATTCACAAGTTTTATTTCCTTAATAGCTAGGGTACATTCTCATTATATGCATGGAATAATATATAGACTGGACCTTATATACTGTATAATGATAAGGTTGACGGTCAAGCATAGAATAATTATAATAAATAGTATATGTTCACTAGGATAATAGTTAACAATCAATGAACATATAAATATAATAAGGTCACTAATAGAACACCAATATTATTAGAATGTTACTATTAGAACAAATAAATAATCATACACAGAGAGGGTAAGTCAATAAGTTACAATAACTAGTGTCTTGATAGAAAACGGGGAAATGCGAGGTAAGTTTCCGCCTAGAGTAAATATTAGTTACTGCGATAGCATACATGAGGTACTGAAGGTATGTAAAATAAGACACTATATGATTCTTGAATAAATAATTATTTAATTCAACGTAGACAGGAGATTAAACTCAAATAACTCAGAGAATAATAATTATGAATATAAATTCATGAACGGGTTAAAGATGCGTGACTGAGATTTCTCGTCGGATAGTGAGTTAATGCGACTCGACTCGAATAATAAAGAGTTAAGGTAACTCAAATAATACACAAATTAATTAAACTTCATATAGCGTGATAATAATAATAGTCAAATACAGAGACTGATTGAGAAAAACACTCTGTGAACATTTATCTGTGATTTACGTACCCAATGATGATATTACATAAAACAAGATCTGAATAAATATTCACTGGTTTTGACATGTAAATGTGCATGTATTTATTCCCGGACAAACATATGTATATTTCTCCATAAAGAACATAGGAACCTATATTCGAAGAAGTATATATATCTTGTCCCACAAAATTGTATATGTTCTCTCTAAATCGAGCAACGGCGAACTAGGAGAAGTGAAGAATAACAATCTTCAATAATTACGTTAATGTGAAACTTAACAAATCAAGTTAACCCTAGTTGAAATCATCATTACTATTACTGAACAAAGATCACTTAAAGATGTAGAAGAAGGATAGAAGCCTGGTAGAGAGTCTGGCGAACACGTGGTCATTGCGGTAGTTGCCCTTCGGTTGATTACAGGGACTCGACGAGAGTTTCACACACTCCAGGTAGATATCGATCCTTCCTTCTTTCTTCTAGGTCACTTCTATGCACTTGTTGGATTCTTTTTAACTGAATGAATTGGCGCATTCAGTAAGGTAAGAAATTGTACCTAAGCTCAAGGATGCTCCAGATTTACTAGTCCTTCTTGTGAGCAGAATTGCACTCCTGCTGCATTGCCCTGGCTCATGCCTACCTTTCCCTTGTTTCGGGCAAGTAGTAACCATTTTTATGATGGGGTTAAGGGGCTTTTCTCTCGGTGTAGTAGGGGCATGGTGGAAAGGTGTTTTTGGTTATTTGTGCAGCTTATAGTTACACTAAAAATATGAGAGAGATGTTTCCTGGTATGGATTAGATTTAAGTGTATTAGTCTTAACCTTAGGCAGGGTCTATTTAGGCGTGTAATTGGAAATTAATGTTTGGGGAATGTTTAGTGAATTTGAAGGTTGTATGGTGGTGTTTAGTGAGGAAGGTATGTAAGGGAATTATGCTTGTTTGTTAGCATGGCTGATTTACTTTGTAATATGATTATAAGTCTCTATGGGGTGATAATGAGGGTGTTGGTGAGGAACTTGCATAAATAATTCCTCGCTGTAATTTAGCACTGGGTTGGACATGTCTTTGTCGAAAGTTGTAGGAGCGTTTTCTAGTTTGCTCTTCACTTGGTGTCGTTGAGGTTTGGCTTAGTAGGGCTTGGTTGGTATTGGTTTACTTCTTATGCTAGCAACACGGCATGAGTCGAGTGAGTTGCTAGATGAAGACGGGAGCAGGTACTTAGCTGTCCTTGGTTTTTGATGGCCAGGCCTCGTCATCTCAATTGTTTTGCTTCATAACATACACTTACGAGCAGTTTTATTAATTGCAATTTTATGAGGAATGCTGCCCACACTCAAAGTCGTAAAGAAATCACATACTTAACACAAAATTAGTGTAGATGTCAAAAGGTGAACAGGCAGAAAATAATATATGTATCCTCCGTGAATGAGTTAGCAGACTTGCCCCGATTCTTAGCAAAACACATGTTTTGAGAAGCTCTCACCTCTAACACGGCGACTGCCAATATTTTAACTCTATGGCATGATTTACTGATCTTAAATATTCTCTAGCCATTAATGTTTTACAAGATGTTAACGTACACTGAAAGCATTAATTAGTCAAATAACTTGAATATTCTGGTTATGTACAAAATCCTGACTAAATTATTATTTGCTTTTATTCAATTGGATGGCAAGGACTACAGTTAGTAGGTCTTACCATCATTGGAAGTAGTCAACCATTTACATGCAGTTGGCCAAATATTATAAACATTGATGGATATTCAACAATTTTGACGAATCATATAGGGGTAAAATTTATTTAGCTTTGGATTAACGTTAGATGAATAAGTGAGCTAATTACTATTGTATGTACAGTGTATAGAAACCAGATCTCAGTATATCAATGATTCAGAACCTTGGTCGGCAACCCATCTAAGAATAAACCATATGCAAAATACCGAAGGGCGGCGCATTCATTGGTGCCACTTGCTGGTGGCGAATTCTACAATAGATTCAATATATACAGTATATATATATATATATATATATATATATATATATATATATATATATATATATATACACAGACGGAAAGAGTGATTAGACACTACTTACGATTCAAGGGTTAAACACCTAAGTAGATGATAGATCACGACCTTCAACAAAGAAAAATTATATATCATTGTGATAATGAGAGTCTTGTTGATGGATGTCCTCCTACCCTCCACTGCCTTAGTACAGTAGCGTACAGGGACATATCGATAATTATGAACTGCTTTGTAGGGTACGTATTCGCGTTTAGTGGTGCTAAATACGGAAATTAGTATGAATATGTACCATACACTTTGTCTTTATCATTATCTATCAGTGAAGATATCCACAAATATATTTTGAAGGTTGTGTTTATTAACTATTGTGTAATTACAGATTCGACCATTTTAACTCACTCTTGACAATATTTATCAACTGGTTAGAACAAGTGAAATTCTGGAAGAATAGTGTTTTATCGGACTTTTTTTTTTTACTCCCAATAGACAGTATAATTATTAGAAAACGTCATAAACTTATATATACATTACATTAGGCCGATATATGTTTACATACAAATGCATCGACAGTATATAACTATTTATCCTATTATTGTAAAGAAATATATATTGTATTCACTTGAATATAAAGTGATATCTATCAAACTGAAAATATAGTACTACACCATATTTAGCCATTCATGTTTACCAAATGTGAGAGTTATACTGCAAATATCTTTCTCCTAATATACATCCTATCTTGTGGTATGTTTTCCCATACAATTGTGTTTCCTTACTCAATTATTCAATCAATTTATGGTAGTCTTTCATGCATTCGGGATGAACAGGCACAACACACATACTGCAGAGATAATCTGCAATTTCAGACACCAACAATTTAGTTGGTTTCTTTTCCTGATCCATTGTAGCTGATTGTATCCTTTCCCAATCCAGCAGGTAGTTTCTTGGGTCCAAGTGATATGCGATTAGTTCCATACTGCTTCATCAAGACAAAGGCAAAATTGCTTACTTGGTCATTGATACCTAAGCAAATATTGGCCATCACCATATTTTGAATGAATTCCAATCCTGTAGGTAGGAACTTGCTTGTCAAACACATCCACTCCACCCATGTTTTTGTCATTCATTTAGTCAGAATTCGGCATGTCAATTTCAATTTTTTTTTTCTTAGTCTTAGACTTCTATATTTCTTTCTTTAATTGAGTTGGTCTTCACATTTGTTGATGCAATACTAACAACATTGTTGTCTTTCCATTTGATAATAGATACACATCCAGTATATGAGTCTTTCATGTAACCAATATATTTCTTCTCCATTTGCTTCTTTACAATGACAAGAGCACCACAGTAACGATCAACTATCAAAGGTTTGAGTTGCATCTGTTCCCTAAGTTGCTAATATTTATAACAAGCACAGTGAGGTACATAAAGTATATAACACTGCATGTTGACCTGCTACTAAATGTATCTGATTAGCTATTTCAATCCCTAAATTTGGACCTTGTCTAATTCCTACATCTGGATGCTCATATATGAACCACAGCATTATAGAAGAGAGCCATCTGACGTACAGTTTATGGAGCCTACTTTTAGCCATATAATATTGGCGTACCTTTATAAACTGCTTAGCTCATCGCGGTTTGATAACAACAACAATTCTTGCATTGTCAATATCGTCCATCAAGTCATGAAGGTCATTAAGAGCGAGCCTAGAAAATATAAATTAAATCTACTTATACACAATTATAAAATCTATATATCCTGAAACCTCTTCTCTGAAATCTCCATCTCTTCCCTTCTCTGAAATCTCCATCTTAGGAGATTTCAATGTTCACCACCGCCAATGGCTCTCTTCTGTTTCCACTGACCAACCTGGTGAACAAGCCTACATCTTGTCTATCCTAATTGGCCTATAGCGGTTAGTTCAGCACCCCACCCGTATCCCGGACCACCCTGGAGATCAGCCCAACATCCTTGCCTTCTTTCGAACCTATAATCCTTCTGCTTATGCTTACACTGTAAATCTTCTCCTTCCAATGGACTCCTCCGATCACAACCTATCTCTGTCACCTGTCCTGTCTCTCCAGTACGGGCTTCTTAACCCCCCAGCCAACGGCGGTTGTGGTATTTTGGCGCTGCTGACTGGGAGGCTCTATAGCAGTATTTCTTAGATTGTCATGAAATTATTTTTGCTTCCATGACCGGGGACCCTCAGAGAGTGCCAAGTGCTTTACTGAAGAAATCCTTTCAGGCATAGAAGCATGCATCCCATTCTCTTTCTCTCCTACTAACTCACACAAATCTTGATTTACTCATGCTTGTTCTACTGTTGTCCGCTATAAGGAGGAAGCATTCAAACGGTACCATCCATCCCCTTCAAATTCAAGAATCACATACTTTATATGTCTCTGCCCGGAATCAAGCCAAATCTGTTGTTTGACTCACCAAAAACTCTTTCATCAATAACAAATGCTCTGAACTTTCCAACTCTAGCTCATACCAAGCTGTTTGTCATTTAGCCAAAACCCTCTCCAACAATTTTACTTCCTCGTCTTTCCCTCTTCTTTTTCACTCTGACGGTACCACCGTCACCTCTTTCTCTGACAAAGCTGAACTCTTCGCTCAAACTTTTGCTAAAAACTCCACCTTGGATGATTCCGCCACTACTCCTCACTCTCCACACTCCTCTCTGGCTCTGGGCTTAACACCTTAAGAGCAGCCTTGGCGGTAATTTCTATGTACCGCCCAGCGTTTTTTTTTTACCATAAATGGGGTTGTTTCCCTGCTCTTTTTCATGCATAAACAAGACCCAGAGCGTAATACAAGTATGTATCCCTGAAAGGGCGTAAATTGAGCTTTCCAAGGACACCCGAACCATCCTTCTACGATCACTGGTTGTCTTGCAACGATCGTGCAACCGAAGGGCAAAAACGGTAAAATACGGCAATTTCTTTATATAATTACGTATGTAGCGAGGGAGTGAGGGTGGATGTAAGTGGAGTAAATCTCAGTAGGTCCACGGCGGCCGTGGCGAGCGGTCAGGAGGTAATCTACGCTCCTCCCACCGCTCCGCTCTCTCTCAGAGCACATTACGTGCTCAAAATTGCATTCGACAATAGCCGGGCCCCGCCCATAGGCCCCATTTTTTTAATTTGACAATAGCCGGGCGCCGCCAAAGAAGGGTTAATACTAAGAAGGCGTATGGACCAGATGATGTTCTTCCTGTTGGGCTCAGAAACTGTTCTTCCATGTTGACTCCCTGCCAAGGCAACCTCTTTTGTCTCTGTCTTTCCTCTGCCGCCTTTACTTCATGCTGGAAGTTTACTCTTAATCAACCTGTCCCAAAAAATGGGGATCACTCTCAACCCTCCAACTATCGTTCAAATGCTCTCATTTCTTGCATCTCTGAAGTTTTTTTAAAGTATTCTTAAAACAAAATTTCTTAAACATTTATCTACACATAATCTACTTTCAGATAGGCAGTACGGTTTCCTCAAGGTCGCTGTACTGGTGATCTTCTTGCTTATCTTACTAATTCTTGGTCATTCTCCTTTCAGGATTTCGGTGAGACTTTTTCTATTACGCTAGACATATAAAAATCCTTGGATAGAGTCAGGCATAAATATCTAATTTCTAAACTACCCTCCTTTGGTTTCTATCCCTCTATCTGTGCCTTTGTCTCAAATTTAATTTCAGATTGCTCCATACCTGCAGTTGTGGATGGCATCGCTCACTTCCTCAACCTATCAACTCCAGTGTTCCTCAGAGTTCTATCCTATCTCCAATTCTGTTTCTAATATTTATTAATTCTCTCAATTACCTCTAGCCCTATCCACTCATATGCTGATGACTCTGCTTTACACTACTAAACTAGTTTTTCACAACAACCCAGCATGCAATCACTCTAGAATTCAAGTAACAGGGCCATGGCGTGCCTATCTTCGGATTGATCAATTATTTCTGAATGGGGCAGAGAAAATCTTGTGTTACGACCGGCACTACGAAATAAACAAGGGCACTTAATAATGGACTAGATGATAGGCTATATCTGCAACAACGGTACGGTAATTCCAAACCCTCGAACTATTACGCCGGTGAACAAAACACTTAAACCCTCCAGAGTTAATCTACTGGATAACGGGGTATCAATTAACTGGGTTTTAGTGCACTTCTACAAAGGCTTTCCGGTGACGGCAAAGCCTACTCACAACAGGAGTACTTTACGTTAATAAAATGCTCTTAAGTAATAACAATGCTTGAATAAACTATAACAAGATTTAATAAAGGAGTATATGCTTACGTTAACTTTAGTGTGAGTCTGTACTCAACACTAAACTCTTCAATGCTCTATGAAAACACTGAAAGTCTAGTCCTACAGCAAACAGATATGGAATCTTCTGATAACGTCTGATGCTCTAAGATGCTCGTTAATATAGAACAGAAATAATGCAGGGGCAGGACACCAAAGCGTGTATCTTAAATACACCAATAAGTAGGATACATATATATAACAAGGGAGTGCAACAACTCTGTGACAGCACTAATAATAACCACTCAAAACAGTACTTCCTTAGCCAAAGTAACAGCCATACTGGGTTGTGCACCAAGCATCAACCTAGGCTAAAATAATACATGAATAATTCCTAAAGTATACACAGTTAAAGTTAATAAACACAATTCTGTCTTTATTACTAATAAAGTCTAGCAGCGGCATAAAAGGTACCAGGAGGCTAGGCAGAGCGCAAGCATGCTCGTAGCCTACTGTCTCCCCTTGAACAGATTTCCCTTATGTTACGTTAAGTGACTAGGAGGCTCTCTTGGTAAGTCCAGATCTCAAGTATCTGGTCTTACCCTGGCGCTCCACAAAGGTCAACAAAATGAGGTAGCATACATACAAGTAAGTGTAGGCAAAAGCCCTTCGCTTGTATACTGCTACACTCGCACAGGAAAATTATGCACAAGGGTTACAGGCACCTAGCTCCATCGAAGTCGTACAGGCTCTGACTTGCCATGTACATAACTCAGACAACGACTAAAGATACCCTCCACTGTCTAGCATTAAATAGTAACAAAGAACAACTCAATAATTAGAAGCACCCAATGATAATATGACTCATGTGACAATGACTAATAATCCCTAAAGCTAGTGCAAAACATATATGTGAGAACTGGTGCTGGTAATACGACTGGCCGACTATGGAAGTCGTATGCAGAACCAGAAGGGATAAGTAATTGAATAAAGATGAGAATCAATGGAAAAGAAGAAGTTTAGAGAGAGAAACAGTAGTACAGGGGGTTAGATTGGGGACAGATTGCAAGGGACGTCTAGGACCAAGCACACCATGCCAAGCTCTAAAGGAGACATGCGGCGGGAGCCCCCCAGCACCAACACTAGGACAGCGGCACCCAATCACAGACCACTACGTCATGAAACGCAAGCGTCCTAGGGCACGCCAGGCCGGCCAGCCAATCAAGTGCGTGGGAAACCCCGCGCGAGCAGGGAAGGCACACGTACATACACACGCACAAAATACAACCTCGCTGCCTCCACCGCTCTCTCTCTCCTTAACTTCACACTACACATCTTATACTCTATCACTGATATAAAATACTTCCATGTGTCACAGACAAGAATAAAGACCACCACTGATCTGGCTGTGACTACATGAATACTAAGAAAGAAAGAACATCGTTCTACGATTATTATAGCCCATTTCACTGCCCTGGCGAGCGCTAGCGAGTACGAGCACATTCTGGCAAGCTGGCCAGCGTAACACCCCGCCCAAGATGTGGGACGTTTTAACCTCAGGTAAACGCCACATCTGACCAGACAGAATGCTCATAAACCCCGCCTCACCCAGCTACTCCCCCCAAGTTGTGAACAAGGCACAATCACAACATAAAACACTGCATTATATAAACAAAAATCTACACAACACTTCCCCTAAAGAATAGTATCACTTAACAATATTACGCTCAACGAGCAAGCTTCAACAAGCCTAGCCTACTAAGACAGAAACTCAGAATGTCTTAGATTCTTGCTGTAACATACTGCACTTATATACTATCAAAAGAAAGAGTTTTTATGTGAGGTTTTTATATTTGTTTAATAGTGTTTTTGGCGGCTTTGCACTACAGGGGCAAGCCTAATTTTTCTCCACTCTCAAACAAACACTGACTGAACGGCGAGGGTGCTCCTTAAGACATAACCTCCCGTGACAAACAATCAGCCAGAACATTATCAGTGCCCTTAACATGCCACACATCCAGCTTGTGTTCCGGCAGCAAAACAACACCTGACACTGATAAACTGCCCAGTTCATCACAAGACTGGCACTTCTCTTCGCTCTCTCCGGCAACGGGACCTGCCAATAACCTTTCACTAGTTCTACCTTAGTGATAAACGAGGCAGCCCCGATGCGGTCTATGGGGTCGTCAACTCTGGATAAGGTATAGGCGTCTGTCAGGGATGATGCACCAACACTCTTGCAATCAACATACACACGGATCTTGCCACTTAACTCAGGTTGCAAAGTTACTGGCAACGACCACTCACGATATCCCTTATCCCTCAGACCCTTCTCCAACATGTAGTCCAGCTCTGCTTTCACAACAGGCTGTCGAGCAGGATTTATACGGTAGGGAGCCAATTTGAGCCTTGCACTGTCTCCAGCCTCCATGTCGGTTTCCACCCCGTACATCAGGCCTGGAGAATCAACAAACATGCGGACGTACTGCCACAGCCTAGTAAACAACTTCTCTTGATGCTTAGGAACAAGAGGTTGCAACTTATCTCGAAGAACAACATGCTCATTGCCCTCCCACAACCCTGCCGGGACCATAGTTTCTACACTATAGTCTCCCTCCTTCTCCACCTTTGTCCCTAGAACAGCCAGGTCATGAGAGGGACAATCGGTACCACCTGTGCAGTCACTCCCATAGTTCATAATTGCTAAGGCTTCCCCGCCGATACCGTACATGCGCACCCCCGCATTCCTTGCAACTACATCTGCCTGCGCAGCATCACCGCCTTCAGCGACACGGCCAGATACAGTCGGTCTATGGTAGGGCTGTTGCATTCGACTAGAGCAGCATTGGGAGGCTATGCGACGACCGGGTGCATCCACTCCACAGCCAACCTCACCAATCTGCTCAATGTCCTGATTCTGACCACCACCCTTAGCAGCCATGGGTCGACCCTGACCTGGCAGCCATGCCAAAGCCTCGTCGCCCACCTTGAACCACTGAAACAACGAGGCCCACGGTTTACTCACACTCAAGTGACCTGCCAGCGGAACATCGTGCACCGCATGAGTTGTGAGGCCTGGGTGCTCGGCACAAACAGTGGGGTATGAACCGAGCAGGTGCTGGAGCGCTGCACACTGCTGCTCAGGCAGGTGCTCAAGCGCTTCCACAGCCACCTGACTCGTGTCCCCCGCCCACTGCTCCGCCGAGACATGACACTCCCAACTTTCCTCCACCTGTGCCCCACTGCCCCCCTCTCCTTCTCCACCTTGGCCGCTGCAGACCAACACAGGGACAGTAGGCTGCTCAGGTGGTTGCCTCACAAACTCCTTTAACAGGTTCACATGACATGCTTCCCCGTCCACACCGAGTTCAATAGCCCCGTTCCCACCACTCTCAAGACTAGGATCTTCTCGTTGCACCTGGGAACTACTCTGTCGCGGAGTGCCATCACGCCCTACCATGTCACTAGGGGGGACAGGTTCTGGGGCCACTCCGGAGCTCAATTTTGGTTCAAGTACCGAGTCACCAAGGAGTGTCGCTGGGTCCAAACTCTCAACCCGACCAGCCTTGACTTTCTCCTTCCGATCCTTCCTCCGCTGGTCTGAAACTTGGGTACTAGTCTGTGACACCTGAGAAGACTGAGATCTCTCGAGCCCCTCCCTACTCGTGTCGGCCGCCCTCTCGGCAACGACTAAGGGTAGAACCTCGGAAGTGAGCACCGCAAAGTCATTACCGAGAAGGAGGTCGACCTCCTCAACTGGCAACTTCTCCACAACATCCACATCCAACTCTCGTGTCACACCGTCCACCTCAAGCTCTACTCTGACCAGCGGGTAAGACCGCATAGCATTGATGCCTTGAACCACCACAACCCGAGCCGCGTTAATAGGCTTGCCAGTGAAATTCTTAACAAGGGTCTGGGAAGCGCCCGTATCACGCAACAACTCAAGCCTATCCTCCACACCAGCCCACCTCACAGTGCCGTGCCCCCTATGACCACAAATAACATCTCGGACGGGTGACGAGCCCTCCTGCTGCTTCTGCACCGGCGGTGACTTCGCAACCGACTGTTTACCCCGGGCCAACGCGGAAGACCTCAAAGACACGCCAATGTTGCTCACTAGTGACACCACTGCTGTAGGCGGTGTGCTCGGAAATGAGCGCGCAATATGCCCCTTCTCATGACACTTGAAACACTCCACTTTGCTCTTGGACTTCCTCTGAGGTGAGGAAGGGCCCTGGCCTTTCTTTAACGGGAAGGGTTTCGACTTGGGATCATAATTGGGAACAGTACTCTTAAATGGATAATTATTGTGTCATTAATTCGGGGGCGTGGAATGGTACGCCCCTTGTTACCTGCCTCAGCTCTCTGTGCAGACCCACACCCACGAATCAATGACAACCTTAGGTCAGCCATCTTAGCCGCCTCCTGCAGAGTTTTTGGTTGCTTTTCTTTCAGGTTAAGAGTCAAGTCACTGCCAGTACATTTGAAAAATTGCTCTAACAACACTAATTGCTTCACTGCATCAAAAGTAGTTGCCTTCTCCGATCTTAACCAATTCTCAAATGCATCTGATAGCTCACTAGCGTGTTCCTGGAAAGTATCCTCCTTTCTCTTGGGAACAGCTCTAAATTTCAGCCTATAGGTCTCTGGCTGCAACTCATACGCCCTCAGGACAGCCTCTTTCAACGCCTCATAATTCACGCAGGAATCTAGGGGCAAAGCATCATACGCCTTGAGTGCTTTCTCCGTCAAACGTGACGAAACAAGGGCTGCCCACTTCTCCTCGGGCCATTGGTGCTCCTGGCACTTTTTCTCGAACCGGAGAAAAAATTTGGTAACTCCTAACTCATCAAACACTGGAACCAACATTAGTAGATGCGACAGGGACTGGTCATGGGCTCGACCCCCCTGGACGACCCGGTTCCTTGTCACCTCTACAAGAGTTTTCTCTAGATCAACATCGGCACAATACCTTGCAGACTCAGCCTGATACTTAAGGGGAGGTTTTTAGTTTGTTCCCTAGACTTCCATCAAGCTTAAAATTACACCCCCTGGAGTCCCTTTCAAGATAAATTTGTACATTTTTCGGTAGAAAAATGTCTCGGCCGAAGGCCGGTTCTTCGTAAATTACAGGCTCGCTATCGCTCGCCAGGATAAAATTGACACCTGAATGGCACGAAAGGTCTTAATATGGGGTGAAAGTTCTTAAAATCGCTAAACTAATGGGGCAAACGTTTTATAATATCAAAAGCAATGGGGCTAAACATGAGAGAGAAAGGGGTCCAGAAAAAAGTCCCTCAAGTGGATATCTCCCCTTAAGCTCAGCCTCATGCTTTAGCTGCTCGAGCTCAGCCTCATACTTCCGCTGCTCGAGCTTAGTCTCATGCTTCCGCTGCTCGAGCTCAGCCTAATGCTTCCGCTGCTCGAGTTTGGCGAGTTCGAGCTGAAACAACATCTCGGCAGACAAAACTTGAGGAGTGGGTGCTACTATCGGGGACCCACCCCGTGAGCCACCTAGAGGCATACCCAACCGCCAACGGGCATCGGCCTGCGGGAACGTACCCGGCTCCGGAGCCCGAGGGGGCGCCATGATAGGAGCCGAGTGGAATGGGGGCTGGGCCGAAGGTGCCCCAGCTCCCGCTCCACCCGAAGCCCCATGCACCCCACCGAGCACACAGGAAACCAGCTTACCTTTCGACAAACCGCTAGTACCGGACAACCCTAAGACCGTGGCTACACACTGCAGTCCGTACCGGTCCAGTCCCGACACCCGGTCCGCCGACACAGGCTCCTCCAAAAAAATCCGAGCATCCTCCTCATTGTTCACCACCCGAACGCCGTTAGACAACTCCACCTTCTCCACCTCCTCGCCTGTCTCTCACACTGTGCCCTCACTATGTTCAGACCCGTGCAGTGACATGATGGAGTCAACAAAAAAATTCTCAAGTCAAGACAAAAATAGCCAAACTCTCGCGTAGCTTTATTCACAAAAAATATTCGAAGATGTTCTTGAGTGCAATACTAGGTCACCAATAAACTCCAACAAGTTCTATATATCCTCTAAACAATGTCCACTGCCAACAATGCGAGAAATAAATTCAACCCCAAATGGCAATAAGATTTCTCCAAAAAAAAACGGCAATATTCAGTTCACTACTGTATATTCTGGTCTAAGGTTGCCATTTGTTACGACCGGCACTACGAAATAAACAAGGGCACTTAATAATGGACTAGATGATAGGCTATATCTGCAACAATGGTACGCTAATTCCAAACCCTCTTGAACAAAACACTTAAACCCTCCAGAGTTAATCTACTGAATAATGGGGTATCAATTAACTGGGATTTAGTGCACTTCTACAAAGGCTTTCCGGTGACGGCAAAGCCTACTCACAACAGGAGTACTTTATATTAATAAAATGCTCTTAACCCTTAATTAGAAGCTCACCACATAAGTCGAGTTAAATAAAGCTGGACTATGTGGCGGCGCTCGACATAACTCGAGTGGCAATTTCAGCACGTAATGTTGCTGAGAGAGAGAGACAAGTGGTGGCAGGAGAGTAGCGAGCGTATGACTGCTCCAGACCACCGCGGCAAACATACTGACACGAATCCCAGCTCCCTCCTCCCTCTCTCACTCGCTATATAAGGAATTATATCGGGAAAGTGGCTAATTACATGCTTTTTGCACTCGCGTTGCACGGTTATTGCAAGAAAACTAGCCATCATAAAAGGATCGTTATGGTGTCATTCGAAAGCTCTGTTTATGCCCTTTCAGGGATAGGTACTTGTTTTACGTTCTGGGTCTTATTTAGGCATGAAAATGATCACGTAAACAGCTCTATTTTGGCTAAAAACACCCCGCTGGGCGGTACATATAAATAAACCGCATAGGCCGCTCGTAAGGTGTTAAGTAATAACAATGCTTGAATAAACTATAACAAGATTTAATAAAGGAGTATATGCTTATGTTAACTTTAGTGTGAGTCTGTACTCAACACTAAACTCTTCAATGCTCTATGAAAACACTGAAAGTCTAGTCCTACAGCAAACAGATATGGAATCTTCTGATAACGTCTGATGCTCTAAGATGCTCGTTAATATAGAACAGAAATAATGCAGGGGCAGGACACCAAAGCATGTATCTTAAATACACCAATAAGTAGGATACATATATATAACAAGGGAGTGCAACAACTCTGTGACAGCACTAATAATAATCACTCAAACCAGTACTTCCTTAGCCAAAGTAACAACCATACTGGGTGTTGCACCAAGCATCAACCTAGGCTAAAATAATACGTGCATAATTCCTAAAGCATACACAGTTAAAGTTAATAAACACAATGCTGTCTTTATTTGATTTTAGGAGTATTGTTGGTTGTTGGAAGGAACATAATAATTGATATTGGTTCAGGAGTAATTTATCGAGAGGACTTCCCTAAGTGGTTAAGGCCCCATTAATTGCTCTTTCCATTCACATATGCATAGCCTACGTGAGTTGCAGTTGGATGTGTACATGCTTAGATTGATATGCAGGATCGAAGTTGCATAATAAATCGTAGGCAGTGTCCACCAACCTTTAACTGTCTTCGTGGTGCGATGTATAAGGTGTTGATTTTCGGTGTGAGCATCCTGGGTTCGAGTCCACGGACTGCCACATGTGTTTGTAAAATTTCATTAATCGATATTAGGAGTATTGTTGGTTGTTGGAAGGAACATAATAATTGATATTGGTTCAGGAGTAATTTTATCGAGAGGACTTCCCTAAGTGGTTAAGGCCCCATTAATTGCTCTTTCCATTCACATATGCATAGCCTACGTGAGTTGCAGTTGGGATGTGTGTACATGCTTAGATTGATATGCATTCGAAGTTGCATAATAAATCGTAGGCAGTGTCCACCAACCTTTAACTGTCTTCGTGGTGCGATGTATAAGGTGTTGATTTTCGGTGTGAGCATCCTGGGTTCGAGTCCACGGACTGCCACATGTGTTTGTAAAATTTCATTAATCGATTTTAGGAGTATTGTTGGTTGTTGGAAGGAACATAATAATTACTAATTAAGTCTAGCAGCGGCATAAAAGGTACCAGGAGGCTAGGCAAAGCGCAAGCATGCTCGTAGCCTACTGTCTCCCCTTGAACAGTTTTCCCTTATGTTACGTTAAGTGACTAGGAGGCTCTCTTGGTAAGTCCAGATCTCAAGTATCTAGTCTTACCCTGGCACTCCACAAAGGTCAACAAAATGAGGTAGCACGCATACAAGTAAGTGTAGGCAAAAGCCCTTCGCTTGTATACTGCTACACTCGCACAGGAAAATATGCACAAGGGTTACAGGCACCTAGCTCCGTCGAAGTGTACAGGCTCTGACTTGCCATGTACATAACTCAGACAACGACTAAAGATACCCTCCACTGTCTAGCATTAAATGGTAACAAAGAACAACTCAATAATTAGAAGCACCCAATGATAATATGACTCATGTGACTATGACTAATAATCCCTAAAGCTAGTGCAAAACATATATGTGAGAACTGGTTCTGGTAATCCGACTATGGAAGTCGTATACAGAACCAGAAGGGATAAGTAATTGAATGAAGAAGAGAAGTAATGGAAAAGAAGAAGTTCAGAGAGAGAAACAGTAGTACAGGGGGTTAGATTGGGGACAGACTGCAAGGGACGTCTAGGACCAAGCACACCATGCCAAGCTCTAAAGGAGACACGCGGCGGGAGCCCCCCAGCACCAACACTAGGACAGCGGCACCCAATCACAAACCACTACGTCATGAAACGCAAGCGCCCTAGGACACACCAGGCCCGCCAGCCAATCAAGAGCGTGGGAAACCCCGCGCAAGCGGGGAATGCACACGTACATACACACGCACAAAATACAACCTCGCTGCCTCCACCGCTCTCTCTCTCCTTTACTTCACACTACACATCTTATACTCTATCACTGATATAAAACACTTCCATGTGTCACAGACAAGAATAAAGACCACCACTGATCTGGCTGTGACTACATGAATACTAAGAAAGAAAGAACATCGTTCTACGATTATTATAGCCCATTTCACTGCCCTGGCGAGCGCTAGCGAGTACGAGCACATTCTGGCAAGCTGGCCAGCGTAACACTTGTTACTTTCAACGCCTCCCAGAGCCAATTTCTCCCTCTATCTACTTGTCACAATCTTCCACAAGACTATGAAATATTCTTCAACAATACACACATCAATCCTTCAATATATTCTCTCAATATTCTAGGTGTATCTTTAGAATACAACCATTCTTGGAAAGATCACATTACTACTCTTTCTAAAACAGCTTCCCATAAGTTAGGTGTACTCAACCATATCCGTAGGTTCTTCACCCCCGCACAGCTTCTTGCGCTATATCGGGGCAGAGTTCTCCCCTGTAATGAGTATTGTTCGCATGCATGGGGAGGTCCCCCCCATACCGCCCTTCTCGAAAATGTAGAGTCAAAAAAGCATTTCGCTTCATCAACTCAATTCCTTTTACTAGCTCCCTACAATATCTTTCTATACACCGCAGTGTTACATCTCTTTCACTCTTCTATCACTATTACAATAATCAGTGTTCTTCAGAGCTCTCTCAGTGCAAATCCCCTCCCTTGCAGCAAGTACGAGGCACCAGCCTTGCAACACAGTCCCACTCCTATTCTGTCCAGCTCTCCAACCCAAGAATTGGCAGTCTCTACGTCTTTCTTCTACTAAACGTGTGAACTCTGAAACTCTCTCCCTCAATCAGTCTTTCCTTCATCTTATGACGTAAACTGCTTTAAACTTCGTGTGTCCAGGCATTTTGACCCCAACGCCCTTTGAATTTGGCTCTGTCACTCTTTTGGTTTGGGGGGAGACACTCGTTACAGGGAGCCTGCCTTGCATCTCCTTCATACACACAGAACAAAACAAAATATATTGTCGTCTTCATGTGCACTAACACCCCCTCATCTCTCTCTCTATCTCTCTCTCTCTCTCACTCTCGGTATGTAAATGTAAATTTCCTTTCAAACTAATATATTTGTATCATATATAAAAACTTTCCTTGAGGGCAATTCCTGACCTATAAGGTTATGCTTCCTCCTATTTACCGGTACGGCTTTGTAGCCGGAGGAGGTGGAAAACATTTTCAAAGAGGGTAACAAAGTCCAAAATGTCACCAAAGAGCATTTTCGTAGACTCCTCACACTGGCTGCACATGACAGTTACTTACTGTTTAACAAGCAAACATTTCCATAAACAGACGGAGTGTCTATGAGTAGACCCCTCGGCCTTTCCCTCGCCGGTGCCTTCCTCGCCCACCATGAACAACAAGGTTATGTGATGGCCCTAATTCCTTCAAACATTTGTTCATCCGCCGCTATGTTGACGACACATTTCTTGCATTCAGAGAAAAAGATCACATCCCATAATTCCTAGCCTATCTCAACTTAAAGCATGAACATATTGAATTCACCTCCGAAATTGAATAAAACAGTCGCGTACCTTTCCTTGATTTCGTAATTGATCACGCGAACAACAACTTCTCAACATCATCTATAGGAAGCAAACATATACCGGCCTAACTACAAAACAAATCCTCTTCATTCCAATTTCATACACACAAAATCTCATATCTACACTAGAGAGCCTTCTTATTATATTCAAATTACCTTAGCCTCGACTCTGAATTCAAATTTCTGAGAAAGACCCTTTTCGCCAATGGCTTCAATACTAAATTCACCGACTCCTACATTGGCAAACCATTGCAACAGCTCCTCCATCCTAAGAAACAACTCACCTCAGTAAAGCGAGCTATATTGTGTTTCCCTATTTCTTTCATGGGTAAAATCAGTTTCTCATTAAAGAACAAACTCAATAAACTCCTAAACTAATTCTACCCTCAGCATAAAGTAAGAGTTATTTTCAGACCTACCCGAACAATCAGTACAAAGATATAATTTCTAAAGAACTGCAATCCTCTGTAGTCAACAAATATCAATATCATTGTTGTAATGCAATGTATATAGGTTGCACAAAACGTCAACTCACGGTACGCATTTTGGATCACAAGGGAAAGGCGGCCAGAACAAACAAGCCATATTCTAATCACTCGTATAGAGGCATACGTCAAAATGCCCGGGACTCAAATCACCCCCTCTTCCAGAATAATTGTTCAGCCCTACAGTCGTGTCGGTACATAGAGGAGCTAACCATAATGGAGTCTCTAATATCAGTGAAACTAAAGTCTTCATTAGGTAACAATGAGCAATCAACCGATGTCTTGTGTTTTTTAAATCTTCTTAATGTAAGATATAGTTCGTGTTTTCGTGTGTATATAGTTTAGATGTCTTGCGTTTAACTTATAATGGTTGTGGTATTTCTTGTCATTTATTTATCTTTGTGATTCTATGTCATCGATTTATAATACGTATTTAGGTTTACCAATAATAGTCTTTCTTCATATCTTCATGCTATGTCATTTTTCTTTGGCTTTATGAAAGTATTGAAATTCACTCTGATACCAGTGTTTTCTTACAAGTGTTGGTGTCTGTAATTTTTAGATTTGCCTGATAATGGAGCGTCTCCGAAACGATACAATAAATATAGACAATATGAACGTGCTCTTCGATCATGTCTTGGTGGTTCTCTTCATTAAATACTGTATACATTATATATATATATATATATATATATATATATATATATATATATATATATATATATATATATATATATATATATATATATATATAAATATACCGGTATATATATATATATATATATATATATATATATATATATATATGCATTTTTTGGTTTTCTATGTGAATGAGGGAGGCAAAAGGCATAACTACCTGCAACGAGTGCCTCCCCCAGATTCCAAAGAGTGACAGGGCCGAAATCAAGGGAAGTTCGAGCTAAAATGCCTGGACACACGGAGTTTGAAGCAATTTAAGTCATAGGAAGAGGGAAAGACTGATTCTGGGAGAGAGTTCCAGAGCTCAGCAGTTGAATAAAAGAAAGTCTGAGAATAGTGTTTCACTCTTGGGTTGGAGAGATGCACAGAGTAGGGGTGAGATTGTGTTGCAAGGCGGGTACTACGTACCCTACGTAGAGGAGGTGGTATACACTGGGAAAGCTCCGAGGAACACTGATTATTGTAGTAGCGATAGAATAGTGAGAGAGATGCAACATTGCGGCGAAAGAGAGAGAGTGGAGAGAGTTGGTGAGTGGACGGGAGTTAATGATTCGAAAGGCTTTCCTTTCTACTTTATCTAGGAGTGCGGTGTGAGAGGATCCTCCCTACACATGTGAACAATACTCAATACAAGGACGCACTGTGCCCGTGCACAGAGCAAGAAGCTGCGCAGGGGTAAAGAACCCCTTGAGGCGGTTGAGCACACCCAGCTTCTGGGAGGTTGCCTTAGCGAGACTGGTGTGACGTTAACCACTCCGTTAGAACCGCATGGCTTGTCCTACAGTGACTCGCTAGGATCGCCAGGGCAGTGGATGGGGCTACAGTTTGTGTATTAGAGTGTGCTTTATTTCATATGAAAGCTTGTGTCATGGGCAGTCCAGAAAGGCTCTTTGTTTTCACCCATGTCAAGGCTTTATATATTTAATTGTAAAGTATATGTTTATCATTAACTAGTAATGATGGGATCTGGGAGAGAGAGAGAGAGTAGAACAGAGTGAGAGGGGGCGCGCAGTGTTTTTGTCCCGCTCGATGACGTCACGGCTGGCTGCCTCCCGGGGGTTGGTGGAGAGAGGTCCTTACCATGCTGCAAGCTCTTGCTAGTGGCTAGAGGACTTGTAACCGCTTTTTTCCCACGCGGCTCGAGCTGGTGCGAGTATATATACAGTTCCTCGCCACTCTCTCCCTCAGATCTGGTTTCTAGAACGCACCCATCTTTTTCCCTTGCTACCTGTACCCCGCTCGCACCTGAGAATCTTTTCCTCTGCCTATCTCTCTCATTTTCCATATCTTTCACCACCTTTTATTAATATTATACCCCCTCTGGTTAACTCTGCAAAATCAGCTTCATGCTGGCCAGTTGTATTGTGCGTTAAGGTCTGATATAACCCATGTATGTTAGTTGTTAAGATAAGTGGATCACGAAGCATTGGTTGGCATTTATATTGTTTAAGTACTGCATCCTTTAATTATTAGTGTTCTGCTGGATTAGATAATGCTAGACTAGGAGTCTGATATTATAAGGTATTGTTTCCTATGAGTGCTGGCTTTAGTTAAAAGCTGCACGACATACCTGAGAACTGGAGTTGATTGAGTAAATTCTAGTCTGTGTGCCATTGAGAGTAGAGCATGCACGAATGAGGGCTTTTTGCCTATACCATTCTGCACTGTTCTAGTCTCGATTGTTTGTCTTTGAGGTACGCCAGGAGAACGCTTAATACTTCGGTATTAAGGTTTCTCAAGAGAGCTACCCTTCCCTATAACGTAATATTTGACGCACAGACTTGAGATTTGCACTAGGCTATGCGGCATGCCATGCGCACCAGTATCTCGTATCATTGACTCTAGCTAGACTTTATCAATCATAGTAGACATTAAGTATATTAACCTAATTACTCTTTTTATGCATACCCGTTTATGATTACACAAGCATTTCGCAGCCTAGTTTGATGTATTGAGACACAAACGACTTAGGCTCTTTTTGTTGATAGGAATACTGCATTGTCGTGGCGATTATTATTATTGTTGTTGTGTTTAGGATATTCTTGGCTCCGACGGCATTATATATATTCTGCCTTTTTGTGTGCATAGCCTGCACGAACATTGTTCCGCTGCCTGCCTTTTTGGGTTCCATTTCCGATACGAGCATCTTTATAGCATCTAACATTTAAAGAAGATTCCTTGTTAGTGTTGAAGGACTTTAGTGCACTTTCTTTCATGCAGGAGTGCCTGACATTTATTGATTAAAGTAACGTAAGCTGTAACTTCTCTTACCACCGTACTTTGCATACCATAACCAAGCACCTTCGGTTATAGGTAGTAATAGGCTGTTTTCACATAACATTAAGCCTAGAGTAGATGCACATTTATTGAGAGTTTGATAGCCTATTATTGCATATAGAACTCTGTAGAGTATTTGTGTTCTTTGTTCACTGGGAATATACATCAGAGGTTGGAGCTAGCGCTTTCCGTTGTAGCATTTATGCCATTACTAGTCCAATGAATAAGAGCCCTGATATATTTAAACCCCAATCGTAACAAATGGCGACCTTACCTAGGATTTGGTGAACCTACATTTATTAAGCAGGGAACATTTGTTGTTTTGGGGAATATTTTGCGAGGATCAGCAAGAATATTTTTTTTTTTGCAACATAGTATAGCCCTTGAGTATTTCCGATAATTTTTGTGTGTATATCGAGGTATAAGAGTTTGGGGTGCTTCTTTTCTGAATATTGTGGTGAGAATTTTTTGTGAGCATCATGTCTTATACCGGATCAGAGGAGAATGGAGACACAGTACGTAATGTCGAGACTGAGGAACAGCAGTATGATGAAAGGGTTAATCGGGTGAACTGTGAGGAGGATGCTAGGATATTTTTGCAATGGCCTGTTACTGCCGAGCGGTTGGAGGGTATGGAGCGGTACGGTCTTCAATGCCTGGCCACAGCTATCGGTCATGCGGGTACTAGCGGCATGACCAGGGATAACTTGATAACGTGTGTACTGGGCAGGGTGACTGGTGAGCGAGATGGGTTGAGTGCTCAGAGCCCTTCGGCCATGCTTCCCCTACACTCGACTCCCAGCCATCCCAGTAGTTTGCCGACCCCGGGTACGCTTCCACAGTTGGGTGGTGACTGGCAGGGTGGGTTGCCCATGGGGGGACCACCGGTAATTTCAAACATTGTAGCACCTTCACCTCCTCAAGGGTTATCGCCAGAATTATTGTTTAAGCTCGAATTAGCTAAGCTTCAGCATCAGCAGCAAATAGAATTAGCCAAGATAGAAGAGAGAAAAACTATCAGTCAGCAGCACATAGAGCTAGCAAAAATCCAAGCTGACTTACAGTCGACTAGGTACTGTGCCGACATGGACGTAGAGAAGTCGCGAGTAGAGGCAACGGGACAGCGACTTGGGGCTGGTAACCGTGTTCATGAGCAGTCTCTCTCGCACTTATTGAAACTGGTTCCGGTGTTTGATGAGAGTGGTGTAACAGAATTTTTCACACGCTTTGAGAAGAAGTGCCAGGAACACCAGTGGCCAGAGAATAAATGGGCAGCACTTGTATCCTCTAGATTAATAGGCAAGGGTCTTAAAGCCTACGATGCGTTACCTTTGGAGTCATGTATTGTGTATGAGGATCTCAAGGAGGCTGTCCTGAGGGCTTACGAACTGCAACCAGAAACGTACCGTTTGAAGTTCCGGGGTGTAACTAAGGGAAGAGATAGCACCTTTTTGGAACACGCCCGGGACTTGTCCGATGCTATGGGGAACTGGCTCCGATCTGAGAAGGTCACAACCTTTGATGAAATTAAGCAGTTAATGATGTTGGAGCAGTTCTTTAAGAGCACGGGCGGTGATCTAACTTTGAACTTGAAGGAGAAAAACCCAAGAACTCTAGTCGAAGCAGCAGAAATGGCTGATCGACGGCTGTCGTTGATTCGGGGTTGCGGGTCCTCACAGAAGTACGATGTAAGTGCTAAGGACCGTTATCCTCCCCCTCCCCTTAACAATGACACATTTAAACAGAAGAGCCATGAAACTAAAACTGAATCCAAACCTTACACCACACCGTATGTGAAAAGTCAGGCTTTTTACATCACAGTATAAGCCGAAACCGAAATTTATGTGTTTTAGTTGCCACCAGGAGGGTCATAAGGCAAATGAGTGCCCTAGTCGACCTCCTCCGGCAGCCGTGTCTTTTGCTCACGGCATTGGAGTGTTCAAGAGGACATCGGAGTTTGTTAGAGGCATTTCTTCCGAGGTAAATACACTGCCAGCGCAGAAGGATCCGGAAGGCTTATTCCCTGTCTGTGATGCCTTTAGTGACCACAGGGGACTCGGTTGTGTGGAGTGGGGGGGTAGAAGACATGAGGTGAGAATTTTGCGTGACACTGGGGCATCGCAAACACTGTTGAGAAATTTCACTGGTAAACCTGTCAATACGGCGCGGGTGGTTGTGGTTCAGGGAGTTAATGTGACAAGGTCATACCCGCTTGTAAGAATGAAGGTGGAAGTTGATGGTGTGACTCGTGACCTGGATGTAGGAATTGTGGAGAAGTTACCTGTTGGGGGCGTCGACCTCCTTCTTGGCAACGACTTTGCGGGGCCTACTTCTGAGGCTCCACCCTTAGTCGTTGTCGAGAAGCCGGCCGACGTGAGTAGGGAGGAGCAGGAGTGGGTTGGGAAGTGTCCGGGGCAGCCTATGGAGTGTGTTGTCACCGGAGATTCTGCATCCAGGGAGTCACATTCTGGTCAACAATCTTTAGATCAGCGGAGGAAGGGTACCGAGAAGGGATTGGAAGTTGATGCGGTTGAGAGTTTAGTGTCAACGGACCTTCTCGGGGACTCATTATTAGGACCACATTTCGAGTCTGGAGAAGACCCAGTAACTGTTCCTGAAGGGGCAGAGGATGGGCTTAAAAAACGAAAGAGTTGAAGGAGGACAGTGATGCACAGTCGGGAGATGTAGCAACAAGGTACCCTGACGCGTACCCTATGAGAAATGGGTCGGCGAAAACGGTGGTCCGAAGCTTGCTAGTGTTTATTTCCCGGTATGGTTACCCGCAGGGGCTTCAGTCAGTCCAGGGACCCAACTTCACTTCTAGCCTCTTTGTCCAAGCAATGCCGCAGCATGAGATTGTTGGGGTTGTGTCATCTGCATATCATCCGGAGAGCCAGGGTGTGTTAGAGCGATGGCACTCAGCCTTGAAATCTGTGCTTCGTTGTTGTTGCTTTGAGAGTGGGAGGGATTGGGATCTTGGCCTGCCATGTGTTTTGTTTGCTGTGCGGGAGGTACCTGGGGAGAGTTTGGGATTCAGCCCTAATGAGCTCATGGACACCGTGTCAGAGGGCCTCTCCATATGGTTGAAGAAGTATGGGAGGGCGCAGAAAAACCTTGTTCTATGCTCAAGTGTGTCCTCAACAGTCGAGAACGGATGTTGCGCAGTCTGGAGTTGGCTGGCCGTAATTTGACTAGCTCTCAGGCCCTCAGGACGGACAGGTACGACCTCAAGGTTGAACTCAGGGAGTTTCACGTGGGTCAGGAGGTGTTGATTCTACTGCCCCTTGTAGGTCACCCCTTATCCGCGAAGTACGCTGGTCCTTATAGGGTGGTGGAGGAGCTATCGGACCTGGTTTACTTGGTAGCCACTTCAGACAGGCGGAAGCACAATCAGTTATGTCATGTTAATCCCATGAAGGAGTATGGGAGGCACCCCCCTGAGCCTCTCACTGTGCCTGTGATGACGTTTAGCAGTCAAGGTGGAGAAGGAGAACGGGACAGTCAAGCTCAGGTGGAGGATAACTGGAAGGATAAGAAGTTCAAATGGGCACCTGAGTGTGAGAAGGTGTTTAGGGAAGTAAAACACCTGTTGTGCACTCACCCGATCCTCAGGGCCCCTGACTTTAGCCTACCTTTCCAACTAGCAACGGAGGCTAGTGGTGTGGGGGCTGGTGCCGTCCTTGTGGAAAAGGACGATGATGGGCTGGAGCATCCTGTTCGTTTCTTCTCGGAGAAGTACAATTCGGCCCAGGGGAGCTGCTCTGTTGTCGAGGAGGAGCTGCTGGCGGTTGTGCTTGTGCTGGGGCATTTCGAGGTCTATGTTCCAGCCTATGGTCCAGTCGTTGTAGTTTACCCAGATCATCACCCTCTCAAGTTCTTGGACCAGTTTCACAATCGGAATATGAGGCTGACCAGGTGGTCACTAAGGTTATTGGTATATAACCTGGACATACGCCATATTGCCGGTTGTGACAACGTGGTTGCAGATGGGCGTTCAAGGGTATATGATCCTGGGTAGATTGACACACGGGTAGCCTCCTGCTTTAGTTTGAATAGTATTTTGCGCTTGGTGCTTGTTGGCTCGTGGTTGTAGCCCAGCGTATTGGGTCGTAAAGCAGGAGTTGAGCGTTTGGTATAGAAGAAAAAACTAGGCTTGCCCCTATAGTGCAGCCGAAATAAACAAATTATAAACATAACAATCTAATAAAAACTCTTTCTTTGATAGTTGAATTTGTTTAGTATGTTATAGCAGTAATTCTGAGTTGCACTCCTCTCAGAATGCTGGGCTAGAGAAGCTCGCTCTTGAGGAGCATAACTACATATAATTTAACCTATGGTGATGGGGAGGGTTATAATTTTGAAAAATGTTTTGTTGAAGAACTGTGCCAGATATTTTACTGCCGCTGGGTGATGGGAAGTGGATATATAGCATGGGTTCTAACCATCAGATTTTTGTGAGCCTTGGGGCCTCTGTGAAAAATCTTGGGGGGGGTGTGACGTTAACCACTCCGTTAGAACCGCATGGCTTGTCCTACAGTGACTCGCTAGGATCGCCAGGGCAGTGGATGGGGCTACAGTTTGTGTATTAGAGTGAGCTTTATTTCATATGAAAGCTTGTGTCATGGGCAGTCCAGAAAGGCTCTTTGTTTTCACCCATGTCAAGGCTTTATATATTTAATTGTAAAGTATATGTTTTATCATTAACTAGTAATGATGGGATCTGGGAGAGAGAGAGAGAGTAGAACAGAGTGAGAGGGAGCGCGCAGTATTTTTGTCCCGCTCGATGACGTCACGGCTGGCTGCCTCGCGGAGGTTGGTGGAGAGAGGTCCTTACCATGCTGCAAGCTCTTGCTAGTGGCTAGAGGACTTGTAACCGCTTTTTTCCCACGCGGCTCGAGCTGGTGCGAGTATATAATTACAGTTCCTCGCCACTCTCTCCCTCAGATCTGGTTTCTAGAACGCACCCATCTTTTTCCCTTGCTACCTGTACCCCGCTCGCACCTGAGAATCTTTTCCTCTGCCTATCTCTCTCATTTTCCATATCTTTCACCACCTTTTATTAATATTATACCCCCTCTGGTTAACTCTGCAAAATCAGCTTCATGCTGGCCATTTGTATTGTGCGTTAAGGTCTGATATAACCCATGTATGTTAGTTGTTAAGATAAGTGGATCACGAAGCATTGGTTGGCATTTATATTGTTTAAGTACTGCATCCTTTAATTATTAGTGTTCTGCTGGATTAGATAATGCTAGATTAGGAGTCTGATATTATAAGGTATTGTTTCCTATGAGTGCTGGCTTTAGTTAAAAGCTGCACGACATACCTGAGAACTGGAGTTGATTGAGTAAATTCTAGTCTGTGTGCCATTGAGAGTAGAGCATGCACGAATGAGGGCTTTTTGCCTATACCATTCTGCACTGTTCTAGTCTCGATTGTTTGTCTTTGAAGTACGCCAGGAGAACGCTTAATACTTCGGTATTAAGGTTTCTCAAAAGAGCTACCCTTCCCTATAACGTAATATTTGACGCACAGACTTGAGATTTGCACTAGGCTATGCGGCATGCCATGCGCACCAGTATCTCGTATCATTGACTCTAGCTAGACTTTATCAATCATAGTAGACATTAAGTATATTAACCTAATTACTCTTTTTATGCATACCCGTTTATGATTACACAAGCATTTCGCAGCCTAGTTTGATGTATTGAGACACAAACGACTTAGGCTCTTTTTGTTGATAGGAATACTGCATTGTCGTGGCGATTATTATTATTGTTGTTGTGTTTAGGATATTCTTGGCTCCGACGGCATTATATATATTCTGCCTTTTTGTGTGCATAGCCTGCACGAGCATTGTTCCGCTGCCTGCCTTTGTGGGTTCCATTTCCGATACGAGCATCTTTATAGCATCTAACATTTAAAGAAGATTCCTTGTTAGTGTTGAAGGACTTTAGTGCACTTTCTTTCATGCAGGAGTGCCTGACATTTATTGATTAAAGTAACGTAAGCTGTAACTTCTCTTACCACCGTACTTTGCATACCATAACCAAGCACCTTCGGTTATAGGTAGTAATAGGCTGTTTTCACATAACATTAAGCCTAGAGTAGACGCACATTTATTGAGAGTTTGATAGCCTATTATTGCATATAGAACTCTGTAGAGTATTTGTGTTCTTTGTTCACTGGGAATATACATCAGAGGTGGGAGCTAGCGCTTTCCGTTGTAGCATTTATGCCATTACTAGTCCAATGAATAAGAGCCCTGATATATTTAAACCCCAGTCGTAACACTGGTAATATGGTCTTTCCAAGTGAGAGCAGAAGAAAAAGAGACACCGAGAATATTGAGGGAAGATGAAGGGTTGATTTTTGTATTGTTGAAGAATAAGAGATAGTCCTCTGGAGGTTCCTGACGGGTAGTAAGATGGATAAATTGAGTTTTGGAAGCATTAAATGCAACAAGGTTTTCTCTACACCAATGGGAAATAGTAGCTAGATCAGAAGATAAACATTTTATGGCTTCATAACCTTTGCTTTTGAGGGACTACTGGCTGGGGCGTTCTGGAAAACTAATTGAGTGGTGTAAAGTAGAGTCGTCTTCATATGAATGGATGGGACTGGATGTACAGTTGAGAAGATCATTTATGAACATTAGAAAGAGAATAGGAGATAGGACAGAACCCTGAGGAACACTGGAGTTGATAGGATGAGGATATGAGCGATGGCCGTCCACAACCGCAGCTATGGAACGGCCAGAGAGGAAATTAGAGACAAAGGCACAGATGGAGGGACAGAAACCGAAGGAGGGTAGTTTGGAAATTAAAGATGTGTGCCAGACTCTATCGAATGCCTTCGATATGTCTAGTGCAACAGAAAAAGTCTCACCGAAGTCCCGAAAGTTGGATGACCAAGAGTTAGTAAGATATGAAAGAAGATCACCAGTAGAGGGACCATTAAGGAAGCCATACTGGCGATCTGAGAGCAGATTATAAGAAGAGAAATGCTTAAGAAATTTGGAAGCAAGAATAGTTTCAAAATCTTTAGAGATACAAGAGATGATAGCAATTGGACGATAGTTGGAGGGTTTAAGAGCGGTCACCCTTCTTTGGGACAGGTTGAATGAGAGCAAACTTCCAGCAAGAAGGAAAGATGTTAGAGGAGAGACAGAGACGAAAGAGTTTGCCTAGGCAGGGGGTCAGCACGGGAACACAGTTTTTTAGTACAACAGGAGGAATATATATACTGTATGCAGGAATGTGTATATATATATATATATATATATACTGTGTATATATATACTGTATATATATATATATATATATTATATATATATATATTAATAATATATATATATACAGTATATATGTATATATATATATATATATATAATATATATATATATATTCGCATGAAATCAAATGTTAAGACTAGGAACTTTAAACAATTTTTATTATCTTTCTCATACCATTAACTATACATATCACTATAATTTAATGCTGTAATTACCTTACTACAAAATAAAACGAGAATAAATGTACGCTAGTGTACACAAGTCTGAGACAGCACCGCGTGCATATACTCTTGTTCCATTTTATTCATATACGAAAAGCTATTGACGATAGCCTAATGTTGATTGCATTTTTGTAAAGTGTGTGAAAAATACTTGTGATTTGATATATAACAAGATATTGTTGTTGCTGAGAATTCTGATTTATGACAGTGCAAATTTGGAAGATGGAAAAACAAAATATATTTATTCCACATCAATTTTATCGACAATAATTTATTTCTTGTGGGTTTTTCTACAGTGATATTGTACATCAACCTTTCCTCTATCTATTGAAATATAACAGATTGTACTAAATGTAATTCTTGTTCCAGAAAATCTATGTAGAATGCAAATTTTGGCTACTAATGCATACGTTTTATTCAGTAAACACCAATTTATATTATATTCGCATACAAACAACTATTAATGTTAATTACATGCTGGGATTAACGAGAACATTCGAATTTCATATATACAACAAATGTATTGTCCAGCTTATAACAAAATGATGATGGTGAAAACTCGGAAACACGCTAAAATGTTTTGATTAAAATGTTCGTATCTTGAGAGAATCACATACTTTCAATAATTTCATTTCGAGGGTTATTGGTATTAAGGGAGCCCACCTCGCCGTTTCTTCTCTTTCTCTCCCTAACTCTTTGGCTTGTATTCATTCGGCCCTATTCAGCCTACTGTTTTAAGACGTTTACCCCCATCCAGGTGTCAATATTTACCTGGCGAGCGGTAGCGAGCGAGCATATATATATTTTTGTTTTAACAGCAACCTAAATTTGTAAATTTTTCGATAGAAAAATTTCTCCGGCGAAGCCGGATTTCTCCATACAATGCTGGTTCGCTATCGCTTGCCATGAAGAAATCGACACATGGATGGGGATAAACGTCTTAAAATAGTTGGCTGAATGGGGTCGAATGGATACAAGCCAGGGAAAGAGAGAAAAAAGGAGAGAAATATAACAAAAAAAGCCAGTGACCCCCCTTAAGAACAATGTTATAAATAATATTAATAGGTTCATGTACATTTCGTAGCGAGGTTGGTCCTTTGAGATCTGTACTCCACAAAATGTATCTTCCTCTGACATACGCATTATGCTATTCGTAGTTCAGTTGTGTGCAGTACATGATTAGATTGATATCCAGTATTCGATGAATGGATATTAATCGTGGTCATGTGCTGTACATTTGTTCACTGTCTTGATGGTGTAATGGTTAGAGGATAAGATCTGTATGTGCTTTCCTGGGTTTGAATCCTGGGAGGATCACTTGCTTTCATTAATTTCATTTTGGGGGGTTATTGGTGTTAAGAACGATGTTAAAAATAATATCAATAGGTTCAAGAACATTTCATAGCGAGGTCGCATAAACATTAGGCTATTCATATTGCAGTTGGGTCCAGTACATCATTAGATTGATATCCAGTACTTGATAAATAGACACATCCTTATAATTCTCTTCATTAAATTTAATATGTAAAGGGTTAGTCCGAAAAGTATATCTATCATTAGTGCGATAGCTAAATATTCCTGGATTAGTATGATTATTCAAAGATTAGAAATACAAATATAACACTATAATAAGTTGGGTAAGAGGTATCCTCACCAGGATTCGAACCCACTCACTCCAGGTGTATTTGGGAGAGTCGGGCACCGTAACCACTCGGCCATGAGCGGATATAAGGAAAGCAACCTTAGTTCTTATTTGAGGAACCAGGTTTTTAGTCTTGTGGAGGACTATGCCTTCGAACACGTGGTGAGTTTATTAGACTTCGATCATGACTATTTTTACGCTCCCCCCCCCCCCCCCCCCCGCCAACTCGGTTAAGTGATATACGATTTTTAATCGTTCGAAGGCATAGTCCTCCACGAGACTAAAAACCTGGTTCCTCAAATAAGAACTAAGGTTGCTTTCCTTATATCCGCTCATGGCCGAGTGGCTACGGTGCCCGACTCTCCCAAATACACCTGGAGTGAGTGGGTTCGAATCCTGGTGAGGATAACTCTTACCCAACCTGTCGTACTTAATCGTACATAATTGATAATTATAATAAGTGTTTACATCTAATTTTAATAACCTAAGAGATCTAAATATTTAATTAGTGAGTTATTTTAACTTTTTAATTTCGTTTTTCCAGCCGCCCCCCATTCTGTGTGACAGTATGAGAGGTAAAGGTTTGTTAAGTAATAGTATAGCTGGTTAAGGGCACCAATATAAAAGCAATTATGTGTAAGATACAAAATAATGCACTATTTATAAATGTAATGTAACCATGGCTGTTTAATATGTTTATGGATGGTGTGGTGAGGGCGGTGAAAATTAGAACTATGGGAAGAGGATTGGGTTTAGTAGGAAAGAATGGTAGAGATTGGGAGTTGAATCAGTTGCTGTTCGCTGATGACACAGCGTTGGTGGCAAATTCTGAGGAGAAACTGCAGCGGGTAGTCAAAGAGTTTGTTGTGGTTTATGGGAGGAGGAACCTGAAGGTGAACGTCAATAAAAGTAAAGTAATGGTGTGTAATAGGGGTGATCGTAGGGTGAATCTAGATGTGAGGCTGGATGGGGAATTATAAGAACAAGTAGAGTGTTTCAACTATCTAGGATGAATGCTACGCAGGAGTGGAGGTATGGATATGGAGGTAAAACAGAGAGTGAGTGAAGAAAGGAAGGTTTTCGGAACAATGGGAAGTATGTGGAAGACGAGAAATCTTGGAATGAAAGTAAAAATTGCATTGTATCAAGGAAATTGTTGTGCCAACAGTGATGTAGGGGACTGAGACAGTGGCTCTGAAGGAAAAAGAGAGAAGAAAGCTGGATGTGATGGAGATGAGCTGCTTGAGGAGTATGTGTGGAGTTACTCGTAGAGACAGAATGAGGAATGAAGAGATACGTAGGAGAGTGGGGCAGCAGGAACATTTGTCGGACTAAGTGGACAGGAGGGTGCTGAGCAGGTATGGTCATGTTGAACAAATGGAACATGAAAGGCTTACATAGAGAATATGGGAGTCAGATACAGACTGTGTAAGACAAGCTTTGGATGATTGAGGAATGAATATAGATCAGGCAAAGGAAGTGGTAATAAACAGGAATGAATGGAGAATGCTTGTGAATAGATGAATATAAACGCAGTCATTTGGGAGAGAGGGTCATGCGCCAGTTGGACTAGATCCATCAGGCGCCTGGCCTGCGAAACCGGTGGTAATGAAGGGTGCGCCTGGAAACATGGTGGGTGGGCTTGAGGTGGTGAAGCTTCGATACGGGTCTGCCTGCGGAAATTGGCGCCTCTCCGGGGGATCTGGGACCTGGGAATCTTTTGCTGGGGACCCCAAATGGGCCGGGGTCTCTGGGTATTTCTCCTGGGCAACCTAGATGTATGTGAGATTCTATGTTTTGTTTCGTTTTGTTTTTCTGATGTGTTGTAATGTCCCTGTTCGGGCTCTGTCACGAGTCGGCCACCCCCATAGAAGAAAACAAATTGGAAAACTGGGGAAGGTGCCAGAGTATATACATACATACTAGTTAAGTTCTGTAAGTTAGGTGTCCATGACAGCTGTCGATCTACGACAATCCCAAGGAACCTTATACTCTCCTTTTTTTTCAAAATTAAGTTGCCGAGCTTAATAGGCTCTAATTGTCTTGGTTTATATTTCTATGACATATTAATATAGGGAAGAGTAAATCGCCTATGATAAGGTTTCTTTTGTTTTTTCAGGATTAGTGTATAGTGAGTGACATATCCCCTTGAATGGTATGAGTTGGTTGATGATATAATTATGACAACCACATTAATGTCCATATCCTAATTATTAATTTTGAAACATGCAGCTCTGATTTATTAGAAGGAATTGGAACCTCAAATGAGCAATATTTTCTTTGATGTAGAGTACCACACTGTCTCCTCTATTTGTCTTGTTTTAATATAGTTTATATGAATTGATCTGGTATTGGTGAAAGACATTGTTATAGTTGGTGTCTAGATAAGTTTATCTTATCACTACTATATACAGTATATATTTCTTAATTTAGTAACATAAGTCTTCTGGCAATACAATACATACATTTGATTGTCATAAGAGTCTTAAAGGATCACCTTTCTTTTTAGGAGTCTGACAGCAATTAATTGGTTTGTACCTGTTGAGACCCTAATCGTTTTATAATTTCATATTTGTTTTCACCAACCCACCTATTAATTAAAAAAAAACACTAACTAATGAAATTAATGAAAGTAATTAATATAATAGTGGTACTCCAAGGACTGGGTGATTATCTAGGGCAGGGTGTTTGAGATTAGATCCGAGTCTACGTCGAGGCGAGGGTGTAGGGGGGTTAGAGGACAAGCAGGTGGGGGTGGGAGGTGTTTACAACGACTTCCAATTTACATATCTTGTTTATTGCATGCAAAGAATCCTCAAACTGCACTTTGAGTAAAAATAACCTTTGTCTCTCAAGCAAACTATATAATGCAAGCAGTTAATCCTCAAGACGTAACTATTTTTTATGTATATGTCTAGTGGCAGGAATTCCTACCACACTAATTTGTTTTAGTTCTATCTGGATTTAAGAGTAAGTTACTATTCTATAATTGGTACTGGCTTATCAAGACATTCTAGACGTATATGGTAGAATAATTAGTATAACAGATAGAAAATACACGAAACCAAACATTCCTTTCTTTACGACAGAATTATATATTTTATAAAATGTCATCTTTACCCACTTGAGTTGGAATCACAGCACCATTTGACATGGTCAGTAACAAGATAGATCCTTTAGCAATATGGAATAGTAATATGAATGTAATTCCATTTAAAATATCCTGTCAGAGCTTGTTTAAAGATAGTGGCAGGCTTTCCTGTCAATAGTCATGAATGGGTTGTATTTATTTATTTGTGATTAGGTAATGCAATATGCATAAGGATGTATTGTTGTTACATCATTACGATATGAGGAAATACATATCTATTCGATTAATAAAATACACAAGTGCTCGCACATCAAACTATAAACCCGTTGTACTCATCTACTGCACTAAATGAACAATGTGTGTTATGTATATCCAGATTAGTTCCGCTTAATTTTCAAATAAACATTATTGCATTATATGTTTTATTTGAATGTATGTTATTGCATCTTCAAATTTGGAGACATTCCTTAAATTATTGTGACGTTACTCATTGTATTTTAAGATTAATATATTTAGATAATTTAATAACCCATATAGCAAGGATATGCATTAAATACTTCTACACTGTAATGCCTTCAGCTTTTAATGTTTCTCCATATAGATGGAAATACAGTTTTCATCGAAGGTAGAGATCAGGCCCAACCTGACAAACAAGTTTGTGCCCTCTTCACTGAGAAAAAGAGAGTTTCCTCTCTCTACATTGCAGGCGGAGCAGTAGCCACTATAACTTTGTGGAATACTGCATATTGTTATTACAATCCTATTGACATTGGAATTCATAGGCTACCAACCCTTCATTAAGCAATGATAAATAAGGAAGAAAGTCAAGACCGAAGACTTAATTCAAGAACACCAGTCACTTTTACTACTGTATATATTTCGTCCACCAATGTATGTGTTTTTCTCTAAAGCCTAGTTCACACATTCAGGAGTGCGACCCCGTCACTGTGATAAAGTTGATGGGCCTTGTGCTAAAGCTCGCACATCGGCCCCTCCATGTGCCCCAGCGTGTTCATCGTCCTTCCTCATCGCAACAGAGAAATATTGTCCATTATATCATCAGACTGGTTGTCACTGTCGGGAGCATGACAAAAAATAAAAAAATAAATAAATTAAAGTCAGATCTTCCACCGGTCGGAGTTTTACACCAATTAGCTCAGCGCCTTATCTGGAGAAGATGGGGAATATCTTTTGTTGAGTGTTTCTTATTTCTTGTTTATCTATGTGCTGGTAGGATATTATATGTTTCAATTCCACCCATTAGAAATTATTCATAGATTACAAACAGTCCAAATAAGACATAGTTCTATCTATCTATCTATTGCCTGACGCCGTGATCCCCGAAGGGGTGGCCACGAACGAACCGCCCCCATGCACCTCTGTCCCCAGTCAGTCGACGCCCTTCCCCCCAACCAGCACTGCCTTCGTTCATGTACTTCCTCACTCCATCCTTCCACCTCTCATTCGGTCTACCTCTCCCTCTCTGTCCCTCCACCTCGCTCTCGTACACCCTCTTAGTCATTCTCTCGCTTTCTATACGTTCCATATGGCCGAACCATCTCAATTTGTTCCTTTTCACACTTTCCAGCACATCTACCTCCACACCACACCTCCTTCTTACTTCCTCATTAGTCTGTCTATCCCTCCATGTAACTCCACACGCACTCCTTAAGTAATTCATTTCCACTGCTCTCACTCTTGGTCTGAGTCTCTTAACCAACGTCCATGCTTCCGTAAGTCAGTGTCGGGATTACCACACTGTCATGCAAGGACTTCTTCACTTCCATACTGACCACCCTATTTCTTGTTACTGCTTTTAGCGTTCCTACAACCCTCTTCCCCTGTTGTACCCTCTCCCGCACTTCTTCATCCATAGTCCCATCTTTACTCAACACACTGCCCAGATACTTAAAAGAGTTGACGATCTCCATAGCCTGACCATTCAGCTTCACCTCACACTCTGTGACTTCACCCCTTTCGAAGACCATAACCTTGCTCTTCCCCGCATTTATCTTCAAATTCCGTTTTCGCACACTGTTCCAAACTCATTTACCAGACCCTGCAACTCCCATTCATTATCACTCATCAGAACTGTATCATCCGCAAACAGCAGTATAGGTAGCTTCCACTCAATTCCCTCCCTTTTCAGCAATACACCAACATCCACTGCTCTTGATAGTATTTCTTTCATGACTCCATCCATATATACAGTAAACAACCACGGGGACATCACACCCCTGTTTCAAACCAACATTCAGGTCAAAGAACTCGCTCTGCTCACTCTCCACACGTACTGCCGCCTTTGCACCGTCATACATGCTCTTCACTGCTTTCAGCAACTTGCCCTCTACTCCGTATATTCTAAGTACTTTCCACAAACCTTCTCTATCCACTCTGTCATAGGCCTTCTCCAAGTCCATAAAGGCAACATACACCTTTTGTTTCTTCTCCAGATACTTCTCCACAACACAATTCAGGGTAAAAATCTGATTTACACATCCTCTTCCCTTCCTAAAACCTCCCTGCTCGTCGCCTATCCATTTCTCCGTTCTCACTCTCACTCTCTCAACCACTACCCTACTGTATACCTTCCCTACTACGCTTAGAAGACATATTTCTCGGTGGTTACCACACACTCCTCTTTCCCCTTTGCCCTTATATAGGGGGACTATTATGCCAGTCTTCCAGTCATCGGGTGCACTCCCCTTCTCCCAAGCTAGTTTGCACATTTTCTATACCCATTCTATCACTATCTCACCACCATACCTCAACATTTCCCCACACACTCCATCTGTTCCTGGTTCTTTCCCCAACTTCACTCTTTTCATGGCTTCCCACACTTCTGACCTCCTGATCCCCACCTCCTCCTCCACTACTTTTCTTCTTCTCCCTTCCATACCATATCCAGCTATGTTGCTTGCTCTTCATTCCTTACATTTAGCAACTCACTGAAGTACTCCCTCCATCTTTCGACTCTCTCTTGCTTCTCGGCTAGCATTCTCCCATTCTTATCTTTCACACCCTTACTGTTTCCCTTGCTACCTTCCCTAACTTTCTTGACTTCTTTCCAGAACAATTTCTTACTCTCCCTCCATTTTACACTCAGATTCCTTCCAAATTCCTCATCTACTCTTCTCTTACTTTCCTTCACTACTCTCTTCACCACCCTCTTACTCTCCACGTACCTCGCTCGTTTCTGTCTCTCGAAATCTTCATTCCCTCTACTACCCAACCACTCTCTATATGCTTTCTTCTTTTCTTCCACAGCTATTCTTACCTCTTCTGTCCACCATGCTGTACCTTTCACTACCCTCCCTCTTCTCCTCACTCCACACACCTCCTCATATGCTGCACAGATCTCTTCCTTAAACACCTTGCTCATCTCCTCCACTTCCTCCATAACTTCCAGGTCGAACCCACCTAGTTGTCTTTCCACTGCTCTCCTGTACTCCTCCCTGACTTCCTCCTCCTGCAACCTCTCCACCCTCCTCACCATTCCACCCTCCTCTCGCCTCCCTCCAGCTCTCCTCACCCACTTCTTTTGTATCCTAACCTTAGCTACCACTACATAATGATCAGACAGACCCCCTCCAATATCCCTATACACCCTAGCATCCATCACAGATTTCTTCATTCGTTCATCCACACATACATAATCAATCAATGACTTTCGTTCCACCACTGGCTTATCCTTCACCGTCAACATCCGTTTCCACGTGTACCTGTGGATCATTCTGTGTCGGAAGAAGGTGTTGGCTATCCACAGCCTCCTCCCCACACATACGTCCACAAGTGCACTACCATTCCCATTCACCTCTGATGGTACCCCCCACCCTCCCACCACTCCCTCAACTTTCCTATCACCCACCTTACCATTCATATCCCCAATCAGAAATATTCTTTCGTTCTTGTCAAACTTCTCCAGGCACGCCTCCACATTCATCCAGAACTCCTCTTTCTTTCTTTCAAGTATATCCTCTATCAGGGCATACACGCATACAATCACCCACGTTTGTATTCCTACTTTCATTCTCACCCACACAATCCTTGAACCCACAGACCCATACTCTCTTACACATTCCTTCCATTTGCTACTTACAAACAAACATGCACCTTCTCTCGCTGTTCCTTCACTCACTCCAGCACACACACCCATTCCACACTCCCACTCTCTCACATCTGAACCTTTCCATTTGGTCTCTGTCATTCCACATACATCCAGCCTGGCATTCACTAACACTTCCAGAACCTCTCTCTCTTTTGTGCCATCATTCATGCCAATAATATTCCACGTAGCCATTCTCAGAATGTCCGAAGGTATGTCCTTAGTCGGTCGTGGTTCGCCAACGTAGGTTCCGTCCGCATTATATTAACATAGTTATGTTAATATGTAAGGGAGATATATAGATGAATTAGATAGATAGATAGATCGATAGATAGAGAGTTGCTAGGTTCAAGCGATCGATAAAATATGAACATATATGAGACCAACTTTTTAATTTTCTAGTCAATTTCTTAGGTATTAATTAATTGTATTGGTATATTTATATATATATATATATATATATATTGAGTTTTATGATTTTTCATTGTATTATCTATATTTATATATTTTTCATATGTTATTAATCTAATAGTTCTCATTTTTGACCACATAGTGTTGTCCGTGAGTTGCCCCGAGTGTTCACGAGTAGTTTCGAGTAGTTACGAGCAGTTACAGAGTTACTATGAGTAATCACAAGTTATCATGAGTCAATGAGAGTTAACACGAGTGTCTTGAGGTTGAGATGACTCGGGGCCAGAATTTCATGCAGAGATGAAGTTTGGGGTGCCCGAGCCGAGTTCCCAGAAGTATCCGGGAGTCCCCACGACTTTCCCAGAGTTCCCACGAGTTCCCTCGATAATGCACGAGTCATTACGCGAGTTCCTGCGATTGGGGACTCATGGAAACTCGGGCTCGCGCTCCTGAATGTGTGAACCATGCTTAAAGTCGGTGCCCGAGTCCAGCACGAGTGAGGAGATTTTCAAATTCGACCATGACTCGGGCTCGAAAATTGACACTCTTCGTGACTCGTGTTACACTCGTGTGAGCCATGTTGGTATCGGGGTGTGTCGTGTTGACTCGTGACGTGGCCTAGAGTTTTAATGCCTGCATGGAATTTCTTGTCCTGGAACTCTTGGCGACTCGTCGTCACATGTGTAGACACGTGTTGACTCTTGCTGAACTCTGCATAACTCTTCGTGACTCATGTTGACTCTTGTTACACTCTTGGGTGAATCGGGCTCGATCGTGGAAATTCCGATGTGGCCGAAATGTACAAGAGTCAACACGAGTCACGAATAGTTTATGCAGAGTTCAGCAAGAGTCAACAAGTGTGCAACGCGAGTCACCAAGAGTTGAAATCATGATTCGGGATTCATAGGTTTTGTGCAAGCACATGTTGCGTGGGTTCTCGGGTGTGGGTGCCAGGGTGTTTCCTGCGTGGTGGTGAATGGATGTGTGGCAGGGGTGGGCGTTGTGGCAGGGCACCTGCACAATGGGGGCCACTCTTGGGAGCACTCTTCGTGACTAATGTTGGATTCTAATTACCTCTTATTGACTCTCGTTACACTCTTGTTGACTCTTTCTATACTCTTATTGACTCGTGTTGACTCGTACAGACTCTTGGTGACTCGGGCCAAAAAGATGACCATTATTATTTAAATTTCCTCAACTCGTGTTGGGTTCGTGATACACTCTTCGTGACTCTTGTTGACTTTCTGTGAGTCGTACTGACTCTTGGATGAACACGTACTGACTCTTATTGACTCTTGGTGAATCGGGAACAGTGATCTTACTCGGGCTGGTTCTTGCCAGAGTCTCGAAGATCCACATAGAGTGTCACTCTTCGCTCACTCGTACTTGACTCTGGCGCCTACTCTTGAATGTGTGAACCAGGCTTTAGGCTCATAAGGTATGGAGCGTAGACCATAACCAAGACGAGTCTAGTTTACCTCACTTATATAATTAGTTTTACATTGCACATAAATTGAGCTGGATATTTAATAAATCGTGAAATTCCCATGTTTATATATATTTATATGCGAATAGTTGATTAATTTACAATACTGTACATGCTCTAATTATCATAAATTAGTTCCCTTAATATATATACATACTGAAATAGTTTGGTTGGGTGCTACTTATTTACACCACCACAGTCATAAAGTATAATTATGGACCACAAAACTATTATTACATGGATCTGAATAAATTAACAGAGAACATCTACGTTGGTTACCTACCAACTTTCAGCCCCCAGACGTGTCGAGAAGGCCAATACTCCAGGATAATGTGGATGGTGAGTAAAGAATTTGGATGTTTTTCTTGTTTTCAGGGTAATTCAATTGCAATAGATGAATTACATATATCCGACATTCGCTGTGTGAGAAGGTGTTAACCCCTTTTGTACCGGTGTCATCCGTTTAACCGTATTCTGGCTACTATTAGGCGATTGTATTAAGTTTATAAAGGGACTCCAGCAAATAACAGGCTTCGAATGATCTCACTTAACCCTTTTTACTACCATAGATTCCTCTTAAGCTTCACAAAACCGTATATATTACGTGTATAGGTACAATAAAATTAAAAAGCCGTCGCTGGTACAAACGGGGTTAACAAAACTAGCAGAGGATGGGTTATTATATAAAAATATATAAAATAATACCCTACTTTCAACATAAAGAGTGGAAGCAAGTAATCAAATTATATAAACATTAATTTTGATCAACAAGTTTAATCTTCTTTTCCCTTGGCGAAAAAGAACGTTCCCAAGTTTAAATCCCTTGTCAAAGACTTAAATCCGCAGTAATCTTGGTCCAGGAAAAGTTTGATTCGAGTGTTGGTACAAGTGTTGCTGTGTGAGAACTGAGTGGCTAGAAATTTAGGTGTGTGTGTGTGTGTAGTATGTGTGTGTGTGTGAGTGTGTGTGGTTGTGTGTGTGTGTGGGGATATATAGAAATTAGTCACGTTTAAAACAATATATGCAACCATCCGCAGGAAGAAAATTATAATTAACACATTTTAGATCCATTTATGTTCTGTTTTGCGGTAGAATTGAAATTGTGGATGTAAAATTATATATTAATTTGACCTCTTATCATGTGATCAGTAATCATGGGGTTTAACTTAATCCCATGTATTTAATTTCTTTCCAAAGCTTCAGATTTCAGGAAGGCCCTCATACATAAAATGTATTTGTATGTCGGCAGCATGGATACAAATACACTATCAGAGGAAACTGATAATAGGAATAAAACATTTATTTGTCTCATAGTAATATGATTTTTTAGCCAGTATAATTTAATGGTGATCATGTAATGTTTCAATGGATCACGAATTTGTTCTAACTATACTGTATATATATATATATATATATATATATATATACACTATACTGTATATATATATATATATATATATATATATATATATATATATATATATATATATATATATATTAGTATAGCCAGGTAATAGATTCTCTTTTAAACAGACGAGGTTAAAGGCAATAGCAGTTTCAGCATTCAGGATTTTATTGTTACAGCTTTCAATAGTTCTAACAATTTTCCTCTGGGGTTCAGAGATGAGGTACAACAGGTTAGCAAAATTCATGGTGGATCCAACGTTTCACAAGTAAACATCTTGCATCTTCAGGGAATGGAGAGGTAATGATTAGAATAAGGACAAAGCAACATATTTATACAAAATTCGAGGATCAAGAACCTTTCCGCGCTCAGCACACAACTGACAACACCAACCAATCACAGCCACCCACAGCCAACAACCAACCACTGATAAGATTTAGTGCCCGTCTCGCGAATAGACTGCCTTCCACCAATGAACAGCCACCCCACACCCAGGTAGCTCCGCCCACCTACCTATTCTTGATCCTCGAATTTTGTATAAATATGTTGCTTTGTCCTTATTCTAATCATTACCTCTCCATTCCCTGAAGATGCAAGATGTTTACTTGTGAAACGTTGGATCCACCATGAATTTTGCTAACCTGTTGTACCTCATCTCTGAACCCCAGAGGAAAATTGTTAGAACTATTGAAAGCTGTAACAATAAAATCCTGAATGCTGAAACTGCTATTGCCTTTAACCTTGTCTGTTTAAAAGAGAATATATATATATATATATATATATATATATATATATATATATATATATATATATATATATATATATATATATATATATATATATATTATATATATATATATAATATATATATATATATATATATATATATATATATATATATATACTGTATATATATTTATTTATGTATTTATTTATTTTGTTCTATGTGAATGAGAGAGACAAAAGGCAGAACTGCCTTCAGTGAGTGCCTTCCCAAGAGTTGAAAGAGTGACATGGCCAAAATCAAAGGACTTTAAAGCCAAAATGCCTGGACACACGGAGTTTGAAGCAATTTAAGTCATATGAAGAGGGAAAGACTGATTCTGGGAGAGAGTTACAGAGCTCAGCAGTTGAATAGAACAAAGTCTTAGAATAGCGTTTTACTCTTGGGTTGGAGAGTTAGACAGAGTAGGGGTGGGACTGTGTTGCAATACGGGTACAACGTAACCTACGTAGAGGAGGTGGTATACACTGGTAAAGCTCCGAGGAACACTGATTATTATAGTAGTGATAGAATAGCGAGAGAGATGCAACATTGCGGCGAAGAGAGAGAGATTGCAGAGAGTTGGTGAGTGGACGGGAGTTAATAATAAAGAAAGGCTTTCATTTCTACTTTGTCTAGGAGTGCAGTGTGAGAGGATCTTCCCCACACATGTGAACAATACTCAATACAAGGACGCACTGTGCCCCTGTAGAGAGCAAAAATCTGCGCTGGGGTAAAGAACCCCTTGAGGTGGTTGAGCACACCCAGCTACTCGGAGGCTGCCTTAGCAAGACTGGTAATATGGTCCTTCCAAGTGAGAGCAGAAGAAAAAGTGACACCAAGAATATTGAGAGAAGATGTATGATTGATTTTTGTATTGTTGAAGAATAAGGACTAGTCCTCTGGAGGTGCTACACGTTTAGTAAGATGGAGAAATTGGGTCTTGGAAACATTAAATGCAACAAGGTTTTCTCTACCCCAATTGGAAATAGTAGCTAGATCAGAAGATAAGTGTTCTATAGCTTCATTACGTTTGTTTTTGAGGGACTGCTGGCTAGGGTGTTCTGGAAAACTAAATGAGTAGTGTAAGATAGAGTCGTCTGCGTATGAATGGATGGGACTGGATGTACAGTTGGGAAGATCATTTATGTAAATTAGAAAGAGAATAGGAGATAGGACAGAACCCTGAGGAACACCGGAGTTGATAGGATGAGGAAGTGAGCGATGGCCGTCCACAACCACAGCTATGGATCTGCCGGAAAGAAAATTAGAGACAAAGGCACAGATGGAGGGATAGAATCCGAAGGAGGGTAGTTTAGAAATGAAAGATTTGTGCCAGACTCTATCGAAGGCTTTCGATATGTTTAGTGCAACAGAAAAAGTCTCACAGAAGTCCTGAAAGGAGGATGACCAAGAGTTAGTAAGATATGAAATAATATCACCAGTAAAGCGACCCTTAAGGAAGCCATACTGGCGATCTGAAAGTAGATTATGAGAGGAGAAATGTTTAAGAAATTTGGAAGCAAGAATAGTTTCAAAAACTTTAGAGATACAAGAGATGAAAGCAATTGGGCGATAGTTGGAGGGTTAAGAGCGGTTACCCTTCTCTAGGACAGGTTGAATGAGAGCAAACTTCCAACAAGAAAGGAAGACGTTAGAGGAGAGACAGAGACAAAAGAGTTTGCCTAGGCAGGGGGTCAGCACTGAAGCACAGTTTTTTAGTACAACAGGAGGAACACCGTCCGGACCGTACGCCTTCTTAGTATTAAGCCCAGAGAGGGTAGAAAGTACATCGTTAGAAGAGATTAGGATATTAGGCATAAGTAGGTGGACAGGGAGGAATGGCACCGAAATCATCCAAGCTGGGATTTCTAGCAAATGTTTGAGTGAAGAGTTCAGCTTTGTCAGAGGAAGAAGTGATGGTTGTGCCACCAGAGTGAAAAAGGGGAGGGAAAGAGGAGGAAGAAAAATTGTTGGAGAGGTTTTTGGTTAGATGCCAGAAAGCTTGGGAAGAGCTAGAGATGGAAAGTTCAGTGCATTTATTATTAATGAAAGAATGTTTGGCTAGTCGAAGAACAAATTTGGCTTGATTCCGGGCAGAAATATAGGAAGAATTAAATTCTGAGTTTGTAGGCGATGGTACCGTTTGAAAGTTTCCTCCATATCGGAGACAGCAGTAGAACAAGCGTGAGTAAACCAAGATTTGTTTGCATTAGTCTGAGAGAAAGAAAATGGAATGTATGCTTCCATGCCCAAGAGGATTACCTCATTAATGCGTTCAACATCTCCGAAAGGAATAAAAAATCTTTCAATGGAAGTAAAGCAATTGAGCTTTCCAATGACACCTAAATCATCTCTATACAACGTCTGATTGTCTTGTAACGATCTTGCAAAGTTAGGCCATAATTGCTAGAAATGAGTGGATTTGAACTGTATTCACGCTGTAATGATGTAGCAGACGGCAGTAAGTTACGTCAGTGCCAGCTCAGACTTGCGAGCGACGGACTAAGGGGTCCTGCACTGCCTGCAACTGCTTGCCTCACTTTCAGGATACATAAGTGGAGTTTGGTGCCAGTCTGGTGACAGGACCCATCAGGAAGGGGTTAATTAGCTCTACCATGGGCTCTGGTAACACTCTCAGGTAGCATGATGTGCAGGGGCTCTGGTACCACCGTCAAGGAGCTTGATGTGCAGTTGCCTAAACTCTACATGTTGTGCAGGGACTGAGCCGTTCTCGGGCAGTATATATTTTGGGGGTTTGAGGCTGCTCTCAGCCAACGTGATATGCGGGGGCTGGGTGTCCCTCTCAGGCAGCATGATTCATAATTATGGGCTGTGGGAGCCACTTTCAGGCAGCATGATGTGCGGGGGCTTTATGCAGCTCTTGGTTAGCATAATGGGCAGGGGACAGAGGGCTGGTCTCATAAAGCATGATATAAAGGGGTTGAAGCTGCTCTTCCCTTTTAGACTTGAATTATCCACCTAGCTTGTACCTTTAAGTTAACATCTCATTTATTCATATTACTATTTTCCGTGACCGCAGTACATTCTAGCTATACCCCTATAAGCAGTACGGTTGATCTTTTACCTGTGCGCGGCCTAGCTTTTACCCCCACGCCACGCACTCACACCGCGCAGTGAACAATACGTTCCACTGTCTTGCGTAGCATTTCAGAATACTTCACGTTAGACGATTGACTCCCATAGATATTATTATCAAGGTGATTATTATATTTATATATGTATCTGTATTTCCTTCCTTGATTGTCATATAATTCATTCTAGTACTCCATTAATTTTGAGATTAAGATTATTGACTGTCCCCACTATATTTATTACTTGCTCCCTGTTTTCCATATAACAGTCGAGTTAAGTTGCACATAACCTATTTATATTTGTTAATAAATAAGAGTGTAGATTACCTTGTGTGTGTATTGTGTTTATTGTTGCCTGATTGAGTTTACTATTATTATATGCACTGTGCTCGATGTGTTCTTGTTGAGGAATATTCTAAATCTAAATATCCTAAATTCAGATTGATTATAGGATAATACTGAAGCCTGTTGGATTACAGCCCGGCATATCAGACAGAATGATGTGTAAGGGTTTCAAGCCACTTTTGAGCAGCATGAAATGCAGGGTCTGTAGGCATGATGTGCAGCTCTAGGGTAACAGTAAGTTCGGTGGTTATGGGCTGCTTTCAGCCAAGGTGATATGCAGGAATTTGAGTGCTGCTTCAGGCTGCATAATTTGAGGTGGGTTGCCTATTTATTATCACCCACATGTATTAGGAAATGTAAACCTACGAACAAACAGTGACCAGGAATAAAAAAGGTTTGAAATGACTAGGTGAATGACAGCGTTTGACGAAGGTATTCGGTGCTTTGCAACGTTTCTTTATCTTGTTCTGGCTCATATTAGATGGTGTAAATCATCTTGACAAAGACTATCTAAGGTAGTTCTGCATCTTTCACAGACAAAAAATACACATAGTAGCGTAAAACAAAGGACATTGACGTCAAAAAGTAACAACACATGGAAGATCGAGAACACATAATCTAAATATGAATTATATTTTTTCACCAACCAACTTACTTTCTAAACTCATTTAATGAAATTAACAAATACATGTGGCACAACAAGGACTCGAACCTAGGATACTCACACCGAAATTCCGCGCACTTGTACATGTAATGATATCTGGAATAAGAGGAAGCAATTCGTCATCGTACTGAAAGGGCTAATATATTTAAAATTATGTGAAGGTGCAAGAGGATATTTACCCGATGGTTGTCCGTCAGTGAGTTAAGTTGTTTACACCAGGGGGAACATAGAGCCTTTCAGAGTTCAGTTTACGAAAATATTCTCCCTTGATCTCTCTGTCTCTTTGCTAATGTGATTAGCAGGCTAATTCTAAACCTACATTAAATATATTACATAATATGTTATAACAGTGGTGATGTGTGGTCTTTATAATCAGCTTGTGTAACAATATCAGTATTGCCGATAATATCAGTTAACACCCACACCTTGTGTTTAGCTCAACCCGCTGATTACGTAGGATTAACATTTTCCCTTTCACTAAGATGATGCTCTTTTACAGTTTAGTCTGGCTATCATGTTTAAATCAAGAAGGAGCTGTTCGAGTTAAATATAAAACAGTTATATTTTGTTCCTCTTTGACTTAGAGAAGAGCAGTCCTCTCTAAGGCGAATTAAATCAAATCAAGTTTTGGACAGAGATAACACAAAAATCTATGAACACCATGTTGATGGCTTTATTTTGGGTCAGATTTTGGGCGAATTTTAAATCGGGCTCTTGAGTCAAAAACAAATAATCACATTTTCAGAAAAAAATATATCAAAGAACGACAGTTCTAATCTTACTAGTTAAGCCCATATGAAACTGAGAGACATTTTGATTCTTGTTAAAACAAACTATCGGTGCTGTCTAATTAGTGTTGTGAGATAAAGAGAGCCCTGAGGTTAAATAGCAGGACATAAACAGCAGAGTTACGTTCAAATTAGCCACATTATCCCCGGCGGCCGCAGTAAACTTGGCCGGGGTAATACTGGCAGGACTTGTGGACACAATTAACACTGTTGTCACATAAACAACGTTTTGCTACATATTGTGTTTTTCTTTTCTTTTTTTTTCTTTTTTTTTGGCAGCGTCTGAATATATCCACCATGAACAAATATTTGTTGCATGTAGCCTAGTCTGGTAAATGGGCTTACAACTGTATGATACATTGGAATCATATCCCCATGCTGGATATATCCATGCTATATAAAGAATAATTATCATTGTCAGGTGTTATGATCTCAAAGTGCAGTGAATATCGTAACTGAGACGTCAACTCTTACGTTCAACCTTGGACTGGGGAAGAAAACAAATATCTCTCTCTCTCTCTCTCATGTATGCATGCATAAAGGAGGACATTAGTAAACACTGAACTGTGAATGATTGAATTATATTTACATTCACATTCTTACTATTATGTTTAAGATCTGTTTATATTAATCTAATATAAGTTTATCGCTATTCACACCTCAGCCTAAGTTCGATGAAGCTTAGGCTGAAACAACCTATGTTTTGTCATTACTTATCCCAATTCAATATATTTATATTGTGTCTTTATCTTAAGTTAATGTCATACATTTTGTTATATTTAGATTATGTGTACGTTTATGGTAATAGGAGAGGATGTAATGTCAGACTTAGAGGCATAGGCGATGTGTCTATATTGTTGGTAACTAGGAGGAATATTTATGCTTGTTAGCCAGAAAAGTTATGTAATTTGTGGTCGACGAAATATGAGGGTAAATTTGAGACTAGTGGAGATGAAAATATTTCACATAATGTTACAATCAGATGGAAGTGAAACCTCTAATATTTGTTTTATAAATTCGAATAATATGATCCTATGATTGAAAAATGCGCATGAAAAGGTACAATCATAGTAATCAATGATAAAAAAGGCCATGAATAACGAAAGTGTTATGCCGAGATCTGAGAAAGATAGCAGCCATATTTGCTTTCCAGTTACAGCATTCAGCAACCCTTGTGCAGTAGCAACCTCGTTCAGCAACCCTTGTGAGGTAAAGAGGGGATTGGGCGAGACAGTTCAGCAACCCTTGCTCTCGGACTGACTTCAGAAACCCAGGCTCAACCACACCCAAGAAGAAGAAGATGAAGAAGCAGTCCCACAAGCAGATATCCTCATACCAGACACACGAGAAGAAGACGAAACGATACCATGATCGACCTCTATGAGATCCCTGGGAAATATATAACTAAGTAACGCATTAGTTAATGAGTAATTTTGTCTCTGGTTGACAGAGTTCCTATTGTATGTTAAAGTCCTCCGAATAATATATACTCGTACAGGCTATCTGTTCATCCTTGCTGAGAATTATTTATATTTAGAATTTTGTAGACGACCCTGCCTACCACACACACACACACACACATATATATATATATATATATATATATATATATATATATATATATATATATATATTTATATAATATCCATATTTATCCTTCTCTTTCTTAGACAACACAAGATTATAAATACCTTCTATATTATATTATTTATACCAGGCCATTATTCATACTTCAATTTAACATACTGTACGTCTTTCTCCTGGGTTCTACTGATCATTATGTATCTTTTATAAACTATCTATCGCCAGAGTTACTACATTGTTTATATATTTTATTCGAGTACTTTTTAATTCAGTCACAGGTCGTAAACTCGCCTTAAAACCCTATATGCACTCTGGTTATTTCTCCATGTGTATTGTGTTGTAATTACCATATATACAGTATGTTCTTCAAAATAACCCTTATACACCAAAGCCCATGTATCTGTTCTAGTATTAGTTTCCCAGCTCATTTAAGGATCATTCGCTTATACAGATAAGTTTACGTGGCTAAGAATAAATATATTTCTGTCGGCATCATAAACAAACTTTTTATCAGGAACCGACTCTTAGACCATAAAAACAGTGAGATGATTACATTAAGATAAATTAGTCTATCTATCTATCTATTGCCAGCTGCCATGGTCCCCGAAGGGGTGACCACAAATGAATCACCCCCATTCACCTGTCCCCAGTCAGTCGCCCCCTCCTCCCATCCAACACTGACCACAAAATCAAACTAATCATATATTATAAATCTCCCAAAACCTACCAACTTGTACTACGCAATCGCCCCGCCAATGATAAAAAACAACGGAGCCTGGATCATGTGGTATACCAACATTCTTGTACCCACGGGGACTGTGGTCCCCGTAAAACGTATATCGGCATGACCCAGACTCGCTTGAGCTGTCGTCTTACCCTCCACCTTCAATCTGGCTCCATCAAAAATCATTACAAAAGCCCAGGCCATCCTAAACTAACTCGTAAAGACCTAGATACCATCACCTCCATATTAGATAATGAATCCAACCCTAGATGCCTCCCAATCCTTGAAGCTATCTATATACAAGCACTCAACCCTACACTTAACAACCAGACCTTGGACCTTCAAATTCTCCACACATCAAGGATCCTACCCCCACAGACACCGAGATGGAAATGACCCCTCCACTACCCCTAGCCAATGCCTACCCAATGATACCCCTGCGCCCAACCAGCCAATCAGCAGACGCAGCGCGCGGCTAACAGCAACCAACCAACCACAGACGCAGATCACTGATTATGCCCTGCCCACCTGTGCAGATTAAGCGATGAGTGATCCTAGGACCCCTATATTTACCCCTTCTATTTTCTATCCAGCTGGAGGGGTAAACTGGCGATATGATGGGGAGAAAGCAAGGTAAGACAACTTACATCACAATTGAGGCAAACTCGATCTTATAAAACTCACCAAATATGACCATAACCGAATATGACATTCAATATAACGGAGCCAATAAGACTCAACCAGAGGCAATGCAGACGGGGGATGCGGTAGAGCACCCAGCAATACTTCCGTCAGTATCCCATGACTTACATACCAGAGTGCTAGTACAGATCCCTCCGGGGTAGCACCAACCCTGTGAGGGAGTTGTCAGTGCCTCAAAACAATCCCACAGTACCACATAATTATAGGGGCAGTCAAGTGGCGTTGCTCTCAAGCTGGTGCACTGCTTCAGCCCTTGATTGTCCACTCAACATAATTTTCCTAATGAAGTCAATTTATATAAACGATAGTACTCCTGCCTGGGGCCCGCCATGGCGGACCCCAGGCAGGGGACCTATCGGGTCCCTCTTTCTGGAAAGGAAATCTGGAGAAGCCGGAGTTGGCTGTGGTTACTCGCGACGGGAATTCTTGCGGATACATAGTATACGTAGCATAAACAATAGCTAGGTGGACAGCCCACCATCTGTTCAAACTCTTCAACTCTTCATTTTTAACCCCTACTTGTCTTGCTCTGATCTCTCTTATTTCACTACTAGTTAGGCCTCACCTCACATTCTGATTCTGATTCTGATTCAGACCACCTTTCTCTAGCCAGCAGACCCACTCCACTCCAGCAACACACCTTCCCTGGGACCTCCTGTTTTCACCAACATGTCTGCCGCTTGCCCTATTATAAACCGCCACATTTACACTCGTGGACTGGTAAAGTGGTTCAATGTGCAGAGAGGTTATGGTTTTATCACCTGTGGAGATGAAGATTTCTTTATACACAAGAGAAAATATTGACAAACCCATCCCGGACCACAAAATATCATCACTGGGAGAAGGAGAGGAGGTAATCTTCTACTGCAAGATTGGGAAAAAGGGAACAGAGGAGGCAATGGGTGTACGAGCCGTCTACGACAAACCTGTGATAGGCTCAAAACACGCACCCAGGAAGCAGCAAGGAACAACAATCCCCAAAACAACATCTAGCAAGAAGATCGACATCATCACTATTGTAGTGCAAACTGCAATAGCGCTTGCTGGGGAGGACAAAAGCCGAATATCTGTGATTTTACCTGCTCTTCTGAAGGCCAACAAACTCCCAACTATCATCATTCCTCCAGAGATCGTCGCCAAAACACCACCAAGGGACGCCAAGACTCGAGTAAACACCAAACGCCAAGGACCACCACCAACGAAGCCAAAAAAAACCTCCCACGACCACTGAGCCTGCACAGGAGTAAAGTGGAGCTTACATCAACTCCATCAACACCACCATTAGCAACTCCATCAACACCTCTACTCACTGCAAACCTCCAGCCTGACACCTTCGCTGAGCCTCTACCATCAATGCCAATGATCTACGACCAGCATGTGATCAAAAGCCCTCCACCAAGACCAAGGAAATTCGTCCATCTGAAGAAGTCCAGAATGCTGCAACTCTACAACCAAGAACCCCAGGATTAAGCAAGGTGGTTAGCCCACCATCTTTCATCCCAACTCTTCATACTCACCACTTTACCTTCAACTTCAACCTCTACTTTCTACACTTGTGGGACTCTACCTCACAGTTACCTATTCAGACCACCACTCCTGCAACACCAGCTGAGACCCTCTAGAAGATCAAGGGGTCTCTTCTATAGGAGTATGGAGAGGCTGAGGCTGGTGGAGGAGCTTTGAAGATGGCTGGGAGATGCTGATAATGGGTACTTGGGCATCTCCACCAGGGCCATACACAGTATATCGTGGTGCCCTCATTTGGCCTGAGTCCCCGAAACACCATCAGTGGACCTCAGCCTCAACGGAGTACCTCTTCCTTCACCTCAGTGGCAGTCCATCGCTAGTCGAGCACAACACCGCCAGAACATCAGAACACCAGAACATCAACCAGTCAAGCAAAAAACACCACTGACTTTCTCCACCATACACCATAACCTGGGACACGGCAGAACACCTGGGGGATCCTCACACACATCAATGACCCCCCTGAACACCGCCAGAATCCCCGAATACCACCATCATCATTTATCAACAACAACAAGTACCTGGGACATGGCAGAACACCTGGGGGATCCTCACACTCATCATGGACCCCGCTGAACACCGCCAGAATCCCCGGACACCACCATCACCATCTACCAACAACAACAAATTCCTGGCCAAACATCGCCAGGAACACATGAACCAAAATGACTAGACAAAAATAAAAGATGAATAAATAAATAAATAAATAAATAAAAATCCCTTAACAACAGCAAGGTGGACGGCCCACTAACTTTTCTCTTCCACTGTATTTCATCTTTCCTACTTTCTCTTCCCCCCACCCACTCTGCGGTGCCTCTCCCCCCCCCCCCCCCTACCAAAAAAACAAAAAAAAACAAAAAAAAAAACACAATCATAACCACTTGTGTGAACATGGCTAATTTTATAGCTGAAACGTTGCAACCTCCTACAACTCTTACAACCCAACAACCTGCTGATAACTTCGGTTCCCTTCTATATCAACTAAATGACCATCAACGCAAAATTGCAAGAGAAATTGAATCTCTAAATAGAAAATATATAGATACTAACTATGCTGTTTTATTAAATCTCACATGCCTTCAAGAAAATATACTACCTGGCTGCACTAACTTCCAAATATATATATATATATATATATATATATATATATATATATATACCGGTATATATATATATATATATATATATATATATATATATATATATATATATAATATATCTCTAATATAGTCATAGACTACAGTAGATCTGAACTGGACACGAATATGGAACTTTGCAGTAAGGGACCCAAAATCTGAGAACAAATTCCCAAGTTCGAACCTCGAGACCGCGAAAATTTGATATTTTCGCGGTTTCGAGGTTCGAACTTGGAGGTTCGTTCTCCAATTTTGGGTCCCCTACTGCAAAGTTCCATTTTCGTGTCCAGTCCAGATCTACTGTAGTCTCAGGTGAAGGTATTGAGGGATAAGCCTTTTCAACGCATATATATATATATATATATATATATATATATATATATATATATATATATAGTCAAGGAAATGGGTGCAAGAATTGCTCACAAGGTGATACAAGCATGAAACTTCCCGGAAATGTTCACAAGGACCTACTTTACAATTTCAGAGCAGGAGCCACCTAGATTTCTGTATTGCATAGCAACGGTTGCTAGGCAAAGCATTTTCCTTAGCAACCGGCAGCAACGATGCAGTTTCTGAACTACTATGAAGTGTTATGACTTTGTACTTTTATTTAGTTTCCTATATTCACTCCTAAAATGGTTCAAAAGATGTATAAAAACATATATATCTATATAATAGAGTGAATGTCAGCACACAACCAGGGCACCTGGTGACATCACTGCTGGTGTTAACTCAGCATGGGGTTCAGTGCCGCTGATCTAGATATACTAGTACTTTAATAAGTACTAGTATATCTAGATCAGTGTCCCAAATGCTATCTAACCAGCCCCACATCCCTAAGCTACTAACTGTAGTTTGTAGTTGGTAGATGTAGTTAGATAGCCGCGCCTGAATTGACCAGGATGTTGCCAGCGCGGGAGAGCCGAGCCAAGGGTAACGGGGCTTAAGAATTACCCCGGAAGGTGTACAGATCGCACGGGACTTAAATGGCACTGGATTAACGATCGGGCTAGGTGTAGGGAAACTGAACCTAGTTGTATCCCAAAAAGGAATTGGTGATTGTGCAACAGATGTATTTGATAAAGGTGGTAAAAGGATAAACCCTCGGCCTTAATCATATTTTGTTTCCAGTTTTCAGCAAGTTTGATATATTTGATCTGCGCACAGTGATAGTCAAGACGTACTGAATATTCACAGAATGGCCAGTGGCCTCATCACTTCATCTGTTCAAGCAACTGATTGGACTATCTGTGTGTTTGTCAACTGGACACCAAAGAGGTCTCTCATCCATCAACCAACTGGACAGAGGCCTATGAAACCATAGTAGACACCATCACACAGTTTAGTAAACCTTGACTCAATGCCAATCAAAATCAATCTGGGCACGACGACCATGGGAATGGTATTCAATTAACATTTGAAAGAACAGAATGTCAAAGTGGCACAAATCTTGTTATCAGAAGTTCTTTCACGATACCAAACTGGAACGCCTCAAAACCGAAAGCACAAGTCTGAGGAAGATGGGACTGCTTCAAAACGAATTTTCACACTTGCACTAGCAGTGGTGGTGATACTGCCTCAAGTGGAACAGTTGGCAGCAATTTGTCCCCAAATGCTTCTTTTGTTCTCCAGCAGTCAAACAAAGGAGAACCCTCCGCGAAGTCCTGTAACATTTCAACTAATTTTTCGTGTGAGGAAATGCGCCACATGATCTACAAGATGAAAATCTTCTTGCAAACATTAAGTGCAGTCAGGAGACCTTATTGCCCCAGGAGGCAAAGTATCATTGCAAACTGCCTTACAAACCTGTACAATAGAGCACGTGCAAAGGTATCACAGGATCAGGATGCCTCAGTTATGACCAGACATGTAAAGGAATTGCTTTTGGCCCCTCAGCTGAGTTTCCTACATTGAGGAGAAGAGGCTAAGATGAGGATGTGAAAGGTGTTTCAGACTTGCAGATCTTGTGAAGCTCTACACGGACAGGCTAAATCAACTTGGAGTGGAATGTTACTGCACGAGTAAACAGTAAGCATCTGAAATACCGCATTCTCATGCATCTCCCAAGGATGACAGCTTACAAAGAATGGACGAGATGTGTTTCAATGGCTTGTGAAGACGATGTTGGCCTCTATTCTCCGAGAAGGATAACCAGACTGATCGAGACGAGCAGAGGGGTGTCATGACTGACCCAAATTGCTGAAATGATCCGACAGGACATCTTGCGCACACAAAATAACATTCTCTGGATCGTTTGGCCATAACAGCCAAGTGGAGTCTGTTCCACGGTCCCTTTTTGTCACTGGTCAGCATGCTTATCACTGGTTCAAACATCACAGATCAAACATCCACACAACTATCAGCCAACCAATACCTATCCATTGCTCAGCTTGATTGGTGTACCCCCCAACCCAACAGCATCAAGAGACGCAGGGATTCTGTGGAGAAAATCCCACAAGTATATCACAGCAAAGATCGTGAAACCGCCACTATATCCCGTCTATTGAGGTCTTAAGGGATCATGCACTAACCAGATATAGAAGTTGATTTGCGAGTCTATATACTCTTGTATGTCGGCCTCATACAACCGCACAATGGACTTTATCATCATCATTGGGGTTAATAACGTCTGTGACTATTTACCCATCAGATTGGCACAGTCTGTCCTCACTCACTGTCGCAAAGGGCAATTTCCATCACCAGGTGCTGCAGACTAACATCGAACCACAACCCTAGCTTCTGCGACATCTACAGTCTCATGTCCATGGCACCAGCTTGTCCTTGTTCCAGAATCTCACTCCGCGAGATGTCTGTGAAGATGAAAGACAATGGCCAAGGATTCACTAATTCAATAACTCAAGAGAGGGGTTTGAGGAAAAATGGAGCGACTTGCCCCTTTCGTACACTGAAACTGAAACCAACAACGGTTTGCCAACAAAATATGACGTCTTTTGTCCCACCCCATCCCTGGTCAGACACTGGCTTCTTCCAACACCCGCCTTTGACGCAAGGACATGGAACAAGGAATATTACTGGCTGAGTCATTGTTGAGAAACATCAGGCAGATGACATATCAGCAGAAGGCGACTTTGTCTTGGGCAGCAATAACCCATGCCAGCAGAGTGCCCGACCCAGACATTCTGCCACCTGTGAATGCCATGACGCCTCCCTTTGTTGAGGAATGCCAGCTCACCATCTATGCTTCGGCCATTGGGCAATGGAAGTGGTGAAGTCCGCAGTTCTCATCACCTCAACCCTGGCCATACTCCAGTGGTTAGTGGGGGACCAACCCTCTGTATGCTACACTGAAAGAAGCTGCAATGGAATATGTCCGAACTGTATGGTGAGGACCAGTTTGGTAATGCTTATTGGGGGGTCTAACACAACTGAAATGACAGGCTTGAAAGCTTTGGGTCATTGGCTTGATGGAAGTGGTTGGGTGGAAGTTCTCCAGGAAGCTGGAATGTTGCCACACCAGGCATTGCTGAGGAGGAGTGCCTTCCTGAAGGCATCACATGTGACTCGAACCCGTC